>JAXDDW010000163.1:0-600000 GCA_034670385.1 Hoplostethus mediterraneus | reverse complement strand
AGTAAAAGAAGGGCAGGAGGAAAAAAAACAAAAAAACAAAAAAAAGGAGGAAAATAAAAAAAAAAACACAAACATTTAATCAAGTGCAGGTCTGGTTTGGATAAAGCGGGTGTTTTTCCTCTGTTCAATTTACAGGTTACAACTCAGGTACTTTTCTCTTGTCTGATACATGCAAGGTCAAGGAGACGTCTGAAACTACACATGGAGATTTCATATGTTTATATCATATTGGTTATCTGTGCAAGTATTAAAATATGGTAGGTATAACTAAGCAATTTTATATGGATATGACAGAACAAGGATTTAACAGGAGGTGGGTGGGTGGTTGGGAGGGGGGGGCAGATACTCCATTTACAGAGTACCGTTAAGAAACTACACCGTTTCACTGAACAGAAAGGAATTCCACAGAAAAAGTGAGATTACTAAACTTAGCTTGAGTCACATGTCAGAAATGTCGCCGACCTCACCTTTCGTAAGCTTCCTTTTAATTAAATTATTACTTATCTATGTAAGTGAAAATACATCCAAAAAAAAGAAAAAAAGAAACAAATCCTATGCTCCACATATGAACAACAAAATACTGCATATCTACGTACAGCTGCAATAAAGGAAGGTCAGTATTATGAAAGGCTAGCTGCCGAAGGTTCAGGAATATTGGCTCCGGGGTTTCGTTTTGATCCCTTTCTGAACGCGCTTCATCGTTGACTGCGTCGCGTTTTTTTTTCCTTCTTTTCTTTTTCAAAAACGTCGAATGCTGCTTGGTTGGTCACTTCATCCAGAGCCGTCCTGAGGGGTCCGGGGTGGATGGGTCCGCTGGCTGCTGGAGCCCCCAGTCTGCACTGAGGTAGAGAAGACAGAAAGGCGGCGTCCAGCCCGGGCTCGTTGGACCGCTTGAGGTCAAAGGTCAGCTCTTAAGGGTTAATTGTTGTTAAGGCTTCCTGTGGTCTTGGTTCAGTCACCCTCCTATTTCAGTGGCAATGTCTCACAGGGGACACCTTTCAATTATGAGTTTATCCTTGTCCCATTTCAACTTTTTTTTATTTCACTCTCAACCCACTTTCTTTTTCCAGTCTTTAAAGGGGCAGACATAATATTTTTTTCCAATGCTCTAGAATAGATAACACAAACGAAAAATAATTGTAAAAAATCCTCCCTGTTTGGCACCTTGGGAGTCGATGGTAGAGAGAGGACAAATAAAACAAACAATGGGGAGCGAGAGGGAGAAAGAAAAAAAACAAAACATGAACATAAAAATCCAGAGAAAAACAGAGGGGGAGGTGGGGGGTGGTGGTGGTGTGGTGGTGCGTGGTTTTGTAAGACTAGTTGAGGTGGCTGCCTTGGTCGTTAGCTGCCGACGAGTCCGAGTCTGCCGTGGCTGGCACGGGAACCTCCTCGTCCTCCGACTTCAGGCGCTTGGCCTCCGGCTGTTCGCTGGCCGCCTGGTCCCCGTTCTGCCGCTTGGTGGGGAGGGAGGCCGAGGCGGAGGCGTGGACAGCCAGCAGGTGGAGGGGGCTCGCGACAGCGGGAGCTGAAGACGAGGAAGGGCGGGTTAGCTTAGAGGAAATATTTGTTCAAATGGTGGTTAACCGACATCTGTAAGCGCAGGGCCTGTGTGAATGGTGGTTTGGCCCTCCAGCCGCTAATGTGTGATAAATAGAGAACAGGGTTTCTTTTTCAAATCCGGTAACAGTAACATGTGCCATGCCCTTCAGTGGAAACAGGAAGTGCCGTAATAGTTGAACACACTAATAATTGTCAGATCTTGTGGTTGACTTTGGTGGTTTGCATGATTGCTGCAGTGAGTTCTCCGGGGATGCAGTTAGGTGGGAAGTGGCTGTTGGGCAAACTCATTCATTGTTGGATAACATGGAATAAGTTTTGTCAGTTTAATTTAAAGAGGATGAAGAGGTTTAAGAAAAAGTGCCTTCATCTGCTCAACATTATCTGTATCGAAGTAATTCAAATCCTAAACTGATTTTACTTGTGTCTCAGAGGTTTTTCCATTCATTTAGTTGTGCAGTGGATACAATGGTTTATTCTTCTTCTAATAATTTACTTGCCAGCTTGCGTCTCGATGCATTTTGAACTCAAGTAACTCATTACTCTCTCACAGGACATAAAGCACTGGACATGGGGCACTATTATAGGACTTCTAATAATTTGCCTCCATTTCTATACATATATGGTGAAAGATGCAGACGCTCTCACAACTGGACTTTGGGCGGAGTTCAGGAGCTGATCAGGACAGTCAGGCCTGTTTACAGCATTTGAACTGGAAAGCCTCCACTCACATATATATGTAAACAACATCATGAAAACTGAATTAGGGGGACCTTCAGAGAATAATAACTATGTGTGGGCATTAAATAAAATCTCTGAAAATATAGTTAAAAAAAAAAAAAGAATCCAGTGTGTTCCTCTGACAATTACATAACAATAGTGCCAAACACAGCAGGGTCTCAAAACAATCAAGGGATTGAGCCTTTGTGCCTCACCTGAGTTGGCCTGTCCCTGGATGGCAGTGGTGATGCTGTGGGTGCCATTCTGTGTGATGGTCTTGATGGGCAGCTGGTGCTGGCCCACAGGGGCCTGCTGCACTATGGTAACAGTCTGCAGGGGTGTGGCTGACTGGGAGCTCTGGATGATGCGACTGGAGCCGCCTATAGAGGCATGGGTGATAGTCGGAACAGCCTCTACTTTCACTGAGACGAGAGAGAGGTGGACAGAAACAGTGGAACAGCAACGTCAATGACCATCTGTGCATTAGCCAGTGACAGATGTAGACCTCTGTGTACCAGTTATTTTTTATGCACCATGACTCAAAAATGACTCATACTACAAACATTACAATTGTTGAACTAATAGGTTTGGAGTGGCACATGTCCATTAAAAAAAAAAAAAACATCCTCCGCCACTCCTGATTTGGGATGCACATGAATGAACAACAGAAAGTGAAATTATAACTAGAGTGATTTGAAAAAGGCTGCTGACTAAACCAGCTGCTTGGAAGTGAGCTATTATTTTCCATACTGGTTAAATTGTCATGTAGAGTGGACGGCTACCATTCACCACTGAAAACAATCATTCTGAAAGGAGTCACTTAAGAGCTTTCAATGGTGGAAAGAGAAAGGCTATGTCTTTTACTAGTATGCTCCGGTTCCTGTCTGGTACAATTCTGCTCCACTGATCAAATTTCACAATGGTTAATTGCTATAAAACAATCAGAATAGAGGAAAAGACCAATAAGCCAAGGGTTTCCTGCCATGTTGCTAGCCCACCTTTGACCTCTGTGTGCTCCCCATTCTCCTGCGGCTCGCTCTTCAGGGTCATGGTGGCTGGCTGGGCGATCACTGCGGAGGTGAGGGATCCCACTGGGATCTGCTGCAGGACGTGGACAGCGTGGACGGCAGGCTGGGAGGTGCTGGTGGTCACTGGCGAGGCCATGGTGTAGGTCACTGGCTTCATGGTTTGAGGTAACTGGCGCTGGACTGCTATGAGTACCGGCTGGTTATTGACAGGCGAGCCTGGAACAGATCGAACACAGACTTGAGAATATAGAGCTGATTGATCTGATCCCTGTAGGGAAATTGGATCCTTGCTGCAGCAGCTAACATAGGATACAAACAAAATAGGATATAAACAACTGACAATTACAAAACTAGCATGCAAGTAAAAACATATGAATGAAAAAAGTCATGCATGGTTTGAACATAGCAGTTGTAGATATGATATAAGACATTAAAATATACAAAAATATATGCAGTATGAAAACAAATGAAAGACACGAAGTGCAATACATGAGAAAATATGAAAGGGTGTGAAAAAAAATATTTACAGCATATATATGCAAAACGTGGGTGTTATTCACATGAATAGAAAGCCACTACAGATGAACAGAAAAAGTATCCCGACATTCAGATGCTGATTGCACATTGCCTCGCACCTGGTGTGTTTTGTGCAAAGCGTGCTTCCTGGATCACGGCCAGTTTGGGCTGGACCGCCGCGGCGGAGGGGGGGGGCGGGGGCGGGAGCAGCCTCCAGCTCCATGGGAACGGGGGAGCCCTCTCGTGATAGGCTGTCGGGGGTCTGGACACCGCTGGAGTGGGCGGAGAGAACCCCCGAGTGATTGGGAGAGGCCGGGGCGCTCCTGGGCGTGGGGAAACGACAGGTTTGTGTTAAAATACATATACACTGGCTACTTGTACTAATCATGAGAACAGAACAGATGTTTATTCTGTATCTTTGTACTAACAGGTATCTCATAATATGTCCTTGAATCACAAAATAATATCATTTTGAAACTATACTGTTTTTTGATTTGATATAGTTCAGGGGACATATTGAGTCATAGTTTACTTCAAGTTGCAATATGCAACTTTAACATTTAACAACAGATCAATATGACATGTTACATATCAGTCCTTCTCCATTTGCCCGTAATTGGCTTTTCAGGGATGTTGTATGCCATTTGCTGTGGGTGTGGCCAGCAGTGGCTATCAAGGTGAGGCTAGCAGCCACCGCACAGGAAAGTCATGGCAGCAGAAAGCAGTAAGAAATGAAAGGAAGCTAACTGTGCAGCAGAAAAGACCCGTTTTTTATTTTTTTTTATATAAACCACACGTTGTCTGTGTTGGCAGTCTGCTTCTTCAGTGTCTGGTGGCTTTTATTTTCTCACCCACAGGCTTGATTTTAAGGTAGACAACTTATCAAGATGTGTGACAGGAATTTGGTTGAGGAGGAAGGAAGGTGAGACAACCAATACACAAACTGGTGGGTTTTATGTTTTCACTTCAGCCCAAGGATCACATGGTCTTCTATGGGTTGAGAAAATTATACCATCCATGGGCTTATAAACTACTTTCAAAGCCCTTTGGGCAAGATCAAAAGTGCATGGTGTCAAGCTAAAAACAAGGCTGCTTCTTAGATTCTGAAATGTTGACATTTTGGATATACAAGGTTTACACCCAACAGTCACAACAGCGTAGCTTTAATTTAGCATTCCAGCTAAGGGGACATTAAATGTGATCAATCCACCCCGAAGGCTCAAGACTGGGCACTATAGACCTCTGAACGACTCCAGACCAGTCAGAGGCCAGCAAGATTTTTTTTCTTCAAAAGGTGTTTGATTTGGTCGGTCCAATCTGGCTGGGCTCCAGGACTCACCGAGACTGAAATGAGAGGGTGGATCCTGGCAATGGCCAATGAGACTTTAGCTCGAGGGGAAAGAAAAAGAGCATGAACCAAAAGAGATGTCGCTTTTAACAACTTCCACTCACGTAGATGGTTTACATCAGTAGAGACTCCCCACTCTGTTTGCTACGCTCTTGATTTGGTGGAATAAATCTCATAAAACAGCAACGTGCTTGGATCAAGCCACATAAGTAAGCAAATACAAATGAAGTGAAAGTCTCAAAATATTCTTCTGTGTCATCTTTGTAATAATTTGACTTCCAGATGAATGTGAAAATGCTTTGAGCGCCCCATCTCTGCCCCGCCACCCAGTGTGCGCAGCTTCTCCACGGTTAAGTCTCTGCTGCCCTCGTCGGGCTAGATTTGAACAGTCTTGCATGTAACTTTTATGTACTCTGTATACGCTGCTTGCCCAAACTCGGCATCCATTGCACGCCTGGCCATCCTGGTAGAGGATCCCTCTCTGAGTAGCCCCTCCCGAGGTTTCTTCCATTTTATGCTTGTCCTCTGTGAGGGTCCAAGGCTGGGGGATGTCGTGTACTAACCATTTATTGTTTCACATGTTGGGCACTGTGAAGCCCTTAGAGACTGGAACGGTGATTAAGGGCTCTACAAATAAATGTGATCTGTACTGATTGAACTAGGTATGATTGATAATAACCAAACCTGGAGGAGAGGGGTCCGTGGGGGGTCCTAAAGCAGGGCACGCCCCGGGGCCTTCGTTTCCTGAAGGCCTGCTCGATGAGCTTGCTCTCTGAAGACGGGTCTATCCTCCAGAAAGAACCTTTGCCAGGTTCCTCCTGCGACCGCGCCACTTTGATGAAATAGCGATTTAAGGACAGGTTGTGACGGATTGAGTTCTATAACAGAGGAAACGGATTAGTGGTGTAGAGAGTCAGCAGCAAAAAAACTGACATTAAAAAAAACCCCATTTGAAATAAGGTTATGTACATGTTATCTACAGAATATCAGTTTAGTGAAGATGATGCAGCCCAACAATTGAGCATGTCAAAAAATTGCATATGCCTGGCCCACCAGTGTTGGAGAGCAGACCATGTGACGGTTTCGAGGAAAGTGCTATGACAACTACGCACTGAGGGGTTTGAGGCATTTGAAGTGCTACGTGCCCAGATTCCTCAGCAACCGTCTTAATGTCACTGAAAGTGCTGCATTAACAGAAGGACCCGGGGCCAAACCTCACCTGCCAGCCCTTGTCAGCAGTCCTGTAGTAGGGGTAGTTCTTTGTGATGTGAGTATATATTCCATTTAGTGTGAGCTGCTTGTCCTGGGCCAGTGTTATGGCTTGGACGATCAGCTGTGCATAGGAGTACGGAGGCTTGGAGTCGTCCTGTGGAGAAGAAAGGCAGGTTTTTAAATCTAAAAAAAAAAAAAAAAAAACACATGGCAGGAGTATCATAACCACCACGCAAAATGTGCCACTTATCTCTTAAAGCTGCACTTGGCGAGATTTTGCAAAAACATACCCTTACTATCAGCCTAAATCACAAAGATCACTGGCAGGAATTCCTCTCCACCCACAGGAAATGAAAACTCAAAACGTGAGAACTAAATACAGAAACTCTCCTAAACAGAGAAACCTGGACCCAAGAATAGATTCTTTGCACATGTGGATACGCCATCTCTACATATTTTTGGCAATTTGGAGATTGCAGTTGTCGATTTCCACATTGTAAAGTGTGAAGTCTGTGGAGTAATCATATCTTTACATCTTCGTAACCCCCACCGCCCCCCAACATTAACACAAAGCGGCAACAGTAACGACACCATCCACCGAGCTTGCTCTCACCTTTGGACTGTCCCCTCCTGAGGCATCTTTGTCATTCTCAGACTGGGAGTTGTCATTGATAAGCTGCAGCTCTGCGGAGCTGACCATGCGACCACCCATCCTGTAGCCTGAAGACCCTGCGCCCCGCGGACTGGAGGGGCACGAGTTAGCAGCACTGGGAAAAACGACAAGACCGTTAGTTGCCCGGATTCTTTTGACATCACTGTAAATATAGCATACGCCTGAAATACAAACAGACATTTGAAAACAAATTAAATCAAAGCCAGAATGAACCAACAGTAGGTTTGTAGTAAGTGCGTCAACCAGCCTGGTCTTTTTAGAAGGGGGACAATTAAATACCCTGGCTCAGCTTATCCGTCGTCTTTGCTGCAGTGGCCTGCAGTCGGCCAACACCTATGCAAATAGCTTTGCCTCTGAGGTGGTCTAGAAAGTGCTGCAGTTGTTTTATGACCCACAATTAGGCCTGAAGCGCTAAAGCATAAGGACCTTTATCATTTCTAATTATCCAGTAATTGGAATAACAGGGAGAAAATACTTGAGTTAAAAGGACAACTTCTATATTAAGTGTCCATTCCCATTCTTATGGAGATGTTAGTAAAGCAAACAAACACCGAGTAGGGATTCCCACATTGACAGTGAGACCCCATTTACACTTGTGTACAGTACACACACATCATCATTCAACCTTGAAGTGAGATTTGTGGTCTGAAACGACAGAAATCTGGTATAGGTCTGACTCCGTACTGGGTTGTTTCTTACCATCTGGCCAGGTTGGGAGGTTGAGAGGATCTAATATAGGGCTATGGGTGTGGCCCGCTCCCGCTCCCAGCCCTGCCTTGAGTGAACTAAGCCTAAGCTGATCCCATAGAGGCCACGTCAAGGTCAGCTGACACCTCAAGGTCAACTATGGGCCACATGGGACTGATTTTTTCTTACCACTGTGCGTGGGTCTGCGATCTTCGCCTTTGCGAACCCAACACAGCTTACGTGTTGGGTGGTAGTGCGTTACTGCTAAAGGACTGCTGGATTTCTATCCTGCCGTGTATTAAACTGAATTCACCTTCATCAGATTGCTAGAATGAAAACCAGCAGGGGTGTGGGTCCCGAGGATCAGGATCGAAAACCAGTGCTATAGAGAATGATTACTTAAGTGTGCAGCTGCATGTGGACACGTGTAAACCCACCAAATATGGGTACTTAAGTTCTTTCCATTGACTGTGCTGCTGTTGGCGCTATTGGGTCACCCTGCACAAGTGCACGGATGAAGTAACAGAGCTATCCCGATTTTTGAAGAATAAATGCAATCATCGATTTGAATTCAACAAATCACTGCTTTCAGGCAGTAATAAGGAATATTACTTTTGAAATGAGCAACGAGCAATTTGTAATATGTTTGGGCGAGTTACTTTTGTGAAGCACCTTGTGACTTTTGTTTTAAAAACAAAAAAAAGGTGCTGAAACAAAGCTTCACTTACTTATTTAAGTAACATGCCCACCAGTGCTTATGTGGAGATTAAAATCCTGAAGCTGAGCTAAATCCAGGGTGGGAGATTAAGACCAAACACTGGTTAATCTTGGCCAACCATCACCTGGGAGGTTCTTTTCTATAAAAAAAATCTATTTGATGGGCGAAATAATGAAAGTAGTTGGTGAATTTGAGATTACAGCCTGGACTGTTGCTGGTACCCTGCCCAAGACCGCTGAAATGCCTGTTTTTTAGGGAGTACCTAATGGTGCCAGTAGGCGACGGCAGGGGGCTCATTAGGTGAGCAATGTTGTCTGGAATGTTGATGGTCAGAGGAGAGATCTGGGGCTGCACTGGTTTCACTGGGGACTCCGGTGCTTCACGCTTCACTTTCTTCCCACTGGACAGGGCTGTGAATGTGATCTTGATGTTTGTGCTGGGGAACCGGAAAGTGCACCTGCAAGTAAAGAGAAATGAATCAAAAACCTCGGCCGGTAGCCGTTAGATGTTATTCTATGTTCTGAGGCACCAAGCAGTGGAACAAAACCATTTCAAGGCACATCGAGTCCCTGACTACTTGAAAATACCACACAAAGCCTCTGACAAAACAAGACAGCGTGAGCCGCTACAGTCTGTCGGAAATGAATTAGCTGGGAGAAACAATATGTATGAAAAGTTCATTCAATTTGAATACTGATACTGATTTTGTTTTATGTTGATTGCAAAACCACACTAGAGCCTCCCCACCCCCCCAGCATCCCAGCAGCAAAGACCACAGGAGTTATCACACAAACTTCTACTACACTGCAGAGTATTGGTAGTGGAGAGTAGAGCATGGCTACCTCTAGGGGGGACACGGAGTCTCACTAGTTCATTTGGGTGCTGTGGTAAACACAAACACATGCTTGGAGCATGCTCCCCTCCGCATCATGTAAACAACAGCACGCATGCCTTGGATGGAAATGTGCACTTCCTTCTACGGTTACCAACATGTAGAGTTTTCAGTTTTGATAAAATAGGCTCATCATCCGTTTCTGATAGACAATCAAGTCTGAGGGAGGGAGGGGAAGAATTGAGGGCAAACTTTATGATTGCAACATTCACGGATACCACTGGATAAAAGGAACAAAACTCAAATCACTGTTAAGCTCAGGCTGCCTGACACCTACAGACAGAGCGGGCCCAGTTTATTTTGCCAAGGCCTCGTTTTTCATTTGGTTAACATTGCCAGGCACAGGAGTTTATGCCAAGCCCTAACAGTGTTGGCATCTGCTGAGAGAACTATGTCCCGACACCTAAGTCTCAAATTAGCTTTTCCCACTCAGAGAAGGAGACTAAAAAACTTCCTGGAGCCACACTGGTGGGGGGGGGGGGGGGGACACTTTCATTACTCATATAGCCTCCGAACACCCTGTGCAGTATGGTATGGACTTCTATTGCTATCAAAGATCAGACACTGTAGGTCTAATAGTTATGGGAGTTCCTTAAAAATAACACCGGAGAAATACTCAAAATCTATCAACTGTGCCAATGCACCTCTGAAAATAGGAATATGCTATTAGCCTTACAACAATTCATTAAAAGCATGCCCTGGACTACAACCACTAGGACATTGTTGATAAAATGGGAATGCTGAGATTCAGCGACGTCACATTCCACACTGACTGTTGTTTCTTATTAGAAAGACAGTACATGTTGGTTTCACAACCCTAGAAGTTCAGATTGTGTGTGTGCATGCGTTCAAGGCTGTATGTTGTTGCTGTAGGGGCTCAACCAATCAGGCACATGCTAAGTGTGATAGATTCCTCTTGAGGAAGATGACCACCCTGCCCAGCTGAGGTGAAGAGGCCACACCAAACCACTGTAGACCACAGACAGCACCCGCCTACCCAAACATCCTGCACTACTATAAAAAACCAAACAGGCGCTTGCATTTTCAGTTCTGGGGGGGGGGAAGCAGACCTTTTCTAAACAATGTAATCCTCACCAGTGCATGTCAATCTGAATTCATATTGGCTACAAATTCAACAAAGATGTCCGAGTTGAGCTAACAGAATGGAAAGCCCTGTTCATTTTGTTGAGCATTCAGCAAGACTGCTTTGCCATTTCTCCCCTTGTCTGTGCACAATGAGACCAGAAGTCTAAAAACACGAATGCACAGTTGCTATGCTGTGAGAACGGTAACAAACACAGCTTGTTCAACTGAAAACTTGGGACGACTAGCTCTGTAACACAGCAAATCCTTTGGCTTTTTCTTACAGGGGATTACCCCCGCCCCCCAAAAAAAACATTTTGCAGAATGTAAACAAAAGAATACAACAGCAAGAGAGCAAGAGTAACAACTTCTCTTGCTCTATGGGTGAAAATCTATGGGTGTGGAGAAGAGGGGAGGGGGGAGGGAGAATGTTTCTTTCAGTTCAGTCTGTTTACATCACCATAGAGGAATCCCTGGAATATAACCAACCTGTCCCCTGGGCCAGAGCTCAGCCGGTTTCTCATGCTGTCAGTGTGCTTCCTTAGTGGCACCCTTCTTACGATAGACTGGTATGGGTTGTTAAGACTGACAGCGCTAAGTAGTTAACAGATTCTGATAAAGCAAGCGAGGAACGTTGCATGCTAGGCAGTGTCTCAGTCACAGCAATAAATGCAACGGTATTAGGCTGATTAAAAGCTCTTTAGTGACAGCCAAGCTGATAAATGAGAACCTGAAACCACTTAAGTGTTCCTTGAATAGAAATTGACCCTCATTGATCTCATTGTACAGCCACAGCCAGCACGTGCACTTGATGGAACAGGGCTTTAGATCAGAGTTATGTCTTTAAAAAAAAACAATGTCGGCAACAATATAATTAAACCTATTCATATGGCACTTTCTGCTACACAATAAAATGAATAAGGAAACAAATGATGCAAAACAATGACAAAAGAGTTTCAAATGCAAATATCAGACCGTTTGGAGTGCTACAAATAAATGTGCTGGTAAAAAAGTAAACTAGTAAACTACTGGTTCCCTGACCTGGATTATGGTTTATAGGCCAAAGTCTAAATTACTAAATTGTCTATTTTGGTTGTTCCCTCTGGTAAGGATGAGGGAACTACTTGGATTTGTTGCCTATTCTGAATAGTTAGGAGCCACTCTTCAGTTCGGCATACATCCATTCCACCAAGCAGCAGGTATCATAATAAAATCTGAACTTTTATAATTAGTTCACACTGCGGGCTACCGCCCTCCACTGTGTTTTGGTGGAAGAAGACAGTGGGAACAGGCGAGACAGGTGATTAGTGTACTGCATGTATGCCGAATAGAAACGTGGCTCAACGATTTGTACAAAGACTTAAGTCGTGTACTAGGAATGTGCGTTTACCTAAAAAACAAAAGCCCCATTAACTAGACAGACATGAATGTCTGTCATGAATGTCTGTCTAGTTAATGAATGGAGTTTGACATGGTGTTTTCTCCATACGAGAGAAGGGCACGTATCGGGGCTATAGGCTCCAACGAAAAACAAACTGCTGTTTCAAAAACAAGCCTTTTCACAACGACACATTATCAACAACCCTCAGTCAAACATGGTGCAGCCTAGAGACTGGAACCTACCTACAGCTAGCTACGTTAGCTCATTCATCTTCTTTTAAAGGAGACTTCTACCCTTGACTGGTATCTCTGTGAAACCAGCGTTATTTAATGGAATAGTTTGGCAGAATATTGAGGAGATAGTCTGTTTCGCACGAATTAGCCGGTCTTACAGGCCAAAAGTCCAGCAGGCCCCCGTCATGCTGGTGTGAGCCGGTAGGGCGGGGACGGTTGGTTTGTTTACGTTTAGGGGTCGAGAGGAACTCCATTCACAACTATAGAGAAGCTATAGCTAACTGCTAGCTATCTTAGTTAACTGGCGGCTCGGCTACGCATTTAAAATAACATAATACAATGTCACTTCTGACTTGTGAAAGTTCATGTGACGACGATCAACCATTACGCCATGTCAACATTAGCATAGCATTCAAGTTCTTATCCGGGCTAACCAAACATGATGCAGACATTAAGGAATGCGGCTATCGCGAGCTACTGGAGGCAATGTGGGAGCCAACCGAGTAAATCAGGCTAATTCGCACGGTTGCTCACGAGAATGACA
This sequence comes from Hoplostethus mediterraneus, assembly GCA_034670385.1. NCBI lineage: Eukaryota > Metazoa > Chordata > Actinopteri > Trachichthyiformes > Trachichthyidae > Hoplostethus > Hoplostethus mediterraneus. The sequence continues at coordinate 587,405 of JAXDDW010000163.1, read as the reverse complement.
ACAAAGGAAAGGGCATTGTGGACAGGATACTGAGTCCTAGCTAAAAAGCTAAAACACGTGTTCCTCCCAGCCTAGCTAGCAAATACAGATACAATGTTGTCAACTGTTAACGTTAGCTGTTTGGCTAGCACCCGCAGGTAGCATTAGCATCCACATGTTCACCAAGAGAAACTTACATTCGTGGTAGCTGCAGAGGAGGGGCGCCCCGTCTGAGGAACACTCCATCTACAAACACCCCGTTTTTACCAAGACACCTCAAGTAGAAATCTCCGCTGCCGGTTCCGTCGTCACTGGCGGTGAATATTTCCAGATGCCTTCGCGAAATGAAGCTGGAGTGGCCCATGCTCACATCCACAGAGCCCTGAGACGAGTTCCTGCCGATGGTCACCGAGCGCTTTTTCATCATGTATTCGAATTCACGGCCCTCAAGCCGGGCAACCGGCCCAGACGATCCGCTTACCACAGCCATTTTCTGGTTAAAGCTTCTAAATGCCAAGTACTTAGGAAAATAAAACACCGGTATACGGACGCCAGACAGTGGCCTTTCAGGGGCGTCGTAAATGGAGCAAATCTACAACGGGGGCATCAAATTCAAAACAGGAATTTAGAGGGGAACATGCGAGGCCAGGGAGAGCGGCTCCGACCCACCGCCGAGAGAAAGGGTAGCGGAAAGATCCAACCAAACGGCGCAAGAGGCGGATATTCCTTTACTGACAGTCCTCCCCACCAATGAGATGCGAGAAAGCCAACGAGGCTACGCTGCTGCGACCAATTGTACACAAGCATTAACCCGAGGACAGACACAAGGTCGGTTGATCGGTAGCATTACGCGCATATGCGCGGTGAGATGTAAGAAACGGCACAAAGAGTTTAATACAAGACGGGAACGGACTAAATCAGTGTACACGTGCGATCCCCATCCGCCATAACGACCGTTCATCTAATGTAATGCATCGGTAATAACACACGACGGATTAATCACCTATGCAAACCGAAAACCAATCAAAGCGATGCAATCGACTGGCAAGATCCCACCCGCGAAACAAGCCAGTCACCACAGAGTACCGGTGCAAAATCACAGCGCTAAATTGCCTGCCTCGCGGCCACTACGTGATCCACGCCGGGCTTTGGATATCCCTCCCTTTGCAGCATCTTGTTACTTTGTAATCATGAGTTTGTGAGCCACGATGTTTTGTCTATCTTTAAAATAATCACTGTGGCAAATACATATACACACATATATGTCTTTGTTGTCTCGTCAGCCACTCTTTTGTGCACAAACCTTTTAATATCAAGTGAGGTGGTAATGCTGCAGGTTTGCAAGCCCGGTGCAGACAGTGATATCATAGGGGTAAATAACCCTGCCCTCTGTAGGCCACTTGTTTGTAAACAGTCGAAGGTTGTGTGTGTGTGTGTGTGTGTGTGTGTGTGTGGTGGTGGTGGTGGTGGTGGTGGTGGGGGGGGGTTGGGCAATCGCTCTAGCCAAGGCCTTTGCTCATCTCCATCAGGTAATCACCCTTCTCATTAGGTGACAAGCAATGATGCATGCATGAATAGGTTATCTACACTGAATGCATTGTCGCCCCAACACCGAGGTTCATTAAAATGCTAGTGACCTACTCTCGTTATGTGGGAGAAACCTACTTATCTATGATTGTGTAACTGCAGAGAATACATCCCTGTCACTCCACAGCCTTCAAATAGTGTGATGACAATATCTGCTCCTTTTTGTGGGGATAACAATGAAAATTTGATACACGTTCTATGACTTCTTGGCAAAACTTCATTTTAACTTTATAAATACTTCATACCACTTTGTGCTGAACATTGGAATTTGCATCCATTGGAACGTGTTCATTTTATCATCCTTGCTGATAAGCAAAACATGTAAAGAAATGACAAAAGGTTGTCTTTCTATTAAAATTAAAATCTTATTAAATTGATATAAATGGTCAACAATAAAAAGCATGTACTCGTTTTAAAATCCTATAATATAATAAATATTCACTGAGAGAAACTGAAGCATATATTTTATTTTTCCCTTTTTCTGTATTTATATTCCTGCAGTTTGTTCCTTATTACAGTGGTGAATTTGCATATACCTCTCACCGTTTCATTTTCTTTAGACGTATCAATAAAAAAGTAATGATAATTTATTTTTGAGACCAAGGCTCACTAACATACTAGTGACGTACTTTTGTCATAGGGGCTCTTTTTGTCTTCTGAACATATAGTTTGAGAAATCCTGTGCTGAGACAGGGAGAACACTCTAAAAACAGGCAAATCAAGAATAACATACTGGAACTGATATGAATCAGCACCTGCAATGATGATAAAAAGTGATGTCTTGAAATAAATTGTATTGATCGCTCTATTGGCTTAAGCTACAGCAGAGATAATGCCTCCATCAGTTGTGCATCATAATGAATAATGATAACGCTCTTAATGTAGCAAGATTGAGGTCTTGGCAGGTAATTCAAACTGATTGGTAGATCAATTAAATTATTCTAACAAAGGGATAATTGAATTGTCAGGCTGAAATAAAACAGGATGTTGTGGTTTTATTATTTCCCCCACTTCTTCTTCTCTTTCACCCCCTTCAAAGTTGAAGGGGTGTGCGATGATCACACCAATCACTAAATTCAACCCTCACCGGCCACTGGAGGGAGACATGCACCTTCACAATCCTCTCAAGATGGCATCACACTATCACAAAGTCACCGGCCATTTTAAGCACTTAGCTGGAGCAGTGTTCAAAGTAGACTAGATGGAACAACTGGCTGGTCACCTGCCAAAAGTGTCTGCGGGAAAAGATACACCCACTTATCTGCAGTGTGAGTTGTATCGAACGCTCAATGACTTCCTTATCTCTCAACAACTCATATCAGTATGCATTAAGATTAAGATTAATAGCAGTAATTCATTGATTTGGTATTGTAAATCACGTGTATTCATGATTATTAAAATGATTTAATGGAGCTATCTAGAAATCCACATTGCCTATCTATCTATCTATCTATCTATCTATCTATCTTCCTTCCTTCCATGTTTGCCTTGTGGTAAGTACTTGTTTGTCTGGTGGCGACAGTCAGTCCCATTTTCACCGCGGACCACAGTAAGATGAGTGACCGGCTGACGGGTACCCTAAGCATAAACTATTAAGTGGAGCTCTTTCAGACCACATAGAAACAGAGCTTGAACTTGAACGGGCCTCGCAGCAGAGCGGCAACTTAATATCTGCGGAGCCCAATATCTCCGGAGGTGACAAAGACGCACAGCAGGGCCGTCCATTTGTGCCTCAGCTTTGTCATCCGCTCTCAAAAGCGACCCCTCCTAATCTGCGTCTCCCGTGGGAGGGGATAATGTGCGGTGATGAGAACAGTCGCGTTTACGCTGCATCTCACGATGACACATACACCATCCCGACAACCTCGGGATTTCAGCATAACAGGGAAGTCAGTATCCCCTGAGAGGAGGGCTGTGGTGGAGGTGTGTGTGTGTGTGCAGGGGGGTGAGCAGCAGGGTTTCCATCTCTCTCTCTTTCTCTCCCCATTATGCCTCTCCTCCATTTCCTCTCTCGGGGCAGCAACCAAATGGACACATTAATAACACTCTCCATGTCTGAGGGAGCTAATGGTGCCCTGAGTGCTGATTAAGGCTGGGAAGAAACGGGCGTGGAGGAGTCGTGTTCGTCTCATCCTGCCGCGGCGAGCAAACCGGAGCGGAACTCTTGGCGCTTCAACGTTATCCGAGGCAAAACTGCTAATTGGCAAAGCGCTTTGCGCCACTTGTAATTAGGCCTTATGCCGATGATGCCGCTCTGGTTGGAGGTTTTTCCACTTGCCTCACCGCTTTGAGAGGGGAACGTGTTTCCCGTCTCTATGTGTGCCTGGGTAATTGTCTTCGTGTGGAAGTTAATGAGAGGGATGTTTATTCTCTGTGCTTGGCTCTTGGCTGGGTGGATCAAACTAAAATAACCCCAGAGCAAAAAACCTACAACGCCTGTTTGGCTAGTTTTCTGACAGAAGCGCCTCACAAAGAATACAACAACACCACTCACGTCAGAAGTATGTCTCATTTCTTTAGTCGCCAATGTTTGTCTCAAACATAAAGTACATTATTCAAATGTAAAAATCAATTGACACTGTACACAGATGAGATAACGTAAGCATACTGGCATATGCAGTTTTCTTCAACTACTTTGTCCCAATAAAAGTGCTTAAAAACAGAAATGCATTTTCCACGCCAAGTGGAGTCACAGCTCTCCATGATGAATCACATGTTGTTTTTACCCGTATAATAAGTGGAATAAGTCTTTCGTCTGGTCCGGTGTTTTCCTGGTCATGGCCAGATGTGGATGTGGACATCGCGTATCCTTCACCGAGGCACAGATGGAGTCAGAGGAGCCTTCTGGGAAGCTTGGTGAGAGAAAGTTGTATCTGCTCCACTCTGACCTGCCAATTTCCTCCTCATGTTGTCGGTCTGAGGGAGTCCAGTAGCCAGGCCGGGGCACTCAGTCCAACATCACTCTTGGTCGCATGTCCGACTTTGTCATGATCAGCTCCTCGTAAGGCACGGTGAGGCCCCCCATGTACCAGAATATCCAGAAGACCAAGCTGAGGAAGATGAGCAGAGGCCCGGACAACACGAAGAAGTCCCAGAAAGCCCAAGGTGCGAAGATCCCCAAGAAGAAGAGGACGATGCCGACAATATCGAAAATCAAAGCCAGCGCCAGGAAGAAGCGGAGGCAGGATCTTTTATGCTCCATAGACAGGCTTCGCTGGAAGGGTTGCTGCTGTCTTAAAAAGGGTCTGAGGCGAGTGTGAGGAAACCTCTCCGGCAAAAAGGCTTTTCTAACCTCGGGATCATTCTTTTGCACTTTCAAGCACGCCTTGCATTTCTGTCATAGCAGAAGACATAGCAGCAAGACTGGTATCTAACCACAACAACGAGTTGTGCTGCTCTTCCATGGCTCTTGGCTCTTCCATTAACAAAAGCTCACAGCCTCACGGTCCAACCTCATTCCTTTGCAAAGCCAACATGTACTCTGTGTGACAGATGGATGTACTGAGCCTGTTTACATAATAGTAAGCCTGCAGTAATTAATTGACGTTCTCCTGATCTTTGTTTTTATGTTGAGCTAATAAAACCAAAGTAATTGGGGGCACCGTCAGTATGTTCCATTATACATCCTCTTGACTTTATCGTCACTGAGCTAAGAGATCAGAAAATATCCCTTTACATTTAGCTTACATTGCAGTCATGCGCTCACACACTGTTTACCGTCACGGTTCACACGTCACCATAATCATGATGCCCATTGTTGAGTAACTGGCGTAAAGAGGAAATGCACATAATGGAAACATCTCTTTAACAACTTGTTTGACCAGTTGGGCTGTCACTGTTTGCCACTGTTATTGGGCTTTGACTTAACCGAGGTGGAGCAGTGATGAATTACGCTTCATTTAATGTAACAACATGCTGAGTTTGACTAAAAGAGCCTCATCAGTCAGGTTCAACCCGGGCAGAAGAGCCGACGATAACCCCTTTTCTAACTTTTTATTTGACAGAATTTACACAGGTGATGAACGTTATAGGACGGATCCCTTCAGAGATGTGCTGTTTGAATAAGGCGTGCCAATAATATAACAATAAAAATAACAAAAATAACATAAATAACAGAGCAGCCAGTGAGGGTACCCTTTCCATCAAAAGTGCTTAGTGTAGTGTTGGAGTGTGAAATGTGTGACTCGTATAAGGTCCCGTGACGTTTGGCAGTGGCTTTTAGGTTTGTTTGTTTGCCCCACACCACACAGGCAAACCAGTCTGACCAGTGTCAGTGTGTAAACAGGACTCGGCCTTGCCGGGAAAAAGCAGACACATTTCTACAAATAAAAAATGTGTCACCTGCATTTTGATCACACATGGCAAAAGCATTGTAATCAGGTTGTAAACAATAAGATACCATGCAACAACAGAGTCCTCTCAACACAAGGGGCATTTGACCTCACGCTGGGTGGTGGACGTGGTGATGATAATGTCCAAGATCTTCGTAGGCTGGCGTGCCACCGCAGGCCTAGGAGGATTTGTCACCTCAAACAGAAACAAGAAACTGTTATTTCAGAGTATTTTTCACTTCTGTTAATTACTGGCTTCAACACACCACTACCTAGTAATGCATTAGGGCTATTTCAACTTTCAACGAAAGCCAAATTTACAATATCAAAGGTTTGCTTTATTACCCATGAAGGTGCTTGTGTTATCAGGCGATGGAACATCAGGCCTCTGGTGTTTCTTCTCTGGAGGAGGGGAGTCCAAGCTGTCATCATAACCTTCATTCCGGTAGGTGGTAGATTTTCCCCATGTCACCCTGCTGGCTTTGTGGGCAGGTAACCCCACCTGGCTGCCCTCGTCGTAGTCGTCCTCCTCGGAGTATTTAACACGAGGGCCTTCGCTCTTCAGCGTGTGGTTTAACCTTTCGGACAGCTTCCTGGCGAGCCGCGCGAAGCTGCTCCTCTGTTTCAGGGAGCCGTCGCCCGCGTCGTCCGACACCCGGAGGTTGCCGATGTACCACATGAGCCACAGAGCCAGGCTGCAGAAAATGACCAGCGCGCCGCTGTAGATCAAGAAGTCGCCGTAAAACCTCCCGTCGGCGACGCGCAGGTTGGCGAAGACGCCGACGAGGAGGATGATCAGACCGATGGCGTCAAAAACGATGGCCATGAAAAACAAAGGCACGCATCCGCCTATGCACTTTAACACGTCCATCCTGGAAACGCGACAGAGGCGGCTGAGCTGGCATAACGGGAGGATGCTCGGTGCTTTTTTTTTTTTTTTAACCCGAGGCGACGATGTGCACCTGTAGAGAGACGCCCCGCCCTCAGCTGAAGATAAACAAGACATTCTCACCTGTGCAGGTACAGTTCAAACACAAGCACGCACGTAGACTTGTGTCTAATTTGCAATTTTCTTTTGCTTGTGTTGCCAATAAACTATAACACCACTGACTAGACTCTACAAATATCCTTGCCAGGGGAGTCCAGCTTGGCACACGTGGTCTAATTGGCCAGATGCAAATAGCGCATGACTCGCTGGCTTCACTTGTTTAGCATGCAATTTGACAGTCAAATTACCTTTCACATGGATATGTTGCTTGTAGCACAAAATATCTGCGCAGGAAAACAACAAACTGTAGTTTTAACCATAGCCTATAGGGTATAATGTAAGTTTGGTGCAAGAGGATGTTCAAATCTAATCAAATCAAATCTAAAAAAAATATTATCTTTTAATATCTTTTTGTACTTGAGGCTGAAACTTTGCATCTCATGCAGGTCAGACTATTCTGAGAATTCTGAGAATCTGCGGACACCATCACCCCCCCGCCATGCCTTCTGGGTAAAGACCCCTATTACTGCCCTTTGCAGTATGCGGTGTTCAGTGCAATGCATGCAGCTAGACATAGTAAAGTGGGCAGGGACAATTAGAAGCTCTCACAATCTTTAATTATTCATGTATCAACATACCACAATGCATTAGTAACCCCCCCCCCGCCCTCATAAATATTCACCAGGACAGCCTCCTTTTCAATACCCTTCTCGCTAAATTGCAAATATGCATGAATAATTGCATTTTTACATAGCACACATTGTTGTCCGTGCGCTCTCAAATTCTTTTGACGATGCCTAATGACCGTGCTTATCGAGTTACAATGTAAATCTCATCATGCACATTTGCGCCCTGACTGAGTGAAGTGCATAGTGTCGTCAGCATACAAATATCACCGCTTTAGTGTCTTTTAAAACAAAAACTAATTTTGCAAACAGGCTCCACATCTGAAAGGATTAAAACTTTCCATTGTGCTTTTTTGGTCACAGTTCCTCATTCTGAATAGCGTGCTTCATTGAACTTCCCCCCCGACCCCGAAGTCACACGGCAAGGCAAGGTGACACCCTTGTCGTCACATGTTGAACGGAGGCCTGTAGTAACTGAGGGGCCTCTTCAGGGGCTGCTTGCGGTTCTCCCTGGTGATGGGGATGAGGACCACGCCCACCACAAAGACCATCAGGCCAATGGACAGCAACACCGGACCCAGGATGTTGGTGACCTTCTTGCAGTGGCCGGCGAAGTACAGGCCGCTGATGATGAAGCCGCATGCCAGGAAGCTGCCCCCGGTGGACATGAGATGGATGGGGAACCAGTAGATCTCGCCTTTGCTGCGAGGGGTCTCGGTGGTCCAGAGTGAGTCGCTGCGCGACAGGCTGAACACGGTGCTCTCTGTTCGACTCGGCGGGGTCAGCTGGTCCCTGGACTGGGAGAGGGTGCACTCCCCCAGAGGGATGTTCTCTGGGCTGCCTGACATGGCCTCCAGCCGACTCCTCTGTGGGGGAAGGTGGAATATGAATTATATTATAAGAATATGAGTAGGAGCCTCGAGCCTGTCTCTGTGTGGAAACTGATGTAGGCGACTGATGGTTAATGAAGTTACGCCTTGATATAAGCGATGATGACAAAGATAACTATGATCAGCACTTATGAGCAATTCAAGACAAAATAACTTGCAAAATAAGTTGTTGTACAAATGCATTTTTTTCTTGATACTTTGGAATGATACAGTTTCTCTATTGTCATGCATGGATGCTTTTCAAATATCACCTAGCACTAACACAAATGCTACTATTTCCCACTTATTTGCTTTTGGCAAATCTTGGTACAGTTCAATCCAGGACCAAAAAGGAAAGTAGATAAACACCTACCTTTTCAAAATATGGAGCAAGTTGCTTCGGATGTGTTTTTGAGAAATCGACAATAAGTCTAAATCTCTTCAACATCTGAAAACATCCAGAAATCTGGAGGAGAAGCCAGTAGAAACTCCCAAAGACTGTCCGGCCAGTGAAACCAGTAAAATGCAGTGCTGCAGATACCCTCTAAAATCCACATTTAACCACCCTTCCTATGCTTTCCCCATCTCCTCAAGAGTGTCCTTCCACCGCCGTCCCTCACCATCATCTACCACCGGCAGCACTCAGTCCTGATGTTGCATCCAGGGCGAGGAGCTTGCCTTCCGGTCCCCAGAGGATATCCATAGAAGCTCTACTGCAGTGAGCTCAGACCTCAGACCACCCAAGCAGACGTCTCCCTTGTTCAGTGCAAAAAAAAACAAAAAAAAACTTCTTCGGGCGGCTCGGATGCTGCCTTTTGTTTTGAAATGCCTCAGATTTTCCACGACTGGACAATGCAGAAGAGAAAATAACTGTCTCAAATGGCTGATGCACTTTCCCACACAAAGCAGAGCTGGGCAGGGCAACAGCTAGGAAATGGCTCTCTGTTGTAGCCAGATTGATGGAGCAAGCAATCACCCATACAGAGACTTTCCAATATAGCCTGGTATGTTGGAATAGTATTGATCGCAAAGTACCCTGGAGCAATTATCTGCAAGTTGTAGTTTTGTTCCGTGAACATGAGATCAATGAAATCTGTATAGCATCATCAAGCCTCAAAAAATTGAGGTAAGCTCATAGGAATTTTGTTTCCCCTGGTCAAACTGAGGAGGTTTTTTTTGACCGCCTTGCGACTACCCCTCCTGTATATTCCTCCAGAGAGGAATTTAAGCTGCGATATTGCTGCAACGCGATCCACACGTTTCCATTAAACTGTGTGGATATTACATTTGTGTACTTTTGTGTGCTGTTTTGGAAAGGCACAAGTGTCAGTTTGTGGCCATTGATCCGAATACAATCCCTCCCTTTAATGCAATTACAATCCTCAGAGACCTCCTGAGCAGGGAAAACGTCTCTTTAGGATTACTACTTAGCCAGCACTTGCCCCCCCCAAACAAAAAAACAAAAAACAGAGGTGTATTTTAGTTGTCATCTGTCTGTGGCAGCACCCTGAATGACACAGATTTGATTAAGCTTGTCAATACATGCAATGGATGCAATAATCCAACAGAGGGCAGTGCTGGCATGCGCCAAATGATTCAACTCAGTTGTATCAGTAACTTTTAAGTGAGATATTTCACATTAAGATAATCGCACATAGTTTGTTTCTGTATTTTTGGTAATTTGCCCTTAATAAACCGGAGGCTCCCATTCATCCTGAATGTGGAGGAAGTAATTATCCATTGCATGTAATGTGCCATCTTGCACTTATGATGTGCTTCATTCTCCTTAATGGTCCATTTAAGCTGGTTGCACCCATTTCACTCGATCGTAGTCGTTGGAGGTCATCTTTCCACCCCCTGAATAAACGCGGTGAGCAGTAAGGTGCCGCCGCAGACCTGCGTGTGACGGCCACAACTTGGGAAGAGAAGGAGAGGTGACGAAGTGAGGGAATATGACTTGAAAGTGAAAGAATCATGTGTCGTAGCCTCCAGTGTAGTAACCTCTGAATAACAAAGCCAGAAGTCTCTTTTTTTTTTAAATAGTGAAATGTACTAAATCTATTAGTTTTCAACCAATATGGCTTTTTGACTGATATAGATACTGATATCAATATTTTTGGAAGCTGATGATAGCTGCCGATATGTTGTGCTGATATTCAATATCTTTACATTTTCCAAAAAAAATACAGATTACATTAAAAATATCAATAATAATCCATCATATCAGAGGTGGACGATATTGATTGCCAATATCAGATTTTTAATAACAGGTCAATATCAGCCCCATATAGCAGTAAGCCGATACAGTCGTCTAGCCATAATACATTTTATTCCATATCATCGACATACATCGCGACCATGATGCACTGAGACTTCTTCTAGGGTGAACTGGAACTGGATAATATTTATATTCCAGGTGTGAACAGATCTAATTCATGTTCATTCCCATCATTCGCATTTCAGTGGAACTCATTTGATGCGTCCGTCATTTCCCGCTGCTTATCACTGAGCCTCTGGCTTTTTACACATCAATAGTGCCTTTCGTCCTTCTGGCGTTCTGCTGTGTCAATCTGTTTGCATTAGCGATCCCACGGGAGTTGATATTACAGCTGATCTGATTTGCAGGGGGCCGTCAGTGAATATGCCATATGAGCGACTGGAAGTTGATAACAGGGTTCGATCAAAATGGATTTTTGAAAGCTGATACCGATATTTTTGTACTGAAGACGCTGATGGCCGATATTTCGTATTGGTATTCTGTATCTTTACATTTGACTATTTTCATGACAAAAAAATGACAGTATTTCTCCCAGACTTTTATTTTTGTCAGAGTTGAAAAGCCTCTGAAACATTTAGAGCATCATGGGAAACTAAAACGCTCCATTTGAAACCCGAACTAATGAAATTCTTTTAAGTAGGGTTAGCAGTTTTTAAGGCAGGGAGACCCATCCAATCTATTCCATGTGGTAGGGGGAAACTCTGGGATATGTGACTGCCTTTTAAAAGACAAATTAATTAACAAAAATAATTATTGGATCACATAAAAAAGAAAAAGAAAATGCAAATTAAATAAAATGTCATTGCAGGTTTTACAGGCTGTTTTAATGTAGCTCCGGTCAGGGAGGAACCTCCATCATATCGAACCTCCATCATAATAAAAGGCCAATATCGGCAGACTGATATATCGGTCGAACCCTAGATAATAATACAAACATAGGGAGTTGGCAGGGATTAGAACTAATAAGCCTGGTCTTGAGTCAGCATGCTGAGTTTGTTGGTTTGGAAGGGGTCGGAAAGCAGCATTAAGACCGGATTCAGATGAAGTGTGGACTTTGAGGTGCAACCGCGCACGCCCTTCCGGTTAAAGCCACCAGAACTAAGATGCTCTCTAACAACTCCAGCCCTCACTGTTTTCCTAGCTTGAGGATTAAAGAGAAATACTTTTGGCCAAATGAAGTGTCACGCGGAGCCTCGTTAACTCCTGAGCAAATATCAATGAAACCTCCGCAGCCATTGATCTGTGGATATTCATTCATCTGCAGACAAATCGTCTTTGAGGTAACGCACTACCGACTTATTGTCACAGTGGAGCCCGATTCAGTACGAGCGACCTTGGGATGCCAATTAATCGCCTTTGCATATTTACAAGTTTTTGTTGAGCTCTTTGTTGAGAAAGAGAGAGGGGTGGGGGTGGGGGGGCACAGCATGCACACAACTATAGCCTATAGGTGCACAATTCACTCTCAGCCATAAAGCTACAGAGAAAAAAAAAAAACACCCCATTTTGTGATGAAGTGTTGTGTTACTTTTCTGGTGTGCCCAGTTTCCCTTGAAACTGCTACTTCAGTTCATGATTTCCTACGTTTCCCAGAATGCCCTTTGACAACCCCTTTGAACAAGCCCTTTGAACGTGTCGCTTTCAATCAAAGGTGAGCTGTATGGGCATATAAATGTAGCTAGCTAGCCGACTAATTTGCGAACACGCACCATGTCTTGTGGCCCCTTTGCATTCTGGTCTATCTCGGCTGCTGTCGGTGGGGAAATTGGCGTTTCTTCCTCTTCCCCGATGGATTTCTCCCTGTGTCATTGTTGATTGGTGAGTCTAAAATTAGTGTTCATAATATGCCAATCAAAAGGTATCCGCGGCCCCCCCGATGCTGCTGGCCCCTGGAACTTGGACCTCGGTGACGTCAACGCGGGCTGCACCGTTCCACCCCCGCTGCGGCATGTCAAGGATGGGGAAAGACAGGCAGCGCTAACACATGCTGTGGGAAAGGGAGAGGTGTGGATTGTATAAACAGATCAATAGCTCAGCCGGGTCTCATTTCTGACAGATTTGTTTTCCCAGTCTGATAATTGGGAGAAAACAAAGTGTGCCACACTCCTCCTGTTGATCTAATGGCTCTCGGGCTGATTTCTCGGGGCTCGCTGGTTTTTTTTCACCAGGGTGGGGGTAGTCGAGGGTGCTGATCGGTTCTCGCCGAACTGAGACTGACAACGCAGGTTGATTTTGGCTTGCTGAGATCTTTGCTGAGAAATCCCTTGTGGCATTTAATGGAAAATATATTTCATCTCACCGTTTGATATTCTCCACTGCACAATGTTCACAATGGTTCATCTTGGTGGTTAGCGGTTTGGCCAGAGGTAGATTATGAGATTTTTCAGGAGGATGCAGTTAATGAGAGTATACTGACTAAATATTGCATTTAAAGCTCCACTGAGCAAGATTTTTACCACCGCCTCCACCTCTACCAGCCGCTAAAAAGAAGAAATTCAAGTCAGAGGAGTGTGCAGTCTAGTAATGTTACATGATTTCAAGTTCATCAAACTTTCAAACAATTACCTCTCACTCTCGCTGGGAAGTTGCCTAGTGCAGCTTTAGTGCAACTCCAGAGAAAGTGCATCAACACTTTCACCAAATCAAACCCATCAAATCTGTGTGTTGTTTTTTTTAACATGACTGGACGCAGGGATATATGAACGATAATGCAAGCAGAAAAGGGAAAGAACAGCTTTGTATGCAGGTGAAGGAGCAGCTTTGAACTCCCAGTATCATAAATAGCCTCTTAAATTCAGAAGAGTGCCGCTCAGGTAACTGTGGGGGAGGGGGACGTGACCCGCAGGTTGCCCGCCTCCCTTCCAGGACTGTCACGGCTGCTCTGCGTAAACATTTTGCGCTTCGGGTGAGAAATCAACCAGAATGAATGAGACGCTGCTGCCCGTGTGCTCGTATGTTACCGTGGGTCTCAGTGGGCGGATGGATACACTCAAAGGGCTATTTTCATGAATAACTAGATGATTTTTAAATGTTATCTAATAATGACTATAAAGATTTACCCTAGTAAGGATGCCAGAGATTAGGTGGGTTTATACCCCCGACCACACCCCCTGGTCTGGAGGATTTCTACATGCTCGGCTGTCTCGGCTGTCAGCAGACTGCAGAATGGCAAACCTCCCATTGTATAAGAAATGAATGCATGACTTCTATATGGACAGTCGTAGAGCTACAGTACATGTAGGAGCATCAGTGGTGTATTAGTATGTAAGCAAGATTCTTATTCATTCGGAGCCACACTTAGGTGCATTACACATAGTATAAAAGACGTCACAGTACTGGACAGACTGTTTGATTGACAGGTGATCCCTGGGAAGTGCAGTGCAGAAACACCACAGTAATGAGCTCTGAGCACCAAAGATGAATAAAAATAAAAAACCCACATTACCAGATTAATTCTGCATCAATATCTGTCCATTATTCATACGGTTTGGCTGCAGCCAGTAAGTACGAACATGGCCAATGTGTACCTGCAGCAGACAGCTTCATCTCTGCTGCGAATATCAAATCTTCAAGATGTCATCTGAGATCAAGTCTGGTTTTGGAGATGTGAAAGCTCTTTCTCTGTAGATACCGGCCCCGGCTTTAGAAAAACGTGGCCTGAAAATCTGGAGGTTTCCTTCCTTCATCCCACAGATACAGCTATTTAACAGGAGGTTCCACTACTGTAGAGAGAGAGAGATAGATAGATAGATAGATAGATAGATAAATAGAGATAGAGCAAGAGAATCAATCTCCAGTCTATTCGGAGCCCATAAACAAAAACTCAGAAACCCGAAGGTTATTGAACACCCTGTGGCGCTCACAAAAAAAAAGGTTCACGGCGTGTCATCTTCAGTTCTGCGTGATCCTCTTAAAAGCAATAAAGCTCTAATGATGTCAGCTCTGAAAGGGGGTGGAGAGGCTTTCGCCGCCGTTACAAACCAACTAAAGCAATATACGGGTTATGACCGCGCTTCGCAAGAGAGACTCTGACATCTAATTTCAGATATCAAGAGAGAGAGAGAGAGAGAGCGAGAGACTAACGGCATCATAAGGTTCCGCGGCGCTCTGAGCCATGGGAAATAAGAGCAATCTACCGAGGGGGTCAAAGGGATAAAAGCGGTGCAGCCACGCCGCTGTCCTGGGTGCGCAAACGCGACTGAGCCCTGACAGCCGACGCTTTATTATGGCGAGGTGCGAGCAGGGGGCGGGCCGGGGCTGGATGCCGTATGGCATGGGAAGGGGTCCGCCTTAGTTCACAGGTCGTGGACTCCTCTCAACATTGGTAGAACTGTATCGAGGAGACAGGCTTTGATGGAGAGGGACCCCCCACCCCTCTGGGCAGATGTAACATCACAGCTGGAAGGTAGGGATCCTTCTGAAATCCTAATCTCCCTCTGAGCGGTGTGGCCAGTCGATGGTATTGATCCGGCATGCCCATCAGCGGCGAGGAGAAGGTCCCGCGGTCATATGGATAAGTACTTTGCCGTCCACTTTTCTTTTTTTTTTTTAACCCTCACAGACCTCAATATTTCGCGCGCCGAATCGGTTCAGAGTGAGTGCGAAAACGCTCGATGACAGTTTGTTGGCCGAGGCCGTACAGATGTTGGGGCCTAATCGAGATAAACGAGGGCTATTCAAAACAAAATCCAATATGGTGGCCACGCTTGCCCTCCCCGCGGAGCAAAGTAGCCCTCCAGACTTTAGATTGCCTAGAGGAAACTGTTTGGGACTCTCAGAGCAAATTGCAATTAACAAGTTAGCTTTCTACTGTACAGTCGATTCTGCAATTTCTGCTTAAGTTGCCACATCCCACAAGCAGATTTGCTTCTACTGTGCTTCTACTACACTGGATTAAAAGCAGAAAAGGAACTTTGTGTATGGGAAACACTGAAGAGCCCAGGATGTTTTGAATTGTGATACATTGCGACACTCTTCATTATAGGTCCTATGATAATCTGCATTAAAGCAATAATCTGCGACATGTTATGTAACTAAATGTCAATTTAGTCATTAATTGTATCATGTATTTTTCACCATGATTGCTTATGGTTGTGATTTAGGAGAAGACACTCACCGCAAACGAACATTGTAGTGGACCGGGGTAAAAGCAGGGCTTAATATGAAAACCCTGACTTGATTTAGCCTAACAAATCTATAAGGGAGTAAATGGCTCCAGACAAAATTGAAGTTAAGCCTGAAAATGATCCTGACCGGGGCCGGGCTAGTGTGAGAGTTTCCATGATAACTTAGTTTAAGCTTAATTAAACCTGCTTTTTGGAACCAAATTCCCTGAATGTAGTTGTGGCTTACTGAAATAAACCTGTTTTATCCTGTAATATCGCTTTGTGGGACAGCCCTGCAGTGTATCAACCATCTAAGAAAGCATATAACGTGTTGGAATATGCCTTTACTTTGTCCAATATTACGTCTCCATTGTACTTCAGCTATTTATCATTACTTGTTACCTGCAACATGTGTCTAAAAGATATCAGTAACTTTGATGATAGATTGTTTCCAACTTTTAAAGAGTCAAGGCTCATAAATGACTTTAGAAGCATTTACTATGAGACACAAATTCATCTTGAAGAAGAAACCTCTTAACTACTCATGATGGTCAGCCATGGTTGGCTTGTTTCAGAGGATCAATATCATGTTTGTATCCAGTTCATGTGATTTCATGTTACAGGGTGATTAGAAGGAGAGAATGACATACATATAAGCTATGCTATCTGCTACACTCTGTAAGTTAATGTTGTTGTCCAACTAACTTTTACTTTGAAAGGCTGCATCAATTTAAGGTTTCCTTTTGCTTGAAATAAAGCTGTCATACCTTTATTTTGCTAGTGTATAGTACAGCATCAGCACAGCTAATGGAACACAATATATCTATCAGTTTTCCAGGTGAACGATTATGTGTTGTTTATCACCAAGGCCCGAGGCAAAGGTTCATCTGGTGTGTTAGGGAGCGCATTATCCTCCATCTGAGGTAAAATCGCCATTTGTTTGCGATGAGCACGGGGACCACCTCTCACAAGCAATCTAGATGATGGGCTGTTCTGGACACTCTCTCCACCTGCTGCTGTTATGAAGTGGTTTCATTAATATTTCCCACACCACCAAGACGGCACGGTGTTAGACGAAGTTAAGCCACCTATCAATCACAGTCAATGTCAGAGATTGTGAAAGGTATTGCTTTTAAGGCAGTTTCTCTGAATTCCTTGTTGTTTTTGTATTGCCTGTTTATTTGCTGTGGTGCAGATTTCACTGGGAGCCTTGTGCTGCCGCTAAGGACACCCGAGGCAAACTGGTCTCAGTTGAGATGCCAGACAAATAGCGGTTCAAGAAGACCATTGATGATTGGTTCAGGCAGATCAAAGAGAACCTCGCAGGGTGGGGCGGCAACCTTGTGGGCTAGGGTAGGGGTCGGGTGCAATGCCTGTCAGGCAAAGGGGCGGAGGCAGGGTGCAGGCCTTCTTGGACATGGTGGGTGGGGTGCTGGAGAAAGCTCCGTAGGCCTACTGGGAGACTTCAATGCTAAAAAAAACATGTGAAAATGAACACATAGTTTGGTTCTTGAACCTTCACTAGGTGGAAAGTGAGTTTTGAAAGCCAGAAATCTCAGCACCTGGAAGTCATTGGTATTCATCAACCACCCTGTGAACCCCCAGATGTATTATGGTCATTTTGTGCCCTGGGGCTGTAAAAACGTTTAAAAAAAAGTCAAGTTCTTTAAGTTCATTTAAGATAATTTGACTATGAATTATTAAAAATGTTGCAATTGCCTCTTTAATTGATCCAGCATTTACGGACGATGTTCGAATGGCAATCACCATAGAATGAAACCGCGCATCCATTCTTAAGCATGATCTAAAGACCCAAGAACAACTAAGAAGAGAAACTTTAATATGGTTGCATTACTGTCAAGCTGTTTCATTACCACTGTGGCTATTGCGTCCACGAGCTGCTCCATCAGACGTTTAGCTAATATCATTTATTGATAAAATCCCACTTTGATCATCACTTCATCTGTGCTGCTGGAGGTTTAAAGGCTGAACTCAGGCCTGAGCCCCGATCCCATTAAGCACTGTTCAGAACAACCAAAGGAACTCTTACTTACTCGAATTATGTTCGATACAATTGATTTTCTCTCTTCATTTTCATCTTTCTTTCGAGACAACAATTGATTTTTTTCCTCGCCTCATTACAAAAAGAGGAACAGCAATTTAATTACGGCGGCCGCTGAGTGTCCAAAGGTTCAAAACAAAATATTCTTTCTCGGGGGGGAAACAAAACCGTTCGTGGGTCTTGATATCTTCATCGTGTAAACAATCCAAGGCTGCATAATGTCTGATAACATTCGTGCACTTTTCCATTTTGCACATGAGGGACTTTTAGTTTACGCTTGTGTCGTGCGACTGGCTCGAACATTGTCAGTATCAACACTTTCTCGGGGAGCTTTAATTTTCGTACACTCATAGTTCATTATAAACTGGTGTTTGTTGAGAGGCTAACATGTTGCATTATTTATGAGCTCTTTCTCTCCCGCATCTGTTTCGGCTTGCTACAAACTGTCTTGCTGCATTTCAATTACTGTACAACCTGTCAAAACGTTTTTTTTCTTAAACAGAACACTTGTTGTGTTGTGGATCCAAGGAAACTGAAAGGCCAGCATACAGTATATTTGCTCTTTTGTATCTGGCTCATTAAGAGTTTGATGTTTTTCTTGGAGTTCTGGTACAGTCGAACTCATGATGTCATCAGGTATGAAGGGTGAATCAGATCAGGGAATATAGTAAAGTTGGGGAGCTAATTTGAGTAAAATAAAAATGCCGAAGAAGAATTGTGGTTTCGCAAAGTCGGCCCTCCTTTCATTTTCCATGGAGCAACTCCATCTTTCCTGGCTTTTCTGGGAGAGAGTTCATGTCCAAAACGATTGTTTGGATTGTATTCTTAAATTCAGTTAATATATATGATCAAAAAAAACAAATGTCTACCCCTGACCTGGATTTCATCTTCATCCTCCTCCTCATCCTCCTCATCCCTCTGCTCTCTTTAGCCAAACGCATTGTGCAGTAAAATGCAATGTCATGCACACAGCAGTAGTTTGTTTGGACGTATTTTTCCTAGGCTTTAGAAGGCACGTAATGCCCTGGGTTGTTATTTTCATGCACAACTGTGTTAGTGCCACTGCAACTGTTTACCAGGTCAGGGAGTTTCTCTGCACCGTCAATTCAAATTCCTGCGAGGTGTCCTCCACTTCCTCCCCCTACCACCTCACGCGTGAAAGCAAATTGCGTGCGCCACACAGATTGAACGACTTACACAAGGTGCTTCTTTTTGCAGATGGCATTTAGGCTTTTGTCGAAAATAATCTGTGCTTTGTGGGTTTCACTCCGGCAGAAATCAAGGTCGCGGAGCGTCTTGAAGATCTAGGACGGCGCGCCTCAAGAGACACGCTGTTCATCTACCTCCTATTACGAGGGTGGCACAGCGACCTGCTCTGCACTCCTCAAGTAGAGATGGCGCCGCTCAGACGGGGAGATTTACTGTACACTTCAAATGCCAGCAATGCAGCATTTGGAGAAAAAAAAGAACATGTTGTAAAAACAAATATTTGCGTACGACCATATGTGTCCGCGTTAACTGGATCCGGCGTGCTCAGTGAAGGCCTCACGCCCTCCGCCGCAGCGCTGTTGATGTGAACTCTTGAACTGCCAATCTGCCGGAGGCCGCTCAGAATTGTTTACTTCAGAGAAATATACGGACCAAGGATATTTTGTGTTCTTACTTCGTGCCCCTGCAGTGAATTCCTCCGAGGGCCTTCAGCCTAGTTGCCCAGATTAAATATCTCCCCCGTAGAATGGTGATGGTGAGCAGGCGTGCAGAAGAAAAGCGAATCTCCCTCTCTATCTAAAAATGTGAAAATGTGAAACTCTCAGGCACTGCGGGGTGGTTTTAAACCCCTCATAAGTACATCTCGAAGTTGACCAATAGGAAACCGTATTATGTAAGGTAAAACAACTACATCCCAGGCACACGCGGGAATATGCTCAAGTGCACAAGTGAGCACACACGTCTTTGCAAGCGAACGCAGGTCTCTGTTGGTGGCTGCTTCGGGGAGATAGGTCTCAGCACGATGCAGTCAGATTGGCAGCGTCTTGTTGACAGAGAGAGAGGTGCTGTGAACATCCTAGTTTCATCATGTTCAAACAGTGGGAAGCCTCACACCTCACCTCAACCCTCTCCTCCGGCAGAATAAACAGGAGGTCCCACATCACGTTTCCCTCCCCCGTGTTGCCACCCGAAACCAGGGCAGAGGTTGGAACACCAATACGGAGCCGGCATTGGCTTTGTGTTAAAAATCAGACATTGGGCGGTCATTAACGTCCATCTTTGATGCTGATGGATATGATGCAGTTTGATTGAGCAGTTTTTGTTGTGTAATTGATCAATATTTCACTGGTTGTCTATGGGTCGCCCTTGACCTGAATTGATTCAAATTTAATCCGATGCCAGTATGAATGAATATGTTGGGTTTAAATGGAGAGTTTTAGTGTCCTGTGGTCTAAATGCTGTTTCAGAGGACTTTCCACCTTGACAAGAATAAAATATATTGAATATTGACACAAAGTATCAGCTTAATTAAAGACCCCAAAAGCCATGCTTAGATTGAAAGTACACATCTCTAAATCTCATGCTGATTTATCAGAATACACCCTCCTTGATATCTATCTATCTATCTATCTATCTATCTATCTATCTATCTATCTATCTATCTATCTATCTATCTATCTATCTATCTATCTATCTATCTATCTATCTATCTATCTATCTATCTATCTCACATAAAATGAGGTATAGCTTTGTCTAAATTCTTAAAGAAAGTGTTATTAATAAAAAAAATTGGGATACATTGAGATGAGACCACTTTTCAAAGTTCCGCTAATCTCCCGTAACACTGACCACCAGATATTTAAACTTCAAACTTGAAACAGTGAAAAGATGGGAGTTAAATGTTTGTTGCTAGGCTAGGGGATTAATGGAAAATAATAGATAAATTCAACCAATATCCTGATACCTTTCCAAGCCCCTCTGACATGGACATAATAGCAGGAATTGAGGGTTTTGAAATGTATAAAAACATAAAAACATATAACATGTTTTTTATCCTAAGTTTTCACGGGTGCAAGAAGAGATAATCCCACTCAACCCTATCAAAATCCTTCTCAGCATCCAGGGATAGGCAAATAAATAATGTTGAATAATTTGTGGAGACTGAAAAATAAAAGTACTACTTAGAGTAATACTTAGAGGCCTATAAGCGCTTGGATCAAGTGGATCTGCGTTTTTTATGGAGATGCATGACTCATACAATGTTGATGGGAAACAGCCTTTACTTTAAACCCACCAGATATTCAAGGAATGCCTTGTCCTCCAAACTAATGGAAGGAATATTGACATGGTCCAAAGTAACAGCAGATTATGTACGAATCTGAATGCATCAGATTCCCTGATTTGTTGTGCAAGAATTCTGCCTGAGGCCATTTGTTTTTCTATGTGATGCGCATTGGCGTGTGAGTCTCTTTACTTTTGGTAGACAGATAAGACGCTGCTGTGTTGATGTATTCAACATCAATGCAGTTTGACCAATAAATTGATGCCTGATTGCTTTCATATTTTAGTCCACTAGTGGATGCACTAGCCTGTGCGACTCCTTTCCATCCACGTGTTAAAAGATGTGCACACCAAAACATTCTTGCCTCACAAATATATTATTTATATGTGATTTTAAAGAATCTAACATAACACAACCTGTCAATAAGGGTCTACTACAACAAATACTGTTCGGTCAATATCCTAATGCCATTAAATTCCTCAGGTGCAGAACTGCAGCGTTGGACAGGTGGAACAAACCGCAACATGTTGACCAGCGTTTACTTTAATCGTGAAGTGTACATATTGATTAGATTTACCTTGGGAAATGTGCATGTGTACCAACACTGTGGTAAATGTGCACATTTAGCATAACATTTACGAAGCATAAATCTGTTATCAGTTATCATAAATGTATTTAGGAATTTGTGGATTACTGATTTTTTTGTGGTCTTTTTGATGAAGACAAGATTAAAGTCCCTTCCTAGAATCAGCTGATGAGTGTCAAGTCTGGGTAGAGTGACTAGAAATGAAATAATGTTTACCAGTTACTATTATATCTCTACTGTGAAGATCAGGGTAATGACAGATGATACAAAAGGGGCATTTTGTTAACAAGTATGACTGTACCTCTAGATCGGAAATCGAAGTTGGATTGAAATACCTGTCCAACCCAGTTTTTGTGTAGGTGAGTGTGATCCTGACTCACACTCGTCTCCTGCAGAAAGGCAATGTATTGCTTTCGGAGCACCCTTCAAGCGGTTCCACGTGACATACTGCACTAAGCTTTCCCCTTTTGTTTTACGTTTTTCCACCTAGCCATGATCTGAGATAACTTAGAAAAGGTTCTGTACATGGGTACTCACATCCACATATATTGACGAAAAACAAATGTTGCAAGCAAGTAAGCGTCCGTTGACCGAGACACATTCGGAAAACTGCAAGGAACTTCACTCCGAGCCCCTTTTATGATGAATAAAACATCTAGACCAACTACACACATAATGGGTTGCATGAATCAGTTAATGAATCTGCTAATTCCTACTCGGGGTCGTGAGGGACAGGAGCCTATCCCAGCGTACCTGGGCTTTGGCGCTAGGGATCAGTGTGCATGATCTGTATAGCCACCGGGGAACCCAAGTTGTCGGAGCCCATCACCTCCGGGAAGAGCGCTGCGGCAAACTGTGTCAGGTAGCCAGCCTGGGCTCCCTCCTCAATACCAATTAGCCTCAGGTTTTGTCTCTGGCTGCAGTTTTCGAGGCCCGTACGTTTGTTCTGCAACTGTATGCATTCTCTTTCCATCAAGTCTCGCTCCAATGTTGCAGCCCAGTCCATAGGTGTATGAAGGGACAGACTGTGTATAATTGTTGTTGTTTTTACAGCAAACAAACCATGAGTGGGTTGATAAACCCCTGGTGCTTTTATTTTGTCACAAGGTGAGTAGCGGGTTCTCTCAGTTTAGTATATGGATGTATTGGATGTATTTATATATATGTATATATATTATGTGTGTATATATATATATATATATATTTCCTGCTGCCATTTGATCAAATGGACATATCTGCCAACCACAGACCTCGGGGAGGGCCTGATCTCCAGTGTGCTGTGCATTGATCTGCTCCGTGGCTTGACCCTTCTGAAGTCTTGAATTTTGCTCAGCTTCAATCACCGGCAAGTAAATTCAAAGTGCCTTTGACCAGAAGATGAAAAAAAACAAAAAACCTCAAGGTGAAAAGAGGAAGGGAGGAGGTACCGAATGAGAGAGGCTGAGAAAATGATAGTGTGTGTGTGTGTGTGTGTGTGTGTGTGAGAGATTGAGAACTTAGCAAGCCATTGCCATTGTTATCTTGGTAGCAGATGGAGAGGGAATTGTATTTATGTTTGGTGATTAATGAAGTTGCTTGTCAATAAGAAAATGCAGGATATTAATTCATCAGTCTGGCGGGAAGCACGGACTATACTTGACTAATGTTCTGTCAGGAGGTGGAGAAGTGGATGGAGATGGGAGGTTTTTACTGCGGCAGTTCAGTTCAATGTCACGGTATAAAATGGTGCAAGCAAACTCCATTCATCTAACATGCTTAACATGCTTAACAGTTGTCAGGAATGTGCATCAAATTACCTGCGTGGTCTCAAAATCGTATATTTCTTAAAACAGGATAAAAGAGTTTATTTTACTGGTTTCCAATGCAAACAAATATGATACCACATTGGAAACAAGTGGAATTATCTCATCCCATCGGCAGAATCTGTCACTTTATTTACAAAAAAAGAAACATTTTTTCGTATCTGATGCACGATGTTCCTATCTAGCCTCTAATGTCCGTTGTTATCTGTTTGAAAACTCTCTAGCAGGTGCTTCCTCTGAACACCACCCAGATAGTCCTGTGGTATCCGAAGAGGGATTTCATACCGCTCCCATATTTGTTGCAATTACAGTTATGATGGTAATTATCATCACCATTTCCCGGGCAGAGTCTCTATCCCTGGTACTTTGCGCGGCACAGTGGGCCTGTAACCTCGCTCTCTGTGGGAAAAACTGACTGGGGTGATGAGGCCTGAGAACGGCGAGATGATCATTTGTAGTCCAGCAGTGCATCGCCGAGCCTCGTTAAGGAATTATTCCGATAGTATCCACATTATAGATCATTACCAACAGGTAGGCGCTTTACCTCATAATCATTCACCTCCTTAATACGTAAAGGCATTGGCCTGTAAAAATGGGGGGCAGAGCTGGGAACGACTTCCTGTTCCCGTCGATAAACCGCCGCGACAACAAGCCGTCTTAAAGTGGCAATCTGGGACGTTTTCATAGAAATAAATGTTTTGCTGCCGTCTATCGCTGATTGATATCACACAACAGCGATTCGACGTATATTGCCAGTTCATGAAAAGCCGTCTTTGGCACGGGAAGTGATGCGTTCGACTTTTTCATGCAGAAGCAACAGCAGTTTGTCTGGAATAAATAGATGAACAGCTGGGTAGTTAGCATGAGCAGCGCTAGCCACCGTGGCTGAACAGAGAATGACTACTTAGCAGAAAAGATGTTGCTGAAATTCCATCACGTCTGACTTTTAGGTTGTTCTGCGTGAGGTTTTTTTACATTTATTTTTCTACTGCAGCCATTTTTTTGTGGTTGCTTTGAGTTATGTGTTCACAATATCAAGTGCATTGCCAGAGATATTCAGAAGTCATTCAGTCATTTTCCTTTACCTATGTTAGAGGGGCATTAAGTAGTCCGTGACCTCTATCGACCTCTATTGGTGACATAGAACTTAGAACCGCTTAGAACCGCTCAAGTCTCTTGCACTTTTTGACATAACCAATATTGTTGAATCGTCACATTGAAGAGGTAATGTTTCACCATGTAAAATGCTGTAATAATTTCTAGCCAACTTTCTAGCCTCTGTAGCTGAAACATCTTGTGACACTGCGGTTGCTCGCTCGTAGCACCGTCTGGTGAGTAGGTGGGTGGGGTGTAAGGGTGTAAGGGTTAGGATTTGAAATTCCAATGGGTGCTGAGTTTTCGGTTTCTGAGTACGGACCAGAAGGTTTTGAAAGTCAAAAATCGTTGCGTCATTGGTAAGTTGGTAACTTGAGGTTTTCATTGATCAACAACACTATCAACCCCCCCTGCAGATATATTTTATCATTATATCATTTTGTCCTATCGGGGCAGTGAAAAATCGTACTAATGCTTCCTTTTAAGAGTCTAGACATAAGAAAGCAATGTAGATGCTTAATCTTGGTACGGGAACATCACTGTCAATATTTTCTTTCAGCCATTTCAGCCAATGAAACTTCGCTGATCGTATAGAATTAGATTGTTGTTGATATTGAGAGCACAAAACTCATAAAACAACGGGGGGATCTCTGGGCAACATGATGAAATATGTCTACGGTTTGCAGAATAATAACCTCACAGTCAATTTCGGTGGATTTCCTCTTTGAGCCCCCCCCCCCTCTTCCTTATCATCCTCTCCTTCCTTACATCCAACTACCCATTCCACAGAGGAAACACTCGGGGTTGTCACTGAGTCGGCTACGCTATTGACTGCTCTCATTTAAGCAGTGGTGAGGCAGTATGTTGGAGCGGGGGGGGGGTGATCGATATGGCCCATCTGTGGGGGCTGTGTGTGTGTGTGTGTGTGTGTACGTGTGTGTGTGTGTGTGTTGGGGAGGGGAGGTGGGTATCTAAGTGCAAGGAGAACTGCCTGAGCCTATTAGGTGCATTCATCTTCAGACTCCCATGGTAGAGTGGACACTAGTGAATGTCATGGTGTTTACGCACTCTTCACACACACACACACACACACACACATGAACACATACACACACACAGGCTCCTTAAGTGTCCTGCACTATTTATTCTCCCACTATTCTATTTATGTTGCTCTCTTCCATACATTAGTCCCTCGGGGGCCCGGGAGCTCCGGAGACGAACCATAAATTACGTGAACTTTCCGTCGTTAAAGTTTCCGCATATGTCGGATATTAAAGTGTAACGGTAGTTGAGATAATGACTCCTGTTCCCGCCTCGACGGGTGGTCTACTTGTGTCTCTGCTGTATGGTAGCATTTAGTATAAAGGTGTATAGAGAACTCGTTCACCCTGTTATTCTTTGCTTCCGCGCCATCAATCAATCACGGAAAGCCGTATCCTCCGCCGTGCTTCTGATCGGATCAGGTGGGCGGTGATGCATAAGGTCAACCGCATGCCTTTTTGAAATGCTTCATTCCACAAGTCGGCTCCAGCTAACACGTTCCAGCAATAAGACAAAAAAAAGAATGACATACATCTGGAAAGTTCATACTCCAAAAGCGTTGCGGCGGCAGACTTCATCCCAGGGGCCCGCATTGTTTTCTTAACAATATGGAAAGGCCATCTCATCAAAAAAAAAAAAAAAACTGACCTCGAAGCTAGAGTTTACAGATACGCAGCGGCTGAATGGTAGGATTTGTGGCCAAACATAAGACATAATGTCTGTTTTTCCTGAAGGCATGTCATCGTATTTTTGGCTTTCAGTCTCACACTCTTACGGGCCATTGTTGCTGCTGCTGACGATTAGGAACTTTCACGCAAGCATATGGAGTTAATAGGCTTGATGAGGATGCTGAGAGAATGTAATCTTTAATGGTGTTTAACGGTATTTGACCACTCCTGGTCCACACTTGTCCAAATAGCCATGTTCCCCTTTTTTTTCCCATCTAAATGCAAATGGAAGGGTCTTGAAGGGAAGTGGAAACCATTTGCTATTTGCTCCCATTCGTCCGCGCAGGACTGCAACCGCACGCTTTTGTTCTGGTATTGCGAGGAATGCATTTCCCCACCCACTCTTCTATGAATTCCAAGAAGGGTTTGCCGATGGCCCCGGGATGTGATGGAAACAGTGGGTATTAATACATGTGTCGTGAAAGTAATGGCAGTCTCGATGCTTTCTGCTGATGGTGGCGAGGGCCGTTATGTCAGTGACCAGACCTGCCATAGATCCAGCCTCCTCGGCAAAGTGAGGTTGGGAGGAGAATATATGTATTGATTTGAATGAAGGGGAGTCACACCAGTTCAGAAGACTCAAAACAGCTGAGAGTCGCTGACTACAGTGCGGTACAGTACAAATTAGGATTAGACTGATATATCAGTTTGCAGATTTATCGGTACTTTTATTAAAAGTGTAATTAACTTAATTTAGTATTGATCAGTCAGTCAGTGTTGGCCACCGCAGATACGATGGAAGTTCCTTCTTGACCGCACCTACATCAAAACCTGCAATGGAATTTTATTTTCTTTGCAAATTTTTAAGGGGTACAATTCTGGGGGGAAACACTGAACACTTGTATTTGTTGGCATGAAAGTGATCAAATTTAAAGATGATATTTGGATATTGCCATTGGCGGTCCAAAGATCGGTATTGGCCTTCTGCAGTCTGCAGTGGTTGAACCCTGATAGATTCACATTATGCTGCATCAAAACTTATTAAATGCTGATTCAAATGTAGTTTCTTGTCATAGTATACCAACATGGTGCTAATCATTATACTGATATGTATGTGCAAGCAGTTTTTAAAACAAAAGAAATAGCTATTTCATCAAGGGTGTTTAATGATGACAAATTTGGAGTTTGTTGTTTGTAAAAATCCATCCTATCCACTTTGACAGGCACTTCACTCCAGTGAATGCATCACGACTGAAGTTGGTCCCGCTCCCTAAAGCTTTCTTAAATCCCTCCAGTCGGTTTGCAGCATTTGCGCGCCGTCTGGACTGCCTCCACTTAGTGGAACTGCAGAACTGGTGATTTAGAAAAACGTCAGTTCTGAGATCACGAGAGAGCTCAAAGATCAAACAGGTTCAGTATGCAACAAAAAACAATCTGCTGCCTATTTGTAATGTTATAAAATCAATATGAAAAAGGATGAATCAATTGAGATAGATGAATAGAATATACACACGTGATGTGCTTTAATAGTTTGTAAACAAAAAACAATGCACAGGAACAGTCATATATTTTGTTGTTTCAAAGCCTTTAGTCTCCCATTGTGCAATTACATGAACACCGTTTTCATTCATACCACATCAAGCTGTATTAGAAAGGAAACCCTGTGACTATGAAAGACAAACACAGTGCGTCAAAAGGACATTTAACCTCACAACCTTTTTTAAAAAAAAGAAGAAGTGGCTATAGCGCTAAACTGCATGAGTAGGAAATATTGCACATAGAGAAAAAGGCTCTCGGGATGACATCATCGTTGATTAAGTGAAAAGCAGGACCAGAAGTGTGTGTGAATGGTGAAGATTAGTTAGAGCGAGAAGGCTGGTTGCAGAGACCTGTCTTAACCTTTCTACTGACGGTTACCACAGTTAGCATGACCCCCCCCTCTCCCATGTAAGAGCAAAGGCTATAAAATAAACTTCATAACCTGTAAGCACTAAAAAAAAAAACTATCATATGTACAAATAGCATAATTTGGTTGACATCATTTAATGCAGAAAAGTAAAGTAGCACATCCAAGTTCAAGCAATTTAAAGACACGAAGCCGGTGGACTCAAGATACATTGGCCAACATTTGCCTCACCCACACTGTCCATATCCGTACGATGTCATGAAAAACTGTTTGCGATGTGATATGAGCATATTTAAACGGAATGATAGTTTTGCGTGTAATGATACGTCGATTTTCCGCCTTCAAAATAAGACTGCTCCGATGGCAAATTACATTGTATTCAAGTCTTTATGTACAGCGGCCTTACAGCTGCAATATGTGACAAGAGCAACGGCGGCGTCGGTTGCCGTTTTTTTATCTGTACAAAAAGGTCAATTCATAAAAGCTTTTATCTCCAATCGCCCTCAGATCGCGATAGTGTTATCGCGGGGACAAATGTTACCCACAATTCCTGTGATCTCGGGGAATGGACAGTGCGTTGGCTTTATAATACCTCAGCGGATACCGAGATACAGAAGGTTTTCATAATGGAAACTTTTTTTTTTTATCCATCACAACACATGTCTTTGGACTCACCAGGCCATCTGACTGAACAGTTGAAGACAAAAATCCTGCCTATATAAGCCTATGCTACAATTTCACTTTTAATACAATGAATTCAGCAACACTTAATTTTTGATAAACACAATTCCCCGTTTTTTCTTTCAAAGTTTGGATGGATTCAGGCCCGCCACCTTCAATTGAATTTAGTCTCGGGAGATTGAGGTATATGTGCTGCATCGCCAATTGCTGTCGATCTGTTACTGCTGGTTCTGTAAATCATAATCAAACTATTGCACGAAAGCCGACGCACAAGACATGTGACACACAAGCATGATTGTTCAATTAAGAGCGTATGGGATTCCACACAGTAAGGCATTGCTTTAATGAAAACGTCCGGACAAACAATTCACAGTTTTAATCCTCGCTCGACTAGTGATTATAACGATGATATCCTCTTTACCGATTGTTTCAGTTACATCTACACAACTGCAACAGTTTAACCAGTGCGACCACAGAACTATGACTATACTCCTCAAGTCTTGACGCCATAAATACACAACACTGAGTACCTGATATGTAGAGATGGAAGCAGCTATTTCTGGCCAGACACAATAAAGGAGGGGGGGGGGGGGACAGTCGTCATCCCCATGGAGGACAAAAGCAAGGAAACATGGGGAATGGAAAATGAAGCTAATTCAAACAACCATTAGATTATATGTTCAACTGTGGATTTACTGCCTACAGTCTGAAGCTGCTGATTGGACAGTGGTAACAGGTCGATTCAACCGTAGCCATGGTACAAGCACAGTTGGAAAAGAAAATAAACAAAATCCCCATACAAGATAATATGTCTGCCGATTTTTTTGCAGACATTTGTTGAGATGGTATTCAATTGGGAACGTCGACTTATTTAAAATCAGGATTGTTATACATGAATCCGTAATAGATTCTGCGTGGGAAAAACAAACGATAAAGCCAAAGGGCCAGCTTGTTTTTAATGCTGCTAATATAGCCTATTTACAATCATCTATTGTATGTAACAGAAATAGCCTCTGTTTTTCACTAATAAGCTGATATGTTCTGGCCATTTACCAAAGAAGAAGAGTAAAATAACAAACCAAAACCAAGGGAATTCATTAATTGTGCTTTTTAACCCACAAATCCACTTCATCGTCGAAATGGGACAATTTTAAGAGGCACCGCCTGAAGTGCTTACATCAGTCAGGTTCAATGAGAATCTCTAAAGCTATAACAAGGACTGAAAATACAAATAGTAAATATAGTATATTTATATATTTATAAAGTTGGTACAATTCCCTTTCCAGTCCCGTATCCAGTTTAAAAAATATGTTCTTCACGTTGTCAAACCTCTGACATGAAGCATTCCCTATGTGTCAACGTGCAAAGCCCTTATGTTGCTCTAAGAGAGGAAAGTACACATGTCTTTGCCAGTGTTGATTCTAGTTATGGTGTCCCACATCTGGATGACACAGGAAGCTTGTGCTAAAAAGCAAGAAGACTTGAAAAGTAGGTGGTTGCTTTAAAAAGAAGACCTAACAAGTTCCGAACGGCTCTGCTTCGGAAACTTGCCCCGATTTGGGAGTTTTCTGCTGACCTCGCTTGCCACGGGAATCCTTCGGCCAGCCGCTGCGGGGGTTAAACAGTTACCTCGTTCTTACTGGCAGTGCGGTATTGGTTGTGGTGGTGGCCGGGGATGTACTGTAGGTGGTCCACTGTGTGTGTTCGTCGAGAGGCAAATGCCTGCCTCTTGGAGGTGGTCGCTTGGTGGTTGACCGTCAGCGTGTTGTAGGAGTTGTTAGAGGCACTGGGATGGGAGTGCATCTTGGTCATCTTGTGGCGGTCCATGACGGGCGTGGTGGGACTCAGCATGTCGGCGTGAGACAGCGCCCGGGCCATGGCCTTCTCCCGGAACTTGTCGCGCCGCATCGCCGGGGAGAGCAAGGGATCCTGGGAGTGGAGGCGGTCCGCCGACAGCAGCTGCTCCTCCGAGAGGTGATGGGTGCTTCCGTACGGGGTGGCCACCATGCCGCCGTAGGAAGACAGGCCGTAGTCGCTGCGACGCGGCGTCCTGGGAGGAGACAGAACGTGGTCCTGGGACATGGCCCTCTGGACGCGGCGGGGACGCTGCCGCTGCTGCTGGGGATCTGCATTCAGCTTCACCATGTGGGTGGGTCCCCGACCTCCAAAGTCGGGAAGATGATGCTTCCTTGTGTAGTACTCCTCTACATCCTTATCACCTGAGTGGGGCAGCAAACAGAGAGAGGTTATGAAAGACAGACTGGCTAGATCTCTGGCTACATGCACAAAGTAACCTGGCTATTGGCTATACTCAGATGCTCTTACACTGGTAGATAGCAATTTGTGATGATCAATGCAAGAGTTATTTTGTACATTGCATTCTGGTCTATTGAGGCTGAAATTGGTGTCTCTTGCTCTCCTGTGATGGATTTCTCCCTGTATGATTGTTGAACGTCGATCTAGAGAGAAGCCCTTTCTCTTTCATTCAAGTACTGACACCAAAACCTGTTGGTCTCCAGTTATGATGTTGACATGTGTCGACCCAAAACCAGGCGAAAAGTCACCAGGCTAGAGAAGGGAAGGGTTCTCCATGCAAGTAAACATAGATGAGAGGGAGAGAGAGGATAAATAGCATAGGAAGGGAAACTTTGAGATTCTCCTCTGTTGTGCACATTCTATATCCTGCTGCTGTTGAAGTGGCAGTCCGATAAGTCCACTGTTGTTGTTTTTTTGGCCCTTTCTTCCGTGGGGAAACTGGGACTCTCGTCAGCGTAGTTGACAGGGTGGAGAGGATTGTCAGCGAGCTGCAAACGATTCAGCCGCTAGCGGTGCCTGCATAAGCAACTGGTCATTTACTTCTACTGCCAGCAAGCAGGAGGGTCCGTTCGCTGTGTGCCAACATGTACCGATGGTGAAAGCACAAGCAGCAATCACCTCTTTGTAGAATAATAATAAAAAAAAAGGTTGCTGGCACACAGGGGGGATGGCACCCCGGAACCATTCTGATTAACTGTTATGGCCGAGGGGTCGTTACCTCCGCGGCAGTTAATTACTGAAGAACACAGAGGTCACGTTGGGACCATACCATGCTTCAGTGAGTTGTGGAGTGGGAGGAGGGGAATTGTTTCTGTCTGGATAGCTTGTGCAATGCTATCTCACCCGGGAGACATGTCTTGCCTGGATGCAGAAAGTCACCTTATTGTCCCTGCGTAAAGGGGTTTCAACTCCCCAGCTCGGCGCATTACTGATGAGGGGGGGGGTCCAACTTTGGCCCGTGGCAATGTGCGCTCCAGCGTTTTTCCTCCAAGGGTTAGTGTAGATGTGACATTATGGTAGAAAATGTCAACCAAACTCAACCAGAGGCTACGGGCATGCAGGCGATCGACAAGCCAAGCCCCATAGCTCCACGAATAGGTCAATCTCGAGCATCCTTTTACTGTGAGGGATCGGTGGGGATTATGTATCCAAAATGGTGATGTGGCAGGGATACATGATGTGCTGCTATGATAAGACAGACACACTATTATACGATGTTAAGTCAGTCATTTTGATTATGGGTATCTAGGTTAACGAATGATTTCTAAATAACCGTGTACGAGACTGCCTCTTGCACCCGTTCGGTTTAAGGGCTGCACTTGACTGATGACTGCATGCTGCTGCGTTTATAGTTTAAGTGGCTGAAATGATCTAAAAAGGGACATGCCTATTACTTGATCTTTTTGCTGCAGCGCTGATCAAATGTAGCACTTTACAATTAACAAGATTGCAAGAGGCCGGGGGGTCCCAAACGTGGAGTGGAACTACAAACATGGGAAATTGCTAACAGTGGCTAATTAAACCCCGGCTCCCACTCTGCTAGATTAGATTCAATATAAGGAGTATATTTATGTGTCAGCTATTGATCACAATAGGCAGCCCAGAGCGGGAGGGACTGTAATCACATAATGCAAACACTTGTGAAAACTGGTGAAACATCAATTATACAGTGATCTTTCGAGAGGATTTGGATGAGCCGCGGTTCAAGTAAAGACGGGGAAAACCCTGTAATATAATTTAGCTTTTTTTTTTTTTATCATTGTGAGGATTAGGGAGGCTCGTTTGTTCTGAAGGGTGTTGTAATCCCTTTTAGGGCGATTAAGGAAGAAGAAGACACAGCCAAATAAGATTTCTCTCTCTCTCTCCTCCTTTGCTGGGGAGCTGAGCAGGTTATTTTAGAGTGGTGTCCTCTATCTCTGCGTTTCAGACTGAAGGACAGGCAGGGTGAAAGAGGAGGAGACACACACACACACACACACCGCATTTAAAATGGCAAATTAACCATACTAATTTGATTTTGTCATAATTTCTCCAGATGGTTTAATTAAAAAAAGCCACTAATTATATTACTTTTGGGCTTGTTTCCAAAGAACCTCGCCCATGCTCAAACCTATTCAAACACGAGAGATCATTTCGGGTCCTCGAGAATAGAAGACCTTTCTTCCAAGAAAGGACTCGCTTCTTTGACAAATTCTTTGGGGTGCACAGGTCCTGTGTCAAACTGAAAGCCTCTTTGCAGTTCAATGTGAGTCATCTCTGTGATTCTCTGTGTGTGTACAAGGCTCCAGCAAGATAAGAGCAAAGCCCCGAGTTGATAAGGGAGAGAAAAGGCAAACGTATAAAAGAATGTTGAGTGAAAAGAGATTGTCCTGTTGCGTGTTTTGTCATAACCACCAACACAATGAGAAGGGACCAATAACACATCGCATGAAGTGTTCTCTCAGCGTGAAACCTCAACTCAAAAGACAAAAGAGGTAACTAACAGACAAGTGCATTCATTGCATTCCTAATAATAGTTTGAAAGCACAAGAGCACAAGTTTGGGAATTCTGCAATGTTTTCAGTAGGGAATCATTTTGCAGAGAGAGAACATTGCAATATTCACTATCAGAACGATTTTAGAACTTAAGAGCACATACTAAACCGTATTCGTTGTGTTTATTTTGGTGATTTAAAAGAAATGGATGTGCCAAAGTAAAGTTGGACTCCAAAAACTGTGTGGGAAAATGTGCTGTTCCATCACTTCATTGATTTTGAAGCAGAGCAGAGATGCAACCAAAAGGTCCCTGTGGTGATCTTATCACTCTAATTGAAATGGAAAATGAAAAATGGATGATCTTGAGTGGGGAATCTAAAGTGTAAAATTGCTATATTTTATATTTCTTTTGTACCCTAAAGGTTCTAGTTGAGCCGTGTTTGCAAGACCTTCTTCAATTTGAGTTCCTCATTGAACCTATGAGGCTCCTCCAACGAAAGCCAAACATATCCTAGAGGTGTTCAGTTGTACTGAACAATAGACCTGGAATAACCTGGGATACCGGGTGAATGCACTTAACGATCTGGTAGGACAGAAAACCAACAGGCTCTGGACCCCAAGGACCAGATTTGAGGATCACTGCTGCAGAGATCTTGGTCAATATATTCCAATAGCGCATTCAGGTTGAAGAATCAGCACAGTGCTGGAATATGGAGAGGTGCGTACTTTATCGGTGTTGCTTACATAACACATTTGCTCTCATTGATTATGCTGGAAATTACAAACAAAGCTGCAACAGAACATGAGGCCTACTTCCTGACTTCCTGCTACAAGTGGATGAACCTGCCAGAAGGAAGGAACGGCTGCCCAAACACGTCCAACCAATCACAATATGGCAAAAGACCACAGAGCATGCAACTATCATGAGATGGAGAAAGACAATGGTAGCAGTCACATCACCATTACGCTGAAAATGTCAGAATGAAGATAATGGAGCTGACCCAGATAGAATTGCTGAGACATTAAAGCACCATCTTGTTGGCATATAGGGCCCATTCATCTGAAGAAATGGCTCTTAATATGTCATTAAGCAACATTAGTAACATGACATGGGCCGCAGATGGAGCCAAATTACACGCCAATTAGATGTCAGTCAGCGGGCCGATGGATGGAGTATGGAGGCTCTAGCATGTGGTCATACATTTTAAGGAGAAATTTATTTCACGAAGAGGTGCAAAAGTGAGAGGACTCTGCATATTGAGGTGCTCCACATCTGGAAATAGTTATGATGCATGCCTCTCTAATGGACTAATCAGATGCTACTGCATCGCTAGACGCTACTGCATCACTCCAATCCTTCAGCGTACTGGGCGATCTCATTTCCTGCCTTATTGTGCATTGCCAGTGTCCGGGAAGGTGATCAAGCATCAAATGATCCCTTAGATCTAATGAACGGCCATCTTCTAAATTTTGTGGAGAGAAGAAGAGTACTTACTTAGGTCAGACTTCATGGCTAGCTCATAGGAAGGCGGCAGGTGACTGAGGTTCTGGAAGGATCTGGAAAGGGACAGGTCGTAGGGCTCCGTAGCCGAGGTCAGGATGTTGTTCATCCGCTGGGGTCTCTCTACAGGGGACATAGGAGAAATCGGTGCAGCGCAATCAGTACACAATCATTCAATCAGCAGACAGGAAGATGGAGCTCATACACTCGGGGTCCTTACTGGAGAGGCAGGGATTGTGAGGGCGAGGGCGGGATGTGCTAGGAAGGTTGGATAAAGAAAGACAGAGTAGGAGTTGAATTTAACTTGGTTAATGGTTAATCTCTGTGCTGCTTTTGACTGGGAACTGATCATTTCATCACTAATAAACCAGTTTTGTGTTTAGATAGTGTTATTAGCAAGCAAATCAGGAGCTAGCGTTAGCTGTGGCTAGTAGTTCCATGTTAACATGAACCAAATTAGCCTGCTGGCTAGTTAGCTAGCTAACAGTGTGTTCAGGTTAGTGTTTTGGAGTAGAGACTAGGGCTAAAGACAAGACAGTTTACTGTGGCCCAGTAACCTACATTTGGAAACATATCTACGTCATCACACTATTCACTTTTACTCGTAACGTCACTGAATGGAATTGGAATGGAATCATTTTCAGGTGTATCTTTATTTCTCCAAAGGACCTCCATGATTGTGCCGTTGCCAGATTCGTGACACAACTGCAAAGCCTCTACTAAGCATGAGGAGGAGAAGTGAGGGACCTGCCTCCATTAACTGTAGTCTACCAAAGCTGCTCTTTAAACCCGGCGAGTGACATGTGATTGGTTCTGGAATGCGCTTGAATGACAGTTCACAATTATGGCTGTCAGTGGTATGTGAGTGGCGCCCTTTACGGTTCGCTGCACTGTGCAGTGCTCCTGTTGCTACAGTATGTGGGACGCCCAGTCACGGGTCAGGAAGTGCAAGCAGCAGCGGTGGGGCAGAGCAGGGACTCTGAATTTAAAAATAGGGTTGGGGCGACTACTGTGGCAAGGAGGACAGGGACACACACAACGCCAAGGAACATATGGTGTAGAAGGGAGTTGGAAAGGGTGTGTGTGTGGGTAAGATAGAGAGTTGATCCAGATAGGTGAAGGAGAAAAAGATGGTTAGTTAACGTGGAGAAGAGATTTTCACAGATTGGAACCCTGTGAGATGTGACTGCAAAAAAAAAGTGTGCATGAGCTTGTCTAGCAAATGGGAGTATAGGGAACATAATCATACTATACTATACATTACATAAGGAGAAGAAAACATGAGAGGGTAAGAAAAGATACACATAAGCACCAAGTGTATGTGTATTACTTACCGTATCTCATTTGTCTGTGGGCTAACAAAATCCAAGTGAGAGAGAAAGGATCAATAACAGACAATGTGCACAGTACGTCCCCCCAAACCACCATTACATGGCAAACTGCCCACGCTAGAGGTCGCTCAATGTCGCGAGCATCGCCGAGGGTGCACCAATCACACTCCGATGCAGCAACTACACTCTTGAATTATGCATTATGGCTGCAAATCACGTCACAAACTAAATAGACTTCAAAAGGTCTGGCTGAAGAGTTACGGTTGGTGCTGAAAGTACTTTTTCGAAGCCCATTTTCCCACTGAAAGGGCCGTTTTAAGAGGCGCAGAAGCATTGGCAGGAAGTAGACCGCAGTGCTCCATTAATGGTGAAGAAGTTTGTATAATGATTCAATGACAGCCTCTCAGCTTCAGCCCAACATAAAAACATTTGGCTTCGGCAGTTTTGGAATAGCGGAGATGGGCCTGGGAGCAAGTAGGGTCGATTCCCTCTGTAACCGCGTGATGTATCATCGCAGTTTTAGAGGTGTGACCATTTGGTAATGCCGCGCTAAAAGCTCCTCGCACAGAAAATCCCATTCAGAAAAATATGGATGGGGTGAAATAACAGTAATTGCTTTTTCAATAACTTCGGCAAAGTGCACAGATAATCCTTTGATTATCGTACGTTTTTGTTTTTCATTTTCTCCGAGGCCTTCTTTATCGTTTTCTAACATTTTAATTTCCCTCTGAGAGAAATGCTTTTGTCCTTGCGATTGGAAATAGTCTGTCATTTCAGTCGGATCTGAGGAAACAATCTTTTGGCTCACTTCCCATATAGAGCTTAGGTCATATATCATTTTGGCACGGTTAAACAAGTCAGAAAATCAAATCAACCTTCACTGAATTGAACTCAGGGTACATCAAACTGGGTTTTTACTACATACCGACAAAGACATTCTGAGATCTATCACATGATACAGTTAAGGATTGGTGGCATGCATTACAAATTCACATTATTGTATCACATAGCAAATCCATGCACTCCATGCAGTGTTGCATACGTGTATCTCCATTTGCTGTGTCTGCTTACCCAATTTCGGTGTGAGGGCTGTGAGATCCAAGTGGCTGTGCTGATAGTCATGTTGGTGGTTACCTATTGTGAGAGCAACAAAACGTTATTGGAAATCAACATGGCTAAGTCCTGTTGCCATGATAGGGGAAACAACTTGACATACTTTCTCTTATAAATCTAGCCCCTTGACCTTAACTTAACTTAAACTCAGCCATCACACAAGACAAATAAGAGGCACATTCTGCACATTGTGGGACCTGACCTTGACTTGACCGTCAATGCCGTCTGACGGATCATATTGTCCCGGTCGAAAGTGCAGTATCAAATCCAGCCAGCGGTTTACGTGTCCAGAGATATGAGTATATGCTTGGATGTGGCCTGCCTGTCTGAAAGTGAGCAATAAACCCTGGCACTGCTCAGTTCTGGCATTGTGGACATTTCTTCTCCCTTGACAGAATTCACAATAGACCATTACACTGCTGAAGTGATTGATTGTAGTCTTTTTAGATGCGAGCGTGGAACCAAATACACCTGTCGGTAATCAATCTTTGCTATAACTATGAGGGTCAATTTTCACAAGTCATTTGATGTTACGGAGCCATTATACTGTGTTGTTTCACACTAAAATGGTTAAAGAACAAAGCAACGTGATGGGAGACCTGCATCATCGGACAGCAATGGGATTTCAAATCATTTCGGAGAGCGAAAATATTCCCTTTATTTAACTACGACCGGTTGATTTTCAAAATGCGCAGCTTTCCTCAACAGTAAAGGATGCAATGCATGAATATTGGGTAGCTGTACCTTATTTGCATTTAAATATGTTCATCTATCATCCTATTAAAATACAAAAGATGATGAAAACACTGAGACCTGGAAAGATTCATAGGAGCTCTTTAGAAAGCTGTGAATGAATGAAAGGGGGCTTATTATTGTGCCGATCATCCAACCGATCCTAATGGTTGGATGCCACATTTCTAACAAAAATGTAATTAGACTTGATAATAACCTGCTAGACTCGTTGGTGGGAAAGTTTCTCAGTGGTTCATCTAAAGGATTCCTTGTTAACCTCAGACGTACTGGTGTTCAGTAGAAGGGGAATGAGGAACACAAAAAACCTCTCCAGTTAAACAGTCTTAAGTAGCTATATACAGTCATTACTATTATAAAACAAGGCATTGGTCCATTCTCCCTGCAGCTGTATTCTGCTTTCCAATTACAGGAGGTTTGATCAAGGGACCAATTATACCGACTACAGAAAGCTGAGCTAAATTAACCTACTATGAACTTGTCGGAAAACAGCTTTGCACCAAATAAATAACAACCTTTTACTATTTGTGTAATTGCAGAAACGCGCATCCCTTTTAACAGCCACCTCATAAATTTCACACATAACAATTTTTTTTTTTACCGCTAGTTTTTAACTGAGGTTCAAAAGTTTAGCGGGGGGGTAATCACCCTGCAAAGTTAATTTTCTTTGAGTTAAACCCTGGCTCAAGGCTCGCTTGCGTTTGATCCAATTATCCACTTTATGTAAGATATTTTAATATTATTGCTGATATTGTACAGCCATTAGTTGCGACAACAGCTCTCAAGGGAAATTTTGGCACTGAACTGAGTAAACATTATATAAAAAAAAAAAATCATTGCTTATGAGCAGCCCCCGAGGTGTTGTGAGCTATGAGGATGAACTGCAAAGGAAAATCAGGCCCCGTGACTGTCCAGGCCATCGGTATAGAAATGTACCCAGGCATGAAGCCATACAACACACAGTCATCTGACGAATCTACTCAATTGAAAGCAGTCAGAGAGAGCGTGTTCACACCGAGCATGTTTGGAGCAGGTTTATTTGAACTGTAGAGCTTTTAATCCTTTTAGTTTGGTTCATTTAGGCAGGTGAGATCAATGCCATTCAGACTCAGGTGGCACCAAACAACCGTGCCGACACTGCCTGAAAACGATTAGGGTCTCCAATGGGGAAATGACCCCAAAGGAGACAGATGCTGACATCTGATAGACAGCAGTTCCTCATGCTTGGAAAGCCAGAATGACCCGAGGGCAAACTTGGAGTCAAGATGAGGTCAGGTGAAGTGCCTCTTTAATGTCCGGGCCGAGGAATTAACGGTGTTCTGAACGCCAGAACAACTCCATCATGCTTAGCTTAAGTTACAGGGATGCAGGAATTTCTAACCTGGAGAGATGACAGGTTATTCGGGACTGTGGACTTAAACAAACACAAAAACTGAACAAACTTTTCCAATATGGACCAAAGAAAACAAACCGATGGCGTCACCGCACTGAGAGATGTGGGCAGGCACGTACCTGCCTGGAGGGCATCTGACCCTAGCGTGTCCACGAAGGCTCTTATGTTAACACGAAGTCAGCTGAATGATGACATTGCAGTCGCCACCACTTGAAGCGATCCACCCGTACGCGTCTACAAACATGACGCATGACGAGTTCTTGATGGTCGAGAGGACAAGGGAAAGCAGCGAACATACATGAGCCACTGCCTGCGGCTTGCATGCAGTGTCTCCGCGGACCCTTCTTGACGTTATGTAACACCCGGGTTAATGTGATTCGGCTTTTCATATCATTCAATGCAAGAGAGTACTCCTGCAGCCGACGTCTGAAAGCCTTAAACTGTTGCTGCTGCAGTCGTACCAATGCAAACCGAGAAAGTGGAGCAGATTTCATGGGATTTCTTCAGCTTTTTTCAAGATCTCAGCGTATTACATATCATATATTACCATTGGAAGTGAAGCATTTCCATCATGAATCCATTTGACACAGTCCTCAACGGTTACCTCAAGGATGTGCCGAAGAATATACCTGCTAAGCGCGATGCATAATGCAGCAGCTATCCCTTAAGTGTGTCACACGGATGGTTGTAATAATGCAGGCGGCTCTGTCACAAATGAATAAAATGCTTCCAGGTTCCACAGGGTGGACAGAGGGGATCCCACTGTGACCCAGATCCATTTTAAACGGCTCGCTCTGGGGAACCTGAAGGACAGACGCCCGGCTATGGTGAGAGCCCGTGCCATGTCATTATGCTGGCAGAGTGTGAAGTACCATGTGGACGCGGTGGGGCAGCTCACCTCGTTTTGCCCTTGTGCACGTGTATGGGTGTGATAGAAAGAGTGAGATAGACACAAAGAGCGAGAGAGAGATGAGCGCTTGCTGTCACTTCAAGTGTCTTGACAGTACTCACAACCTCAAATGAATCTGTGACACACAACAAACCCCTCTGAAGAGATTTACAGCTGAAATGTGAAAATCAGGACAGTTGCAATACCAAATGATAAAAAAAAACGGACACTGTTGACTGGTAAAGTAGTTTAATTTACCCCAAATTAAATGCTGGAGGCATGAACTAACATTTATCACCATTGCTTTAAGAATAGTAGGGAATTCTATCTCAATATCTCCCACTTGGCGTCACAAATTGTGTATCAGCGCAGGCAGCATATTCCGCCGATATCGGTTCCCTTTGCCCCTCGAAGTCCTTCATAGGAACTTGATAATATTGTTTGATTGTAAAGGAGCGCCGCAACCATCTTTGGAGCGTTCCAACAGGTTAAACACGTGAACGAAGTGGAAGTGACGAGATGTCATCCTGTCCTTCCACTTTCTGATATGACGCGAACGTGGCAGAAGAGTTTGAACTAATCCTCATAAGTGGCTACTTCCGAACTGTTTGGTGGCTGTGTGAGGCAAATGGGACAGAGCTACCACGTGCCGCAGCAGCAGAATGATGAGAAAATGCACATCAGGTATGTAATTGACATTTTAATTAATTTATTAAGCTGAAAGTTGTCGTATACATCAGTTTTTCCATCGATTGTTGACAGGGCCTCCATGTTCTCCTCCATGTTTCCTCTTTAAACGTCACATCTCTCAAGTATCACAGCATTTGTATTTCCAGTTTTCTAGCAGTATTCAGCAATTCAACTCATAATTATGATATTTACAACAGCACTTCAATGAGGCATAATTCTGGTTAAATCAATAAACCAACAAATCCTATCAAGATCAGAGCATTTTTTAAAGCTGACATCCTGCGGTGACACCAAATCAGTTAATTTTCCGTATCACAAACTCACAACAGACTGCAGCTGTGAAGGAGACGGCCTCTGTGTCTTCCTTATCTCAATGCTGCAGCGGCATCAGGTTGACAATAGCACATTTACAAAGCTGTATTACAGAAGGTACTGGTGCACTGTTGAACTGCAAGAGTCACACAAGCAGGAAGTCTCTCGGCCTTACCCGATCTCACGAGCTTGACCGATGGTCTCGGAGAGCACGGCTGTCTGCGAGTTGCTAACAAGGATAAGCACAGATTTATCTGATGTCTTCTTCAATATGTCAGAAGTAACATCATACAAAGCTGCCGTTATCCTTGCCTTAGAATACAGGACTCCTTGACTTAAGAGCCCAAAGGCAGAGCGGAAAGCCGAAGGATCCGAGTTGAATACAATAGAGAAAAGCCAGGAATCATGCCTGGTGTCCTGGGAGAAAAGCCTGCACTATGAGAGGGAAGAGTCTTTCACGATTCATTATCAGTGTTGCAGTTCCCCTGTTAAACCCATTTGAAACCAATGGAATGTAAATTCAAGGTTATGAAA
Organism: Hoplostethus mediterraneus; assembly: GCA_034670385.1. Taxonomy (NCBI): domain Eukaryota; kingdom Metazoa; phylum Chordata; class Actinopteri; order Trachichthyiformes; family Trachichthyidae; genus Hoplostethus; species Hoplostethus mediterraneus. Next base: position 545,226 of record JAXDDW010000163.1, on the reverse strand, counting down.
CATTGCACAACAGTTATCATATACCCAAAGTACAGTATCCCTATAAACAGTACCTTTAACTAGTAACACAGTAGGACAAAATGGATCGATGGCTTGGCTCTCGGCTCTCATATTGCTCGGTTCTCGCCGGACTGAAGGGAGACAACATTTCATTTCACTCTGAAATCAACAACAAAAATCTGACATGTGGAGGGGAAAAAAAATCTGTCCAGGCTTCTTTTCTTCCGAGACATTTGTGGAAATCACATGGCAACTAAAGGAAAACATTTTGTTTTTGAGGCATCCTTGCATTTATGTGTGTTTGAATGCAGAAGAAAACAGTTGCTGAGGATAGTTCCATGATATGGCTTTCATGATTCAATTCCAAAAAGAAGAATTTAATAAAGCTCATGGTGCAAAGATTAGACCCTGAATACATGGTAATGATAATTCAATGGTGCATCAAGTGACTTAATACTCTTTTTATGTTTCCTGTAGAAGAGCGGCAATATGAATGAATTATCAAATAATATTTTGTGAAAAATTACACTCCATATTTTCTTGTAATTATTTTGGTATTTTGGCACAGAGCAAATGAAACGGTTTAATGAAGGAGAAATGTCAGGCTTTGTGAAGACGCAAACTGGAAAATTACAAACTGAGAGATGTGTTAATGACTTTGCAATTATGAGTCGAGGCTGGCTGCTTGCTGGCATTTAACTGGAAGCATACCGACTGCGAAACTCTAAATGTTTACATCGTTCGGTTTTTCGTTCGGGGAGAGTGTCCCAGCGAGACCCCGGTGTAATTTCGAGTTCACTCAGAAGATCACACTTTGATCAGAACAAAATTGTGCAGTCATGCATTATGTATAATTCACAGAGGACTAGAGATTTACGCTGAACCAAACGCAGATGACTGCTCCTTATTGAGGCCGTTCGGCTTCATGACGTCGACGGTGAGACGTGTTTTTCCGAGCCAGGTGCATCTAAAAAAAAAATCATCTTATTTGTGTGGTTGTCACTGCCCCTATGATCTAAAGCTCTCTGCTTCCAGTCCTATCTATAATGCTGACAGATCCGTGTCTGTGTGTGTGGCACTGAGGTGTTCAGACAACCCCCCCCCCCCCCCCCTCCTCTCTCAGAGAACAGAGACAGGAGGGCTGAGGCGACTGGCTTGGCATTACACTTGATGTCTTCCCACCAGGGCCCCCCCGGGGCTGAGGATCTTTGTTTCCTCTTTATTGATTAGGGATTGTGTGTTGCAGCTCCTAGGTGCATCATGCCCTGGTGACATGCTTTTTCCAGTCAAGTGAAGACAGCGGCCATTATTTTCCTCCACCCCAGCACTCCCCCCCCACCAGGCCAACCTTGTGACTTCTTAACAGGAAAGCCCACAGCAGAGTCTAAGCTGTACAGACCAGAGGGAGCGGGGATAAATGGAGACTGGAAATAGGAGACGGTCACCAACAGAGAAAGGTAGTTAAGAAGTGCTTTCAAAAAAATAAGAATGCCATGGGTGGATGGAAAAAAATGTTGGAAGCTGAATGGCACGGTATGCGATGCGATGGCAAGACTCGGTGGTATTTGAAGCACCACCTAATTAGGTTCATGATTTCTTGTTTGAAGCATTTCATCAATGGGAGCCGTGCAGAAGCGGTAGCCCTCTTTCTTTCTAAGCTAACCTTGGCGTTCCTTGAAACCAAAAAAAACAAGAAAACAAACAAAACTGAAATACCATCAGTGTCTAGTCATTTAGGGATTAGTCACAGAATCTATTATCGGGAAGCTTGGAGTGAGTGGGTGTTATTTTACAGCCATTTCCGGGAGTGAAGGGTTTCTTGTCTCAGTACCCACATGCCTTTTTATCAGTTGCTTTGTCTCCTGTGCACTCCTGGCGCTTTTGCAGAATTAAAGTAACAAGAGCTCCCCTTCTTTCTTCCCCGGCCTCGCGAGCAGCGCGCGATGATCAGAAAAGATAATTGTATCTATTTACATAGAAATGTGATTGCTACTTGTCCTACAGAGCTAAGCTTCCTTAAGCCGCCGCAGGAGCTGTGTGCCGTTGATCTCGTTATAATCTATCCATAATATTTGGATCCTCCATCTGAAGTTACCTAATTAAATGATCATTCATGGCAAGTAAACAATTGGGGATGAAAATGCTAATTAATAGTGGCGGAGTCGCTGCGAGGCAGTATGTGTTCAGATGCTATTATTGCATTCGCCTAATGGTGTTTATTACGAGACTTATGATTAATATGGCGCCGGGAAAGAGCCGGAGCCGCCTGATCTGTGCCTCCCGACAGTCGCAGACTGAGAGATGGCGATGGAGGGACAGCTGTACCGCATGCTGCGCGAGGAGCCACAGACTCAGCTGATTAGGTGCTTTCATCTATCACTTTTGACCACCCTGCTACGGGTTGTCACATGACTGGTAATACCAAAACCTTCTCTACAGTCTGCGCACAGTGGGACGGTTGGAAACAGCTGGATGAACGACAAGGAGGCACTGCCACAAATCCCGTCTTGCTAACTTCTGAAATATTAGTATAAATATGAATTGTTGCACCGCTAACAACTAGCAACAATATGCAGCGTAACAAATCCCTGATGGGAGTATAAAAACAGTCCAACTGAGCTATTATTAAAAAAAATGTTTTTAATATCCAAGAGGGCTGAGCCGTTGAGCAGATAATCAAGTGTGCTGATCTTTCGTCCTGTTATGCTTCTTTATTTTAGTGGCTATGACTAAAGCCCCTGGTGCTAAAAATGATTGCTATGAGGCCCTGAGTCAACATGCCTTCTAGCCAGGTTGACCATGGCTGTAGTTCCTGTTGCTATGGGCCCTGAAAAAGGCTTTTGCTTAAAGCCGCAAAAGTGCCCGGTTGGAGGTAGGAATCATTGACAGTGGAGTTGACAGTGGACTGCAGCAATCGGGGCATAATTCAGTGGACTCCCAACAGCTCTGAACCGTCCACCACATCTGGAACTGGATCCCAGTCCACCTAAACCAGTTGACAAAACTGGCGCCAGGGGCAAAATATGGAGGTACTTGCTTTTTTTTTCCGAACCGACATCAAAACCGAAATCAAAAGTTGCCACAAAACCATCCCAGTCAATGTGGCAACACAATGCCTGAAGGCTCTTCTTTAAAATCCTGGCATCGTGACAACACTAAGTGATATTAGAACCGCTACAATTTCAAATGGAACAGCTGTAGACTAGCATAGTTAGCCTATCAAACGCATAAGAGGTAGTGTGTGTGTGTGTGTGTGTAGGACCCTGCGGCTGACTCCTGGGGGGGTTGTTGCCATTTCTCACCACGCTCGGTGTTTGTGCAGCGCCACCCTGCTTTCCCAACCTCTCACACGTACATCAAGGCGGTAACTATTGCACAGCCACAGTGACAAGAAACTAACCAGGAGTTCTTGTAGGCAGCGAGTTAATTGACTCGTTTTTTTTCAGGGAGGTCTTTGTACTCTACGGGTGTCCACAGTTGTTGGTCGTCTACCCAGCAAGCCCCTCAAACCCCCCACCGCCCGCCCCCCCCAGTCCCTTCACCCCCACGGTAGCGACTGCAGGAGTGACAGCTAATTATACGACAGCGGGGTAGCTCAGAAGCACACTGTGAATAGGTAACTTACCACAACTTGCCGCATTTACTTTTAAAAAATACCCAATGCTTTTTGTCTTCTCACTCATGAAATGAGATCTTCATGTTAAAATAAGATATTGACGTGATGCAGGTGGCGTTGGAAGAGATTAAATAAATGAAGCCGGTGGGAGATGCTAATGAAAATAGACGTACTGATCTAATGCAGTGTTGTTTTTGTAGCATATCAGGTGAGGTGTGAGGGGGAGATAAGATGAGTTTGGCTTTATCCCATTGGGTGCAAGTGAAGCTGAGACACTGAAATGTACTCGGAGTCTGGGATTTTTGGGAACAAGCTGAATGCATCGTGTTCCAACACCTAAATACATAGCGTTTTGAGGAATTGAAGAGAGAATCAAAATAGCGATTTTCTGCCGAAAGGTTGAAACAGAAAGGTGGAGATCAGATAGAAACAGGAAGAAACAAGGGAGATAAGGAACAAATGAGAGGCCGAAGATGAAAGGCGACACTGAAAAGGAATGAATAGGTGTGTGTGAAACAGCGAAGTGGTTGTAGGCCTTTGTATCACAGGCATTGAAAAGCTGTCAAGATCATACAGCGGGAGAGGTCAGGTGAACAGATAAGGGTAGAATGGGTGGTCGGTCAAACACAGAGGTGAAGCAATCCCACAATGCCAAACAAAAGAGAATGAGAAATTGGTTGACAGTGGAAGAGATGCAACCCTCGCGGGGGAATACGAGACATTTCCCGATCTAGGTAACACAGAGAATGTTAAGATGAAGGTAGAGAGGGCTGCATTTGAGTACATCGAGGGGAAAAATGAGAGTAGAAGGTGTTCTTTGGTGTGGGGTCAAGGTATGCCCTCCCTGATGAAGGCTTGAGGCTTGAAACGCATCCATTTTTAACCCTGTTCCTTGAACGAGGCAGCGGATTCAAGGCTTTTGAACCTTTTCACGATGTTGCTTAGCAAAAAAACACTTTCCCTTCCCTACTCTCATTTCTATCTTCGGTCGCTCAGATGTTGTGTGCGAAAGCGATCGATGTACATCAGGCACCGAAAACCCCTTTTGAAAAGCCTTGTTTTTTTGCGAACAGCAGTTAATGAATAACACGTATCGCTCCTTACTCCCTCCTCCAGCCACAAAATGCTTCCTTTTCCCCGAGTCAGATAGCTAATGTGGAGCTTCAGTGGTAAAGTCTGAGGCTGAAGTGGCCCTGAAAGCACTTGCCTCCCCACCCTCCCCCCTCCACATCCCCAACCCCCTGCTACTGCATTGGACCGGGCATCCTGCAGACATCATTCAAGAGCCCTGAATTTGAATGAAATCTTCACATACGCAGTCGCTGGAGAACAAAGCAACAGCGAGTCACGATTGACCCGTCTTGGCATGGAAGGGGCCGCGCACCGCGAAAACCTTTAAAGCGCTCGTTTACAGATGGAGATGAATAGGGGAAATCAAACAACAATTTGCGCGACTGATTTGTTTGGAGCAGCGACGTGCCCACGAGTGCTTCGCGCGGTGGAATAATTGAAGTCCTTGATACCTCTTCGCCGCGCTCTCGGTGTCCTCCCTCTGAAGACTCCTGCCGTCGCCGAGCCACCGCGAGTCACATTTTGATCTTTCGCTTCTTTCTCTCCCTCCAACCAAACTTGCTTTTTAATTAGACCCGGGGAAAAGATCGTTTTGACTTTTCCTATGTTTTTTCTTTTTTATTCCGACAGAAAGGAAACTGCTTTTACCGAGGCAAAAAAAATGTCTCTTTGCCGGCAAATACGGACCGGCGGTTAATACATCTCGACGATCACAGAGACAGCACTTTATATAACAAAAAACAAGGAAATTGCACTTCTAAGACCTGATAGATGAAAACTAAATAAAAACTGAGCGTAGCCTAGAGTGAGAGATGGGAAGGTTTGAGTAATTGGGGTACTGGGGAGTTAAAACACACCTCTGTGACTATGGGAACAAACAACACACAGATGCTTCTCAGAAGACAGAGCGACGCACTAATAAGCCCTCCAAGTGCCTCGTTTTTTTTTCCCCACCTCTCGCCGCTTTTTCCACCTCTCGCCGTTTGTTCATTTTGAGGGCGAGACACATCAGTCTTCAGGGTTTGCGGGGGTTATGACTTATCGGAGACGAAATCCCACCGGGCATGAACATGACTGGAATCTATGTAGTCGTTCAATCTCTTATCCGTGCTCTTGACGAGGAAACGGAAGGTGAGGCGCTGGAGGGGAAGATTCTGCCCAAAGTAATATCCCACCCAGGGTCTTAAAGGGGCAATCAAGGGGCAAAAATATCTAATATATCTGCTGGGGGTTGATAGGGTTGTTGATCAGTACCAGTGACTCAACCATTACTTCACCAGGTGCTGCGATTTCTGGCTTTCAAAGCTGTGCCCGAGATTTGTGTCGGTGAAGGTGAGGTCTATCAAAGTTACTGGTCACCAATGGAGCTCGACAAAGGTCACGGATCACTTAATGGCCCCTTTAAAGTACTGCGGATGACGCATCAGCTCCGGGCTCTTCAAACAATCGAAGAAGGAGATTTTAAACCCAAGGTCTCCACCAGCTTCCCAGAAACGTTGATCAGAAGTACATGAAATAACCAGACTCTGTTATGAATCGGCGGACACCTCCTTCCTGCTGACACGATTAAAAATCTATTATCGCCTCGGCGGATGAAAACAATCAAGCGCACGCACGGCAATCCATCTTTCAGTTCTAGCTTGCCCCCCCCGTGCGATGAATGAAATCAGACGGGAGATCATCCTTCAAAAAGAATCCGAGGAGAAAGCATTAAGCTGTTGAAACGCCAGGCCGTAGAGGGGAGGGAGCAAATAACGGAGCGCAGCGGGAAACTGCGATTTCAAATAATATCATAATTAAATTCCACCATAAGTCTGGCGGAGGCTATTAAAACGAGTTCGGTGTGAATGCGGCGTTACTGAAATGGCATTCATCTGAAACACATCGAAAGATAAAACGGCGATAAGTGAAATAATTCAGCTGAGATCCACTGCTGGGTCTTTTTTTTTTTTATTAGTCTTTCCCATCATAAAACTTAATGTAGAATTTCCACAATTCATGGTGTAAAGGCTGATGTAGGAACAGCCTATTCTTAGGGACAGACCTGCCACGTACTGTATGCACGATTCAGATTTCAGGTCAGCTGAGTAAACAAATGTGTTTCAATACTTCATACTTAATAAATAAGTCATTTATTGTGACCTGAGTACGCGGGACATCACTCACTATAACAAGAGGAGGTGCAACAGCTGTCTTGGGCTCACTCCTTCACTCTGACAGAAAAGGATGCTTGAGGAAGGGAGAGGCTGAACTTGAGAAGGAGTCAGGCTACCGTTAGAGGGCAAATGAGCCCGTCTGGGAAGTCTTAAAATACCTCCTTTAACTAGGGCAGTGCGTGAAGGCTCGGGGTATAGCGCTATCCGCATCCACGCGGCGGACCTGTCCACGTACACGGGACGACGGGTTGCATAACCGGCATGACACGCCTCAGGATTCGGCGAGGTGGGTGGGTGGGTGTAGGGTGGGTGTAGGATAGAAGAAGGGTGGCGAGGGGCGATGAGCGATCAAAGCCGTGATTAAAATGTCTCTCCTCGCAGCCGAAAAGCCCTAGAGGCCCGGGTCCATGCAAGTTACAACCCAGATGAGCGGGTTGCACACGGCGCAGACGCAGGGGATTAAAGCCGGACCTTCCATTTTGTATTTTTAGCACCGCCAGCGAAGCAACTTCTGCAATCGGGTCTTTTAAAACAACCTGATGGAGCGGGGCCGGTTAAAGATTCATGGCCCCTATATTCACAGCCGTCCGTTTCATTGATGAGGTGTACGGCGAGGGATTAGGATAGCCTTGCATATTGTTAAAAGAAAATTGCTGCCTTTCAATTCTCACAATATTACCCAGTCTGTCCAGCGCACATAATGAATTCCAGTAATGAACTGGCCTTATACAGGACAGAACAATATAAATTGTAAAGTGTTGTACTATGCAGACCACATTTGTCACCATTACAGCCAATATTTGGTGACTGCCACAAGATGAATGTGCCCCTGGGGACCAATGAAGGAAGCCTGGTCTAATCTAATGTGAGCCATGATAGTCTCTCAGGCTCCTGTAGGCCCAGGTAATGGTCTGCATTATACAATGCAATAGCAGCCATTCTCTATCACTTCACCTTGCTCCCATATGTAGTCAGTGGTAGAAATGCATTAATATTATTCTGAGGAAAAAAGTAGCAGTATTAAGGCAATAATTGAACACGTTGAGGATGATCTCCTTAAATATACACTAAAACGGTGTTTGCAAAGACGCCCCAGATGCAACACTTTCATGATTTTAGGCATTATTTCAGACTGATCTCTTAGGGGTTGATAGGGTTTGATAGGGTTGTCGAGCAATACCAACGATCCAATGATTATTTGGCCAGATTCCTGCCTTTAAAAACTCACTTTGTGGCCCGTACTCTGTTTTGGACCACTTCCCTGGAAGTACAAGACACTCACATTTTCACCTGCTTGAGTTTTGGCGTCGCAAAATCATTTTGTTGTCAAGCCAAAATGGTACTTAGCATGGTGATACCTCTTCACCGAAACGTTTCTGTGGGATCTCGGGGCTAAGGAGCAAGCGTACTCCTCCCTATGACTTTATTATGTATGTCAATTACAGGCCACCGTAAGTTGTGATGTTGTTTGCAATTCCTTGGCTGCCAATAGAGGTCAATAAAGTTTTCCAAACACACCCATTGTTTTCAGCGGCCGAACGTGAACCTCAAAGCGTCCTGTAGAGCGCCAAATTGCCTGGACGTGTCTGCTCCAAGCTCGGTTCAATTTTGAGAGCACCGAGAGAGGACCAGCACGGCTGTTTTATTGTGAGGTTTCTGGAGCTGCAGTGCAAAGGGAAAGTAAGGTAAGATAATGCAATTTTTTTCCTGTACTTTATGATGATCTAGATAAGTATGCCCAGGTCGTGACACATATATTATTTTATTTTTTTAATTTATTAAGCTAGTCTTATGTGTGTCATTCTATATATATTATTGTTTATATATAAGATACAAGATATGACGACAAAAGTGTAATAAGAGTGTAATAAAAGTGTAATAAGCAGACCAGGTTATAGAATTGATGTCATAAAATATATTACCCATCGCGGTGGTGAAGTGCCAGTGCCTTGGTGCTGATGCTTCAAATCCCCTGCCTGCAGTGGACCGCGGAAGCAACCAACGAGCTGCGGCAAAAGTGGCGCCCAGTGCATTTGGGCCTTAAAGGTCAGAATTACTTAACGGCCCTTTAACCCTGAGCTAATGAGAATGTGTTTGCTGGGATGACAGACACCTTTTCAATGATCCCCCCCACCCCTCGCAGACAGGTAATCCCCCCACCACCCCGTTTTTTTTTACCCTTGAATCCTCTGCTGTCAATACAATCCAACATCCACTCCAAACAGGAAGCTGCTGAACAGACTCAGACTGCCGAGGGAGGATGCCGCAGGGCTCCTCAGCAGCTACAGCCCCAATGGCCAGAAGGACTATTAACATGCACGGAGAGTACGAGCTTCATGTCCATATCACACCATGTGCGTGCGTCGTATTCAACCTCCCTCTAGTCCGAAAGAGTAACTCAATTTACAAAAGGTACGTTGCCATGGTTACCACATACAGCCCGGCGATGACGACATAAGCTGTAAAGCCGCATTTGTGGTCCACAGCAGCGAAATTGCACACATTCCCAACCAGGATCACATCACACACACACACACACACACACGCTCTCTGTAGATATTTTAATATTTGAGAAAGCCGTGGAGTCGGAGAGTAGCGGCGTAATAAGGATGCAAGTTATTAATTTAATGTCTGATCTTGACAGTCTGAATATCACAGCAGAAAGTAGGCCATAAATATGAACCGAAGATCATGTAATTTTCTGAAATGAACATCGTCAGTTCAAAGGGCAATAAAGCAGAGACACACCTCCCCTACTCACTCTCCATAATGGGGTCAAATGTTAAATATGCCAGCTCTCATAGTACATTTCATTTCCTCTCTCTCTCTCTGATCTCATTAGCTGAGCTCCGGCTGCATTGCATCTTATTGGCAGTCTTTGTTCTTAAGGCATTTTCTCTCTCTGTTGCATTTTAATTGCCACAACAACTAGTATCTACCGCTATTGAATACAAATACTCAAACACATCAGTTGGCAAAGCATCACAACTCTCACAATGTTCTCATCAACTTATGATCGTACAGATGATGCAAAGGTCATCCAGGCAGAAAGGTCTCCGGCGAGTAAGAAGGCCGGATCAGCGAATCATTTTTTCAAAGATCATTTATGAGAAAGCGAATTACTCATAGACTCTGACGACTGCACACGTATGTTTTCCAAAGTGTTTGCGCTCACATTGTGATACATTCCTTTGAAATTGAACGCATTCATCTGGATCCCCGCCAACTGTGTTCAGCTATGTGCATTTTCCCCTCTATGAAAAGTTTAACGCTCTCCGGCGAGGCGAGCGTCCCCGACAATAGACGTAATGATTTGGAGCGGCGCGCGTGGTGGGTGGCGGACTAAAGCGCTGGCGAATCGCCGCTTTTCTGAATGACACAAGTGCCGTAATCACGCCGGAGATCCCGCTTTGTGGAGTTGGTCATTTAGATTGACGTCGTGTTTGGACCAGCAGAAAGAACATCAACAAAATTCAAGAGGCTGGCGTGGAGGAGGAGGGATTGGTAGGGTTTGGTAGAAAAAACAATCAATCACACTTTAAACGAAGCGTGCACGGCTCTACATTTACCAAGACTTAGTGTTACAAATGAGCAACGACTTAAAGGTCATTACTATATATGCATGTGTATGCCTGTGTTTGCTTGGGTAAGATGAGTTTGGTGCGGGTGATAAAAGGAGGAACCTAAAGAGCGAAACAAAAGTTTGGATAGCGAGAAGCGAATCTGATAACTAACTTCACAAGGGTGACACTTATCTTTTTTTAGGAGGATTCAGCGAGAGCAGATGAAGACATTTGCACACTTTGCGCCGAGGGTATGAAAAGGCCGCATGCCGGTTGAGATACCGGGGTGATAATGTGTGATATCTTACAGCAGAAGAAACAGAACGGCGGAACTTCAAAAGATGAGAGAAAAAACTGGATGCGCTATACATCATACATGACATTACATACGCTGTAATGCGAGGTTGAGGAGGAAAACGGGGAAGATGGATCGTTCCCCCCTCAATGTAATAAACACTAATAGATAAATTCAAATAACAGGCCTGATGATCGAGTGCAGCAATATGGGCGTTAATAGGAGAAACCAGTATTAAGGCTCACTGTACACATGGCTCCTGGCTAGAAGATACCTCCCATCAGATGCCCAGGTCTAACACCCTGCATACAGTCTTTTGTATTATACCTGTGAGAAAATAATTGCAATTTTAGTGATTTGTTGCTTTCCCGGTATTCCTTTATGTTGCATTACTCAAAACATAACTGCATTTTCTTGAGAAAACCTACTTGGGTAGCCACAAGCATGACTTACTGAGACTGCAAAATGTTAGGAGCACCTTCCTTAATACTGAGCTGCAACACGTTTTTTTTTGCAGGCCATGCTATAGGCTGCGTTCAGTGGAATCTGACCTCTTCGATCCCGACGTGGTTGCATGCACCCAGACATCTCTCTGCACAGAAGAGCGTCTTTGAAATAGCTTGTTAAAGGAAACTTCTGTAGAGAAATATTTGTAAATGCACTTTGTAACGATGGACTTTTCTCTATGGGCTAGTCACTTGCCATCATCCCACTGTTTTGTTTATGGGACATTGAGACAATTCTTTGGCCTGAGAAAAGTCTAACCTTAAGATGAACTAAAATGCATGGACCAGTACATGCCTCTCATCTTAGACCACAAATCATGGTTTTCTTGTATGGGAAGTTATTTCCAGAGGGGAAAAAAAACGCCATCCATTCTAGTTTTACGTGGCTCAAGGTTCTCAGTCCAAAGAGCCATGCAATCATCACATAAAAAGCAGGAATTGTCCTTGAACAAATAAACCTCACGTCGACGCTGCCTTGAGAAAGAGAGAAAACTACATTGTCTGCACAAGGGAACAGCCCAGGTTGAAAAAGATCGGCTTCTTCACAGTTGAAAAAGTTGATTTTTCCCCCTAGCTGCTGGCTTTTTTTCAAAACTAGTAGCAGTTGATGCATTTTATTTGCAGTGGAAGCATGCGCCCTTTGACAAAGCGACTTTTCACGCACCTTTGCAATAGACCATGGGACGACACCACATCACAAACGCCACGTATGGCTGGAAATGTGTCCGTGCCTGGAATGACTAGACCGGTTTCAATTCCACACGAGGTGTCTGGTTCCTTTAAAGAAAGCCAGCCTCTCTCTTGTTTGCCTCGCGATCACCCCTTCTCCATTTGTTTCCCCCTCTCCGTCGCCAGAGGGATATACAGTACAAATGATAAGTCTCCCATGCCTCCATTATTATGCCTATCACAGATATCAGGAGGGATGGGCTTAAAAGCTTACACATTTTAATTGATTAAGGCGAGCAAGGCAGCCATAGCGCTTCGTAGCACAGCGGGCTGTTTTCTTGAAGGTCACGACACCTGAACGCCACATTCAAAGAGTTCTAATTAAATATCACCGTCCTTTGACTTGTACAGAGAGAGGAATGCCGTGCTGCGGGTCATTCTTGAAAAAAGCAACGGCGACGTATTCTGTCACAACTGAGAAAAAGGGCGTATTGTTAAGCGTGGAAAAGCAATTCGCTCGCAACTCGTTTTTGAAAATCTTTCCAAAATGTATTCTAGATTAGTCAACGGTTCGCTAATGCACCAGCCATTCTGGGATGTGAAAAAAAAAACTTTTGACAAATATTCCGCGGAAGATCTTCGAGAGGCGACGAGGTCTTCAATCTTTATTTCTCAGAGATTATGTTACCCTGCACTGGAACAACTCCGAGCTCTGTTACCATGGGGGTGTGTAACCCATTGCCAGTGGGTTTCCATTAAATGACTTGAGATTTATAGCCTGTCGTGTCCTGTGACCAGGATAATACGATACTCCGCTTGAAACTCAGTTTTGTCTTTCATTTTGCTTTTTCTGATCACTTTTCTTTTCCCGGTTCCTGTGAGGACAAGGGCTCGAGCAATACCAATATTTTGTATTGAAACTGCCAATAGCTGATATTTATTTATTTTTATTTTTATACCATTTTCATGCCTCGGAAATAAATAAAAAAAGAACTAAACACAATAATATTTAGTGTTTTCCTACAATTTTATTCTTGGCAGCGTGGAAACATTTATACCATCAAGTGATACTAAAACTGTGTCCAGGTCTTTTAGGTGGTTAGCACAAAATAAAGAATAACAGGGGGACAACACTGACTGGCTGATATGTGATATATAACTAACCCCGGATAAGACCTCTTGACCGAGGAGCGAATCAGAATCTAGTCGGAGTTGCGATGCCGTTGAGCTGACCTGAAACACTTTGGCCCGGGAGCCCGTGTCGTCACGTAGCGAGGCAGCATAGCCGCCACCTCAAAGCAGAGAGTCTTTGTAGCACTTGTCGCACTCTGTGGTGCAATGTGACCTGGATGAGAGCTCGAGGATACTTATCTAATGTGGGGCAGCGCAGATTGCATTATATCCATGGGGCCGGGGACCGCATAGCTGGGAAACTTCAGGGACAGAAAGTGCTTAAAGCAATGCACTGGTGGAGATGGCCTACTCTCTTCCCTCCGAGTGTCTCCAGTCTGTTCATCTCTGCCTCGATCTTACCCCTGCGTCGTCTGGTGGGAAGCTAGCCGAAAAACGATCCGCCGCTAATGTGTTACAAACATGTATCAAGATCTCGGACGATGCTGTGATTGATTTTATGGCTCGCCGCAGATTAAATTTCATTAAACCCACCCACACATACGCACAGTTTTTGCACAACAATTGTGAGCATACAAGCAGATGGTGTCCTTAACCTTCATGTCTTCCATGTGTCCATTGATTTACAAGGGAACCAGCCTGTCCCATACTAATCATAACTATTGTAGGCATCATGGCATGCATACTGAACGCAATCTTAACAGTATACTTGTTCGACGTGATGAATCTGTGAACACAAAATAAAAGCTCTAACTAGAGCCAACAGCATGACAACACTTTCTCGCACACTCCGCTGCAATGTCACACGAGTCAAGTGAAGCAGTAATTCAGCCACGTCCGGAGACATCTTGTAGAGGAAACTGACCACGGATTTCGCTCCCCCCCCCCCCCCACCCCCGGGCTCGGCTGTTCCTTTGTCACGGGCTAATGTAAGCGCCGATGCACACTCGCCTCCTCGGGGCTCGGATGCTGGTCTCAACCCCTCGGATCACAAGTTCAATTAATTTCACAGTTGGCGGCACCCGCAGTCATTTCGCCAGGCCTGTTGTCTGGAACTGGAGAGAAATGGGAAGAATATGATGCACCCTGAGCTACCCCTCTCAACCCCCCCCCCCCCCCTCCCCCCCCCACCCCCCCCACCCACTCCGTCCTGCCCAGTCCCGCCACCCATGAAGGCTCCACTCGCCCGGGGCCAGATCTGATCTGATAGGACCACTGCTTTGCGGCATATTACAGCACGCATCCAGACACAACGATAAGGAGGAGATGAGATAGCTGCGTGCATCATTACTGCACCAAAGACATCTTTTTCTATCTGATTCCACCCAAAAAAAAGCTGAATTTATTTAATGCAGCTCTTAATTCAACTAGTTAATCAATTTGCAAAAAAATCTAGCAGACAGGCAATTTATAACAGTTACTGCCAGATATCCAAATAAATTAAAACTTGTGAGCTTGTCAGATTCGGGGATGCAAGACATCTGACTTGGACGCAACTCCAGTCTAAGAGAGGAAGATGCTTTAAATGGTCTTGCCATTTTATGACTCACTTTCTGGTTTGTGAGTAGACCTGAGCTGGTGTGTGCTGCAACTGGAACTTGAAGGTATTTTGCCCCGACAAAATAATTTGAGCGCGAAAAATGGATTCAGTTATTTTCAAAAGTGTGACGAATGACTTGCGAAAGAGCAAAAACGATTTCAACAAGAATACTGGATTCGCTCTTTCCAATTGCATTTGTACTTTTCAACTGCGCTTTTCACGCACACACAGACCTCACATTGTCTCGGCCGGCCAGCCTCTGCCAAAAAAGACTTGGACGAGCAAGTGTGCCATCAGTCATTTGCGAGCAAGGAAAGAGGCGTGGGCTCAAAGAGAGACCTACAATTCTGTTTCTTTGAACCAATCAGATTCGGCTTTGGCTACGCATTGGTGACAAATGGGTAACGCTGCTGTATTAACACTAAAAACACCATCAGAATTGTCATGCGGTGTCTTACAATGCCTCATATCTGAAAAAAATCACATATGGCCTCAAAGCCTCTTAGCTCTCCTTAGTCATATCCATGGAAGCCACCTACTGCTGACAGATAGCACTCTGCAACCTACACCTTAGCCAATGACGAATGAGACCAAAATGGGTATTTATTAGAATGAAAGACATGGGCCTTCCTGTTGTCTCTCTCTTAATGCGCTAACGCCTCTGATAGATGTTTCACATTAGAGGCAGTGGCCCCATTAGGATCTCCAAAACCCCCCAGAATTGCCTCTGCTCTCCCTCCCCTTGTCTTCCCTTCCTCTTGCCCTCTCTTCTCTTCTCTGTCTGTCCTCTCTTTGGGCAGGACTGCGAGCTCTGGTTGCTTTTTTCCAGGACAACACACAGGGGACGGTGCCGATCGCAACGCCCGTCATTACCATCCACTCTCGGCTCTCGCACCTCTGTCCCGATACCGAACGCTTCGCGCTGCTTCCCCCCCCCCCCCCCCCCCCCCGGCTTATTTTCACAGCGTGGTGTGATGGATATTGAATTTTGTTCTCGTTCGCATCCGCGCTTCTCGGGGGGAAAAAAAATGCGAGAGCAAAGTGCTGCTTTTATGAATGAGGCTTTTGTCTGTGTAGGATGCATCACTCGAGATTGCAGGTCTGAGGGGAGAGTCATCGTTATGCAACGCCGTCCAGAGGGTCACAGGAAAGCCGCAGGCGGAGGCTGGTGGGAGTGTTCGTGGCCTCTCCCGTTCACAGAAAACATTCAAGTCAGAGCTAATGAAGCGCTAGGAGGAGAGAGAGCGTACACTGAGGACTGCGGCGGTGTCATCAACCTGCAGATGAGTCGCAATCGTGATTTCGGGTGCCATTTTACGCCGCTACAATTACCAGCACCTTTTTTTTATGCCCGCGGCGAAAGCTCGCCTGCTCGCAATCTGACACTTCGCCATCAGCGTTGTTGTGGAAGTGGGGTGGAAAGAAAGAGGGAGGGGAGGTTTGATGTGGAACTTAAAAACAACGTCTCGACCCAACCGGGTGCTGATTTGTTTGTACTGCAGTTTTCTGCGTCTCTCTCTGATTGTGCCTTTATCGAGCCCCCTGTATGTGTGTGTGTGTGTGTGTGTGTGTGTGTGCGCACGAGCTCTCAATTTCAGCTTTATTTGTTCTCCAAATTAGGACATTGTCCTTGCGTGTACACATCACAGTCAACAGACATTTCCACATAACCATAACCATACTGCAGCCTTTTCGGACTGTGCATTCAGCCATTAACACTCTAACACAAAATATATATATTTTTTAAATTATATTGAAAAAAGAGCAAAATTAATAAATGTTCCGAAAATGTGTAGGTGCACATGTTTGCAGGCATGTCTGAGCGTATCTGTGTTTGCCTGTATGTGTGTGTGTGTGTGTGTGTGCATATTTGTGTATGTGGGCGCAAGTGTGCGTGCATGCCTGCATGTTTGTGTATGTGTGTGTGTGTGCATGCATGTTGTATGTTCTGAAATTGAGCTCTATCAGTTTCCATTTGGAGACATTGTCCTTCATTCACACATTCACAATCCGCCATTACCACACAGCCACTTGACCATACTGCAGCGTCCTTGTCTGTCAGCTTTTCTTCTTCGTTCAGCCATTCAAGCTTTTTTTTTTTTTGTGTCTCCGCTTTCTCTCAGTTTTGAATGCAATCCCTCTCTCATTGTAAAGGGGAGATAACTTCGCCCCCTTACGCTTGCCAGCAACACTGTTTACCGTATCGCGGGCTCTATGGTGCTTTGCATGCCGCGTGAGCTCTCCTCTTTTAAGCATTCGGTTGCGGTCACTGCTCCCGGTGTCCCGTCGGCCCAGGCGCAGTGCTGACAGAGGCGTTTCCGTGTCCGGCCGCTGCCCCTCTTCCTTGCCCTCCCCTCTCTCGTAATAGATATTGACAGGTGGGGTGCCGATAACGCTAATCTGCATCCTAACAGGATTTCCACATGTCATAGAGTGCTTTTCTCGTCCTCGTTGCATTCAATTCACGACTTCGCTATGCCCGCGAATGACGTTTCATGGTGGCACAGCCCGCGGCCTGCAGAGGGAAGGATCTGCAAGGTCTCCTCTCTGCGCTCTGGCTGACCAGGTAACTAATGCTTAGGCGTCTCAGCTGTCCTTGCCCTATGGACTGTTGTCACAATGAATTCATTCTATTTTGCCGATTTTATTCTATTTTACTATTATACCTGGTCTTTCAACCCTGGTTGCGGCTCTACCCTAAAGACAACTACATCGAGGAATAAACCTCGAACCAATAGGTGCCGGTGTACGTGCTTTTTTTTGACTACGAACTACGAACAGAGTCAAACTACATCAACAGAACATCCAAGGATAAAACCACCACAGCAATGAAGCACCATAGATGGAGACAAAATGAGAAAACCTTGCTGGGTACCACTTGAATGAAGATATTTCTAGTGTAACTAGAAAGCAGCATGTTCTGGGTCCTGTACCTTCTACTAACTATATAATTCCAGAGTGCGACTGCAGAGTCAAATTGACTGGAATGAAACGCTGTCAGACAGCACAATGAGGTAGCAGATCTGACTACTGTAAACCTGCTATTTGAATTCATTCACATTTAAAGCTATTCTGAAATGGCTGACACAGACATGCCCTGGAGAGATAAATGGCAGCCTGATATGAAAATGAAAAAAAAAAAAAAAGAAGAAAGGAAAAAAGACTACATTTCCAATTTGAGATAAAGCCTCTCTTGGAAAACGTAAGTAGTGCATTAATGCAAGATAGCGCAGGTCTTTCTTCAAGTCTTTCTACGCTGGCCCACTCTTCAGATGTGATTCCAATGTATAAACAACGGGGCAACAGCACTGCATAATGCATGAGGAGAGGGTGGATCAGAAGTGGTGTTAAGAGGCTATCTGTCTGTATGTCAGAGGTAGCAGGAAAGGAGGGGGGGGGTATATATGAATATATATGCCTCAATATTCACTCCTGGTCAGGCTGAATGAAGGCGGAAGGATTGTAGTGTCATGTAGAGTGTGAGCTTCATGTAGCCAACCTAATCACGTTCATTAGCCTCCTATTTAATGGACAGGCTGGATAAGGAGTGGAATCAATTCATATTGTGCATTTGGCTGTCACCAATCTGAGAGCGCTGCCTTCCCACTGTTCTGAATCATGCCCAGCCGAGAAAGAAAAGGAAATTGCCACTTGTGCGAAACATTGCACCGACCCAAAATAACCTGATAACCAATCAACCGCCTCGGTGTTGTCCCTCTAAACCAAGCTACGCTACGCGCTGTGATATCAGCTTTCTAATTTCAAGGGATTTTTCGCAGGTCTAAAAGGTAGGGGATAATAATAGGATAAGACAATAGGGGAGAGATGGGTAAGTTGAGCCGGTTGGGTGAGATGAGCCACCCCTTGTAGCTATGGTAACCATACACAACAGGTGTCATGTGATCATAGATTTATGAAGAACAATTAATTTCCGTCAATCTGTGATTCATGGAGAAAGTGATGTCACGATTGTTCTATCTAAATGGAAGTATATATGTTTGAGGATTTATTATATACTATATACTTTATGAGGTACACTTTGAGGTCATAAACATGATCGCCTGATTAGCTGTGTGAAGCAGTTTTGTCAAAATGGTGGTTATGGGGGTATAATGTGCCACTACCCCTGGGGCAAGAGACCAACTTTGGATCGTGCTTCTAAAACTAGAGATCATTTTGTTGTATTTTGTCATAGTAGCACAAAATGTAAAAAGCGTCTCATTTTACCCCGTCCTCCCCTATTCCGTAAATCATCTCAGTAATCAACTGCACAAATGCCACCCTCTGTACTTGACCCGCCAAAATGAAAGCTTCCTCTCCACGACTATTATCATGGAGCGCACCTTTTGATATTTCTTTCTTCCTCCGCATTTCCTCCTCTTCCTTGGAAAATGAAAAATGCTCTGTGCATGTGAGGGTGGAGAGAGGTTTGTGCTATGGTCAAAATGCCTGGCTTTACAAGGTTTGAGTCTGTCTGAGATCTCATCTCTACCCATTAGGGTTCAGCCGGCCCAGGGCAGGGTGTGACATGCCTCCATAGTCACACAAAGTGGTCAGGATGGATGGTTCACACTTCTGGGAGGGCAAGCTGCCAGGGCAAAGCTGTTCCAGTCTCCAGTCAATTTGATGCTCCTTCGTCGTCTCTCAGCCCTTTGCTCTGATCGTCGACTTAAAGCTGCAAAATGTAACTTTTTTGACATTAAAATAAAAAAATAGGATACAGTAATCATGATCAGTCTGTATGTGACCCTGTGTGAACATGCCTGAATCCTGTTTGCCTGAAATTGGCTTTTCAATGATGTTTGGGGCATCTCATTTTTGGCTGTGGGCGAGGCCGGCGGTGTTGTGGCTATCAAGGTGAGGCAGGGAAGTCATTACACCAATGACGGGAAGCAGTCAGAAATGGAAGTACACCGAAGCTGAACGTGTGTCAGACAGATAAAACCGGTTCAAATACACAAGGAAAGATGGCAGTGTTTACCGTCTTGCTTCTTCAACACCTGCGGTGGCTTTACAGATTACCTCAGCCTCAGGATAGACGCCGTTTCAAAAGTAGACAGCTCGTCAAGATGAGTGACAAGTGTTGGGGTGGCAACCAACTGAGGTGGAGGAGGGTGGGACTAACAAAGACGTAGCTGCCTCAAGGCGAGAACTTGTATGCTGTGGCCTTAAGCCTAGTAACTTAGTAACTCAGTCACACTGTTCAGAGCTTTGTCTCCATTAGCTATGTTCGGCTTATTTGGGTCGAGCTGTGCTTTGGCTTGCATCTGCATTGATCGGCCAGCTAACCAATGAACATCAGCCTTTGAAAAACACACACAACAGATGAGTGCATTGTGCACACATGGAATCAACCTTTAGTTTGGGGCTCAGTCTTCGCCTATACTTACAGGCCTCCGTCCTTGGTGCCAGTGGTGTCATTCAGCAGCTCTGTGTATCTCGTTTGACGTCACTCTACATGATTTCTGGGTACTGAAGTCCAAATGAGAACATGCAAAGTTGTCTAGTGCAGATTTAAGGCTTGAGACGTATAAATAATAGTAAGTGGTAAGGTAAGTGCAAGTGATACCTACTTGGCATACTTTAACTCCCCTCTATATCCATTTGTACTCACACACACACACACACTCAAATACGCAGGCATACACACACACAGCCTGGAGGGATTACAGAGCAGGGAGGTGGGAGTGCTGCAGCAGTGCGTCCCAATAAGACAAGGTCACCTTAAGTGGATTGGGATGAGGGGGGAAAAGCAATTCCCTCGGGACGAAAAACGGGGAGCAACTCATGAAAAAGTAATTAAGCAGGATGCACATCAGTGGAGGCCACAGGCAGAGATGGCAAGGAGAGAGATGAACAACCCCTCAGGACGAGGGTAATGTTTGTACACAAGATATCTGGGAGATGTTCGCTAAATGCACACAGGAGGAATCATTTAACCTCAGACCACTTTTTTGTTACGCAAGCGCTAATTCGCGGTAAAGGGCAGTCGACGCTTAAGATAGCAGCGGTTCCCAGCTCCTATACATCACGGGACGCGCGGGAAACATCGGTGCACGAACATGGCCGCAGCTCCGCATAATTGAGAAGAGAACATCCAGGGGCTTGACGGTAAAATAAATAAATAAATAACATAACCGACGCTCAAAGTTCATCTCGACCGCTCGATGCGGCGTTTGCCATTTAAGTGAAGGGGGTGGCATTACGTGGAAGCGTTCGACCGTGCGGCAGCTGCCTAGCCTTCTGTCGAAGTAAAGTCAGTCAGGTAAATTGCCACATCGGCATAGCCAATCCATCACGGAGAATGGAGACGGACAATCCCCCACCACGCCACTCTTCCCCCCACCGCTCACCAATATCGCGTATAAATCACTCTCCTACGCCCTTGGCACAGTCGCTTCGCCGGTCTGCATGAGCCGGGGCCCATTCGAGCGAGCAGCACCGGCGGTGCTTGCGAGTGTGAAGACAGTCAAGGCTTATTGTGTTGTGTTACGCCACTGATGTATTAATATTAATGGCCGCCGGGAGCTTTGTTTAGCTGCTTGTTACCCCCTGACGCACGTTTCGCGACTGTACTGTTTGTACTGTTTGTTCCTTTCGCTACGTTGCTCCCACACAAACAATGAAATGTTGATTTGAGGTCATCAGCTATTATGCTCTGCAGTTGTTTGTGTCTTGGAAAACCAAGGGGGCGGGGGGGGTTTATAAAGTCATGGCGGTAAATAACTTCTCTCAAGTACACTCACTCGATATCGCCACGCCGTAACCTCCAGCGTGTGTTGAGACACATAGGAACATCCAGAACGGAGCCAATATTGTCAATCACGTACGACTCCCATAAATGTGAGATTGTGAAACCCACAGGTGAGCAAAATGACACAAACTGTCCCACGTGTTTGTGCAACACCGGAGCAAGGGCAGGATGCAGTTGGCGGCGACTCTGCGCACATCTGTCAGTCTGGTTCTGACAGGAGGCGGAGGCACAGCGCCTGCTGACAGCCAGCTGTTAAACTAAGACGTGTTCGACTGAGGCTGACGGGGGACCCCCGCTTTGAAGTGACAGCTTCTACCATCAAGCAGCTAAAGCATGTCACCTAATAGGTGTGGTGAGAGGGTGACAGCTACTTGGGGGGGGGGGGGGGGTCGCCGGTTCTGACATCTGTTTGTAAAATATCGCCCTTTGGTGAAGTTCTCCATCTAGCCTTGATGAATACGCTTTATGACTGGAGGCGGAAAACATATACGACGTAAAGTGATAATCTGTGACATTTTCATGAGAAACGCTTTGCTACTCTCTATCATCAGTTGGTATAAACAAAGCAATTAAAGCTATATCCAGTTCACTAAAGCTTTTACATTTGCCGCCAAACTTTGTTTCCCCTAAAGAATGGCAAGAAAATAGCATTTCACTTTTGGTAGACTGTTTTCTTACGGCTGGCTTTTCAACCGGCAAAATAACCGGTAAAAAAAAAAACGTATGGGTATGTATGGGATTACAAAGAATGAAAGTAGATGAAGCGATCCAGCTTGTTTGTGATCTTATTATATTTCAAACCACAAGCGTCCATTGATTCTAAAAGGAAGTTGTCAGGTTATACATCAGTGTACTTGACCTTTTTTTTTTTAAAAAGCACATTTCCCCCCCACAATAATTTCCTTACGGGATACAAAGTTTGCTGGTTTCATTTGGAATACGTAGAAGAAGAACTGGTTAGTTAGCATGAGCAGTGATAGCCACCGTGGCTGAACAGGCAAAGAAAAGAGCTGCCACCTACAGAAACTCAAACTCCATCAACAGAAAAATCCAAGGAGAAAGTACGTCACAGTACTAGACACACTGTTTGATTGACAGGTGATCTCTGGGAAGTGCAGTGCAGAAACACCACAGCGATGATCTTGCATATTATCACTTTAAATCAGAGTAAATGCTTGAACTAAAGCGTCTAAGTCCAACTTCCACTTACCTTGCACACACCTAGCATGTATAGGAAGTGTTATATTGGATTGCATCACAGTAACACCTTCACACCGTGGCCACACTGTGAATCATGTCAGCGGTCGCTTCTTTCTGTCCACTGCAGTCATCTAAATGAGCCACGACCGCTTGGTATGTAGACAACAGGCCCTGACACATTGATTTAAACCCGCTTTCAAACCTGCTATGCCAGTAGCAATGTATTTTGGGCACAAAGCCACCTACTGAAAGCTGTACCAGGCTACAGAAAATATTAAGACTCTGGCACTCTGCATCCAATGACTGTGAAGTGATTATCAGCCATGGCCACTCCACGGTCTGGCCGTGTGAAGTGTAAGAGAGTTTTCTTATCAGGTGTGAGCAGAAAGCAGGTTGTGTGGCTTTTCTCCTGCAGGAAGCAGAACTCAGTTGGAATACGTACTGTAGGA
Source organism: Hoplostethus mediterraneus (assembly GCA_034670385.1). Taxonomy (NCBI): domain Eukaryota; kingdom Metazoa; phylum Chordata; class Actinopteri; order Trachichthyiformes; family Trachichthyidae; genus Hoplostethus; species Hoplostethus mediterraneus. The sequence goes on along the minus strand of JAXDDW010000163.1, from coordinate 522,276 downwards.
GATAGGGACGTCCAGATCGCCCTGCCAGGACATCTGCCCTATATCGTCTACCGAGTGCTGCGCTGTGAAAACACAAGAAACAGCCACTTGTTTATTGCTTATTCTCACGCCAGCTCTGCTACTTAATTAAAACTCTTATTAAGTAGGGCAACAGTAGGGAATCCGCTGCCACGCTACGTTCACTTTTTGAGGCTTAGCAAGTAGGGAAATGTTGGAAGCTTGACTTTAATCGTTGCTACTACACGTGTGTGATGAAATGTGAGAGTATGTGGATTAGTGCAGACATTTATTTTAGTATTTGATAAGATTTGACAATTAAATGTCTGGCAGAGTGGCACCAATCATCACTACAGGTTGCTAACGCTAACTTTGGAGCGGTCACGGCGACCTCTGCGGTTGGCGGGGACTCGCTTAAGCTTGTGTGTAGTGTAGTATTTCACAAGGAAGTGAACGAAACTGAAATCAGATTGACTAGTGGCTTTACAAGAACATATACTGTATAGTCGTTTCGCACTCTGATAGCTGTTATGCCTAATAAGTAAATTCCCTATGGGAAAAATGAATGGGAAGTGTAATGTGTAATGTACCTTTCAAGTGGCCACGTCCGAGTGTCACAAACCCAGAGGAGATGAAGTCGTGCATGTCTTGGCCTCCACTGCGGAAGTTCTCCTTCCCATAGTGCCCTGTTGAGAAACAACAACGTGACAATAAATATTGTGTCAGCCAGCTTGTGAAGGAGCAATTAAAGACGCCAGGAATGCTAAATGACACTAAAATTACATAAATGACTCTTAGTTGGAATCATCAGCCATTCTCAATTAAGGATCCCAGAGCGACAATCTGTAAGACTGTGGAAAAAAGAAAAGAAAAAAGTTGCTCATATATCAAATGCCCATTCTCTTTCTCCACAGTGAGTGAAATGTCTTGGTTTTTCTTGATCCTTGGCCTTTGATACCCTCCATTCTGTTTTTGGAATAGACTTAACACTTTACAAGACGTGGCAGCACTACGTGTAAGGATCCTAGCTCATGTTCCCTGCTTTAGGCGCATGTCCTTTTGGATTTCCCCGGTGCTAAAAGATCACTTTGCGAACACAATTTGTTCCAGATTCACGGTCGGTTCTGCTCGAAACCGATCCTGTAATTGAGAGTGCGGAAAGTACACAATGGAGTGAGACGAGGTGCCCCGCCAGCACCCTGACAACATCCATTTGTCCTGTCAATCATGCACTGAAGTCTTTAACACAAAATAAAGTGCAGAGGAACTGAAGAGGAAGAAAGCCTTGGTCTATAGAGGTGGGTTATCAAATCGGCCCTGCTTTCCCCCCCTCCCTTTCTCTCTGTTAGTTCCACTCTGCATTAAATGGCGAACAGTTAAGCGCCTCCATCTCCAAGGAGCCACTTCAAAGTCAATAGCATCACTCAGACCTTTGGGCTTTTGGAGGCCAAGATCGAACAGCATTTCAAATTGTCATAATGAGAAGAAACACCTGGGACCATTAGCCCTCGTCTTCATCACATTGAAGTTTGACACAAGCCTGAGCTGTAAAGCTCATTTGTTTCTTTTCTTTTTTTTTCAAGCCCAAAGGATAACTGTAAACTGATTACGGAGACGCTCTGGCCATCTCTGTTAATTTGGGACTCCTCTACTAAGAGTAAGTACTTAAAGGAAGCAAGGCAATAACATCAGCCGGTTCCGTGAGACTAAACTATGCCTCTTATCTGCAACAGCGTGCCACTGTACTATCTATGTAGATGATACAGTGCAGTACCTGAAGCTACGTGATGTCTAATAGGCTGAGATGGTAACAATTCATAACCTTAGCTAGCTCCAAGGACAGAACAGGCTGAATTCAGGTACTTTGAGATGCTGACTGTGATATACACCGCTCCCATGTGGCAACACGAGCCTATAGTCCCTTATTATCTCAGTGCTTATTTCTCAAAATAGCCTTATCTACACTGTCTAATGAAAAACGATCTAACCGCCCTTTTGGAGAATGACCACACTGTTGATACTAAATGATCAGAAACAATTCCTCGTTCTTCATGACACATTCAGGAACGAAAAGCCAAGGGCTTCATTACACGGAGATCAGTTTGCAAAAAAGTCCCTTCGGCGAAAGTACAATTTACAAATTGTTTTTACAATATTTGAACTTCCCGTGAGGAAAAAGTAAAACATTTTTCAAAGGTTAAAATGTCCAAAGATCACAGATACTGTCCTTTGAGAGTGTTTAAATCAGTGGTGTGTCCAAATTTGTCCGATTCTAACTATTAATTAAGCTGAAAATCATTCGTAGTATTCCGATATAAATATATACATGCATAAATGAAGCAATTACTAGATGTCAGCACAATCACTCCATTATAATAATAATCCATACTGCTCTGATGGGGATAGGCGTGCTACTGTGCACACTGGAGTTAGTCGATATGACTAATGTCTATGGAGCACCAACTGTCCAGCTGTTACCCTGTGAATTTTGTGTGCTAAATTGACTTTGTGGCACAAAATGCATTTTTGTGACACAAAATCACAAAATGAACCTTGATTGATTTCGTCTTCAGTTTGTGAGTTGAGTTAGTGACTTTTGATTTCGCGGATGAAAATGAAGCCGCGATTCTTTTATTGATGAACTAAAGCTTAAACTTCAATACAAAGATTTATTCATAGAGATGTATTCATTTGTACTTAAATGACACGAAATCCATTTTGTGAGGCGAAAATGCATTTTGTGGATGAAGGTAACACTTGACGCATCAAAGTGCCACACGTGCACTGACCCGAGAGCATAGTTCAACCAATAGTGTTTGTCACGTTTTACATTGTGCTACATGGTAAAGTTATAGCCTAAGTGGTCAGAGGTAGAGCGTGAGAGCTTCAGACAAAGGTGACGTCTACACATAAGGCTTTATACTTGAGGAGTGCCTATTTGTAACGCGATATGTGCCAACATGAGGAAAAAAACCTTCTCGGTGCCCCAAACACTTTTGTCTGGCTCACTTTGGGATTTAGTGCCATTTTGATGCTGTCTTCACATGTTTGTCTGTTTTATCTAACAGCACATGATCAAACAATAAGAATGAAAATAAATATTTTATGGCTTAAAACACTGAAAAGTATCTATAACCGTGATTATTGGCATACTTAGTTGCAGCCTTTGGCAATAATGACACTTCCAAACGTTTCTTGTAACCATCAATAAGCTTCCTGCACCTTTTCTGCAGGCAGTTTCTCCCACTCTTCAACTGCAACCCGGCTCCAGTTCTTCCATGAATGAACGAATGACTGGGTTTGCCACCGTGTGAGAGCAGAGCCAGGAGTACGGCCTAAATGTTTGAAGCATGGGGGAAGAGTGAGCACATGCCAGAGATTTTTAGGAGCGATTAGGCTACTTTCCAACATGATTTGGTTCCTTGGAGTGATTACCCTACACTGTCTCCTCTTCTCATTTCCGGCTGTCGCTCTGTGGACTCATTATTGGGATTATTGCGCTACTGTCTGCTGCTTAATCGACACCCTTGCCAAGTAATGGTCCGCTAGCTCATTCTACTGGTTCATTTATTTATTTAACTCTGGTGAGGGGGCAGAATGGACAAATTATATACCGCCCCCCCTCCCAACATTTCTACCTGACACTGCCCTAGACCTACAGTCCAAAGATCTAGACTTATTCGAAAGAGAAGGGGAACCTTACTAAATTCAGGCATGTTCAGTATGTTCAATATGCTCAGTGCTCGGGGTCACAGTTTGCCACTCTTGCCAACAATAGTAAATAGTAAATGCTGTTAACCATTTTATATGGTATTTATATGGCGAGTAGACTCTCTTTGAATGTTTTTAATGCAGCTTGGTAGCTTTAGCTAGTGCAGAGAAATGGAGAAATTGGAGGCCGAGTGGCTCAGTGGATGTGGTTTTTAACTTCCAGTGTCAAAAGTGTCAATCTTCATTGTCGATTTGTTTTGAAGTCGATATTACCAACAATACTGATATTTTAACGTTGTAACAAATATACTGTTGGTGTGACAATGGTGACTTTTATCATAAGCACTGTTAGGCAAAATATGCTAACATGAATCCACCTGTTGTCTCTATACAATTTCAGTACACTAAGGATTTCCAACATCCTGACTCGACCATAGTCAACCTATTCAAAGATAAGTACAGTTTAAATGTATTTTCCTCATACAAATGTAAGTGATTTTATTCTATTAGATATATATATATATATATATATATATATAGCAACCAAATATTAAATGTCAATTCAACCATAATCTATGACACAGACACTTGAAATAAACAAAAAAACATTAACATTCTTGTCTCTGTGTCAGTGGATGTGATCATGACTGAATGACAGAAACACTACGGTTCCCCCAACACATCTCTTTCATCTCTACCATCATGGGCCTCATCAACACTGGCCGAAGAAAGACGAAAGCCAAAGCATCAATCAAAGCAAGCTAAACTTGAGCTGCTTAACTTTCACGACTACTTTTGAGAAAAACAAAAATGTTTCATGCTCAACTGGATGCAATATTTAAACAGCCACATGGTTCCAGTCACATTTAAGTGAATAAACTATTTAAAAGTACATTTATGTTGTGTTAACTCTTCATCTGCATGTGTGTATGCATGAATCCATTGCTCTAAGTAAATTACAACAACAATACAATATAAAGGTTTTTATCCTTTTTCATTTGCAATCTTATTTCTCACCCAGGCTAATTCTCTTAGTGCATTAGCCAAATTAGCAATGTGTGCTATAAAAAAAAACCTCTGATCTATTAACCATACACTAGAATTGCCCAGGAATCACTAGGGACTTGTTTCAAATACAAAAACAGATACAAATATATTTTTGCACATCCCCAGTACACTAGGCTGAATGAGACTCCCAGATGAAGAGCTTTACTGCACAACATGAAATAATACAGAACAAATCAAAAATCTCTTTTGATTACTTTTCATCATTATTTCCACTGGCAATTTTTATATATAATAAAAGGGATAATAAACAAGAAAGATTCGAAATAGAGAACAAACTGCATACAGCATAGACTGACTCGAGCTCATGACAGCACCAGTACATTATATACTCCTGTGTGTCCCATGAAACTAATTTAAAATCTATCTACAGTATATCCTTTTCTCTACTCCAGAGAAGCTCTACAACTATAGCACTCTTGCTTCCCTCTGCCTGGAGTCAGAAGAGCCAGCTTATAAATAAAGACTGTTGAAATGCATCTTCAGAAGCACTTGGGACACATCATCAGTGGTGTAACCCACTGGGTGTTTCGAGTCTTTCATCATCAGACACCCTCACCCAGGAGACCTAGCCGGGGGTTGATCAGACCCCAGCCTGTGTCCAAGTAGCATTTGTAGCCCACGGATCGCTCCTCCTGATCCACCAGCCATCTAGAGGCCCTCTCAGCAGCCTCTATGAAGGTTCTGGCTTTCTTCTTATGTGTACCTGTAATGCCCAGGAGGCTGTAGGCCTTGCAGAGGGAATAACTTGCAAACCCTCCATAGTCTACTTCAATGGTCACACACTGTGCATGCCACCCCTACCTGAGGCACTCGTTCACCAAGTCTTCATACCAAGTCACCAAGTCTCCCTTTTCCTCTCGTTGGCCTCCGCCATCCAGTCCTACCAGGGAACAGTCAGCTCAAGCATAACCACCTGTTTTGATGTTTCAGACATCAGAGCAATGTCTGGAGTGTGGTCACTGCAATGGTCTCTGAATGTGATGGTCCGTCTTGCTGGATGGAGGCATTTGTTCTGGGTGATGCTGCTACAGATGGCCTCAGCTATCACCCAGGATATTTGGGCAACGGCTGAGGATGTGCTCCAACGTTCTTCTTCTCAGGCACAGGGGGCATGATGGTGATTCAACCTTGCCCCAACAGAAGAGGTTGGACGGAGGAATTAAAGTATGTTGACTAACCAACATTCCTCAGTGCTCCATGGAGCCCACAATGCCTACTGCTGGTGTATGAAGAATCTAAAGAATTTAACGAATTCAAGATCCCTACAGCTTATTCACCAGCAAAAATGACATGCTTTCAGATAACAAAATGACTCCACACCCCAGCCACCAGGTCTATTAAAGTCGCCCACATCTTCAACGTGACGAATGGCTCATGTATGGTCTCCACACAGGAATCTTTCGACCTCAACCGTCCACTACAAGGATTTCCAAAGCCTCAAACTGCTCCTCATCCTCTAAATATGACCGGCTGGTCCAACCAGGGCAAAGATAAACATCTACCGAACACTGTAGCTACTCCAGTCGGCTACTCCAGCAGCTACTCCATCCAGGGACCAAAATGTAAAGAATCATCTCTCATTGAAAGCATGAAACAGTACACTCCACTGTCTACTCCTGACATCAGGGCTCTGTACTCTGTTGTCATCAATGCCTGTAACCTCCCCTCCTCCAAGCCCGAGGCAACATCCTGTGGTCAGAGAGGTACCCGGGTAACAGGAGCTCCAAGAGACAACATGGCATGAATGATGGTGCAGAGGTGAGGGAGACTGTGACTGGTATGAAGAACTGCAAGGAACCCAAAAGTAACACCACCTTCCGACACTATTTGAAGATTGCTTCCACAAATCAATCGGACACCTTTGGCTAGTCTACGAGCACCTAAACCAAATGCCGCCATGATGTAGACCCCAAAAGCTTGGAGACTGATAAGGATCTCAGCTACAAAAGCTTGAAGCTCCAAAAGTTGGATGATGTTAATTTGTCTATAATTATCCAAGACATTGGGTCAGCTTGCATCTTGCCTTTAACCAACTCTGGCAGAGTGAGACCGGCACAACAGTAGGATTCTGAGCCCTGGGAAGGAGGCGACTGAAGGGGGGCGGTCGAGAGAGTTCAAGCTCAAGTTGGAGTCCCAGAGAAGAGTCTCTTTCCCCAGTGTAAGTCTATGAGGAAGACCTGCAGCAATGACAGCAGCTGATGGGCTTCTCACCCTCTACGTTAAGGCTACCTTTATATTTTTGCATCACAAAAAAAACATATATATCTCTTTGGCTTCATTTTTCACAATTTGGTATTGTTGTGTTGTCCTGCCTGATGTTAAGGGGCTTAAACAGGCTGACAGAAAGTAACTGAAGAAATTGTTGGTGGATCAAAGAAACCCAACAATGCTATGAATTTGGTCTTGGACACTAGGACACTTAGTGTAGCATTTAGGCCACATCCTGCTCTGGTTTTATTTCAATACAAATACAGATAAAAAAAATATTCTGATTAAACAGAAACAAATATCTCCACTTCTGTACATCCCTGCAGTTATTGTTACAGTAGGATGAATGATGGCCATTTCAGACGGAATAAGATCGTTGCCCTGAGGTCATTGATTTTCAATGAGAGGCGAGTGGGCAGTCTGGCAGGCGGAGTGTCAAGCAGGCTCGAATCTGTGTAAATGTCGCTTTCGTGCTGATCTAACGCACACGCAGACCCACCCGCCAGTCAAAGTTACGTTTTCCTGAACTTTTCAGGGCACGACACAGAATTTCACTCTTTTGCATAGAGTAGTTTACTTGTTCTTGGGGCTAAACTACAGTTTTGGACTGCAATAGTTCACATTTTGCTGTAAAGGATGATAATATCTCCAATGATTAAACAGATTTGTAGCTATTCCTGACTTTGTGGGCTCAGATCTACAACATCGACAATGCACGCTTTTCTGTTCAACTAGCCACAATGTTTTCACACCCTCGAATTTGAGTGGCTTGTGTAAGTCTATTCCGGGTTTGAATGGGGAATTTATTTCCAGTCCCCAAATATGGTTTACAAAATACTATCCATAAAACAAATCCTAAAATGAAAACAGTCAAAAAACACAAGTGACAATGGGCTGCTGTGCCATCCCCCTGTATGGCAAGCACAGTCAAGGGCACATGGCATGAGCACCAGGCATGTGGCTGATTTCTGAATCTGATCGAGCTTTTGAAAAAAAATTGAGGGGTGGAATTTTTTTGAAATTTTTTTATTTGAGAAATTTTTTTTGCAATTTAGGGAAAAAAAAATTTTTTTCATGTATATAAATGGGTAGCATATTATTGGGGATACACCTTCAGCTGTGACCAGTTAACAGGTCGTTAAAACGTCACTATATAAAGACTAGCTGTGCGTAATGGCTGTTCCAAATGATACGATGGCTGCCTTGGCGTTGCTGGAAGATATTGCTATTGCGCAATTTAGGCGAGAACGAGTCTTCAGAGACCGTACTGATTTTCTGGTCCATGATGATGACTGACTAATGCGCCAGTGGATTTCCAAGAGCTGTTCTCTTCTAATTGTGTGCTGAACTGGACCCTGTGTTGGGCACGCTCGGAGACCCCTGCCATCCCCGTCCATCTACAGGTATTGACAACAATCGGGTTTTTAGCGACGGGGACGTTTCAGCTGAAGCTTGCGGACAGATCAGGGATATCATGCCCATGGCGTGGGGTGGCATCATTTCTTTGAGTAATAAATACATCAGGTTCCCTTACACAGCAGCTGAACAGGCCAACATCAAAATGCAATTTGCAGCGATGTCCGGTTTCCCAAATGTAATATATGTATATAATATTGTTTTGTATAATGAGCCACAACAGACGCTGTAATGTGATGACCAGCCGTGCGCTCTGTGGTAGAGCGTTGCATTGGGCTTTTAAAAGGGAGATGGTTTCGGTTACTTTCTGCCATTCAACTTGTTTCATTTGGTTGGTAATACCAGAGCTTAGGCTTCTAAATAATCCACGTTTTCTTCTGTCATTTTAATCAACCATTATTTCAAGTTCACAGTCGTAAAATTGCGCTTCTTTTCTTCTAATTCTTCTTAAATGCTTCCGCTGTTTGTCCTCAGAACTAAACTAAATGCTGGCCCTTTATATGCAAACCAGGCAGTTGGGGGTGTGTTGGAAGCCATATATAGTAAATTGTGGGCATGGTCAGAAGGCTCGTGCACGTGCACGCAATTTAAGGATGATTGAGATGTATGAAGAAAAAACACGTGGGAACAGACGTACGTGGGGTTTTATACATCTGAGCGTATGCATGTTTCCTGTTTTGTGCGTGCACACGTTTCTACACCTAAATCTACACAGAGTTTTATACATTTGGCCCCAGGGCTCTGTACTCTGTTGTCATCAATGCCTGTAACCTCCCCTCCTCCAAGCCCGAGGCAACATCCTGTGGTCAGAGAGGTACCCGGGTAACAGGAGCTCCAAGAGACAACATGGCATGAATGATGGTGCAGAGGTGAGGGAGACTGTGACTGGTATGAAGAACTGCAAGGAACCCAAAAGTAACACCACCTTCCGACACTATTTGAAGATTGCTTCCACAAATCAATCGGACACCTTTGGCTAGTCTACGAGCACCTAAACCAAATGCCGCCATGATGTAGACCCCAAAAGCTTGGAGACTGATAAGGATCTCAGCTACAAAAGCTTGAAGCTCCAAAAGTTGGATGATGTTAATTTGTCTATAATTATCCAAGACATCGGGTCAGCTTGCATCTTGCCTTTAACCAACTCTGGCAGAGTGAGACCGGCACAACAGTAGGATTCTGAGCCCTGGGAAGGAGGCGACTGAAGGGGGGCGGTCGAGAGAGTTCAAGCTCAAGTTGGAGTCCCAGAGAAGAGTCTCTTTCCCCAGTGTAAGTCTATGAGGAAGACCTGCAGCAATGACAGCAGCTGGCTACCTTTATATTTTTGCATCACAAAAAAAACATATATATCTCTTTGGCTTCATTTTTCACAATTTGGTATTGTTGTGTTGTCCTGCCTGATGTTAAGGGGCTTAAACAGGCTGACAGAAAGTAACTGAAGAAATTGTTGGTGGATCAAAGAAACCCAACAATGCTATGAATTTGGTCTTGGACACTAGGACACTTAGTGTAGCATTTAGGCCACATCCTGCTCTGGTTTTATTTCAATACAAATACAGATAAAAAAAATATTCCGATTAAACAGAAACAAATATCTCCACTTCTGTACATCCCTGCAGTTATTGTTACAGTAGGATGAATGATGGCCATTTCAGACGGAATAAGATCGTTGCCCTGAGGTCATTGATTTTCAATGAGAGGCGAGTGGGCAGTCTGGCAGGCGGAGTGTCAAGCAGGCTCGAATCTGTGTAAATGTCGCTTTCGTGCTGATCTAACGCACACGCAGACCCACCCGCCAGTCAAAGTTACGTTTTCCTGAACTTTTCAGGGCACGACACAGAATTTCACTCTTTTGCATAGAGTAGTTTACTTGTTCTTGGGGCTAAACTACAGTTTTGGACTGCAATAGTTCACATTTTGCTGTAAAGGATGATAATATCTCCAATGATTAAACAGATTTGTAGCTATTCCTGACTTTGTGGGCTCAGATCTACAACAGTCGACAATGCACGCTTTTCTGTTCAACTAGCCACAATGTTTTCACACCCTCGAATTTGAGTGGCTTGTGTAAGTCTATTCCGGGTTTGAATGGGGAATTTATTTCCAGTCCCCAAATATGGTTTACAAAATACTATCCATAAAACAAATCCTAAAATGAAAACAGTCAAAAACACAAGTGACAATGGGCTGCTGTGCCATCCCCCTGTATGGCAAGCCACAGTCAAAGGGCACATGGCATGAGCACACAGGGCATGGTGGCTGATTTCTGATCATCTCTTTTGATAATCAGAAAGCCTTTTATGGACAAACAACTTCAAATTCTCCTCAGTGTTGTTCTCCATGTGTCATGGTGCATACTGACAGTTGTAGTCATTCACACTACAGCCACGTGTACATAGTTAGAATGAAAAATGTTGCGTCAGATATTTTCCAGTTCGAGGGATTTATTTCGGCCATGATATCATCCACAAAAGGGTTTGGTAAACTATCCATTCCCAGAATACTTGACACCATAACTGCGCTGCTTGATTGTTACTGACACCCCCCCCACCACCCCCCTGAGTGCCTCTCCTCCCACTCAGGCGCAGTAAAGTTCACGGCAAGTCACCAAAATACCAAACAGGTGTAGCTGAGGAAAAATCCAACGAAAATGCCACAATGCAAAAACCCCGTCATCCACCATGCGCTGTCACAAACACAGAGATGTCGGGGAATGGATTGTTTGTGCACTCTGTATATTAGGGACCACAGTCGGAGTAATGACTCAAAGTAATTCAAAGACATTGTTTCATCTGTTTCAATCAGAAAGTATGTATAAAATCTGGAACACACTGTCAGATTGTTTCCCCCCTACAGTGGCTACAGTGGCCACCCTTCAAGTATGACTGTCATTCATTTGTCCCATAGGAAATTTGACAATTTGCCATAACATTTGATCATTTTATCAGTTCATCTCCGTCTATCTGTGTTAACCCTGTGAAGAAATCTACGCACATACTCATAGGTACCCATCACAAATCTGCCTTGTGTTCAGATTGTGTCTAGGTATGACTTATCTTGATTACATGAATCTTCAGTAAACATGTTGAAATCAGATTTTTCTTTCCCTTGCCAAAATGCAGATTGCTGCCCATCACCACATTGTACATTGTATTGCTGCTTTCTTTTGTCTGTCTTATTATTTGGGTGAGACAGCTTCATAAGCCCCTACGGGTTTTTAATCTCACCAGCACAATTTGTTCTGTTATGTATTCTGTTCTGTTTTATTGTTGTTTCATTGCACAACTAAATAAGTAAAATAAAGAAATCACTCCTGTTCATAGTCTTTCATAGACAGATTGTATTGACGCTTCATTGTTCACTTCAAATGTGTTTCTGACCACATTCGGAGGTGGTTTCGATCTTGGGTTGGCTCTTAAAAGCGTCTTGAATGCACTTACACTTGGATTTTATGTGCTTCTATATATTTCTTACTCTGCTACATCATCACATCACATCCCATGAAAATAATTCAAAATCTATCTATATCCGCTTAACCCCTTAACTCTATGTTACTGTGAACCAACAGATTGTTCCACTCCTAAATAATAATCCCTGCCTTGAGTCATAAAGGCCATTTTATAAACCAAGACTCTGCACAGAGGAGATAGAGTATATAGAATATGACACAGTCCTCCATGGGCACATTGGAGGGCTGGGTCATATTCAGTTCAATGAATGCCTCCAGATGCAGGAGGCCTACAGCTACTTCAGAAGCCAAATGGCTTCTGGTGACAACAAAGTTGTGGAGAACAAAAGCTGTGGGAGTCTGAGAGGACATGGACTTCCTCATCATTCCTGTGCACACAAGGCTTGGAGCCAAATTCTTTCAAATGAATCTGCTGCCAGGGGAAGAAGCTGATAAATTTGAAGACATTATCTATGAGGATGAGAGTGTTGAGGTGGCCAAGCCTAAAGAATCCCCTCAAGCTGCATGGATTGATCCTGTGAAGCACTCAAATCAAATGATAAAACATTACAGTCCACTGGAGGTCTACTCTGTCAACAGTGCCTATAACATCCCCTCAACTAAGCCTGAGGCTACATCTTCAGGCCAGAGAGACGACCAGAAACTCTCAGACTGCCAGGGCCTCAACTTCCTTTAAGGCACCTGTAGCCTGCCAACTAGCAGCAAAACTAAACAGTGCTGTGATGAAGACTTCAAGAACTTAGAGGAACAAGGAGGATTCCAGCTTAGAATCATGCTTATTTCTCCTCAACTGTCCTGGATTCAAGGGACATCAAGTCTTCGGCTTGCAAAGAAAGTTCCTCCAGCTGGCAGACAACCAGGATGGTGGCCAGAGCAATGGCTCTGAAGCTCAAGAGGAAATCCCAGTGAAGAGTCTCCTTCCCTGGTCATTGCTGTGGTGTTTCTGCACTGCACTTCCCAGAGATCACGTGCCAATCAAACAGCGTGACCAGTACTGGTGACTGTGTAGGTTGTGGTGTAATCAAATCTATTACTGGAATAAGAATTTAGGCTGATATAACTTCTCCTAGTGGCTGGCCCATTACATTGAAACTACATAAACTGGCAAAAAGGTATTTTTTTCCTGGACTCCTTGTGAGAAAAGCAACTCACATTCTGTTTTGGACTACAGTATATAACAGCTTTCCTCTGACACAATCCCTCGATGGTGGGTAGTGGTGGGTAGTGGCGGAAAATGGGTGGAGGGGCAATTTTGACACAAGAGTGAAACATAACACTGTTGAATCTGGGACACCATACTAGGGCACTTAGCAAACGAGCTGATCCCCGGAGCAGGGATCTGGAGACTGGATAAAAGTAGGAGGAACAGCGTTGCAAGACAGAATTATCTTTGGACAAAAGCATGTGTCTCTCACAGAAGATGTTAATTTGCATCTAAAATTTTTTCGCCAATGCTGAGTAGGCTTATGGGACCCCAGCATGAGGGACAGGAGAACTCATCCGAGGCCTTGCATTTCATTTTCTATATATTTCCTCTTAAGTAAGCTTAGAGAAAACGTTCAAGGATCACAGCCCGTCCATCTATTTCAGTGGTTGTCAATCAGAGGCCAGAGCAAGGAGGTCTCTTTTTACAACACTTAAGCCTCACACCATCGTAATACCACTGCATATTTTGCATGGACAAATTGCTGTACACATAAGGCATGGGTTATTTTGATTAAATAACTTAACTTAATCATAAGTTATTTGGCAAAATAAGAGATATATTCCTTCAAAAAATGCAATTACTATTGATCTATTGCAAAAGTAGAGCAGGGTTACCTACCATGGTTTGATGACTTGTGAACAGGGGTGTAATGATTCTTGGAGGTTCTAACAGGTGTCTCGTCTTTGGGTGAGCCATCAATTGTCCCCATGTTTTCATGCTCATACTGAGATATTGGGATAGGTCCTTGTTGCCTCAAAATGTCTGCCAGGGCTCTGGAAAACACAAATACACAAATGAAAAGTGTTAATCAATTTAATCAAGGATGCTTCCCTGGTGCAATCAGCAAAGTTGGTTGTGCTCATCATGCCGTTAATAAGGGTCTTGTTTTTTTCACCATGGAAGGAGAGGTTTCTTTGTGCTGCACGTTCACTTTTAGACTAACACAAGACATTATTCCTACCAATTCATTTCTTGCGCTCCCTTTTCTTACTGACCATTTATAGTTTCAGAAATCAGTTTTTCTGGGGTTTTATTTTTAAATGGTCTTAAAATCAATTCCAGGTAACATCATTAAGGTCTTCAAAAGTCTTACAGTTGGCTTTCTGAAACTTGCAGACACCTGGTAGCTACATTTTCAGTATCAATTTGTATCATGGAGCTAGCGAGCAAGGCACAGAGGAAATCATAATTACATCCACTGTCACAGAGTTACATTTTCAATACACATCAGGTACAGATGAGTCATATAATTCCGGCTAGACTAGAGTTCATAACAAGGCCCATTTAACAAAGTTGCGTCAGTGTCTTGTCTTTGGAGGCATGAAATAAAAGCTGATCTTTCACTTTTGTCGCATATTCAAAATATCCCACCACCACCATTTTCAACTTTAGGAACCATAATGACAGTTGGTAAGTAACATTGTTTTGTTTCTTAAAGGAATTGAAAGGCCAACTTAACTGTGTCAATGTCAACCTAAAGCAACCACACATTCCACTTTTCCATAACTCTGTGACTTTGGGAGATATACAGTATATTAATAGCATTTCCCTTCCAGGATGAGCACACTTTAACCATATCTTTTTCACAGACAGAGGCGACCTGGTTTTAAATTGTCCCAGTTGGCTGCCATGTCTTCTGCAGCAGGAGCTGCAGTAGCACTTCCAGACAATTTAGGGATAGTAGGGATTTTCAAAATGTGTGAAAGAAAAGACCCTATTTCGTAAAGTTTCCTATGGTTTTCCATGGAGGCTGAAAAGAACAAAAGTTATGTTGTTATAATATCAGGCCACCTAAATATTATTTTGCTAAATTGCATAGAAACTGTTGTAGAATAGCATACAGTATGAATCCCTTAACAGACATATTAACTTTACGATTTTTTTACCCCCTTTAGATCGAACTTTGAGTGACTCTAGTGCTATATTTGCCAATACCCAGACGTCTTGCCATTAACCTCATCTTTCTTTGTTCTGCAATCTGAGAACAGCGCATTATTCTCACCACAGACCCAGCATAAATTGCACCTTGGTTTGCTCTGGAGAAGGTGATCAATAAGGCCTGCTCAAATCACTGGCTTTAGCTTTCACTCTGCACTTCTTGTGTTTTCGTGAAGGTCACGGATGAAACAGCAAAGGTCTGCCAAAATCTCAGCATTCTGTTCACAGTCCTCCCTCACTCACTGAGGTAGAAGTCTGAATCACTTTAGAGGACGACGGGAAATTAGCAGAGGAGCTGCACTTTTTTAGAAGCAAACCATTGCCAAGTATATGGCTGATCCCGTGTTCCAGTACTTATTTTTGGTCACGGCTGCCAGTGCGAATGCCTCCAGCCAGCCATTGAGGTCTATTTCCGCAGACGTCATGACGAGAGCGCTACGCCAAATGACTGGCGAAAATAAAGTTATCATAAACAGCTATTGAGTGCCCACCAAGGCACCGTGCCTCCTTCAGTCATTCATCCTTGCTCTGCCTCTTTCCTCTCTCTAAACTCTCGTGGCCACCGCTCATATTGAAGCTCCACTTGAAAGCATGCCCCATGGCTAGCATGGGAGAGCATTAAGAAGACATAAACTTCACCGGCTCTTCATTTCTCAAAGCAGAGCTAGAAGAACTGCTGCATCATGGGTTTTACTGACTTTTTTTTTAGGGTATACGTCTGTTGCTCCAAATAAAACATAGTGTTAAGTTTCAAGAGTCTATATGGATATAAAATAAAGAATGCTTACTTTTGGGACATTTGAGATAACTGGAGTTTGCCATGTACATTTTCACGACATCAATCTGTTCTGTTTTTACTGGCCTTTACTGGCCAATCACCATCACGTAATTAACGGATTCATTGGAAGAGCTCCTCTGCTTTGATGCCAGTGCAAGGATTTAGACAATCATACCAAAAAACTTGGTTTCTCTGAGCAACGAAGCTGAGTAATCTCCCTTGACATTTTAAAAGCAGCAGGTACCAAATATACATGGCCGGGGAAAAAAGCAATGCTCAATTATCTTCATCTAGTTTAAACAAGTTCCTAGCACTGGCTGAGAAGCTGGACAAAATGGAAATCAAGTGACTATCCAATAACAGCAATGACTAATGAACTATGATTTCTCTACCAAAGGGTGGAAAAACTTTAATCAGATAAGTTTCCAAATAAACCTTGGCTCACAAATTTAAAAGAGCGTGGTAAAGAACCTGCATCAACGTTTTCCTCTGGGGTTGTGTAGGAATGCTCTTACCCTAAAAGCTAAGACAACAGCTTAGCGCTTAATTAGTTCAAGAGATGTGCAAGAAATGGGATTCATCCACCCTGAGGCTGTCTGGGTGCCCTTTCTTACAAAAGCTCAGCCAAATGGCATCATCTGCATGCCACTCCCATATTCCACGTAACCATATATGTGGATAAATGTTCCCTGATGCTTATTGAGGTCCATGTATGAAAAAGAAAATCTAAAAACGTAGGTACACTGCTAAAATGTGCATCGATTCTACCATTCCATACCGTCCACCATTCCTCCATGAGAAATCCCATCCTTTGGTGTTTTTGTGATGGTGGTGGAAAACACCGCCTCGGGTCTGCTCCCTCCCCAATCTCCCATGCAGTAAGTGTTCAAATGGGATGAGCTGGTGACTGACATGGACCATGGCATATGTTTTTACACATCCATCAACCTATTCGGTGACCGCTGGTGCCTTATGGATGGGATTATTGTCACTGAAGAGATGGCTGCCATCAGGATAAAAACAGGATGGAGGCGATCACTCAGAATGGCTTCTGTACCTAAACCATCAAAATTGTGCCATCCACCACCACCGTTGATACAGAATGGAATATGTACCATAGAAAGCTATACTGTATTCTTTTTTTTTTTACAGGGTAGCCCAATTCCCTGTGGATTTTTAAGGCTGTTCAATCATGGCAGAAATCAAATGCTGTACTTCATTGAATGGAGTGGTGATAATAACAATGTAATTTCTAGGTTTGTGGCTAATAAAGTCTTTAACAGCCAAAAAGTCAGTATATTAAGAGGAAAATATACTCAACCCAGATTGGCAGGTTGTCGTGGTGGTTAAATTTGTTTTTGGGGCTTAACTGTATTCCAAGCTAAGGATATGTGCAGCGTTTCCCCCCCCCCCACTTTCTAATCATCTCAAGGCAAATGTGGGCAAATTATAGGCTACTTCCCTTTTCCCACTAACATGACAAGCCCATAATGTAATGACCACTATGATAACACAGCAGCAGGGATGTACGCTGAACCCACCTAAACCCAGTTTCCCCACCTTTTTAAGGCTGATATAAATCTTGATTTATAAATTTATAGTACACAACATAGTCAAATTGATATATGAAAGTAATCTTTTAAGGGGGGAAACATTTGATGGTCACCTACTGGGGGTCATACAGTTTATCTACCATTTTATCCACTACCACTACATCATTGCACAGCACTGATAGATAGAGAGGGGGAGTGAGGGAGTGACTTACCTGTGCACGTTCATTTCCTGAGGGGGCTTGGTGGCTTTATCATAGGCAACTTTCACAGAAATCCCTATGGCAATGACCAGAGCTACCACCCCGCAGGTGATGTAGACCGTGGTGTTGGTCTGGTCCAGCTCCGGGTCGTACGTATCACCTGTGGGCGCCGGCGAGGGAGGCTGAGTTTTGATCCAGTCCGGCGTGTTGTAGTTGGTGCACGCCTTCTGCTCCAGCCGCTTCCCTCTATCCGCGCAGCAGAAGCGCAGGAAGCAGCTCCCGCAGCAGAACCGGTGGTCGGTGTTGTTGCAGGAGAACTCTTTGTCGTACTGTCCGCTCACGTCGTAGTAGCCCAGGCAGGTGTCGTGTTGGACGACCGAGGGCGCCTGGACCTGGGTGATCCTCCCCGGGACGGCCACGGCCAACGGCACCGCCGTGGTGTTGCCGTTGACCTCCTTCGCCTTCGGGTTTCTCCTCGGCGGGGTTTTGCTCTTCTTGTTGTTGGCGGCGGCGCACAGGACATTCAGCGGGTCTAAGTAAATCAAAAGAAGCAGAAGGTGTTTTATCCCCATCGTTTGAGGTCGCACTGATGTTTCTGGCCTCCACTTCAGTTTTTTTTTTATATATTACTCGTCCACTTCTTACCGAAAGGAGCTTCTTGCGTGTACTCCTTTCTGTGTCATGTTCTGGCTGAGGGACTCGCGGCTTTGGCACCGATCAGACATACCGCATCTTCCAACCAAGTGGTCATCCGATAGATATTTTCTTATAGGAGTTTGCTTTTTCCAAGTGTCCGCTTTGGAAAATCCTCCAAGGAAACGTGCCTTTGCTGTACCATGAGCTCTTGTTAAGTTATTGCTGAGGTGACCTCTTATTTAGGAGTTATCCTGTGGAGAAGGGAGGCAGGTGCAAAAGCGGGGTTTAGTCGATAATATAGGACTTTACGTTAGGGTAAAGTAAAATGAGAAACATAATCAATCGGTAGGCATTATAGGGAAACGATAAAACCACTTGGAATAGATCATTAATAATAATTGCTTTCAGCACCACGGACAGCGCACCGCCGACAGGTTCCTATTTGGCTCAATAAAAGCAAAGTTGGAGCCCATGCTTGCTTCTTCCCTTTTCTTTTTTATTTATTTATTTTTAACTTAATTCGCAATCCCTTTCATACATCGCTAAAAAATACAACGCAGTAGAAGGTATTCTATTGTCTCATCCCCCTTTATCTCACACGCCAAGTTTCTCACCTCCGAATTACTGAGTGAAAAAGGGGAGCATTCACTTCAACTTTTGTCAGTGAGAGATGAACACAGAAGCGTCGGAAATGTAAAAATAAAAAAAATAAAAAAAGATGATGAGACTTACCGTGTTGACGGTGTCCGATAACGGGGTTCTCAGCCACTGCCACTGAATCAAAGAGCCTCAGCAAGACAAGAGGCAAGACCTCTCTCCTCCCCTCTCCGGCCCGCCTCCCTCCCTCTCTCTCTCTCTCTCACTCTCTCTCTCTCTCACTCTGTCACCCCACCCCCCAACCCACCCCCCTCCACGTCACCAATTCAGGTACCTCACTTTAATTATCAATCGGCATCTCTTCCTCCTTGGTCATGCCTCCAGGCTCCACTCAATAATGTGGAGGAGGGGGTGGTGGTGGTGGTGGTGGTTGCACTGCACTGGAAGTTGAAACTCCTCGTGCAAATTCACGCAACACTGCACACTCACACACACACACAAGCATCCACTCACAAGTCGCCAGTCACGTCTTGTGTTGCGGTGCGGGCGTGCGTGCGTGCGCGCGCGCGCGCGTTCCAGGAAAACATGCTTATCCTGCTTTCTAGAGAGGAAAGGTGGGGAGGATTTAAGAGGGTGTTCCACAATGTCTGGATTGATGAAGAAATTAGGATTGTTGTAAACAAAATTTAAAATGTTAATTATAGCATCAGGGGTAATAAATAGTGGTATTTTGTGTGGCTGGGGGCTCTGTGAAAAACATGTTAAATCCTTGATTTTCATCACAACATAGTATTCAGCTTCCATTCCTGCAATTGTAGATGAACTAATTCACTGAAATATCCCAGGATGCAACAGCCTGTTGTCACAAAAGAGGTTAAAAAGAGGCATATGGGAAGAGAAATCAGTGATTGGGACTGAGAGACAGTTTAGGTCATTAATAAAGTACAATCTTGTTATTCAGATGTTGATTTAATAGTATTTGCAAATGAGTTTTAACCTGGTCTCAGTCCCAGATGGGTGGAAAAAATTACTGCATCAAGACGATTCAGACAGTGTTAAGTAAGTGTTCACTGTCCTCATTCACTCAGTCACTGTCTTATGCGTGAAACCCCATCCATCTGTTATACTCCAAAGCTGGCTAAAACTACTGCTAAGAACTATTTGTTTTAGTCAGCTTGAGTGCTATTCGACCAAGGTCTGTTGTTATGACTTTTGCAGGAGGATCAGGTTTATTGCAGCCCTTTTGCGACGTTAAACATTTATTTACATTGTAGCTATTGCACTGAGATGGCAGTTCTAGTTATTTTAGATGTAGCATCAATAGTAGGTTATTAAATTGCATAATATTATATGTGTGATTGGATACCAATCATGTCAGTGGAGATTCCTGGATGACAGCCTTTAATTTATAAATTGATTACATCCCATACTACTTTTGGAGTCATTGTCGCCCGTGGCACTGAGCCTCACTGCTAATCTCACACTGTTGTTGCATTTCCCGACGTGAGGGAAAGGGGAGCGGGCCTTAATTGCACACTCTAAGTCATCCAAGTTACGCGATCTATCCAGAGAGGCCTTTGAAATCAAACGTGATAAACTCCACAGTACCCCTGACAGTGTTGTGCAGATAATATGACAAGGAGACAAGAAAAGGGCACAATGCGTTTGATAAATGTCTTTCCTCACTGGATGCTCTACAAGGCAGCGTTTGCAAATTAGGCCCCCCGCCCCCTTTCCCCTGTCAGTCAAAATGGCACATCAGATGGCATGTTGAGCACAAAAGGAAGAGGGATTGTCCATTAGTGTTTAACAGCTTAGAGCGCACAAAGCTGGCCTCAGCAGAAAGCGCTGACAGGTAACGACAAGGTCGACATCGGTTGAAGAATAATGAGACCATATTTCCACAGAAGAACGACATAATGAATGGCACCGAGAGATCTCGAGCTCGGGAGTCGTCGTTCTGTAACGCGGCAAAGTGTGAAAATAGAGGCTCTCGAAAGCACTCGTCTCGTAATTGTCACGTTGATTAGCATCGCGAATATGCCCCACATTCTCTCTGTATCCACTCGGTCTATATTTTCTCTTTCAATCAGGGATTTTATGTGGGTCTTGATTTGGCTTTGCTCAGAGCACCAACCGAAATGCCTGCCCCAGTTCTCATGCAGAGGGGAATTGCTCTCCGCTGACATCGGCCCTGTTCAAGGGTCCGTTTGGTTGCCTTTGTTAATGGGTCAGGCAGTCACAACGCGTTTCAGTGGCGAAGCCGAACACCCGGCGCCAAAGTCATACGACCGTTTTTCCTAAAACGCCATTAGTCTGTGTGAAATCACTAAAGAGGTCAGGCAGCGTCTCCATTCCTACCCTGCGCGCCTTTTATGCGAACGCCGCGACCCTCCGTCCTAGCAGCATGCCTCTCAACTTGAAATGGTCAGCAGCAACATTTTCAGGGTTAGACATCAGTGCATTGATCTCATCATTCAAAGTTACTTCGAGGCACAGGAAAAACTCCTCATCCTATTCATCCTTTCAGAATAAAATCGTTGAATGTGAACATAAATGCAAACGCCTGTTGTATCATCACTTTTATTCATTTTGTTTTTAAGAAAATGCATACATTGGCATATCACTTGTTTTCTAGTTTTCTTCAGCCCACAATTGTTTATATTCTATTTTATTGCTTTCATTGTTTTTATTGCTTATATATATATTTTACGTGCTTATATTCTATTGTTCTTTTTTTCCATGCTGCATCCTATCCCATTACCTTTGCTGCTGCAATGACCCAGTTTCCCCATTGGGATCAGTAAAGTTTCACATTGTCATATATACATTTTGGAATAATGTGTGTTTATGGCTGTAATTGGAATTTGATAGCATTTTAATTGTAATATCATATTCATATGACTTTTGGAGGCAAAGCAATAATGTAATCATGATAACAGTATAATCATTTCAGGTCACTGACTTCTATTAAACCAGTGGATTATGTTGATACTGACAGTGATGGCAATGTTAAACAGTTAATCGCTAATAGGTTCCAGTTTGACCTTCCCAGGCCTACTGGCTTCTGTGTCCCCTGACACACAAGCTATCAGAGCGTGTGATCACACCTAGCTTGTTTTCTTTGGTCCCAATCATAGTGGAAAAGTTTGCCTTGATGCATTTCTGTATTTGGTTCATGTAGGTTCACACTGCCCAACCAGGGCTTATAAATAAAAGTCACATGAGCTCACAAGCAGCTTGTTCATTGGACAGTTTTGGTAACCTGTCATCCCACTGGGTTAGAGATTTTGGCGGCGGGATAGAGTCACAAACACAAATCAAAGAAATCAATCAATAAATAGCTGAATATGACCATCAGTCCAGACGGTGGTTGGTCCTCAGTTCATTTTTGTTTCATCTGATGTCAACATCGGTCTGCTTCTACCCATAACCCCTTGCGTTGTGGAGTCGTGGCCTGTAGCTGGTTCAGATGATGTTCACCCTCCTACACGCACCACACTTTTGTAGATGCATCTCAGAGAATGTCAGAGGGAGCGGGATCAGCCTGACCAGGGTAAGTGAGAGAAGGGCTTCAAAAGTGCCCCCCTCTCCCCCCCCCCCCCCCCCCCTCTCTCTCTCTCCCCCTCTCTCTCTATCAACTCTAGAAAAGCTGCACAGCCAGCACTCTGACTGCTGGAGTGCTCTTTTCATGAACAGAGGGCCTGTTGGTGTGCTGTGTGTTGATCCCTTGAATTCGTCTCTATTTGAAACACCTCACTGCTCTGCGATGCAGAAGAGGGGCTCACACCTCTGATTTCCACCCAGATGAAGTGATTAAAGGGTCAATTAACTCCATGCCAGAAATGTAGCGTCAGAATGTTTTTTTTAAAACTACAGCATATTTGTTTTTTTCCCGGATTTGGCTTTTTTTTTTTTTTTTTCTATTCTGGGAAAAAAACAGTGTAATGAACTTAAGGGAAGAATCATGACACATGATTTACTCAGAGGAGACGGACTCAGTGACTGCAAAGTGAATCTCAAAACACATACACACACACACAGTAAGAGGACGGGTAGGAACAGAGAGCAGGCTGTGTGTGTGTGTGAGAGTGTGTGTGTGCGTGTGTGTGTGTGCGTGACGTGTGTGTGTGCGTGTATCACACTATCACAAGTGTTTTTGTGAAGAACAAACATGCATTTATGAGAATCTGGCAGTCAGAGTTGGTTGGCAAATGAAGTGCAGTTTTAGTACAATAACTCCAGGGCTTTAGAGAAGCATTACAGTTCACTGATACATCTCTACATTCGCTAATGCTAACGTTTCAGACAGGCGTGTTAAATAAATGTTGACATTAACTATTTGGCTGGGGTTGTCACTGTAGGGTGCATCTTCACCGTGCGTGTTAGAGAGGGGAGTATAATGTAAGGTGGCACAGGAAGCAGGGGCTGAAGTCAAGTTTATATTTGCCCTTTATCAAGGTTACAGTCGCAAAGAGCTTCACAAAGGGCCACATTATGAAACAACCAATCTTAGACCCTCGATCAGAACGAGGGGAAAACTCTGGGAGACCTATTAGAGATGGAAGAAACAGTGGCAGGGGCCACTCAGAGCGGGATCCGCCTTACCAGGACAGTCAGGCGGTGCGATGGGTGCCGCCGGCGGGCAAACCAAAGTTTAAACGCTGATCACAAAGCAGAACAAGGGAGGGTCCTTTGGGTCACTCTCGTGGGCAGAATAATGTCGGGCTTCGACAATTCCTCATCTTCCGTTTCGGTGCGTTTACTTAACGGCGCCTCTCATGAAAAGTGATTACCTTTTGTCCGCGCTAGCAGCTGTTGAAGGGGGGAAAAAAAGCGCAGCGAGGACGACGGCGCGCGATGACCCCTGCCGACAGTCGGTAGAGGTCACATTACATGCCCAATCATCACTTCATTTGTTCTCGTTTAGCGCGTTATCATCGCAGCGGTCCGTGGCGAACGCTCGCAGGCGCTAATCATGAGTGACAACTTTTGTCTTTTTTTTTTTTTTTGGCTGGGCCGCCGTCGCACGCCGTCGGCACGTTGCCATTATTTCTGTTCACCGGGCCTGACAGCATCCGGGGGAGGATTACCGTCGCTTGTCGGTCCCTGTTGTTGTTGTTGCTGCTGCTGCTGCTGCTGTTGTTGTTGCCTCGACTTCACAGGTAAGACTACGACGCACCAGTAAACACGGGCCTGCAGTCGGAATAGAGTGTACTACCTGTGACAAAGTCCATTCTGTCAGTGGCAGCCAATCAATAAACAGCCTCGCCACCCAGCTGCACGAGGTGCGCTGGCGAGCCAGTAAGCAAAAAAACGTGGAAAACAAGCAATCTCTTTCATAGCATTCCAATTTTTGCTGCCATCTTGAGGGGTTGCCGCATGGGTCGCTTCCTCCAGCATTGAAAACAACAACAGCAGAGGGAGAAAAAAAAATCTTGTCTCTCCTTTCCAGGGCTTGATCCCCCCAAGAGGAGAGTTGTTAAATTCTAGCTGCATACTAACAGCTTCCTCTGAATCAATTACCATTTGGATATAAATGTCACAGCTTTGGAATTACAGCAGGAACTGTCACTGGGCAGAGATGGAGGGAAACCAGTGGTTTATTAAAGGATGGGTAGGAGATTAGCACTGAGGGATTTCATAAACACACGTTCTTGAGTTAAAAAAAATAAAATAAAAATGCATATTTCCAATTAAACCATCAACTCACAGAAAATAGGAAAAAAAAAATCTACATTTTTGTGTTACGCTTCGAGTCCTGCAGTCACTTGTTTGGTTGTGATGAATTTTACGGTGGATTGCTCTAATCTCTCTGGAGACTTTAAACGAGTTCTCAAATGATCTTACATTATAATGAAAAACTCATTACAGAGTGAACGCAGGTTACGTAAACGCTCAAAGACGCGATGGAGGACCTTTGCCGTGGCGATGTACGAGCTCTGCATTTAAAGCAAAAGACGAAGAAAAAAGTCCCCGAGATGTAAACGATGACCGAAACCAGCGAGGTTGGACTGATTGAAATGTCAATATAACATTTACTTGTAATAACCTAGAGGCAATAACAACTTGACCTGTTTTATGAGAAGGGGATCGCTTAAGCCTGCTCCCTTGTATGGCTATTCAGCAGTTTGCTCGCTAGGCATTCTCAAAAATACTCTCGCAAGAGGGTCTTTAGCCAGACAGGCAGACCCTTTGACAAGAGTAGGGACTGTTCCTGTGATGGCTCAGAGCAGATTTGAGTCAATACTGCGACTTAAATTAGAGATGTCATAGCCGGGCTTGTAACTTGCGTGCGATGTGACAGCGTCTTGCCTTGACACGTGGAACAGCTTCTATATTCAGGCCTGTAGAGAGGCCGGGCCTGTCATTTCATTCTGACAAGTCATCTCATGAAATGATCCTCATACGCACTCCCTCAGATCACAGGGTATTATTTAGTCTTTCCCTGCTATGCAAGGCATTTGGAGAGGAGCTGTGCTGTCTGGAGGGTTTAATGCTTTGGCTCAGTTCAGTTCATGCGGCCAGGCGAGAACAACGCTGGGTTCAAACTCGGGTGAAAATGCAGGTGATTGGTCCTCTTCCAAGCAAACTACGGTTAGGAGTGAGAAAGCGCAATCCGAAACAACTATAGGAAACCAACCAAAAACGCAAGGGATTATGGGAATAAGGAGACAGATGTTGACATCTGATAGCCAGCAGTTAGCATAGCATAACAGAATGAACTGAGAACAAAATGCAGTCTGAGAAGGTCGATTAAGGCAAAGAGTGCAGACAATCCCATCACATTAAGATACAGGGACTGGAATTGGGTTTGTTTTGACTCCTCCCCCTCCCTGTGGGATGCCATTGGTCTGTTCCAGAAAGCGGGTTTAGTGAAAACTCTGAGTTTGGTAACCCTGAGATGAGGGAAACTCTGGGTTTTCTGTTCCAGAAAGAGAGGTAACTCAAACTCTGAGTCGGTTACCATGGTAACTGACTCTGTCATGGTAATCCTCCCTCTGCTGAACCTGAAGCAGCTGTCGGACATTCTCGGTAACCCGATCGATATTCAAGCGGAAGTAATTCGCATAGCCTTAAGTCGGGAGAGGATTTTGAGAGCCCGATTAGATGTTCTATGTCCAGGATGGAAGAGCTGTCCGAGATATAATATGCCGTTTACACTTCACGGATTAAGCTACCACCACCCCGAGCAGTCAAAGACACATTTCATTTGGTCTTCTTTATTTTCTACAAATACAAAAGCAACAGTTAGTATTTTATATTGTTCCAACAACACATTTCACCTGTGACCATGCACCCACCTCTAACTTATGTTCCAGTAATTACATTTCTAGATCTGCCTTTCTAATTTGTCATCCCAAGTACACCATTTGAAGTATGTCTGGCCCAGACAGCTTAGTTGGTAGAGCATTAGACTCTCAGTCTCATGGTTGTGGGTTTGATCTCCACATAGTGTTAACTATCACCTTTGAATAAAAGCGACTGCTAAATCACTGTAATGTTTTTATATTTTCATTTTCAGCTGCTGCCAAGAGCGCTTTGCACCCGTGGGATTGCACCTAAATGAATTTTTATTTTTTTTCCCAATACCATTCCACCACTTTCTCACATGTAGCTAATATTATAAGAAAGTGTGGTTAAATGTTATATGAATACACTACTGCATTCAAACGTACGCATTGACTCGGGCAGCGATTCTGTCCCAAGCCGTTTCCCTCTGCTTTGCCGCTGCAGCTGTGTTGCTCTTCTTTTTAAAGATTGGTTCATACTCCCCCTAAGCATTTAATAACAGTTCTAACTCCAGTGGGGTGAAGTACGCCGATCTTTGCTTGCCGGTTGCCATGCTGAATCGTAGTATCGGGCCTCCATTGATGATGGCTTTTTATTGTCGTCGCGCACGTGATTAACTCAAGGTTAACATACCGAGACTTGATTGAACTAACTCAGATCAGCCGTTCTGGAACCGAAAACTCAGTTTCCTATCTCGGAATGAATCAACTCAGAGTGCAGGGTTAGACTCAGAGTTTGTTGAACCTGCTTCTTGGAACCATATTTTGTTTACAGGCCTTGGGCAACGTGAACCTAAACGAACAAAAATGCAACCGAGTAGAGTAAAACTTTTCGACTATTGCCTCGGACCAAAGAAAACAAACTGCAGATGTAATCGCACCTTTACAGCATGAACTACTTATGGACCCTCTATGGTCTTTGGTGACCTTGACTGCTGAATTGTTTGTTTGCTGAAGCATGCATAGGTGATTTCTACTTGTCCGTACTGAAAATTGCAGACAATTCTGTGCAGTCAAGTGTGAGAGGCACATCTACAGCTACCATATTCCCTTTTCCACACATATGATGCCTCCTCCTTATCCCCCCGCCAGTGCAAACGACCTAATTCCTTGTCAGGACTTATGTCCCAAAAAATTATACTGCCAGGCTGACAGGGGCACCGTGCCCCTCGTGTTTAACATCGTGTATGTGTGTGTGTGTGCACGTACACTTTTATTTTGTGTATATTTCTGTGTGTGTACGTCTGTGTGTGTGTGTGTGTCTATTCTGCTGAGTGTTGACATTGTTAAACTCTGTTCTTTCAAGACGGCAAAGTGAACTTGCACGCGCCGGGACACAACTGTCAAAGTCGCAGAGTACAAAAACACCCACGCGTCATCAGGATTGGGAAAAGAAAAGAATAAACTATACTTTTTTTTTTTTTCACGGTGTCTAAACTGAATTACGGCACCATGCCCCGCAGAGCTACATGGGTGTCTTTTGTCTCTCCGTTCCTCGGTTATTGTTTTTAAACCGAATTGTAACTTTGTTGGTATGTCTCCCAGGGAAAAATGAAATCCAATCTGCTTATTACATATAAGTACAAATATTGAATTGCACACACAGGCACGGGGGAAGATGTGTTCAGCGGCGTGGTCGTCACCTTCGCAAACAAAGAATGAAATGATGAAATGATGGCGGAAGAGATAGGGCGTATAGGAAAACCTAAATCTCTTGTAGCCGAAGTGTCCCATGCCTGTGTCCTTGAGAATGCTGGGATGTGTTCACACTTGCGCGCTAGTCTGCGAATGCATGGAGCAGGCGCAGGCATTTGATAACGGCTGACGCGGTGTTGAAATATGAGGCGGAATCAGCAGCCGACCAACCAGGAAACCAGTTATCCATGCATCCAACCCATCAGCAAACCAGACCGGGACTGAACTTTTCTTCATTCTGCCCATGTAATGGACCAGTGCCACCTGACACTCAGCCTTTATCACCTCCATCGCTCCACTTAATCAGAAGTGCTGGCTTAGGAGTCCTTCCAATCAGATCAATTAGGCTTTAAGGCCTTGTCTTTCCTAGCGGATGTCCTCTTAAGTCCAGGAAACTCTCTGTCTTCCTCTTAAGTCTGTCCTGACCGGCTGGCTGAGGCCCAGCCAAGCTTTCAGTGAACATCCTTGAAGGTATTTTTTTTTTTTTCTTAACCTTTATTTAACAAGTGGAGGTCAATCAAGAATTATTATTATCAGTATCGTTTACGATGACAGCCCGGGCAAATGCCTTTTTGAGGGGGCCAAAATGGACTTGGATTAAAATGAAACTATCACTATGGAGATTTATGCCAACAAGACAATTAAATCACAGACTCCCCATCACTCGCTTTCATCAGGCCTATAAAGCACTCACCTCCGGCAGGTTTCAATCAACTCGACGGGCCCATGAAACGTGTCTAAACATCACGCTCTGTCAGCCAAGCCGCGCTAAGCGACGTCGTCATCATAAACCCGCGCGAGCGATAGTAAATACTGTCAGATTTCATGGCCCCGACTGCCAACTCGCAAAACATGACATCGCGCATCTCCAAAGTTGACCCGTGGGGGCGTAAAACGTTCAAGCGCGGCCACCCCGTTCACTTTCAAGTAAATTACCGTCCGAGGGACCCCCGGAGAGAAAACAACTCTGACCTCGTAATAGTTTTTGACTGTCGGGATTTCTGAAAGATGTTTAATCTCAATATAATCATGGTGAATCTGAGAGCGCTATCCATCATTGCCAATTGTAATTACCTGCATATAGATCACTGTCACATAAGAAGGGCCATTAAGGGGAGTGCCGGGTGTGAATGGAAAACATTCAATCAAAATGCCACAGGCAACAAGACCAACAGCTGAGAGCGGTGATTGAACATGAATATCAACCAGGGCATCCCACACCGATGGCGTCGCTCCCGTGCGGGTATAAGGGTGTACGCCTGACAACCGCGTCAACAGGTCCGCCAACATGGGCTATATTTTCTGGCGTGCGTACCGTCACGCTACCTTGGCGAGCACCGGGCTACCGGAGACGCTTCAAAAAGTCATCCGTTTGGCACGATGAGCAAACATCGCTTTGTTCTCAATACATGAAATGCGAGGAGAGAAAAGCGCCTGAGAGCTGATTGGGGGAAAAAACAGCACAATGGGGTAAAAAGCAGTGTGGGTGTATTCAGTAAGTGGTAAAGTGAGGTTGAATAGATAGGGCTGTGAATACGAGACATTCATAAAAAGCGGTGTCAGAGGCTCTAATAGTGCAGATCAACCAGAGAGAGGGAAATCCCATCTGTAGGCTCAGCCCGAGAAAAGAGAAATACCCAGGAGGATACGACCCTTTGCTTGGGAAGAGGAATTGTCGTTCGCCCCCCGTGATGGACTGGCGACCTGCCCTGGGTGTTTTCCTGCCCCCCCCCACATCCCCCCCTCCCCAAATGCATGCTGGGATAGGCTTCAGTCCCCTGTGAGTAAGGAGTAAGCGGGTGAAGGAGGCGCATGAATCATATTGTACATGTGAGTTTGTCCCTTATTTGTTTGGGGACGATGTAGAGGACAGTAATTTGTTTTCCAATCCGTGCAAAAGGTGCAGCTTATTCCAATTTCATTTTTTCTTTGAGCAGAAATATTTACTGACGATTGCTGCTTCACTAATCAAAGTACACTGTGTTATGTAAGCATGTCTTCAGGCTAATACAAACTATAATGCTTCCTACAAATACACTTGAAAAGGGAGCGTTCACGGTTCAGTCTCAGTCTTTTTTCCCTTCATAGATAAAAGTATGATACGAGGAATTATGATGATACGAGGAGTATGCCCATAAGAGATGGTGGTGGACGGATTTGAGCCGTCAACAACAGGCAGAGATATTCAACATTACACTATATTTGACAGCAAATGCATTTTCTTTTTACCACTATTAGTGCCTGACAAGTAAGGAAGTAGTATAAACCCATATTCTATTGATTATGTGTTGTTATTGCTTATAGCAATAATACCGAGAGGGATGTTTTCTCATAATTGGATTGTTTGATCCTTCTCTGCTAGAATGTTTCATATTTATTTTTTTGCATTTATTTTTGGCTTTAGTATTTTATTATTCTTTTTATTTGTGTTTATTTTGTTCCATGTTCTAGGCTGTTTTGTTTTACTTTTGTTTTGAAGCACTTTGTAACTCCATTTTGATAAGTGCTTTATAAATAAAGTTATTATTATTATTATTATGTTCTTTCCTGGGATTATGGTTGTCGGTCCACCCATAATCACACAGAACGTCCTCAAGGTTATTATGGCTTTTGTGCAACGTTTCCAAAAGTGCTGTTGTTGTCATTGCCTGGACTTCACAAACAAAGTAGCAAACATACATAAATATAGCGAGAGAGCGAGAACGAGCCCCAGTCATAGACATATATATGTCTATGGCCCCAGTGACCTCAAGAGTCGGCATAGCAACCGATAAACCATGGTTACCCGAGCATTATGGGAATTATCATCACAGCTTTGACCGATCTGATTGCTTAAACTTACCTATTATATAAGCGTCAGCATCCCAGGCAATGCTCGCCTCTGTGCATCAGACTGGTATCATAACACTGTATGGCAGAGAGGGAGGACTGAGATTCGGGAGCATCACATCATATGTGTGAGCCGTGCCCATCAGGGATGGTTTTCTTGCTGCATTTTCTCTCCTCCCCGCTGAGGCTTTTCTGGTGAAAGTCTATGAACTGGGTCACAGCTGTGCTGCACACAGTGGCACTATGGCACATTTCTCTATAAGTGGGGACTATCTGAGGGCTGGGGGAGAAAATGAGCATGCTTGTTAAACTCTCCCACCCCCCCACCCCTTTCCAAGTAAGATGAGAAGAGCAAGAAGGCTGAGCAATAAATCATTAATTCACCGCAGGGGGCGAGGAGGAAAGGCAACGTCTCACTGTCTTTTCATGTGAGTTACCCAGCCTGGCTTGTGGCACCGGGGACCCACATCCCTGGCACCTCTGCATGGCCCGCTGGACAAAGAGAGAGTGGCAAGGAAACCGAGTCCAGAGAAAGGGAATAACAACAACACAAAAAGAGCCTCTTTGAAACGTCTTAAAGGGCTCGCTAGGGGCGGGCCGAGGCAGAAATCAGCATGGGGGCTGCCTGTTGGTAGGTCATGACCCGTCTTGGCTCCTTATTCATCACTGGAAGCAGCAATCCACGGATTCCATTGAAGGTAGGCAGTTTGCCACAGAAAACCCAAAAGGACTCCATAGTCCTCGTCAATAATACAATTTTTAAGCTGAAATATGAAAAATTGAATGTGCACTGGAATGAACACTGGAAAATGAACTTGCTTTTTAATAATTCATGTATGCAAAGCCATAGTTTTAATTCCCTTCCCAGCCTTGACTCTTGTGAGTTGGGAGGTCTGGCTTAAAATGTGACTTGCCTTGACCCGCAAAATAACAGGCATGCCGGGGTTATATTAACTCTGCTGGCTAAAATGATCATCATCATCATCATCATCTCGAAAGGTCAGGTCCAACAGATCTTTAAAGCTAAAGTGAAGATGAAGGAGAAGGTCATCAGTTCCCTTCCCTTTCTACTTGACGTCAGAGAGCTTCCTCTTGTTCCCCCTCTTGACAATACTGTGTATGAAAGGTAGGAATTTGACCGTTAAGAGCTCGATGGTGACAACTCAATGGCAGGGGACATGTTACAGCCAGAAGCAAGGAGTGACAGCGTGGATGGTTAGGTGAAGAGAATGGATATATATGAATGACTCTGACTGCCTTAGAGGTGTTCAATATACTGCACGTTGTACGTACAGATGTACAGATATTGATTGCCTCTTCACAACAACTCAGAGGTGCAGGCAACAGAAAAGCGACGTTGTGCAATAAAATCAAAGCATAACGTATTAAAGTAAATGTTTCATTGCATTGTCAGGTTATTGAGTAACATGAGTAATATTTCAACTTTCAACTGATAACCTGCACACTACATTATTGAGTAGATATGATTTGTTGTTGATAGCCTGAGTAACATCAGCATCCCCTGGTCTTGTCTGAAGAGTATGATATGGTATGATGTGATATGACATGAATATGGTATGATATGGTATGATATGAATATGGTATGATATGACATGACATGACATAACATGACATGACATGACATGATATGGTATGATATGAATATGGTATGATGACATGACATGACATGACATGACATGATATGGTATGATATGATATGATATGAATATGGTATGATATGACATGACATGTTATGACAGGATATGACATGATATGATATGGTATGATATTATATGACATGTTATGACAGGATATGAAATATGATATTATATATGAATATGATTTGATATGACATGACATGACATAATATGACATGATATGATATGGTATGACATGACATTATATTATATGACTTGACATGACAGGTTATGATGGGATATTCATGACAGCAGTTTTATTTCAATGTGATATTTTATATGATATGATATATGAATATGATATGACATGACATGATTATGGTATGATATGATATGACATGATATGATATGATATGATATGATATGATATGATATGATATGATATGACACGACATGACGTGACGTGACATGACATGGTATTATATTATATGACTTGACATGACATGACATGTTATGACAGATATTCATGACAGCAGTTTTATTTCAATGTGATATTTGGTGGATTTTGGCATCTTTTGAGCATTAGACAGACAGACAGACAGAGAGAGAGAGAGAGAGAGAGAGAGATAGATAGATAGATAGATAGATAGATAGATAGATAGATAGATAGATAGATAGATAGATAGATAGATAGATAGATAGATAGATAGATAGATAGATTGTTGTTGTCTAATTGCAGAGTAAGAATAGACTAATTTTCATTAGTTGTTTTGATTTGGTTTTAATTTCTCTCACCTGCCGCAAATTACAAAGCATCCAGCCATCAACACAACAAATTGCCTATATTTAGAGAGGTAACTGTCTTTTTTTTTTGCCATTATGTATCCCTGGAAAGCCAACTGAGCACCATGCTCTTTTCCAGCAACACGCCTGCTTCACATTCACAGTCACACACATACCCACCTGGGAGCTGTTGGCCACTGAGCAGCTCCAGGTTTACGAGCCTTGCTCAAGGGCTCAACGGTGGAAGTTGTTCAGGGAGGGAAAAAACTTTACTCATTCACTTTCCTTACTCAGCCTGCCTCTCTAACCTCTCGGCTGCCCACGGATTTTCCACTGAGAAAACTCAATGAATGCCCACCCTAGCACAGGTACCCCGATTCCTGTTCCAACAGCTTGTAAACACATTCTGGCGTTGGCCTGCACTGCCACCATAATATGCCATCATAAGTGAAGGAGTGCAGGATCTCAACCTTTTTCTCCATCTCTGATCAACTAGCACTTTGAAAATGCCGGGTACAACATGGCACAATGGGCTGGGCTAGGAGGACAAAAAAAACTCCATCAAAATCAGCAGTCAGGCTGGCTAATTTTATACGCTCTGTTCTATTGTAAGGGCTTATGTAATGTCCTTGTGAATAGAGGTCAGGTCCTCTGCTTACAGTCAAGGTCTTTCTTATAGGTGCTATATAAAATGTCTCCGCCGACTAGAATTAGATGACAGATCTGGAAATGAACAAGCTTCACTTTGCCGCCACATACAGACACACAACACAAACAAGAATTTGGGACCACGCCTAACTCGAACTTCACAGTGGGCTTGTCGTCTTTAGTAAGTCCACGGTGAGAAAGGCGATATCTTCTAGCGTTGAGAGAGTGTGTCTGTTTATCTGTGTTCGTCCTGTGACGGACTGGCAACCTGTCCAGGGTGTTATCCCAGCCTTCCACCCAATGCATGCTGGGATAGGCTCCAGCCCCCCCATCTCTGAATAGTTATAAGCATGTAAAGACAATAAACTAATTACATTTTACATGTCTTGAATGCGGTTTCTCATTAAGAAAACATCTCAGCTCCTCCTGAGAAGAAAGCCACGGCAGCGACTTGCAATCACCGGCTAATTGTAGCACAACCCCGCCACTGTTAGACCCTCTGCAGCCAGGCTTTCCATTAGCTGATTACTGCACACCCACTATCTTATTAATACAAAACCCTTAAACAGAAAATATGGGCGAAGGCACAATATTTATTTTGTACGCTATTCACATAGCATGCAGCCTCAGTTGGGTCCAGCGCCTTATAGCAATTCTTAATGAGTCTTAACCAACCACCAAAGAGGGCAATTTATTATTCCATCCTGCTGCCTGCTTAAATGAAGAAGAAAAAAACAAAGTTTCTGCAGAGAAGGCATTTGCTGGGGTGAATATACTGCATTTTAATTTATTGTTGGGGAACAGAGGTAATCCATCTATGTTTGTATCTCAACAAATATAATTTAGACCCTGCACTTATCTTGTCTCTACAAGGTAATATACAATGCTCTTCCCTTTGTCGACTCTTTTGTTATAAATTAATCAGCGAGCTTGTCCCATCTCTCATTATGTAGCCGAGGCAGTGTTTTTTCTGACTTGAGCTACAGCGCATCCTTAGCAAAATGAATTATAATTGAGAACACACCAACTTTATTGATATACGGAAAACAGCCTTGTTATCATATTTGAACAGACCCAGCCTCTGGATTGGGACATATTTGCTGCTACATGACAGTCCTTGTTTATCATTTTGTACTTTTCCTAATGCCTGTTTTTTTTTTTCTGGACTTCATTTTCATATTCCATTAAACTCATGCAGGATATGGTGACTATGGTGAATGTCTGGAGAACGTCTTCATTCAACAACATCTGTGTTTGTCCAACCAACGTGGCCCTTCTTCCAGCCAGTTCTGCTCGGCCCCCGAGATGTCCGCT
This sequence comes from Hoplostethus mediterraneus, assembly GCA_034670385.1. Lineage (NCBI taxonomy): Eukaryota > Metazoa > Chordata > Actinopteri > Trachichthyiformes > Trachichthyidae > Hoplostethus > Hoplostethus mediterraneus. The sequence goes on along the minus strand of JAXDDW010000163.1, from coordinate 487,300 downwards.
GTCACCTCAGTACTCTGCAGCCAAACTTAGAAAGCCTAATATCCCCTCTCGTACCTGCCAATACGTCCTCATTTACGAAATCGAGCTGAGACGATAAATAGCCATAACGGAGCACCGGCTACCGGTAGGGTCGAGAGAGCGGTGCTCAATCTGCCGTGACAAAATTACATCTCATGTTGGCCATCGGGAGACAGGCGGCCTGGAGATGAGTGCCAAATCACATGCATCACCAGTACAAAATCTCTCTCTGTATTGCATCCTAACTGGGTTATCTTCCTGTCTCGTTCCCTGACAAGATCATCTGCTTTGCCGCAACACACTTTTCTGCAAGAAAAGAAAAAAAAAAGTATGGCCCTTGGATCAATACCAAATCAATACAGCGGGGTTCCATTGTCTCCTTGTGTGAAAAGAGTGTTTTCTGCAGAGATGTCTGAGCCTTATCTCACAAACAAACAGCCAATCAAACGATGAGCCACAGTAGACTGAGTCATTTCGGTTTAATGGACTTTTCAGAACAAAAGGAATTAGTCTTTCCTGTTAAAGTGATGCAACAATCTGCAACGTTGCGTCCAACTTCACCACCGACTCACAGTGTCAGAGCCCATATTTCAGCTGTTGTTGCTCAGGGAAGTGTACCTGAGCATTAACATTAATAAAGGGTTTCTTCAATAAAAAAAAAAAGGGCAGTGGAGAGGGAGAGAGAGCATGAGGGACAGAGAGGGAAATTTGGGCCAGGGTATTCCTGCGGAGGGGGGTAGTAACCTCTCTGTCGTCGAATGGGGCTAAAATTGGTGACATGTTAATTTTGGACTCTCCCCTTGTCTACTGGATGGGGTTGATTAATGTGGTTTCCTGTCAGTGTGAGCTGGCAGAACCAGGACAGGCACATGCTGTTCCACCCTGCACTCCCCTTCTCCCAACGTACTGTCTCCTTCTGGTCCCACACCCAAGGGTGCAAGTAACCAATCAGACTGACTAGTTACTGTTTTTGCTTTTTGTGTACTTACTTGTGAGAAATCTGACTTTTACTTAAATATATTTTAACTGAAGGGTTATACTTTACTGCATTTTTATTCTTTTTATTCCTTACTGCATCACGTGTTAAAGTGTGCACATTTTATCTGCTCTCTCATTGCATCAGAAGTTAGCATAACTGTATCTGTATCAAACCTGCTCAAGCATGTGGAGGAAATGTCAAGTTAACTAACTGTAACATCAAATATTCAAATTTATCCATAATAGTACTTTGGTTAACATTAACCAAGAAGATGGTTTCTGTTTACCTGGTTGTTGCTAGCAACTTCCCTAGCCTCGCTAGCTAGTTAGCTAGCTAATAGCAAAAGAAACATCAATGTAGCAATGTTATTGAATAATGCAGATGGACATTTTCAGTTGTTTTAATTGGATTTTTTAATTGGAGAGCAAATAATTACATGAAATTCATATTTTTAAAACCCTCAACATAGTTTAATCATAGTTTTCACAGATTGAACTCTCTGTGAGTGAGTAACCTTTACTGAGTACGTTTTAAATGAGCTCTTTTTTACTTTTACACAAGCAGATGTTTACACCAGTAAAATTCTACTTTATATCTAAGTGAGTAAAAGTTCTGCAAAGTAACAGTACTTGAGCAGGAGATATCCCCTGCATCAAACTAAACATTAGCGAATGCTTTTGAACGCTCTCTTCATTACTGCTTTCTACCCCTCTCTACTATTGGGATTCTAATTTATTTCTTGCTCCAGAGTGCCACAACGCAGCTTACAGAGTGTATAATGTGAGGAGAACAATGACCCAAGACAGTAGTTACAACGTGTAGGATGCAATGCCAACAAAATGAAGGTGTAAACACACGCCTGTGTGAACACCTGCCTTTTAAAGATTCATGTGGGCATTGGGGCCAGTAAAACGTCATTGTAATTCAGTCTTAGTCAGTTGGCTCTGCAATACAAGGTCAGGCCAGATGTTCAGTGGACAGAAAGCAGCTTATTATGGTGGATTCTCATCATGAGTAGCAGAATGTGCTGTACACACACAAACACTCAAAGCAGGGTCACTCTCAGGCAAAAAATTCGCCATTAGGGTCTTTCTGATGAATTAATATTGAGTGATTTTCAGGAAAATAGTAAGCTCATCCCTTGTATTGCGACAACTTTTACCAGAAAATTGCCATTTGATTAATACTAAATCTAAATTAAATTAGAGTCAACTTTATTACTCCCTGCGGTGGTGATTAATTTGAGGACAAACAAGAGTGCTTCAGGTCATTTTGGATGGTTGCATTCAGCTACAGGATGACAATTATGTGGGGTAAGTAATTTTACAGATGTATGCATCTAAAAAGAGTTCTTGACAAAATCCTGTGAATATCAGTCCAAAAAAAATAATCACTTTAATGGGCCGTTTCACATTTCAACCCCCTGGATGGCTTCTTTCAGTCTTTCCATCTCACAGTGAAACAAGGCCCATTCAGGGCCCATTCAGTTTCAGGTTAAGACGTGACAGTCGCAAAGTGTTCAATTACTGTCAGTCCCTATATCTCAGTTAATTAACTGGAAGGGCAGCTAGCTTGCTGGTAAAGTGAAACGGTCGACATGACGCCATTAAAGCTGCACCAGGCCTAAATCACGTGGTGGGGCTGCAACAGAGAAGTGGCGGGACAATTTCTCTGCCTGCAGGAAGTGACAAACCAAAACCTGAGAGCTGAAATAAAAATGTTTTTCCGGGTTTTGAAGCCTCGAAATTGAAACAGTTACAAAAGTGTGACGGTGCCTAGTGCAGCTTTAACATTGGCATGCTGTTGCACCTCTTCCTCCGTTAGATTTGCCATGAATTTTAACAAACGATCCAGTCTGGTACACTGAGACACACCCAGCATTTGGACCCTTTGCATCAAACAAAGTATTGATGTCAATCCGGGAACGATCCGGCTAGTGTGCGTGCATATGGACAACACAGGGAATAAACACACAGGGGCCCCTATCTCCTATCGCAAACTCTCTGTCAGCCTCACCCTGACGTGTGATTCGGCTGCCTTGAATTGCGCGTGGCAACCTCATCCATCTTTATCGCTACTCCAGGAAGCGCACGGGTGATGGGCGTAGATGACAGGTGCAATAGAGCTGCCGGCTTTATCTATTGGTATGTCTTCTCAGCTTCACCCTCTGAGAGCTTTGAAGGGCAACTTCCAAAGAGTGATAGCAGAGAGATGAATGCAGGGATGGGCGCCCAGAGGCTGTTCCCCCTCCTACCCTCTATCACTCCGTTCCCAAATTTCCACTTCGCTTATAGTACGGGGGCCACTGTTGCACTTGACGTCTGAGGGAAAAGCCTATTCAGTACAGGACTTTGCAGGTAGACGCACAAACAAGTGCAGATGAATTTTTAACCGCGGGGAAATAAAGGAGAAGCTCTCAAACAGTCCATATTTACAGTGGAGGTTTTTTGTTTGTTTTAGTGTGCTGCACAGCACGCCCAGCACCCCTTCAGGAAAACAACTTGTTTTATTTATCACCAAGAAAGGAGTCCTGAATACGTGACACCGAGAAGACTTTGTGACAACTCTTCAATTTGAATGACTGGAAATGATTTGCAACTTACTTTATGTGCATGCAATTTTCACTCTTTGAACCTTTTTTGTTTTTTGTTACCGTGCACACAAACATACGCAGAAAGAAGAAAGAAGAGGAAAACACAGAAATTAGTTAAATTCATCATGTTCATGTTCTGGCTCCTCAATCAAGCAAATATTGATGAAACATAAAGGAAGACCCCCGCACCCCCCTTCATCCCATAAGACAAATCCAGAAAGCAAGGCAAGACAATGCACTGGAGCTATTAAGATATGCAGTTTAATTATGAATTATTGCGTGGGCGTAATAAGCACGGCTAATACAATGGCAATATTTTGCACAATATGTGCCGCAGCGTGTAAATTAGCAACGGTTTAAAAAGAAAAGGAGAAACACACTGACATTACACTTTAATCATGAAACAATAATTACATTGTATTGCAGTAAGTCACATCTTACTACGCTATGAAAACAGAAATGCACTCTGGTCCGTGCACAGGCGTTACGCGTGAGTCCTAGCTGGTCGTCGACCTGAGGGCTGCGAAAATGGATAAATACACTAAGAAAGAGTTCCATTTTAAAACTAATAATACGCCGTTTGAAAAAAAAACTTGGACTCGCAAAATGATTATTTTGGAGGGTGCAAACCTTTGGTATTTATATCAGGTCAACAAACAGCAGGCAAGGATGCTTCGTAGATTCAAACTTTAAAGATTGTGGGGGAGTAGGGGTTAAAAAACAGTGTCCTCTGGTAACCACTTGGAAAAAGAGAGGTCCAAAGCACTCCAAAATATATTTAAAAGCCTTTGTCGTAAATGGAAGTGGTATGGAAGCCCTGTAAACACCGAGTTACATTATTTCTTATTTTTGTGAGAACACTAAGTTTGGAATTAAACCTTTCCAATAAACAATACGCCCACATATTATTTACAGTTAATTTTTTACAATGACAGAGATGGAAGAGATGGACGCCCACTTTCCACACACCGATATAGTGATGAATGGTCAAACTGTGTAGAGGAACAGTTTGGGAATCCTAAGAAAGGGAGAAAAAAAATGCACAGCAGTGATAGTTTCAATAACTCGCAATATGTTTACACGCTCACGGCCAACGGGTTAAATGTGCCGAACCACTTCTAGCCGGCTATCTATATCGCTTGTCGGTCGGAATTAATGTGCAAATTAAGCTTCGTGACGTTGCTGTGGGCTCCTTCACAGATCTACTTGCACAACGCCTTTCGGTGCATCGTAACGACGGCTATCTGTCCGTAAACAAGCGCAAACATGTTACAGCTGGAGCCCATCGCGCCTCCGGGCCCGAGCTGCTTTGTTATCACAGCCGCTCCCTATGGCAGGTTTAGCGGTGAAACAGATTCAGGCCAATGTCGAAATCAATTTCCCTCTCTTGCTTTGATAAACAAAGTTGCACAGGCGTACTTATGATATTCCACAAACGGACATTTTGATAGAAAGGTTGGTAGTGTTATTCCTGCAAACTCCAAATGGTTCTGAATGGCTCGGTTTTATTAGATAATGAGAGAAAGTGTGTGGAAGGTATTATCGCTGCTTTCATTAAGGCTATAGATGATTTAGAGAGAGATCTAGTGTTGAGTGACTCTAAACAATTATTATATTTAAAAGGATATTATCAGAAAAAGCTCTCCTGTTTGTTCTGAGCATCCTGGAAGTAGAGTGAGGCAGGGATATTTATCTATGACAACTGATGAAATTTAGCATACAAAAGCAAATAAAAGTCCTCAGCGGGAAATCCAGAGAGCGCTTGCCAGTTTCCGAGACGTTCACTTTTCTTGGACAGAATTTGTCATCGTTTGTCTTCCGCGCTTCAGTGAGACATCAATTCCCGTTCCAAGGTCTGAACGAGTGGGAAAACAAAAAAAAAAACAACGTGCGGGAAGCTGTCATCTACAGGTAGCGCGTCGCTACGAGCGGGCCTATACTGCAGGAGGGAGGGAGGGATTTATCTGGCCTCCCCCCGCTCCAAACCCAAGACAAGCATTTAGGCAGAACATGACATTTGTGCGGCAATTAGTCACATAATGTCAGAGGAAGCTGCAGCTTAACGCGGCGGCGAGGCATGTTTACGTAGCGAGAAGCCCCCCAGACAGTTGGAAACCTGCCGATGAAAGCCTCTACCCAGCCTGCCTCTGTGGCCCCGCGACAACTTTCAAGTTCTGAGCGGTGAACTCTGACAGCTTCGAGTCCTGCAGGGAAAGTACAACTTCCTCCCTTGCAAAGGTTTTCTCATTTTCCGGGAACGTGCAAGGTTTTTGGGTTGTTTTTTTTTTGCCGCGCAGCGTCACCTCCTGCCTGCTTTCGTTTGCCCTTTATTAAATTAGAGAGGAAAACAATTCCATCAGTAATTCCATTTTCCTCTTCGCAAAAACCTGCATATTGCTCATTAAATATTAACTGACAGGCTTGAGCTTCCTTTGCATTTTGATTATTATTATTTATATAATTATTTTGACAGCAGATGGCTTAAGACGGACCGTCCGCGGAATACCAATAAGGAGGCGTTTCAGTCGATGTGAAGCAGCAAAACAACTAATTAGTGGTTTGTGCTTCATAATTACTTTTACATTTTACCTGAAATGAGCCGTCCCTGACTCTGTGTGATATCCTGTGTCGTGCTATTCCTCCCACCTGTTCTTTGCTGTAGGTTAACAGCGCGGGCCGGTAGCGGGCTTATGGAGTCTCTGTTTTATCAGCAGCTGTGGAAAGAGGCAGTGACTGCAGTGTTGGCATCATTGTCTTCCCCACCCCCCGCCACCTCTGCGGTCCCCCCCCTCCCCCCCCCCCCCCGAGAGGTTCGCTCTCCTAGCGACACGGTGCCACCAGGCATGTTTACTGGCAACATTTGATTATCAATAAGGCGGCTACTCAGAATGTACTCGCTATAACCTGACAAGCTCTGACTAGCACCAATGCACCAGTCTAGTGAATTATGAAAACCATTGATGGATGAAATATGAACATCAATCTTGTTCAGCTCCTGTCTGCTGAATAAATTACTTTTAAAGTTCAGTGCCATGTTGGCGTGTACTTCTTGCCTCACTCACCGCTTTTCCCCCTTCGTGGCAGCGCGAGTTATCTGCTGAGTGACAAGCGAAAAAAGGAAAGTGAGCTACAATGAGAGCAACAGGACGCCGCTTCCGAGGGCGGTGGACATCTTGTGAAAGGTTTGCGGATTGATGAAAGCTTTGTCCTGTTAATGGGTTGGGCGGGGGTGGTGAAAAACGTCCGCACTGAACGAGGTAAAATCAAGGTGGATTCTCAAATAATTTGTCTCATTCCAAATCAATAACAAAAAAAGAACACACAGTACTTTGAAAGCGCTCCCCGTGTGATGGAGCGCGGGGCCGTCTGGCGATTTGGACGCGGTTCACGGTCCGCAGGGCTTTTCTGAAGTAATTCAGGTGCGTGGCAGGCACATTTCTCAAGTTTTTAAAGGTAATGAATGGGGGTGTTCTTCATGGTACATGACTCTCTCGCCCCGAGTGTCCATAAATAAGCCGCTCCTACACAATAGAGAAAAAAACAACCCTGCAAGGTGGTGTTTGACATTTTCCTCCGGTGTGCCCAGAAATAGGATTGGATCGATTCTAAGTTCTCTATTAACGTGATGGTGATCTTCATAACTGTGAAGGGCCACGGTTTCCAGGTCAAGCGTATATGTGTATCCTTTAATCACGGTTACAGTCTCAAAGGTGCTTCACAATGTGGGCGTTGTGAAACAATAGATGACGACACACAACACCCCCCCCCCCCCCCCCCCCACCCCCCTGACCTTGGACCCTCGTAGAGGACAAGGATGAACTCCCAGGAAACAGAATGGAGGAAACCTTGGGAGGGGCTACTCAGAGAGGGATCCCCATCGGCAGGAATCTGAGCTAGTGTAAGCTAGCTGGTCTGACCTCACTCTAAGAGACTGAGCCACTCCCTAAATGTGCAATATATTTAAGTTATATTGTGGCTTTACCTTGGTCAGGCAGTGAGCATTTAAGGCCACATGGATGTTTTCACCCTCTTCTTTCTCTCTGTTTTCATCCTCTTCTTCCTCTTATCCAATGTCTGAAAAAATGTCGAGCTCCTTCGGATGAAAAGGAGCCAAACTGAGAGACGACTATTAGGACGCAATTTTAAATTGAGGACTACACTTATTTCACTTGTCTAATTTTCACACACTGTATGGTTGCTTTTGGTCATGTTTTTAAAAGAGCATGCCAAACTATGAATAAAGTTTCAAAATTCCTCTTAACATTAGCAGCCTAGCACCGTTTCACCTTGCTTTCTTAAGGGCAAAAACAGCTGAGCCTTGACTCCTATCGACAGAACAGTCTGTGGATGAAAGTATTAATATTAATTAAGATATTAATACTGATTAGGTGCTTGCTTATCCATTTTCAACATTGCTGTCTGTGCTTTAGCTCTCATTTCTCCCCAGACCTTTTGGGCTGTGTAGTTTGGGAACAAGCAGTAAATACATTATTATTTATTTAAACGATGCATGAAATATCAGACACATTCACCAGAGAAATGCATATGTATAAGATCATGCTTTCATTTTCTACTAAACTTTCACTTTAAAACCCTATGGAGCCTAATTTTAGCCTGGACCATTTAGACGTCTTTTAAATGGCTATTCAACTTAAAATTGCTCAGTGGGTGTATGTTTTTTTGTTGTTGTTGGACAATTGAAATGGAAATCATCATGCTAAACAAAGAAACTACTTTGCTAGCGCCCTTTTTTAAAAGCAGATTTTCAAAAAATTCTTGGAATGTGCCTTTTTTTACGGCATGTCTCCTTTCTTAGACAGTCCAGCGTGAACCGAGACAGAATCACCAGTGGCAAAGGTTCTAGAACAGAGTCGAACTGAACATTTACACCGCAGGCGCCTCAGCCAACCGAGCCGCCAGAACGGTGCTAGAAGTTGCCCTTTTAGAGAATTTCACCATTAACATAATTTCATTGTGAGAAGAAGGCCAATGTAATACCTTGGCACCCAACAGTATGGCTAACCACCTGCATTTTCATTACTCTATCAGGTGTCAAGGGCCTCTTCAGCTATCTATAAAGCTCAATCGTGTTGAGTCGCCACTTACAAACAAATGACACCGGGACACATTAATCCAGCACACAGGAAAGCATCAGTCAACCTCATTATGAAGGTCTTGGTGAACTGGAGTATATGAACAGGTCATTGACCCCGGTGTTGATGCTGTTGAATGGCAGGAGGAGACAAAAAAACCCAACATAAAACCGAGTCTCTAAAAGCTGCAATTACATGTTATTTCTTATTTTTTAACAATGTTTCAGTAGGTCATCCTCCCAGAAAGAGCTGCTAACCCTAAAATAATTGTATTAGTCCGGGTTTCAGTGGAGAGTTTTAGTGTCCCATAATGGTCTAAATGCTGTTTCAAATCTGACAAGAGTTCTGGGGAAATTCTGGATTCTTGTAATGTTTTGGAAATATAGTTCAATGATATTTAAAGGTATTGATGAAAAACATGTTGGTTATTGGCAGCTTCAATCTAAACATATTAGTATTGTTATTGGCTTTCAAAAACCCATATCGGTCGAACCCTACTTTGTACCAGTTCCGACTTTGTGTGATCACACCATTTGACTTTATTTGATATTTTCCATGCAGGATGATGAAGCAGCACTATGTGTACATATGAACAAACAAAATAACAAAGAAAAAAATCTAAATCTTGGTCAAGAATTGTGATTTTTCCTACATTTTCTAATCTTTAGATGGAGTTCTGGCAACCCACATGTTTGTGATTGTCTGTCACTGGAAACAAAGTAACCAGTCAGTGGAAACTTTGTTAAACTGATATATTAAAAAAAAAAGTCTGTTAGAGATTGTCACTTTTTCTTCCTGCCTCCAGAAAGAAAGCCTCCTGACAGGATCACAGCAATCTGACAACAAAAAAGTGTGAACACATCCATCTCTTTTTGTTGTTGCTTGCCAGATATGGGTGCTCACAGTAATCAGACTACATATACTTGTTCCGACTATGTGATAGCATGTTTGATTACTTAGAAGCATTAAAAGACACTTTTTTACACATCTTGAAATAATGGTTGATATCAATTCTATTTAATGTACAGGCTGCAAATAGCAGAACATTGGCAATTCAGTTCAGGTTTTGAAGGCCAAGTAATCCAAAATATCCCCATGTAATCAGATTATAATAATAGTAATGTGATCCATACATTACTGCTTACAGTTTTCAGCAGGTAATCAGTAATCTGGGATCTGAAATCTGGTTACATGTGGAAAGTAACATTCTCTTTCATGCAGCCTGATGTTTGGACAGCAGAATTATCTAAAAAAAACAACACCACATATCACCACGGTCTCCTGACTCTGAAAGCATGGCTTTTGTCTCCATAATACCACATCTCTCAGTAAATATGGAGGCTTGGGCACTCAGTCTGATCAATAATTCCTTGAGCCCCAGATTCAACACTGGTAAGGCTCTTTGATGTGGACCAGAGTGCAGGAGGAGAAGTCATCCATGGGGGAGAAAATGCGAGAAAAAGAGGCTTTATTATTTCAGACAGCTGTCAGTGAGTAGTATTCAATTAGATCTAATACATTTGCCGGTTTGGAAAACAAAGCAACAGTATGGAAGAAGATTATATATAAAAAAAAAATTCCCTCTTGTAATTGTGCTTCAGGATCCTTTCACGGTGATAGCAAATGCGACCAGATTGCACAGCAGGCGGTCTGTGTCACATCAGAGCAGGAGCACCTCTCAAAGATGTTGCGAAACCCAAACAGAGGTGGCAATCACCTGCAATTGGGGGGGGGGAACAAAACCCAAGCAACGCTGATGCCGACAGGCCGTTGTTTTCAGGCATAAATCACGTATTGAGGCTGGCAAGTTTCAAAATAGGAAAGTTTCTCATTATTAAACACACTATAATTCTACTGACATGTTTTTTGGTGTGTGGGAGGCATTCCTGTTGTGGGACGATAAGCTAAACACTTTTTTTTGGAACTGTTTAATCCTGTGTTGTCCAAAAATGTTTATTAAACTTTTCAAAAAGCCTATGGACTCCTGTTTTTTTACAAACTGTTGTATTGTTTGCCCAGCCGTTTAATAGTTACTCATCTAGTTGTTCTCTTTATCTTTTTTTCTTCTTGCTGTCTTAGGTACTCTGAAAGGCGCGCTCAAATGAAAGTTATTATTATTATCATGGAAGGCAATATGTTTACGTATCATATGGTCTCAGGTCTTTTGATCAGTCGATATTACCAAGAATACCGAAATTTTAACACTGTGACAAATGTGCTCTATGTGTGAAAATGACTATTGTTCCCCCACACAGGTACAAGATCTCTTCCATCTCTACCATCATGGGCTTCATCAATACTCGTCAAAGAAGAACAATTTGTCCAAAGTTAAAGATAAAAATGTTGGCAATAATATCAAGATGATTAAGTCAGCGCTATGATGCAGTGTTGCTGTGTTATTATGTTTCTCTATTTATGTTTCAATACTCGATCCAAGCATATTGTCAGTTGTGACTAATAAAGCTAAACTTGAGCTGCTTAACTTTCATGAGTACTTTCAGAAAAACAAATATGTCTCACGCTCAACTGATGCAATATTTACTGGTTCCAGTCACATTTAAGTGAGTATAAATAATTGTTGTGTTAACTCTTGTGAGCACGGAAACATGTAATGTGCATTTGTGCATGAATACATTGCTCTGCCAAATAAAGTACAATAACGACACAATATAAAAGTTTCTGTCCTTTTTTCTTATGTAATCAAATTTCTCCCCTATTGATTTCAAGTGTGCTGTGGTGCAGCATCCCCCCCCCCCCCCCCCCCCCCCCCACCTAAGTGCATTAGCTAAAGTACGTCTGCTGAGAGAAGAAGAAAAAAAAACGAGACCATTAACCATACACCGGAACGACCCAGCATAACTAGAGTAATCTTGTTTCGACAAACTGCTCCTTAGCGGTTTCTAAATGAGATATGTGGCTGATCGTCAGTGTGTTGTTCGGTGTACTTTAAACGCAACACCAGCGCGCTTCTCTAATGTTACCGCAGAGAAATCGGTCAGAGAAAAAAAAAAAAAAAACTACTGAAAAGTGCAGCATACTGTACCTTATAGAGATGCAAGGATGTTGTGTAGGAACCGGAATCAAATGGGAACTAGAAGAGACACAGGTAGCCTGGTAGCAGAACACACCCTCCCACCCTAAAATCCCATTAAGATGTATTGAAGAGAGCCGATGCAAGACTTTCTAGCAAGGCAAGGGGGAAATTAAAGCAATTTAGAAAAGAGAAAAAAGATGTTACAAAATGCTCAACATTTTTCTCTGCACAATTTAACTCAAGGGAGTGTAGATTTTAGCCCACATATCCTAAATAACCAACCAATTCTGCAGCACAAGAGTATGTGCAAAAAGTCAAGGGGGTGAGGGGACATCCTTTTTCTGAACCTAAACGAGTTGCCTTTCACCGTCCCCCATCTCTCTCTACCAATCGCTCTAAAGGACTACTCTTCTTGATTAGTATTCATTGGCGGTGCGGTTGCTAGCATTCATTTCATGTAAGTTCTGCTCCGCACCCCTGATCCAAATGACTTTCAATCTCTTTGCTCTGGGCAGCGGTCCAGGCCAGGGGGCCGGAGAGCGATGCATTAAGGTAGTTTATTAATGCGATATGCTGCACAACCACCGACGACATTCATATTTCTGCCCTGTCGACTCCTGCGCCCGTCCGGGGAGAAGTGCAGGAATCACCCCGAGGTACCGCTCTTTCACGTCACGCTGGCTTCTCCGTCATTAGAAGGATTTACCCTCACGCCATTAAAATCTGTGCTCACTGCCATCAAATCAGCCGCGGAAATATCGGAAGACTTTCAAAAGTGCTGGTTTTCTTGCTACGCCTTTCACAACTGTAATGGTTTGAAAAAATTGGAACTTCACTTCACTGTTCAGGAGACGGTTTGGATTTTGTTGTTTTTTGCTGGATTTGTCATGTCCTGTGGGTAGAGAGGTTAGAGAGTGACCATACCCAACACCACAGGGGTTTCAATCAGAGGGGATGGGAAGCTCTTCTCTATTGCAGCCACACTTACATGGCTATATTCTTACATTAAAATCTTGCCTAGTACCACTTTGTTTCGCCATTAGATCAATAAAACATGAACATTTTCCCCGAGAAGTGGTGCATCTTGGGATTGTTCTGCCTTTTCCATCCGCCTGAGCCTCTTAGAAATCAAGGGGCGCGATGGGGTGATTGATTCCAGCAGAGGCCATTAGTGGGCTGGAGATGTTCAATTAGCGGTGAAATTCACACAGGTGGCGCAAATGTGTCACAGTTCACGATGTCCGAGGTGCTGCGGGGTCCAGGGCATCTGTCGAGTCCATGCAGGCCGTGCCAGGGAGGCGGCGCTGCGGACATCTGTTCATCACGGCGCTCCAAATGAACACTATCTCCTTCCCACTTAACATGAATGGCGAGTAGTTAGACCAGGACTGATGCTGCCTCTAATCACTGTGACTGAATACTTTATTATCTGGCATGGGGTTGTTGTTTGGGTTTTTTTGTGGCTCGACATATGCACATGCACACGCGCATGCATGCATGCACGCTCCACTGATCATGCTACAATGCAGGCACGAGGCAGTGCAACCCCCAGATAGAACTGGGCTACAGTACAGTATGTGGCTGCGAGTGTGATCCTCAGCGGAGGAAACCTAGATACACCAGTGATAACCTGTATATCAAGCTCTCAATCTGCCACACGCTGAAGGGGGAAAATAAATAGCCTTCATCTCAGTGAGAGTGCGCTCTCCTCGTCTACAAAGTGGTAAATCTTGCCCATTGTGAAAGTGGGCCATGCCAAAAGCGCCGAGGGAAAATAGAAAAGGACAAGGGCACTGGAGTAGGACCACAAAGAAGGAGAGAGAAAAAAAAACAGTAGGATCCCTCCATCCTGACACTTCGGTTACACTACCTGCATTATTCAGATTCTCCCCTGGGCCATTACAGTTGGATGACCTTCCCCTGGTGAAGATTATGTGTTGACAAGCAATCAATGGAAAATGGCCCAAGTCTGCAAATGTCATTTTTGTCCTCATCGCTCTGAGCTGGTGGTTCTGTCCTCGTGCCCTCATCCTGAAAGGAGTCGGTCAGCCAGACCGATTCAGAAGTGTCCCATAATTATAGACTTGTCAGTACTCATTTTCATCAACAACTGTGCGTGTGATGATCCGGCAGGAAAGTTAATGACTCCTAAATTGGAGCTAATCAGCTGCAGGCGCCACACTGGCCGGCTCAGCATTACCCCACAGTGCTCTGCGCGGCCGTCAAACGTGCACGCGCAGCCCAGTGCAGTTCACTTTGGGAAGCGCGCCAGTGGACAATAAGGAGTTACAAGGCGTGCCTCTCCACTCGTGGCCCCTGGGTTTCATAAAAGAAAGTGCTTTCCCAGCAATTTTTTTTTTATTTTTTAGTCGAAGTTTATGTCTGTGCGTGCTTCACTACTCTTTGACTCCGTGTACAATCCCTTCACTTAATTAGGAGAGCTATTTCTTCTACAGACAGGCCTCCCGGAGGGTCACGGATTCTAAGAAATTCTTCAGCTAATGGGAGACGGTGAGCTCTTTGTTCATTTTAATGCGCCTCGTCTGGGAAATCTTTTGACACTCTCGAGATGAGATCCTGAAAAAGAGAGGTCGAAGAACGTGAAAAGGTCCACGGCGCGGCATTGTAACCAAAACAGTCACCCTTAAAAGTCATTCCTTCCTGTTGGACACTATGCTAGCTTAATTAATTGTGTCTCACTGTGTGTGTGTGTGTGTGTGTGTGTTTGGCGTTATTCTAGTGAAAGACCTTCTATTTCGAAATGTCAAGTGATTATAGTTCGGAAACGTACATGGGGGGGAGATGGTGCACGTTGCGATTGGGATTGATTAGGCCTCGCTGAGGTGATTACGGGTAGACCTGTGTTTTGTATTCTTTTTAATTATCGGGCTGCTGAATAAACCTTGGGAGTCCTGCATGCCCGAAGCGGCGGCGGCGTCCAGGTTTCCTTATTCTCATCGCGACCGTTACGCAAAACCGGCTGTCTCCCCGGGGTGGGGGGGTGGTGTGAGCACCCCCTTTAAATCCACAAGTCCCGCGCCTGCCAGAATGATAGAAGGTCGCGTCCATTCAAAAGCATGCTCTTCAATTAAACAGAGGACCGAGTCGAGCCAACCTCGTCAATCTAGTAGACCCGCGCGCGTGTCGCATTCATCACGATGATCACCTAATTTCCAGGTATGTGCTCTGCTCATCATTGTTTGTCGGAGATAAGCAAGTTTGTGGCATTTGGAAGTAAAACATCGCCGAGTCACAAATCATCCGGCAGAAGTTTGACGGAAGCGGAGCCGCGCCGATTAATTACCTTTAGAATTGTATAGACTCAAACGGTGCCTCATCTTGTCTGAAGCTAAAGCCCCGCTTCCCTGCTCTTTGAGATCCGAAGTACCTACCTCAGCTTAATCAGGCTGGCGAGGCCGTCGGTCCACTAATGACCGGCTGCAGCGTGTGTTCAACGTGAACGTGGCACCGGAGCCGAAAATCGGCAGCAGCCCACTGCACACACACAGAGCCCCTATGCCAGTGGTGCTAACAGGGAATTCTAAGTAGGACACCACGGCTATAAGAACTAGTTCCAGAAAGCCGGTTTGCAATTTTTTTTTTGGTTTGACTTCTGCCGGCTCAAAGCAGGGATAAAGCAAGGGTGAGTAATGAATCACAATCTGTCCTTCACCTAATTTCTCATCGCCAACCGAGGCTCGCTGTGGTTTAACACACACACGCGCACACACACACATTTTGTACTCAAAGGATTTCAGTCAGGTACTAGTTGAGTAGCACATGATGGAAGATGCAGTAGTTGTACATTGGAAGACTAATGTAGTATAAGTACTATCAAATGTAACCTTGTCTGATGGGATTTCGCTATTGAGGATTTAAAGGGGCATTAAGTGCATCCATGACCTCTACCGACCTCTATCGGCGACCAGTTGGATTGCAAGAATATAGGAAGTTGTCTGTTGCTGGCATAGTGAGGTTTGAAAGCCAGAAATCTCAGCAGCTGGTGAAGTAAGTAAGTAAAGTCATTGGCATTGATCAAAAACCCTATCAAACCATTTTGTGTGGGGCAGTAAAATTCTTCCCCTTTAATGATACGGCTTTTCTATGTCGCCTGCGAGAGCCATCACACGTTGAAGAATGCATGCGCATTTTCAGCCTATGAATGCAAATACGTGCACATAGAGAGGAGAGAGCCTTTATCGTCATTTCCCAGATTTGCGGCTTCTACAGCTGAAAGCACCGTCGGGTTGGCAGCTGTCCCTCTTTGCCTCAGACATAATCATCCCCAGCAGAATTTGAGGCCTCAATCAAAACAGCCGTGTGCAGGATGTGCACCGTCAGAAGAGCACATATGAGACAGATCTACATGAAACACCTGGGGACAAGTCATTACAGCCCCCGCAGCCTATCAGACGCTCAATCCAAGAAATCCCCCGGAGGAGCGAGTGGCCCGGCACGAGTCTCCACCGAAGCCTGCAGATTGCAAGAGGTGACGCCGGCCGACAGGAATGATTGATGCATTCCTGATGGTTGCAATTGTCCGATGTTGTATTTTGGGGAAGGGGGTGGGGGGGCTGCCCAGCTCATTCTGATGCTCCTCTGAAAGCTAATGTAGCAGCCGCAACTTTTTCATTTCAGTAAAAAAAAGGCAGAAGACAGCATAAGAGGTTTGACAACGTATAGCTGTCGAATGAAACGCAAACTTCAAGAGAAAATCCAAGGAAATCTCACAGATTAACTGAAAATACTGAACATCACACAATAACTGGCTTTCATGCATTTTTTTTGTATTGCACCATGGAGGCTGAAAACTAACAGGGGGGTGGAGAATTTTTCTTTCGACATTTCCTGTATTTTTGTTTTTCCTTCTCTCACATTCAACTCTTATTGGCTATCGATGGATTACTTCCTGACTCGTTTGAAATAACCACAATGGTCCCAACTGGATATAGGAAGGCAATTGAAGATCGAAGTCTTTAACCCTCACACACTACAAAATAATCTGCGCTGACGGTCCACTGCGACCGCCACCAACCTAGCGAGGCCTTGGTCTGATCTTGAAGACGCCAGATTACGGTGGCAATCTAGCTAGAAGTTGTCTAGTGTGTCCCTTGGAGAGAGGAAGAGGAAGGAAGGTAGCCCTTCCACCGGTCGGCGGGAAGAGAGTGCATCCTGATGAGGGTGAGGTTGAGGCAGGTTGAGGAGGGAGGGTAGCAGGGTTCACTAGAAATCTCCCAAGTCAGTGTTGGGGAACACAGTCTGACTTTCAATTAATACGCGCATGCCCTCCCCATCGCTCCCCATGCATTTGCATCAAGGTGCTCACCTTGCCGGAGCAGGCCTCACATATACATATACATACATATATATATATTTATATACCCTGGATTACTAGGAAGGAAACTGGAAGCTGGAGTCTGACATGACTTTGCGGAGGACATCCTGCTAGGAAGATGATGCCCCGTACCGTATCATCCATCACTCCAAAACTAAATAATCGCCCCCGCCCCCTTTATCAAGGCCGAGGGCATAACAGATGTCACAGCCCAGAGACAGACAGGGTTCACACAGGGGTAAGTAGTAAGGACTCAGAGAGGATGGACACATATGTTGCTAAGACTAAACTCCAAATTCAGTCATGCAAAAAAGCATCTCGGGTGCGGAGAGAAATCCCCAAACAACTTTTGTGTCCGGTGCTTCATTTTTAGGTTTATCTAGCAGAGAGGATTACAAAAGGCTCCTACGTCAAGAGCCCTGGAAGGCATTAAAGGTGGTAATTACCCAACTGAGGAAAAACAACTGGATAACCTGATTGTGTATTGATTCTGTATGTTCTGCCGCGGATAGATTTAGCATCGCCGGGGGCGGAATGTGTGATGGGACCCGAGCGGTGCGAGGTTACATGTTGCAAACACAATTGCCACCCTATCATATTTGAGGGAACGACTCACGCTGCGGCCCGAGCAGCTTCCGCTCGGAGATCGTTTTATGACGTAATAACAGGGGGCCCGACACCCACTTACACATAACAAGCGTGTTTTTCCCACCGAAATACCGTCGAAGCGCACTCTTTCTTTTAATTTTCCAGAGGATAAAACGCAAACCCGGCTATTTATGCTCCGTTATTTAATGGTGCGTGAGACCGGCCCCAAAAAGAAAGAACATTTGTCTTGGTAGCAGCCATCTCCTAGTATCTGCTATTGATCTAAATCCTCAATTCCCTCCCTTTGGAAAAGAACGCCGTCCCCGTATCCTCACAAAACACGTTTTATAAATCTGATTGATCACTCGGATTCTTTTTTTCTCGCTTCAAATGGAAGGAAGCCTCTGAATGTTAAACGCAGAGGGGAAGAACACAGGGCCTTGCTAATATTTGGCCCCCTTTTTCTATTTGGCCCCCCCCCCCCCGCCGCCAGATCTAAACAGGAGCCTCTGACGCAGATTGATTTTGTTTTGTTGTGAGGGTGTGTGATAAGCAGAGGAAAATAATGAGCATTGTCTCATTAATGGCTAGAGAATGCATTATGGGTCATACATTTCAAATGAATGATGCATAAGGCGCGCACGGCCGCCGCGTGGGCGCTAGCGGTGTAGGGAACCAAATCATTTCGCGGGCTAATGTTTGATCGTGTCTTCTGCCATCCGAGTGAAACTCGGTGACACTTTGTTGATAGCGCTGCGGCGGGAATGCATCACAGTAAAGAGGTTGGTGTTATTTGCCTTGCATCGGGATGTAAAAGGCCTCTCGTAACGAGTAAACATTTTGTACGGCAATTGTTTCCCTCCTCCTCGCTTTTTAAAGGCCGTCCTTTCTTTAATCGAAACCTTTATACTCATCTACTCCTCCTTTACAGCGTTTTATTCTGTTGTCCTTTGTGTAATGACATATTTCGCTCTGAAGAAGCCATTTTGCATCCCCTGCTTTTTTTTTTTTTCTCGCACTGTGATTGGACAGCGGTGAAAATTAAATTTTTTTAATAAAAATGTCGTGCAATTAACATTTGTAAAAAGCGGCACTTGTAACCAGCGAGAGTCAGGAGGAAGTAGTTCACCAAGTAATACACTTGTTTCTGTCAGGCTGGTGAAAGAGCTCTCTCCCTCTCTGTAAACCATCGGGGCGTTTTACAGCACAGTTAATTACCTTTCTTTGCAAACAAAGAGACACATAATGGTCAGCATGGCAGCCGTTACAATGGCCAGGTCGAGGTCTAGAGAGCCCATTTCTGAGGTCACCGGAGCTCAAGAAGCCTCTAGATGTTCCTATTGTTCGCTGTGTCACTAGCTTTTGGATTTACCGACCACTCTATATACAGGGAAACAAAAGAAGTTACACCATGTGGGTTGAAATTACCCCTTTTTTTTTTACATTGATTTAGTATAGCAGAACTTTAAAGCTACTGATCCCTTGAGTCCGGGGCAAGGAGAACATAAAAAGCGATGAAAGACAAACTGGGCCATTCAATAAAAAATGGTCGCTTCTTTTAGTTCGGAGAATCAAAGGCTGCGTTCACACTGCGACTGAAAGGGTTTCAGTTCTCATGTGACACAGATCTGATGTTTTCTAACCAGCGTAAACAGCAAAAAGCTGCACGGAAGCACATTCCACCCCCCCCCCCCCCAATTCCAATCTGGACCACAGGGATACACAATGGTTCAAAAGTGGATCCCGGGTCATGGAGAACAACGAGACACAAGGAAGCCAAATGGCCGATTTCATTGATTTTTTGGGGAGACACCTCAATTCAATGGACGTGACATCTTTTGCTATTATTCTTTTGCACATGCATCACTGTCAGTTCATATTGGTATTGAATATGGGTTACATCCTAGAATAGATATGAACAGTCATCCCAAAAAATTCTGATGAGCATTTTCGGAATTGAGTATGAAGGCCCGCAGTGTGATCGTAGTCAAAATCTTATATTGAATTGCATTCCTCTGACCTTGTAGCAAAAAACAAACAAACAGTAATTTAATGAAACTTTTGTGATACAATTTATTGGATTGCTGTATTTACAAAAGTTGTAGCTAGGATGAAGTATAATCTCATCATCCTGGCAGAATTGTAGCAGACAAAACTGTCACCCGCTGGTAATTTCCAGACAAACACTAAGTGAGTTTGTTGGTCCAGAGAACAAGTCGCACGGTCAGAAGCGAAGCTGTTCTCCAGGGTAGGGTAGGAACGATGCTACCCGCCCAGAGAGCCTCCTCCTACCAAATGCTGGTTCACAAGATGCTGGAGTGAAGAAAAGCGATGAGAGATTTAATATGAACTGAAATATGCAGAAAGTGCAACAAGATGATCCCGCGAGTCTTCCCGCACATGCAGCTCATGTACGGTGACTCATCGTTACTCATCGGAGTAGAAAAACAAAGTGTTTGTACTGGAGTGCAGTATCTCAAAAGTGACGAGCACTGCAGCTGTATACTACACTACCACTGTATGCGTGCAGCTGCCTGTACAGTTTCCCATTTGTGCAGACGTCAATCTAAGTGCGGCGTCCTCGTGTCTCCTGCTGCCTGGACGGGCCACATTTTGTGGGGGTTTTTTTTTCCCCCTGCCGGCCAGAGATTGAGCGCTGATTGCCTGTAACCCTCACCTCCCCCCCCTGCTGTCCTGCAGCATGGGAGTGATCTGCAGGCGTGAGGACAGCAGGCCATTATTCAGTCTTTAGAGGTGCTGCTTCTTATCACCGCGCGAGGGCTGACTGAGGCAGCTGCTCTTGTCAACATGCCAGCGCCCGAGTGTCCTCTCCGGGGACGGGCCTTCGACGGAACCGCTCCTCAAACTCCTTCAAAAGACACAAACACAAGCAATCTCCCCCAGACAGCCAGTGTCATGCGCTCGGATGTGCATGCACACGCCCAACATCATTTTCCATCTTATATGCCAATGGGGCTGCCCCCTCACCCCCCCCCCGCCGATCTCAATTGGAGATGTTTGACGAGGATGACCATTCGCAGTCATCTCAAATCCTTCACTTTAAAAGAGACGATGACTATCTTAAATGGGAACGCTTCCGGCCGGATTTGAAAGATAACGCCTGTGTGTTCGCAGAGTGTTTACCCACTCTGGTAAACTCATTATGTATCTCGATGTCCGTCACCTCAAAGTTTAACATGAGCAGCCAAACAACTTCTCGGAGAGGACAATAAAGCCGCGTAAGTACCTGGCAGAATGCAGAGGACGTGGTCCAAGGCAGTGTTTTAGTGTTGTAGACGTTTCATAAAAGCTGCTACCTCCAGGGCGTTTCACATATTCAGTCCATTTAAAAATGTACCAGTAGACTCAGGGTCATTTGTTTTTCACTTTTTTTTTTATGTTCCAGTTTCATCCAGTTTTATCCAGTTAGAAATTGTAAGGTCTTTTGAATCTACTGAATTTTGGACTAATTGAACGCCTGTAGACACCATGAAACCAGACGATCGCAAATCTATTTTCTGAGAAGAAATGGTAAACAGAGGGGATCATATTGTTTTATATGAAATCCATCAATTCTACAGCGTGTATAAAACCTGTGGCTTAAAAAAGACTGATGAGAAAGAGAGCAACACTCTGGGAATAAACACCGCAATTAGCTTTACTTTTGTTTTTTTACTGTTTGTTTTTTTTGCAATTAAACAGTCTTTGTACTCTCTTGTGAAGCAGGTGGATATATATGGGGTAGTATACAGACGCACACTAAAACAATAAAAACACCTGTTAACCCACAAAAGTAGATACTTAACTGGATCATTGTCAAATCACAACTATGCTGTATCCAAATATGTACTACAGATAGTCAGATATGGGTTTTTGAAGACCGGTACCGATTCTTTGGGGGGATTGAAGCTGCCAATAGGCGATATTTTGTGTTCATATTCAGTATCTTATATAATGTCACCATTTTCATGCCAAAAAAAAACCCCCCAAGTACTCTCCACAGGAACATAATAAAACGTATCGACGCATACTCGTGTAGAAACTTGATCCATTACACTATAAATGTGTAATCAAACAAACTGCGTGAGATATTGGCCCAATATTGGTAGACTGATTAAAAAATGTCCACATTCCTTCACAGTCCTTCTCCCATTACTACCCCTCTGTGACAAGTGCCTTCGCAAACTGCAGTCTGACTGTCTGGAGTAAAGCAGGCTACAAGCATTATCATTCTAGTCCCTCCATTGACTTCCTGGTAGCCACTGCAGTCCTAAGGATTCATGTATTGTGGCCTTGTATTAATACAAATCTACACACAACATTTTGCACGGACAGTACAAGGGAATTTGCAGGTGATGCGGTTTTCACTTTCCCCTCCCTCCTCAGCCAGGAAATCATAAATAAGTAAAGTCTGCCTGTGCAGACTTTGCACCATGCAGACAAACGCATGAATTACCGGGTAAGCAGCGGCGACAAGGGGCTGTTCTGCTTCGCATGAT
Organism: Hoplostethus mediterraneus; assembly: GCA_034670385.1. Lineage (NCBI taxonomy): Eukaryota > Metazoa > Chordata > Actinopteri > Trachichthyiformes > Trachichthyidae > Hoplostethus > Hoplostethus mediterraneus. The sequence goes on along the minus strand of JAXDDW010000163.1, from coordinate 465,161 downwards.
GGACGGCGACCACCGGCGAGAGCAGAACGCTGCTGTTTGATGCTCAGCCTCTCAGAAGTTGATCGGTCAACGTCAGCCTTTAATCACCCCGCACATCTACCTCAACAAAATGACATTTTATGAGGGAAGGGGATGATAAATAGACTCTTGTGGGAATAAAAAGGGGAGATATTTCTCATAATTCCATGATATCCAACTCTTACCTGTTTTTCGAAAAGACGATGAAGCCGGCCTTGCTTCATTTTTTGTCTTCCTGCATGACAAACATTGACGCACGTCACCGTCTGTCGAATGCTTGCTGGTAATGCTTAATGCAAGTCTGGTTACACTGATCTCACACATACCCTTTTTTTTTTTACAACTTTAGAGACGAATCTCCAGACAACCCGAGATTTTTACTCCCGACAATTTCGAGGTTTGCATTTTGCCACTACAGTATCTCCAAAAAACACATTCAAGGAAAAAAAGTTTTTAAAAACCTACTTTCCCAGCCAATACATTCTGGAGTGTCCTTGAGAGATAAAGAGGTGGTCGGGATCTTCGGCCTTATTTGTTTGGGGTGCAAGGCTTTAAAAAAAAAAAAAAAAACAGCTCTGAGCCAGCAGTCTTGGACATAAAGTCTACTCTGAAGCTTCCCTCTATGTGCCTTCACTGGAAGAAAATATCTATTTGAAATAGTAATATAATCTAGTATTGAGTTTTAAAAGTCTTCCTTTTCATAAAACACGAAAACAATGATTTCTCCTGGTTTCAATGCAGTCAGTGAAAAAAAGGCAGATCACTTTATTCAAGTGAAAATGAGATAAATTCATCCATTGGAAGATTTCTTTCACTTCTTTTAGAAACAATAACACGTTCAGACTCAATACAAGATCAAAGTGTTTAAGTGCCATTCAGTAATTCATGACTTTTAGCGACTTCTATCACATTGACAGTTTACAGTTCGCATTTTCACAATAAAATGAGTGATGACTAATTAGAGCCAGAAAGTAAGGTTTGCAAGTCAGACATTGATGACAGTGGTGCTGACATTGATCAGCACCACTGTCACGGTCATTTTTAGATATTGGACAATAGAAATCTTATTCAGTGCACCTTTAAAATGGACATTTGTTCATACATACGTTCTTGCAATACCCATCTGAAGTAAAATGTGTATTTTTCTCTATGTTATGTTGGTTGGTACACTATTCTCTACTGATGTCCTTCAGCATACAATCACAACACACATATAACAGCGGTACTGAAAGCTCTATCGGTTATACTCCTGCAGCTTGCTCCCGATACGTTCAGCATTAGTCGTCTCCAGGTAAGGTTAATATGCATAGTTCATATTAACCATGTCACTCACCAGATGTCCCCACATAATAGATTTCTTTGATCCAACAGAAGTTGGGGGCTTAAAATAGCAAGTACTCTTGTCAGAAAATCCAATCTAAAATTGAGCCCTGTTCAATCATACATAAGCCAAAATTCAAAGGAAGGCGAGTGAATAATGGAACAAATGGAGATTTCCCCAGGTATTGTGCTTTACACCCTCCGAATTAACCCAGAACACAACAGCCACCTTCCATCCAACACTGCCTCATACACCCATCAGCATGCTGTACAATGTTGTATTTCTGTCCAGTGACAAAATAAAGAAAAAGCCTGCCTTTCTCCTTACTAAACAGGGGCGTGTCAAACAACCATGGTGATGGTGTTCTGCCGCCACCATAACAGCAGAAATAAATGAATTCATGAATGAGTTGTTTAAAGATACAATTGGATACAAATAACATAAACACAGAGACAGTAGTGGGACAATCTTGACATTTGACAACCTTGATTGGTCCTTCAAGACTCCAACAAGGAAATGACCTTTTTTCTCCATAACCATCTCTTTATAAACAAGAGGCACTTGAGCTGCCTAATGCCCCGCTATAATCACCATGATATATTAAACATAACAAGTCGTGGTGATGAGGCCATTCATTAAGCTAATTAATGGAGTAATTAGCAAATATTTCTTTGTCAACATACTTGTCTTAACATAACACAAGGGTGGTATTAATATGAACTCGTATCTTAAAGCATTAGGGAGCTAGAGCAGTTGCCAATTTACTCTGCAGTGTGCTCCACAGTCCAATCAGATCATCTACTCTATAGGGGGAACCTGTGGTGTTGCTAATTCACGTTACATCAGAGTTGAACTCATGAAAATAGCTTTGATGAAAATTACGACACACAAGAAAACACATTTTGGAACATGCTCTGTGACTCTACACTTGCTTTTATTCTAAACATTTTCTAATTTTGTTGAAATTGTCAAATTGTCAAGTCCCCTTCCTTGAATTGTGGCAGAGATTGTTGCTTGCTAGTCGCACAACGAAATTCGCTCAGACTCAAAGAGACTGATAAAGCAGGAGCGAGATGATTTTGTTAGAGCTGTGAGGGCAGGATATCTGACATTAGCTTTCTCCTACATTATTTTTGTGATAAATTTGTGATATAAGCTACCTCCATGTATATCTCTGCCTAATTTATAGATGGTGTCGGGAAAAGAGAGAGTGCGTAGATTGATATTAGCATACGCGATGTTAGCAAGCGCGATGTTAGCAAGAATACCTTTTTTTGCACCCAAAACTAGGCTTGTAACGCTGGCTGTACGCTATTGCTATATTCTCATCCTTTTCTAATTTTGTTAGCCTGCTACAATGTCATGCTTGAACTTTTGAAATGGTCAATCTTTCTTATATTTGTGTTTATTTGCCACAAGGGTCACTTTCCTTGAATTACGGCAGCGCTATAGCTAGCTAGTCACACAACGAAATGAGTGAATTCGCTCTCCGCCTAATTTGTAGTCTGGCAGGAACTGATTCATTTCAAAATTGGAACACAAGTGAATTGTCATACTTTTTACTTGCTTTTTATTTGTACATAAGACCACAACTATTCACAATGCAACCATGGAATTGAATTTCCATGGGATTTAAAAGTTTACTGCCCTTTATTTGTTGGGTTGTTTACACCCACACACAACAAGATATGAACTATTTTGTGCACCCCAATACACACACATGCACACACCCACACACACACTCTTTCTGTCAATGCCTATATAGTCTGGCAGTAGGATATGCAATATGACAGGAGCAGCTTGCCTGTATGTCAGCGCTCCTCCTCATGACACTCTGCTCTGAATTGTTGCGGGAGCAGATGGTTTGTCAATTTGTCAAAGTAAAGAAGAAAAAAAGGGGAAACAGGCACCAAAATAAATAAATAAATCAAGCCAACAAGAGGATCAAAATTACTGACCTTTGGAGCCCTCTCTCTTCTAAAAAATGCATGAAACAAAGCTGAAGACAGTGCTGTTGCAGCCTATACTGCACATACAATACTGTAGTTTGGGAATTTCACTCGGATCATGTAGGGAATAATGGCTAGTAGATGAATGTTTTATTCTCTTGGCCGTTGGGATATTTTTTGAGGTTTGATATTTTCTACAGTAGCATTGGAAAGAGCTGTCGAACATCCACACCTACAAGGCTGATAATTGAATCAATTAAAATAACAAGCCCCTTCAATATGAAAGCACACGCCGAATCCAAATTAAATCAAGTAAGATGAGCCCCGTAATACATTTGAGTCGACAAGTTAGATAAATGAGTTTTTCCCGGGCCGGATCAATATTGAAAAGACAAAAACATGTGACGGCCGAACTCGTGAAGATATTGAGACGGAATCAAAATGATGAATTTGTTCCATTTGCCTCACTTTACATTCGGGTAATGAGTTTACGCAGCAGATCCAGTCCCCGCAACCTTCCAAGACAAATGAAGGAAGATGAAAAATGACAACTGCGCCTCAATTGACATAGATCACATTACTGTTAGAGTCTGTCTCTCTGGGTTTACCGAGAAAAAACCAAAATGCCCGCATGAAAGCCTTGAAGTTTGTGCGTCATATTTCGCCGAGCCATTTTCTGAGCCGCCGTGAAAGCACGTGAAGTGAGTTTATCAGTCAGGTGCTAACAAGCGCATCTAACGTCCTTCTTAAAGGTCAGCCACCCGCCGAGAGGTGTGGACTTTCTGAATAATTCATTTTCTCTGTTATCCTTTGGAAACGGAGACCAGAAAATCAATTCCACACCCATGTCCGTATTTACTGCTCCAGTATTTTAGGCAACATTTACCCTCTAATTAGTAGATAATCAACCTGATAATGGATTGTACAAGGTATGGTGGGGTGGGGGCAGTGATGTTTCCAAATAGTTAAGAGTTTAGTGAGGCTGGGAAATTGTGGACATTGATTTTTCACCATGTAATCATGCTGTTTAGTACAAGGTCAACACTTTTAGCAATAAGGTGGAGGGTAACGCACCTCAACATCTCTGCTTCCACACTCAGCGGTATCTAGCAGTGGTAAAACAGACTGATCCCTCCCACAGTGAGAATTTCTTGACGCTCTCACCAACCAAAACAAACACATGATATGTGATATGCCATTCGGTGGAGGCTTTCATCCACAACACCTTATATTAGTGTGAGCGCGTACATTTTTAGCCCCAGTGGGAACGGACCCAATGATGCTGGCGGTGTTCCCGCAGCGCCACGCTCTACCTGTCGGGGGCCTCAACCGGGAAATCTTTCTGAAATGTGCCGATTTCTCAGCGGAGTAAAGCAGATTCTCCCCGGCACAAGTTGATGGACAGGGTGTGAATAACGGGATGGACGTGGAATAAAAATGGGCCGATAATGGGATGCAATTTTTGGAGCCCTACAGATGGAAAGGGCAGCGCAATCATAACAACAGCAAGGGTCCAACCACAGCACCCTAATCTTGTTTGGCATGTTGCTTTTATTTTTATTTTTTTCCACTCCAGCTGCTGCCAGCCTACATCACCTGATCACTAAAAACAGGTTTTAATAGTAAAGAAACTACTATTTTGATCCTAGCATGCAGAATATCAGGGCGACCGCCACTCAGCAGCCAATTCATCAATGGTCATGTTTTTATTACTACAAAAAAAGTGCTACATCCTTTTTTTTCTGAAACAAAAAGCATACAGTTGTTTGGTGTATCGCACTCACAAGATAAACGGCACTGTGATCCATTTGGAGTAGTTGTCACAACTGTACAGAGACCACATCCTCTGTCAGTGTGGCTGGCTGAACACACTCGGTACTATAAGTCAAAGTGACTGAGCTTTTGCCACAGCGTGAAAGAATGTCTGACACTGCTGGATTAGGTGTATTATAATATGTGCTGTCAAAGAACCTTGAAGAAACTTGAAGAGGTTGTTTCAAATGTTGTAATGGTGTAAATCTGTAAATTGAATTTTACATTTCTACACACCTAGACACTTTCTGTATGTATATGTACAGTATATGTATTGTTTTTCTTCATATTCTCATATAACAAGCATATTAATGTTTTTGTAACTTTCCCCTTATTTCATACTCATACTAATGTTTTGTTCTTTTACTATTGGTTGTGATTATATACTTTGCTGCATCCTGTTAGTATTTGCCGCTGCAACGTCTTTGATATCCCCCACAGGGATCATTAAATTTTAATCTCATCTCATCTGCCTCTAATTCAAGAGACTTGTGACAAATCACCTATAATAGCCTTCCCCCCGTATAGACGCCGCTACATCCTCTGTTGCAGACATATGAAAATCAGCTTTTGGAAAATCGAGCTGCTCCATAGCAACTGGTCACCCCAGCGGAACCAATGGCGTTGCAGCAATCATCTTTTGGCCCTTGTGGGTGGTGTTTTAAAGAGTCTATCGTCACAGTGGAAGGAGAGGGATAATGGTGGGAGAGCACTCCATTGTGGCCTATGGCAAATGGAGAAGCGATGTAGGGGAGTGTGAGCTCCCTAGTTACCTTCGGATGTCCTTGAAAGACAGTGCTGTCATTTTCCGCCCACACAACATCATTCCCCTTTAGCCTATGTTCCTGCAAAAAAACACTTCTATGCGGACACGCAGAGAGACTGAAAAGGCATCACAACACATCCAGTCATCAAGCACAAATACGCACTAAAGCAAACCTTGTGGGTAGAATTGCATTTAATTAGTTTTGATGAACAGAAAATGAGTAAATAAATAAATGAATCCAAATCTCACTCTGAAGACAAGACGATACTAGACTATCATGTCATTTTTTCAATTTTTTTCTCCATTCCCACCAAATATATGAAATAACCTTTTCTTTGGAATCTGCTGCTGTGATGAATGCAACAGTTGACTTCTTTCATATTTTTCAATTCATCAAAAAAGAAAACATTATGACTAAAAAAAAGAACTAGAATTGTATTTGTGAGCATTGTCCATGATTCTGACAAGGCTGACTTAAAACTCCTGGTAACCCTTCCTTTTTAACAGTCACCATAATGGTAAGAAAATTAAGAATAATGGTGGTTCCATGGCCACAAACAACACTTTCTTATACAGTTAGGTTTAATAATTGAACTGATGAGTAATCTCAGTTTCCAAGTATTTACCTCCTCAGTTACACTTGCTATTTGTACCATGTACTTACCAGATAAATATGTACTACTGCAGTGACTAAAAGAAAGGGTTTACCAGCCGTCTGCATCCACAACACGAAGGTGATTGGAATAATCTGCCCCCCCCCCGCCAGTTTTCTAAAATGGGCTGGTCAGCTGGAAGGTGGACTGTGGCTACGTTGTGCTGCTTTGATCCATATAGCACTTTGATGTACGCCAGATATCCCCTTGAGACTTGGCTCTACTGTGAACCCATTAATATTATCGCTATTGTTATTTATTTACAACCACCGAGGACCGAGCAACTCTCCCCGCGCCAGCAGTTGGTTCCCATTCCCAACACTTGCGAATGGCGAAGCTGGGCTTACGAGAGCGCTCGGCTAATGCTCTCTCGTTCTTTCTCTCTCTCTCTCCCTCTTGTTCTGACAGTTTGCCTTATGAAGTTAACCCTGGGATCTGGGTAATAAATCAAAGCACCTCGGTCGTCCGGTTGATAACGCCTCATACTCAGCAATTATCTGCTGAATCAGATTGGTCACCGCAAGCTCCGGGGAGCCATAAATCTACAGCACCTTCTGATGCGGCTGATATATCCAAGGGAAATGAGGATGGCGAAGGAAGCTCCTGACCTGTGGTTGTTTTTCAAGAAAGAGAGAGAGAGAGAGGGAGAGCGAGAATGCTATCTGGTTATTTGGGAGGAATTTCACATTGAATGTAATCCTCAGACGCACTCTAATTTCTGTGTATATACAATATAGATTACCAAAACAAACAGTTTGTGTCTCACGGTCTCTCTTCGCAATATGCTCAAGCGATGCTGTGACATTTTCCATCTGTCTCTCATCAGTCGCGTTCATCACAGTGCAAATTAATTTTCCAAGAAGTCTCTCGTTGACATTGCCGGCACCTTTAATTGAAACCGATTTGTTTGTCTTATACCGTTCGTCACCGCAATTTGGTTCCATTTAGGGGCACTAGCAAGCGGTTAACTCGAGTAAATATTATTTTTTCCCCCCTTTTCCTCCACTGTCAGACGAGTCACTGGTGAGGCAAAGTAATTGACCAAAGCTGAAAATGTCACGGTATCCCATTAAACAAGGGCAGTCAATTAAGAACCAATTCTTCGATGTACACTGACAGCATGGCCGTGTACTGCGGCAACTCCATCTCCCGCATACCTTTTTCTCCTCCTGACTCATAACCTTCATTTGAATTGCAATTCACAATCCGACTCATAGCCGAGTGCCTCTAGCATCCAGTCCGGCGCAGATAGACTCAGTGTTTTTTTTTTTTAACTCTTCCCTGAGGAACATACCATCTGCATGACAAAGCACTCCCCGGGCCTACCTCCTCTATTTCACCACTGCACGGTTCAATGGGTGCAGTTAGAGGTGATAAATGATTTATTTTCCTCTGCGTTCGCCGTAGTTGCTCGACTTTGCCCAAGCTGTTTCCACTCATAACACCGTATGATTTATGTGGGAACGTTAAATTCCCTCAACTTTGGGCTTTCTTTAATGCTCTGCCGCATGGAGTACATGATGTGATATAAATCCACGACTTCAGCTACGTTAAAAGAAGAAAACGCGGCATCCCCCAGCAAATAGTGATGGGAATTCCGGCTCTTTTCAGTGAGTCAGATCATTCGGCTCAGCTCAGGAATAAGAGCCGACTCTTTCGGCTCCCAAACGGCTCTTCATTCAGTAGCACTTCAAGAATTAAATAAGCAAGATTCTTCATCTGCAATACATCGAACTATGTTTGATGGTTGAAAAGCAAGGGGGTTTCATCGAGGGGGGGGGGGACCGCAAACTTACTCCTCTTCTTTTGGACGCAGGTTCTTGCACCCGCTCTCTAGCCCAAGAGTCCATTAAACTAGCATGCTGCACTTTCTCACCGCGCTCCTCCTATATGTCAGCAACGCTCAACACTCAAGACATCTCCCCCCGCTGTCGGCGCATCCCTCCTGCTCCGGCATATCAGTTCAGTTTTTCTCTCATAATGCGGTGACATTTTTTTTTTTTTTTTGCCCCTGCGGTAGTCTTGTCGGCGGTAGTTTTGTCTGAACCGCCCCGAAATCTGGTTCCCGTCAGCGCCGATGTTGTCTTCGGCGAGACAGGAGGCCAGTCCTCCTCCTCATTATGCGTGACCTCCTCCCTGTTTGTCTCCACCTGCCCTTGCATCCTGCCCTCCGCTGTCTGTCACGCGGCGTAATCATATTCACACAGTGGAAATCACATTACATATTAACTGCCACTGTGGAAGAGTTCAGGGCAGTGGCTGGACAAGCCTAATGAATGCCTAACCAGCGAAATGACAGTAATAATGGCATGAAAGAAGGGTCCCGAAATATCCCGAGCTCTCCTCCATCTGTCCTCCTTCTCCTCCTGCTCGCACGGCGTAGTAAATAATACAGTACAGTGTCACAATATTGCCTCTGTCCCCACATACACAGTCAAGGAAAAAAATCAAAATACTGCCACGAAGGTCAGACAATATATTGGGCTTTTATTAAAAAAAAAAATCGGCACACATCGATCTGTGTCAAATATTTATTGTGGAATTGATCAATACACTGGTTGTCTATGGGAAGCCCTAAACCTGAATGAATTAATAACAAAAATCCATCAGTGTGTTTCTTTTATTCTTATTCAATAAAGTTCTTTTGGGAGGCCATGGAAATGGTCAAATTCAAAGGTACTGAATGGCCCAGCAGCTTCAATCCAAAAACGTCAGTATCGGCATTTGATGACTTATATCGGCGGAACCCTGACTGTCACTGCGGGTGCAGATCAATTAAGTCAAAAGGTCTTAGCTGTGTGCTGGAGAGAGGAGCAGAGGGAAGGCAGCGTCTGATGGGGTCAACGTGATAACTAAAGGAAAGCTCACATCACCCAGACGATCCAAAGCCGAGTGAATATTCATTAAATCCTCCACAATAAGAGAGAATTTAATCTGCCAATTTAATTATGAGGCTGGCGCACAGGAAGGCTTTGGTCTAGATTCAGTTTCCCCGGGAGATTCGCCCTCTATCCCTCACTCCCACGATGAGACAGAGAGAGAGAGAGAGAGAGCAGCCATTTGACCAGCAATGAAGGGAGGCCTGGCCTCTCCGCCGCTGCACAAACCAGAGGAGGAATAATGAGTGAGGGATGACAAGGGAAAAGAATGGAACAATACAGCAGCGTGGCCATTACTTATCCGCGTGGCCTATTATCCTGAGAAAACAAGCAGCATCCCCCACGCCGCAAATTAGGACACTGGGAGAAACAGGGAGTTACCGGGGATGGGGAATGGTATTCCCGCGCAAGGATGCAGTGTCAGTAATAGCTTTCAAATAGACTTTTTACGATATCGTTCCCGGGCTCTTCTGAGCTTCTGTACCGTAGTGGGGGTGAGTGATTGTGCATTAAGACGCAGGGGCTGGCTCCGGGGCAAGCCGGGAGCACCGAGTCGCTTCTGATCTGAAAACATGTTGAGCACGTGAAGAAAACGAATTACGTTGAGGTAGTTTCTCTTGTTAATTGTCTTGCAAATGAATGTGAACGTATGCAAGCACAGGCAAGTTGCATGGTAATAAAATAGGTTCACTTTTCTCCGTTCTTTAAATGCAAACCTCTAATTAAAATGTATAAATCGGAACATTGCACCACTACTCGGAAAAAAACATTAAACACGGTAATAATTGTGGTATCTTTCAAGCAACAGAATGTTTCTGGACCACAGCACCACCTCGTTGGCACCATAAGACCCCTGGCAGCCCATAATTAAAGTAGTAATCCATGACATTTTAATATAAATAAATGTATTTTTTGCTACTCTCTATTGCCAATTGATATAACACAACAGTGATCCAACCTCTACCCAGTTCATGAGCGTTTCCATTTGCTGTTCTAATCACCCGGTGTCAGGCACCGGGAAACAGGAAGTGATGTGTTTTACGTTTCCGGTTTATTTGGGATAAACAGAAGCACTGGGTATAGTTAGCATGAGCAGCCATAGCCATGTTGGCTGAGCAAGCAAAGAAAAGAGCGCCGCCTACAGAAACTCAAACTTCATCAACAGGAACTCCAAGGAGAAAGACGTCACAGTACTGGGACACACTGTTTGATTGACAGGTGATCTCTTGGAAGACCAGTGCAGAAACACCACAGCGATGAAACAACAAACAAAAAACAACAAGAATCTCAGGGGGTTATCACTTTAACAGATGATGACGGTATATATGTCATTAATTAGCACCTCTTAAGACAGCTATCGCCTCATCAAGTAGATCTCTCAGTGCCACACCATTGCATGGAAACGTATTAAACTGAAAAAAAAAATCGCTGCTGGTTCGCTGGTCAAACTCTACAGCAAATGTCATACTCAGCTTCTAGCCCACGTCCAGCCAGCCTCTGTTTTGAGACAGCCCTGCGATTACAGCGGACGGGCGATACTGTTGAGCATCTGTTGAGCTGGTGAACTCGAGCGGCGAGAAGAAGAGATGCGTAGCAGAGGTGATTCAGTTCAGTTGTTCAGTTGGGGCTTTCGATTGCTCACGCTGCTCTACACGCGCCGCACGACCCCACTCGGCGGTATCAGACAAGAGCCCTACAGCCGTTGTATATACGCCGCTGTTACACCTACGGAAAAAACGCCGGGTCATTCAACTGGAAAGGCTCACGGCGAATTAGAACATAGGTAGACGGATGAAGCTATCAAGATCATGTCTTTTTTTTGTACAAAGACATCGTTGTCGGTCGCAAACATGTTTGTGCCATTGAAAAACCTTTGGGATTATTACATTTTTTGGTTAAAATAAGTTTGATCACAGTTGATTTACGTGCATTTGATATGTATGGTGCGGAGATGCAATACTATAAATGTGCATGGCAGCAAGTTTGTTTGGTAATTCGATAGCATGTATTTCAATGGACTGCTGTGTTGATACTGTTTGTACTTGCATTGTGTAACTCCCTTGTAAGTGCATTATGTAAGGTATAAGGGTCTTATTGTGTGCTTGCAATACTTTGTCCATAGGTTAATACACTAGATTAGCACTATTGTAAAGCAATGTATAGCCTGGGCATCCCATCTTGTTCCTATTTTTCTCCACACGCGTTGCCTGCAGTGAATTAAACAATGAAAAAGTAGCACCCAGTGGACCTGTTTGTGCTATAACACAATACAGGGGTAATGGAGGTAAAGTGAGTCGGCATCAAACCACAATAACAAAACAAGTCAATTCCAGGAAAGTCAAAAAGATGGTTTAGCATGACGAGATTTTTTTTGTTGTTGCAGGATTCCTCGAGGCCCCGCGAGACGAGAAACACGCATTAACATTTTTATTTTACGGTACCTAACCAGCGGAGGAGGCAGCGGAGGAGATAACAAGAACAAAAGGAGTTCAGTTCCCATTGCGCGAAACGAATCAAATGGCGAGCGAATGAGCGGGGAAACGACGCCCGCCGCTATCGTGTCTCCAGGCGACGAGGCTTGTCGTTTCACGACGGGTTCGCAATGGACTCTTTTGTGGCGGAGGATTTAGAGGGCCTCTAATCTACTGCTGTGACATCAAATGTAAAGAGCTTATGCGCGGTGTTACTCGCACACCCGTATTAATAGAGCGACGGCAAGCCATGCGGGCCTACTGGAGGGAAATTAATGGCCTTGTTTGGATAAGCGCGGGTCCCCCAGGTCTTCCTCCGCGGTGAAAAACAGTGGAAATAATTCACAATAAACAAAACTATATTACATCTACAGTTGTTCGAATTTCACGCTGCTCACCGGCCCGGTGTAGGGAGGGTAACGGGCCGGAGGTCTCGTTTTGGCTGAGTTGACCTACTGCATCTGCCGGGATTCTCCACGGATTACTCAGGTGAACATCTTCCCCTGCTGTTTTTCCCCCCCTATTTTAACGGCGGGGTACCAGTTTTTGTTGCCATCGGCGGGAAACAGGTCATCTAAAGACGATCGCGTCAGGCGGCAGAGAGATGAATCAACTCTGCAGGGGCGTGGGAGGGGAGGGGTAATTTCTCTCTCCCTCTGTCCATCTCATCTCTCTCTCTTCTGCGTTTTTTTATCTGTTTTCAGTGCGCAGTGGATGCGGGGGTGCGACCCTCAAGGCCTCGCCGCACCAAAGTAAAAGCGTGAGAGAGATAGAAAACAATAACTGAGAGCACAGTTCAATATTAAGGGGGTATACATAATCCATTTGGGTTATGACCATGAGCCAATGAGGCAGAATGATCATATTTACACTGCGGGCTATACGGGGCAGAGGCAGAGGGATTTTAATCAAATGCAATGTAACCTTTTTATACCCTCTGGTCAGGAAAGAACAAATATTTAGGGAGCTGCAGGCAACTGACTTATGGAATTTCAATGAGAAGCGCTCTTCAAGCTCCTGCTTCCGTCCGTAAGGCTCAACAGCGTGATGTTTTAGTTTTATATCCACTCAGAAAGTAATGCCGCTTGCTAAAGCTACTTTCAAGAGGTACAGTTGACGTGATTGATCTGCCGCGAGGAAAAAAACGCTACTCAATAGATAGATGCTGTTTAACGGTGAGGCTGATTCGGGAATTGATCAGGCACCGACACACTTTTGCCTCTCAGTCAAAATGACAGTTCAACTAAAACAACTTTAGGAGAGGAAGTTAGGAAAAAAGTTTTTATATGCAGAAAAAGGACATTTCTATCCAGGTACATACATATGTTTAGGTAGAAAACTAAACTCCCTACCCATTCAGAAATAGTATGATGTAGCAATTTAAACCCATGGGGGACAGAACTTGGGCTTTACATTTCTGGACAGCTATTGGCTAGGAGAACATTTTCCAAGACGTCTTTAAAGTGTAGCATCAAGCCAAATCTTCAAATTGCTAGTTGAGTGAGGTGACACGTTGAAAACCCCTCAATTTTCAATGATTGAATTGGTATGGTTCCCATTTGTGTAAATCCCCTAAAGCTCCAAGTCTCTTACAGCCACCGTTTCTGAGGTCAACTTAATCTCGTAGCTGTGGTTTATGTAGTAATACCTCCGCTGCATGTTAAACTACTGTAAAAAGATTAAAAAAATAAATCACATTTGATCTATTGTGACTGTGTATAAAAACGTACACAATCAAAAATACCCTACTGACTACATAACTAGCTAAATATAGATGTAAAACAGCATAATTTCAAAATAAAGTTAGGAAAACTTTAAAATATGACCCTTTAAGGTGGATTTAATAAATATTAGGTCCTGCCCCTCAAGATGTAAATTCTCACCCCTGCATGTCATCAATGTGAAAACCACTGTTATAAACACCTGTTTTACAGTGTACCAAGGCACTCTGACTTGCAGATAAAACAAGTCATGGCTATATGAACATAGGGCATTGCATCTGCAAGTCAAAGCGCCTCGTGCTCCTTATCTCAAAAATTCAATTCTAACCCCGGCAGCCCAAAGAGAGCAATGACTCAGCACGGACAGCACCTGGGGAAGCATCCTTCTCCAGGGTTCACCCACCACTAAAAAAAAATCAAGTCCAATAATCCCTCAAAAGAAATGAAATTCTTCACGACACGTCCGTCAAATGTTAACTCACGTCCTCCACAGTGGACGGGAACAAATGAAAAGGCAAGCCCCTCAAAGGCAGCTGCACCATCCCTCATGTACATATTTCAAATGCTTAATTAATTAATTGTTAAAAGAAAAGAATGGGCCATAATGATGAGTTAATGCGCCTCCATTCTGCTATTGTCCCTCATATGAATCGTTAAGCCTTAATGATTTGGAATAGGATTAAGACTTCTGTATTAGTGGTTTGTGAGTGCGGTGAGTTTTGCCTGTCACCATTTCCGCTGCACTCTCACGCCGGTTCGCACTAGAAAAGCGAACCCTCTGAATGAAAGCGCCACTGAGGCAGCTCTGCACCAGTTAAAAGTTTGTGAGCTCATAGTAAATTTGAAACCAAGGACACTCTTCCACCGCAGCCGGGGGATTTATGGAAGGGCTGAGATCATATCACCATACTGTACAATGATAATAAGCCTCCACCAATTCATCACCACAGCCAAGAGCCCTTACCTCAGCTAAAGTCTCCATTCATTTCTCCTGAATAGAGACAGTCTAACATCCCTTTTTTTTTTTTTTCTATTTCTGATTCCTCCCCATGATAAATGAAAAGTTCCCCAGCTCAGAAACAATTGGCTCCCTTGTGGATTCCTCTTTCTTTTCATGAGCATTTGACTGGGTTAATTCATTTCTACAGTAAGCTTGCCATTTTCGCCCCCCCCCCCAACACAAACAGCGAGCGACGCCTTTTGTATTCACTTAAAAAAAAATATGATCTGAATTGCCGTTATCGGACATTTTCCTCTCCTTGCCAACGTGTTTTTGTTTATATTGTGTTGGGTTACGCGCCGAGGGGCACAAAGCTCGGCTTCTGCTATTCTGAGAGACAAGAGATGGTGAAGGCTGGAGGGGGGCCCGGCTTTGGAAATCGCTGTCTCTCTCAGTTATGATTTCACTGAACTCCTTCCTGAACAATAACACATTCAAATGTTGAAGACACAGCTGAATCATTCTTCGGACTGACAAAGATATTTCAATGGGTCATTCTCCCAAACTTGTAGAAGACACACACTGATTGTTGTGATTGCAATAGCTGTCAACAATAGCTCCATCTTTGGTGCTCAGCCTCCTCGCTGTGGTGTTCCTCACTGCACTTCCCAGAGATCACCTGTCAATCAAACAGTGTGTCCAGCACTGTGACGTCTTTCTACTTGGATTTTCTGTCGATGAAGTTTGAGCTTCTGTAGGTGGCGCTCTTTTGTTTGTCTCTCGGAGCCATTAGTAGTTGCAGTTATTAAAAATAATATGCCGGAATTTTGTATGAATCGAGCTCACGTGACTGAAACAAGCAGTTAGTAACTTCTTCATTTTCAACCTTCTTATCTAACCATGCGGCTGGCCACATGTAGGTGTAGTACGAATGAATGCGTAGATATAGCACATTTTGCATGGGGTGCATAATGTTTTCATGAGATATATACGAACGTTGAGCGTGAGAAAACGTTGAAGCCAGAGGGTTTATTAGTGTAAACTTGTAACGGATATTAACTGATGAATATTTGGTAACATTTGAAGTGAATTGTGATGCATTACATGTAGATTACATATAGAAACTTTATCAATCAATCAAACATCAGAAATCAATTTAATATCATGTATTTACCAGTTACCCCACCCACAGTCTCCATGTTTATTATATCATGGCTCTGATTATAATAATTATTACACTCTCACAACACTTATTACTTAGCCACCTATTTATTTCAATGCACTTTTAATGCCTTATGCCCAAAATTTGATACTTTTTCCATCTTTCCTTTGTCATGTCTGCCACCTTAAAGCATTTGTAAATCACTCTAACATTTTTCGCTGTGTCTGTGACAAGAGCACCGAAGCACTCTCTTTTTTCAAAATGATGTGTCAGATCTGATTTCCAAGCGCACCCAAAACAACTCGCCACAAATTCTGTGCCGAGAGGACTGAACACCATCCAGGGTGCTGGCATGGCACGGACCAGTCGAACCTTTGAGGTGTGGATTTTGGATGTTTGTCCTTTAGACTGGCCCGTAAGACGAAAAGGGGGCTGACATTAGGCGTTGAGTCTTAATTATCTCAGAACTTTGCTAAATCAACCTTTCACATATGCCTCTGTTAGGGGAGATAAGGCAAATCCATCTTTGTCTGCCTGCCTTCCCGAGGGGGGCTGTGTTTATCTCTTCACAGCATCTCCAGAGAGAAGCCACTGCAGTGTGTGATTATCCCCGACTCTCCGCTCAGTGGTGGAGAAATGTTCTGTCACCCAGCTTTACACATGGTAAGACTTTGAGGTGTTCGCTTTACCGCTCAAAATGCTCACCTTGAATCTGAATAACATTTTAAAGAAGATTTTCACATTGTGTTTTTCTTACGTTTAATCTCGATTCATCGGAATAGAAGAATTCGTGTTCACGGTCTCCTTTCTACTGGATGATCTGGATATTCCCGCTATGATGTGAGACACTTTGATGACGCATTTCCCCCTCCGTAGTACAGGTGCAAAGCGACACGGAGACGGGAGGAAAGCTTTTTTCTCCTCAAACGACCACAGAGACTGGCCTGTAACAGCATTACACGCCGGCCTGCAGGGAAATCAAAGCTGCGAAGGTGGACGTGGAAGCTGAAGGCTAGCGGGCTCTAAAAGTGCTGAGATCTGACACCACGAGATCTGTAGTGTCGGACCTCCCGGGGTAATTGGAGCTCCTCCACAATGTGCTGGAGGAGAGATAGGTGAAGATGCTTTGATCAGCCTGATAGGATTTTGACTTTTCCTATAGCCGCCAGTGAGGCAGGGCTCCTCGCTCAGGTTCACCTTCACATAGCTGGGGAGAAAAAAGACATGACATGTAATGAGATTACAGAAAGCCGATTACAAAAATAGTTTTTGTAATCCTTTCAATTACTGGAAAAAGACAAAAACAGTGATCAGAGCTGTTACAGTACAGATCAGAATTGTATACAGCTTTGAGCAAGCAGGCTAATCTGTAATCATGACATTGAGTCTATTATTTTCTCATGAAATACAATTTCTCAACTGCTGGCCAGGATCTGCCTTCCCATCAGCCTATAAATGCAGTGTGGTGTCTGAACTGTGAGATGTTGTGGCCGATATGAAAGTCAAAGAGTAGCTGCAGGCTCAGTGTAGTGTAGTTGCATTAAACCTCAATAGGTGGAGCCAAAAAAACATTTTTTTTACAATTTCAGGGCCCAAATTAGCCAACTGACAAACTTGAATGGTTAAGAAGGAACTCTAGTCAAAATATAAATAAAAATATAAATTGCTTTTTTTTTTACCATGGCATTCATGATCTTGTAAGGTCGGCTGGCTAGTTAGCTGACATTGTTTTTCTTTTTGTCTACTCAGAGTTGATTTTTTTTTTTTTTAATTTACATGTTTACTCACCTGCACGATCCTCTGGCTCGACTATCTCACACCCCCAATCACAGATGTTTTCAGGGATGGCCAGATGATATGACATACCTGCTCTCACAGCCCTCCCTCTAAAATCCAAACCAGGTCTCTACATGTTTGCTCACCCTAGTTCAACAGCATAATGCTTACATCAGATCCTGTGTATTGGCAAAGGAAAAGCAACCTTTCCCAGCATGCACCTATGTTGGTATGTGTACTCAGTGATTCAAAACACTGTTTTGTATTATTTCTTCGCAACTCAGCTGGCGAGTCTTACCAACAAAATAAAATTAATTTGTAGAAAGTTGTTTTTTTAAAAGCAGTATTTATTCTCTAGTGTTACACTGAATACATTGGCAGAGAAATGAAAAATATCCCCCATTGCTACGGAAAACTAATCCAGCTTTTTGTCGAGCTAATAAATGTACAGTGGAAGAGCAGTGGAACAGAGGATGCGCTTTAGTAACATTTACATGTCAGGCATTGCTTGTTTGATACTTTACTTCCTCCCCTAAGCCTCCGAGAGGTTATAATAATGATTTTCACCAAATGTCCCACCTCTCCCTCTCTGCAGATAAATTAATGGCTTGAAATCATTCACTTGTCGTAATCATATTTTGCCAAAAGCAGTTTGCCAAAATGAAATGAAATTGTTTCCTTTTCAGGGAGGTGATAAAACACAAAATAATTTTCAAGTCTTGCATTGCATCAAAAAACAAATTAAAAATATTTCATTAGATAGGCATAGTATTATTATTATTATTATGAATGTCTTAATAATTAGTTTATTGAAATATTTTAATGTATTTATTCAATATTTTTTCAGATTAAACCTCCTACATCCATTATGTTTCAGGTCAAACTGACAAACCTGAAATACACTCAAAAGCAGTCCAATAATCAGACAGAACCAATAAGAACTCATTTATTTTTTATGATTACTTTTCTCACTGCATTCAACAGCAGTGTAAGTAACATATTTACTTTCTCACAAATGTTAACAACACTGTTTAATGAATGTGTTGTAAGTATTTTCAGTTTCCCAAGTATATATTTTTGGGGGGTTAAAATTACTTCTTTAGTCATTTCACTCCACATGATGAGCAGAATCTAAATGGGCTTTCTGCGGATGTATTCTCCAAATTTTACATGTGGTGCTGGTTTTACTGTTCTCAGCTGAACAACACACATCTTTTCTGTTTTTGCCAGCATCTGCATCCACCAATATTGTACTGCTGTCTGATCTCAGTTCACAAGCATGCTTCCACAAGGCGCTAGAAAATCAGCACAGGCCAACAGGCAGTCGTGCGCTAGCAGCTGGATGCTTGTCCAGATTGTCAACTCCCCCTTTTGATTGAATTGTAGTCCAGGATGATTTTGGCTCCGTGTCTTCTCTTGAGCTCAGAAATGCATCTTTGAGCATTGCAAGAACATTCTGAAGCAACAGTATGAAGCAACTGTTGCATGTTCAGAAAAAGCACATTTCGAGGCCTTGCATCTTCGGAGGCTCTCTGGGAGACTATGCTCCCACTGTGGTCAGCTTTCTCTTCTGTAGTGCAACTCAAAGGCAATAGGATGTTGTCGCACGTGATGCTCTGACACGTATCCAACAGCATGAACATCCCCTGATTCTTCTCAGGTTCTCTAACTAGATTTACTTGCTTCCATATTCGCCACCTCCACTCCATCCTCTGATCTCCACAAGGTCAGCTTTGACCAAGTAGCGCTTAACTTGTGTGTCTGTGTGTGTGTGTGTGTGTGTGTGTGTGTTACGCCTAATATTATCCAATAATGTACGTTTTTTGGAGAAGGGTTGACACTGTTTGTAAGATTTGGATGATTCATGTATAAGGGAGAGGTGATTCTAACATACAATAAGAACTAATGTAAATATAGATAAATTCAATCATAATAAAACACATCAAAGACAAGAGGATTTTCATCAATGCACAATACATTGATGGTTCAGTACGTAAAATAGATGGATCAGATTATGACCTATGATATATGATATATTATCACGATATGATTGTGATTGTGTGCTCAAACATAAACAACCCCGGAATTGAAATCTGTGGGAATGCCAGAGGGAGCGGGTAATGCTGGGAAATGTCAAAATAAAGGAAAGGTCTGAGTTATTAATACATTAAAATAAATTGAATGGTTTAGGTCCAATCAATCCCCTATAGGGTAAGGTGAATGCCAATATCTACAACCCCCAACCGGAGCGATCACTTTAATCCTGCGGTAGATCATTTCTATCCTGACAGGAGCGGTCTCTTCCATTGACAATGAATGGGAGACTGACTGACTCATAGGATGGTGATTCATACACTATACGGCCAAAAGTCAGTGGACACCCCTACTAATTATTGAGTTCAGGTGTTTCAGGGTTTGGGCTTGTCCCCTTAGTTCCAGTGAAGGGTAATCTTAATGCTACAGGATATGAAGACATTTTAGCCAATTGGGCGCTTCCAACTTTGTGGCAACCGTTTGGGGAAGGCCCTTCGCTGTTCCAGCATGACTGTGCCCCTGTGCACAAAGCGAGGTCCATAAAGACATGGTTAGACGGAGTTTGGTGTGGAGGAACTGGACTGGCCTGCACAGAGCCCTGACCTCAACCCCACTGAACACCTTTGGGAGAAAGTAGAACGCCGATGGTGAGCGAGGCCTTCTCATCCAACATCACTGCCGGACCTCACAAATGCTCTTTTGGCTGAATGGGCACAAATTCCCACAGACACACTCCAAAAGCTTGTGGAAAGCCTTCCCATAAGAGTGGGGGCTGTTTTAAGGGGGGGGTCCAACTCCATATTAATGCCCATGGTTTTAGAATGGGATGTCCAGAAAGCTCATATAGGTGTGATGGTCAGGTGTCCACTGACTTTTGGCCATATAGTGTACGTTGAATCCGCTCTAGTTGATAGAAGAGCTAGAATACCTCAAACTGTGCTGAGGCGCAGGAACATTATATTTTCAAGCACGACCTAAATAGCTGACCTATAATTCTCAACCTGTGTGATTTTGGAGGATTTGCATTTCGTTAAGCTATCAAATAAAAGCGTAATGCAGCGATCCGCTGCGCCCAGACTCCCTAAGGAACCTCATTTAAGAAGTTAGCGAACGCATCTCTTTTAAAACAACCCTCTACTTTTTTTTTTTACGACCGGTTCCTTAATCCTCAGGCTCAGTCTCGAGGCTGAATAGAGCAAAATAAAAACAAATCAATACAAGTTTATCCATTAGAACCCCTCCCCTCACCTCAATGCACAGCGAAGTACACGTAAAAAAAACAAACTCTTAAATCTCCCAAGATTTTCAAGGATACATCCTGCTTAGGTGTCTGGGATTTATGAAGCAGCCAGCAGGTGCTATTTGTGTGGTTACTCCTTGTGAATATAAGAATACCTCATTGTTTTTTTGGCTGGGGAGGATGTAACTTTATTCACATGCAGGGCCAGGTGAGTGCCAGTGCTTTTTTTTTTTCAAATCTCCTGAGGTTTCTCTCTCAGACAGTCTGTTAATGCAGACCAGCCATCCCGGGGAAGGGAGGCCGACCCAGGCAGTACTATATGGAATACTAATGCCCTCTGTCGTACACAGACCCCTTACACCAGCCTCCCCGCCACCACCCCACCCCTTCCCACGAAAGCTGCTTTACCACATCTGAAAAGCCATTTTCACAGCGTTGCGAAAGTTATCAAAGGTCTGGCATGGAACTTTGATCTCAATTTTGTAGCCTCCCTCTTGCCGCCTTTGCAAGGGCGGTGCGGAAGAGGCTCCGTGGGTTTGCACCCTCTGGCTTTGAGGGGTTGCGAGGAGAGGGAGGGTTAGAGGCACGTGGATAAAAGGGTGCACGAGCGGGTCCGGATGAGGATGTTGACGTGAGGCGACAGCTGATTGACAGTGATCTTGGGCAAATCGCCCGGGATGGATTGCCTGCCCACAATTACCGACCTGTCCGTGTGACGGCGGCGGGCCGGACCGGGGATTGTGACCTCCAGTCGGAGGAGGCTCAGAGCCCTCAAGTCCCTCTCCCGCCGTTCCCTTTTTCACAGAAGTCCCCTCAGATTACCTCACACGTTGACTCCTGCCAGGGGAGAGAATGGGTCCGCTCTCTGAATCAGCAGCCAGGCAGAAAATGTGAAGAGAGGTGAGCAGGCTACGTAATTGACTTTGGACTGAGGCGAAGGATTCGGGCAGGGGAGGGGGGAGGGGGGACGGCGTATCTGATTGCCGTCGCCCCCCCCTTGTGTCCCGCTCTGTTTAGACCCGCCTCCCTTCATGCCAAACCAAATAAACAACGGTAAACATTAACATCGGCTCTTTGATTATGTTATATTTTAATGACATCCCCTTTTTTTTATCTGCAGCTATTTCGGGTAGATAAGTCTCCAGACTGCATGGTGAATGCAGGGGTGGCGGCGAGGCTTCTTCCTTTTATTAGCCTGAATTTAACAAAGAATCCCTTGAGGGCCTAACCCATATCCGCAAATATCTGCAATGGGAGAAAAAAAGGCAGAAACAATACAGCACCCGAAGCCATGTAAATGTTTCTTTTTCCAGGGAAAGATAATTTGTCATCCCGGGGTCGGCAGCCCGCTGGTGTTAAATCAGTAGACTCGGGGGCGCCTGACCCCAAAAAAAATCCTCTTGGATGGATACAAGTCGGGCCAGTGATCGGTGCTCTCTGCATATTTGCGGGGGTCCGTTGCCGGTCGAGCGCCGATTAACTCCAGTCCAATATGCCACCGTTTTGCCCCAGCGGTGGAAAAGGTTTATTTTCTACCACTCTGCTTGTCATCCAGGCCGCCCCAGATAGAGGTGGCCTCGCCGGAAAAGAGCCTTAATGGAAGTCCAGTGCCTATAGAAGCAACGCGTCTATCTCGCAGCTTCGCACTCCAGAAAAATAGGGCTGACCCCCCGGCCCCCCCCCCCCGCCCGCAACACCCGCTAATCTCCAGAAAATTCACATTTCGCAATTTACTGAAGAGTTCAAGCACCTGTCCTATCTGAAAAGGGGGAGGATCCTTCTCAATGTCGCTGCTGCACTCAACAGTCGATTTGTGGTTGAATTTCAGCCTGGGGGGGATAGCAAATAAGAGAAATCATCGGGCTGTTCTGGTACGCCATTGTGTCTCCAATGCCAGAAATCAGATGGTGCTAGAATAGGGTACTCTCTATAAAGGGGAAAGTCACGCCTCTGAAATCTCATTCTCGTACACAGTAGGCATGTGTCATGATGCAAACATGTACGGGCCAAAGCAAACAGTTTCCAAAACCCAGCGAAATGCAAATATCTTCATTTATTCATGGATGCTCTCCGGTGCGTCGGACCCCAATGATTTTAGCAGAGCTGGCAATTACGTAGCACTGGCCCCTCTAATGGTTGAATTCCCTGTTCGTGTCCACAGTGTTGCTACAGGCAGAGCAGACTTTCATGGTTACCGCTCCCTCAAGTGGTTAAAAAAAAAAAAGAAACTCATCCAAGAAAATATTACCACGTTGGTTGATTTTCTTGTAGCCTGTGGCCCCATTAACTGGCTGGGATGAGCTCAGAAAGCTCACTGCAGCCCCCACGTGGAGACTGACACTCTTGAGGGGAAAAAAAAAAACACGACAGCTGTCAGATCCTCGGGCCTTATAATGCAGAATTCAAATTGCTGTACCTCATCGGCGTTTCCAGCAGGGCTCAGTCGGTGGACGGCTTAAATAATAGATCCAAAACAGCATCGTTGCATGTTCCATGCATGTTGCATGATGCTGGCAACACTCAGTAAGATCACACATCCCCTTTTCATCCCATTGGACATCTGAATTACACCTCTCTCACCTCTAGCAACAAATTCATAACATATGAAACTACAGACTGTGTGGCATTCCTTTATTTTGTTGAATGAAAAAAAAAAAAAAAGGTTTGCTATGTACACTGCAAGAAATACATAATGAAATCATGATTTGATGAAACCACACAATCCAAATAAAAGTCTATTGAAGAACAACATTTTGTTCCAAGTTATAATTAAGTTAAGTGAAAGAACTCACGACGCACTCAGTAAAAGTCCCGTTGCCATGTGAGACTTTCAACTGGCTTTCAGCCTCTTGGTTTCTACGTTGTGCGCCACTGCCTCCTCCTGGTCTCGTTTGGCACCTCGGCCCACCTCCGCCGCGTCGGCCGTCTTCTGCTCTTCTTTCGTGTGTCTCAGCTCCCTCCTCTCCCTTCTCCCCTCCATCTCACCGATCTCCTCGGCGAAGAGGGCTTTGAGTGCGGGAATTAGCCTGGGGAGGACTCTGAAGTCTCCGAATCTGATCTGAGAAGAGGTGAAGGAGGAAAAAGGTCAAACGGTACTTCAGATGAACATTGTATGTCTCCATTTTTTTTTTACAAATACTGACTTGGACTGTAAAAGACTGTAACACTCTGTTATCTCTGGATATTTATCCACAGAAAATTTGGATTCCAGTTCAGGAATTCAAATCAGCACACAAATTGTAAGCCTCAGGTTTTTCAAAAAGGTGGAAAATCAATAAGGCATACAATGATGGTCTTGGAGGTCGAGGTCTAGACAGCTGTATACAGTCATGCTTGAAAGTGTGTGAGCCCTACAGGTGTTCATGAAGGTATCCCCCAAAAAAGGTGTGCACAAATAAATGATATACTTTCAATTGTTCAATATGTAGCAAAAGTGTTTTAAATTATACAAAAACTAAGATATCCTTTATCTGCAGAAATATGTGAACTCCATATTTCAGTCAATGTACTTGACTGTCAACGTCTCCTAGCGCCACTGACTCTTCATCTTCCTGGAGGGATTTTCTCCCACTCCTCCTTACTGAACTCCACCAACTCAGTGAGGTTTGAGGTCTCAGATGAACAGACGCTTCAGGTCCTGACAGCATCTCAGTTGGATTTGGGTCAGGATTTTGACACTAAACGTTTTTGTTTGATTGCAATTATGGACAAATTTGTATCTGGCAAATTGAAGTGTGGAAGCTTGTAGCGCCCTCCCTTGGGCCAATCAGTGTAATATCATGATGTTGGAGTTGTCAGATACATTATTTCCCCCATGTTTCGTGATAATCCCCAACAGTGGTGTGTGAGAAATCATGTGACTTGTGGATGCACAGATGAACAAACATCATTAAAATCAAGATGTCGTTTCAAGTCTCACTCACTCTCATGTGGTCAAACGATATTCCCACTCGGTCGTTGAAGTCCTCACTGAAAAGCGGGATCTTGGCGTAACGCTGGCTAAAGTGGTTGAGCATGATGAACTCGGCATTCATCTTCATGCCAATACCAATGGCCTGGGAGGTTGTGCTATCAGGGGGTGAAAAACAAACGATGAGTCATATTACTTGCCCCTAGTTACTTTCCATACTGCATCACTTGGTAAAAACAAAGTTTCAGCAACTCACTTCAGTCAGTTTCTCAAAAAAAAAAACGGGGAAAAAAAAAACCCTCTTTTGATTCAATTTCAATTTATTGGGAATATTTGTTTCTAAAACGACACAAAAGATCCTGGTGAGGAGGCAGATGCTCACTCTGCCTCCAAGAAGAAAAAAAAAAAAAAATCAATGGCAATTTCTGAAGAAAATGCAGCAAGTAACAATGCACTCAGAAATAACTGCAAAGAAAGTATATTGCTTTGCTAAGTGAGGTAAAGCTTTATCTTCCTGTGTTTACTTTTGTTGGGAGTCATCAATTTTAGCCGTTTGCAAAAGCCGCCATTGTGAGACCTCGCGACGCACCGATATTCGCTCACCTATGCCGTTTCTCCACAGCTTCCTCCTCCAGTCCATCTTCTAACGTGGCCTCGTGGATAAGTAAGGTTGCGTTCTTTCCTTTAAAACAAAAAAAGAAGAAAAAGACACAATCACAAACCCGAATCACACGAGTGCTGCGGAGACGAGCACTTACAGCCTCTTCCTCTCCCGCAGGAAATCAATCAGGTAAGTCTGCGTTATCAAGAAATTGGCACGCCCTGTTTGTCTGGAGAGCTGAGCCATCTATAATGAGCAGGCGTGGGATACGCTCGCTGTCTCCGGGAGGCTTTGCTTGGATAAAATTCAGTCAAGCAATTTAAAAAGAGTCAATGAAGTAGGATCCCATAGGAGCCATTAGAAGAGCCTGCCAGCTATGAGAGCGATCGAAAGCATTAAGAAATATCTGCTGAATTATGCAGGGCAGCCCAAAGAGTACAGCTACGGTTGAGATGTGCATCTAAGAAAATCGGTGAAACGCTGGAAACAAACACTGCATTAGTTAGAACGAATGGCGTGGTATACCTAGATAGGTGTAACTACTGAGTGGTACTAACCCATGTGTGCCAAGGCGTCGCACGGCATGGTGTCGCCAGAAAAGGCCAACTTCCAGCCGGACTGGTGGGTGATGCTGCAGGCGTAGGCGTTCCTGCAGTGACGCACCGTGCACGTCTGGAACTGAGAGAGACGCGTAGAGGAACGTAAGAACTTTAAACTTTGAAGCCTTTTAGTGTCAAAAAGGGCGCGGCGGTCGAATGGCTACGGACCTTTTCCAAATCGTTTTTCTTCAGCAACGCTTGGATGAACGACTTCGTCTTGTACTTGGGCACCTCGGCGCCCTCGCACAAAAATCTGTTCGGGACAATGCTGTAAAAACAAAGCAGAGCGCAACAAAGACATGAAAAATGACTATTTGGAGACTTGGACTTGGACATAACTTTTTCAACACTTCCTGTAGATGTACGGGATGTACGTGCAGCAATTTGTAAAAATAGATTAATGCTAAACACTCAGTAGATTACAACAAGTATGAGGATGAAATATGCTTAACCGCAATTATATTTCATCACTGTCTTGTTTTTTTTGTTACTGTTGAGTGGACAGGACTGTCACCAATGAAAAAAGCCTGACGCAACCCCACCTTTCTGCTCACAAAACTTGTGCTATTTTTACCAGAGACACTTCACCATCAAGAAGAACACACCATCATCCATCGCCTGACAAAATACTGTACAATTACATGAGATAAAGTTTGTGTTAATAACGTACTTGACATGGCTGAGGATCTCCTCGCAGTGGTCATGATACTGGTTGAGCCAGGTCATGATCTGGACCGGAGCAATCAGGTAGATGGGGCTGAACGCCTTTCCTAGCGTCGTCTAAGAGCCACGGGAATGAGAAAGCCAGTGAGTCACACTTAAGGATGGATGCAAGCTGAGCTCGCACTCACTAATGGAAGTAAAAAATAAATAAATAAATAAATAAATAAATAAATACTTCTCATACTGAAATGTCTCAATGCAAAAACGTCTTTGTTCGAGAAGTTTCACCTTCCTTTCATGAGTACGTGCTCGCCTCGCATCTAGTCTTCTAGTCTGTGCTCCTGTTTTTGCATGTCCAAGTCAATACAATAGAGGCAGATTCAGTTTGTGCCATTTTGATTTTATACTTAAAAGGAATACACTAAGTTTCTGGGAGACGAAGTGAATGTGGTATGAGACTGTGTACGGCTAGAAATCCCTGCGCAGTGGATGAATACGTGTTTGCTCACCTAAAATAGTTCCAAAAATAAACCTGGCAATACCCGCGATATTGGGTTAGCGATATTTCATTTTTAAATATTATGAATCTACCTGTCATAAAAACAACTAGCAACTTTTTTATTATTAAAAGGTCTTTGGATAATGCTAGTAGCCTACTATCTTTCAACATAGTGTATGTAACGCGTTAGCAAGGAGCAAATGATCTCCTGGGGACACATGGATGATTCTGTTCTCGTCACTTGATGGGCAAGTTCACCAACAGGACGATCTCCCAACAAACTTGAATTCCTTGAAGTGATCATTGCTCTTCATTAATTAAACCAGTCTTTTTTTCAAGCATTAAATTAACTAAGGCCACATCTGGGTCATATTTGAAACAGAAAACTGGTTTTACTGACCAATGCTCTTTCCCTCTGGTAAAGCAAGTTCAACAACCCCTAGGACAAAAAGAGAGCAGTATTAGTATTAGTGGTTGATTAGGAGAGACTAGGTCAGATTATTGGGACCCTTGCAATAATTTCAAATTATTTCTGGAAATATTATACATTTTACCCCAAAGATCTGATAAAAACTAAAAAATGTATGTGTAGCATGACTGTATGTATAGTTACTGTTTTTCCCCCCCGACTGCTTACTGTGTGATGGTCAGCATGCATGTGTGAGATGAAGACTGTTGAGATCTTGGAGAGAATGTCATCCACACCCTCGCCGTAGTGTCTGCAGAGCTGACCGAAGGTTCCCTCGCCACAGTCCAACAGCACCGACTGACTCGAGCTACAAATACGGGGAAAGAAAAACAAAACGTCATGGACATATGCAGACAAATGGAGGTCCACATGTTGTGTACATCAGTGTGTATCATGTATTGTGTTGTTGTTATTATTGTCTCTGTGTGTAATGCTGCTGCTGCACTGCAATTTCCCAGCTTGGGATAAATAAAGTATATCTATCTATCTATCTATCTATCTATCTATCTATCTATCTATCTATCTATCTATCTATCTATCTATCTATCTATCTATCTATCTATCTATCTATCTATACCTATGGAGATAGGTTAAAGCTGCACTAGGCAATTTCACAAGTTGGCGGCTCCAAATGGCAGCGGGAGGCAACGGTTTGAATTTCAATACCCAGAAATCCTATAAAGGTGACGCTAGTGAACTGCACACAGAACACTCATGTTTACCAACCTGGCCGGTCTGTGATGCTTCATATTAAAGATACCAAAGGGAGAGGCAAGATATCTATTAATAAGATATGATGTTTTATTTTTTTTTTTTACAGAAAACACCTGAGGCCCATACCTGATATTAACTAAAGTGCCACTGACGTTCCTGATCTTCATAGGAAGTGCTGATCCTGTTCCCAAGAAAACCACCTCTGGGTATTTCTCTGCTTGCCCTGCATAGGAAACACACACACACCATAATTCAATACCATTTAAGCACACAAATCACATTAAAAGTCATTGAGGCATCATCTACTTACAAGTTATGAAAAGTTTTGTTAGGCAAAAAAAAAACCCTCTTCCCCCACATGTTCCCACAGCATGGTTAGCTTTCAGAAGAGAACTCACCAGACAGCACGGCGGCATCAGTGGAGCGAAACCGCCTGCCCTCGTCCACTTCTCGGAGAAAGTTCGGGACCTCAGAAGCTTCTTTCACAAACTCCTCGGTGTCACACGAGGGGATGGCATCTCTAACGAATGAAACACGGAGTAAAGCACACACATCACTGACTGCAGAAACACCACTGAGGAAAAAGGGATTGTTAACTTTCACTTTTGACCTTGGCGGACTTCTACAGTACTTCAGAGAAGCAAAAAAATAAAATAAGAGCGCTTGACACTTGTAAGACGAGAAAAAGAAAAAAAAGGAAAGAAAAGTGGCCGAGTGCAGCGGTCCATTCCAGATTGTTTTCTGTGACAAGGCAGGCCTTGGAGCTGCAGAGTAATGTTTGGTAAATTGGGGGGATAGAAGGACAAACTAACCTTTGCCACTCCATTACGGGTCTGAGCTGAAACTTCAGCAGACACTCGGCTCTGACATTGGGGACATGCAGGGCAGCCTGAGTCTCCTAAGGAACGAGGAAAAAGAAAAGGATCTTTCTATTGTCCACAAAGAACAACTTCTTTTTATGCGTTTTGTTTTTTGCAAAAATCGCTTTGTAACCTCTGCTTTTAGATAAGCCCAACAGAAATAAAGTTGTCTGTCTTTGCAGAAGTAAATATAGGACACAGTAAAGAACAATACAATTTAAACAAGGAGAGGAAATGGTTACATAAACAATTTCAACACTAGAATGTATCAAGTAGAATGCATGGATGAAAAGTCATGGATTACAGCATCATGAGGGTGTATAAAATAATGGCAGAACTTACTGAGAACAACAAAAACAAACATTTAAAACAAACAAAACAAAACAAAATTCACCAAAAACATTAAATGGATTCAGTATGAGATATGTAATATGCAATATATAACAAATGAGGATATGAGAAGAAATGTGAAGAAAGCCAAAATGTGACTTTACATTATATGTGCAAATGGGCACGGTCAAGGGGACCTTATCATCTGGCCCCCAAAAAAAACTTGGGATATTGCTATCAAACCTTATATTTTTTAAAAGCATATTGTTTCTATTTTGAGAATCTGAAGGAATTTTTTGATTATCTTTGTTCAAAAACAAATCTGGGGCTATTTATGAACGTGATGAGAGTAAATTCCTTATATAAATAGAAGCTCCAGCTCCAGTATCATCTTCCAGAACTGATGTCCTCAGGCTTACTTCAGCTGACTGGAAGCTGATGCCTCTCAAGTGCCGAGTACTTCCAGTAAAATGCATGTGCAACAGAACTGAAGTGCCTATCTTATACTATAAAGTACCTAAATAATGTACTTTAATTGTCCAATTAACTGAATAGAAATATCATTGTAAAAAAATTGTAAATAACATTGTATGTAGTAAAATAAATGTATAAATATTATATTACTTGTTGTTGTCCATCCGTTACCATTTTCTCCCTGTCCATCCGTTACCATGACTTTTTATTTTCTCTTGCCCATTAGCCACACTTCCAAACACAATATTTGTCCAAAACTTTGTATATCTATAGTAAACACCTTAAATAAGCAGCTGGTATTTTTTTTTTTTTTGGCTTTACTAATCCAGGAACCGCACTTATTATTTCCGTCCATCCGTTACCGAGGTTTTTTTTGCATTTTTTCAATGGAAAAATTAAATAAAGTGATTTTTTATTTTAGCTATTTAGTAGCTATTTATTTTATTTTACCCCATCAAAGTATGGATAGATACCTATAAAATGGTGTATCATTCATAACTTAGTCATAATTAGTTCAGACGTTATGGCCCCCAAAGTAGTAAAAGTGTCCATCCGTTACCGCTTGACCGTGCCCAAATGTGGGCGTCGTCTTCACATTAGCGTCTACATACATGTAGATGTGCACAGGTGTCGTTATTCCATCGCTTGAACGCGTCCCTGGCGGTTACCTTCGCTTTATATGGCTTGAGTTCTGGAAAGATCTCCGGGTGGATCATATTCAACTGCGCCTGAATCTTGTGGCTTCTGACATTGTGGACCGTGCACACGTGCTCGTTGAGAATCAGATGCTCCGTTGTGGGGGGGAACCTGCAGAAACAAACAAACAAACAAACAAACAAAAAAAAGGAGCACTCTCAACCGCCGTGTGTGACATTTGTGCGTCCGTGCATCGATGAGCGGAACTCCTGTGGAGTTTGTTTCAGGAATAAGGGGACGCGTACCTCTCCATCCACTGTTTGTACCGATCCGTTTTCAAGACGGACTCCGGCGTCATGTGGACCACCAGCGCAGCAGGGTCCTCTGTCCCGCCCGCTTGGTGCCTGACGTGGATGAAACCCAGGCTTTAAGAGACTCCTAATGAACCGACTCGATGAAACGATCAAAAACTTTTTCAGTTTAGTTCAATTATTGTCAAAAATAATATATACACAGCACCATCATCGAGGCCCTACCTCTCTAGCTGCTGATTGGTCCAAACGGCTTCGACAAATTCCTCAGAGGGACATTCAACAATAATGAAGACGGGTCCCGGGTCGGTCGGAGTGCACACCTCCTCGGGCCGGATCTACGAGTCAACGGGAATATTGTCACCGGTCAACAGCGTGGGATTTACCAATACTGCCTGGAGCTGCGGCCTGAGAGGTATCGTGTCAGACCAGCCGTAGTTCATGTACCTCTTTTCCTTCGTACGTGACACTTTTCCCATCCTTCAGAGCTGCGATGAGAGGACCGATCGCTGCTGTTCCACTGTGGGGAACATTTTATTTTTCCACAATTATTACTCTATCTACAGTAGTACAATCATAATACATCTATATATCCTACAGACAAGCAGTTATACAATATGTAATCAAACAAACTGCATCATGTGGGACCACAGATTTTCTATTTGTTTTTTTTAATAAATGGACGATATTGGTCCAACATTTTGACAAACTGATGTATTGTTTCAAAGCTATTAATATTGCACTTACACAGGCAATCCCAGTTGCTTGGCTTGAGCAACTAAGAAGTTTCCCTTCTTAGGGTGAAGCTACAAAAGAGATTGAGAATAGTCTCAGAGAGAGTTCTTCCATGTGTATTATATATCCTCATCTATAGGATGACAACGGTTTCAAGATTTCCTACCTTGCAAACGAATGCCACCACCAAAGAGGTATCTCTTGTTGGTCTTGCTTTTCCACCTACAATATATTAAAGAACAAAAAAACAATTCGGAAAATGCACAATTCAACATCAGATTGAAGGGAGGCGGCATCATCATGGACTGTACACTTTTCAGTAGAGCTGGAGGTGAGAAGGCTTCATGTTCATGTTAGCCAGGCTAGTAAACCAGATTCCTGGTAGGACATGGGGTTCCCAAATCGAGCCGCATTAGTATTATTAATCTATCTTTTTTAACATAACTCTTCTGTCTCACCTTGTTGTAAACCCGGCTGTCATTGGCTGCTGGTTTCTGCTCTTAGAATGAATCTGTGATCCCGACACACACACACAGGGCTTGTTCGGGACCCGTGCATAAATATCAAACATCGGCGCAGCTCAGTGAGTGAGTTGAGATTGAACCTGCAAACCCATCACCCTAACAGATCATTTTCACTGACAATCAGTCCCGACCAAGAACTCTGATTGGGGATTTCCCTTCCTGATTTCTTGATATGCACAAATCTGGTGGAAAACCAGCCTCACCTGGACTGCCCGCCCTTCCTCTGGAGCTGTTCACATGCATCTCCTCCTTGTCCTCCGGGCTCCACAGCTCTCTCCTCTGGGAGGCGGGGCTTTTGGAAGGGCTGCTCCCGCCCGACCTGGGGGAGAGCTTCCTGCCATCGCCTGTTGACTGGGCTGGAGAGCGACGACAGAAAAACAAAAAGTTAGCCAACAATCAACTTGTATAGGGATGTAATCATTCAGATATGTATATGTGAACTCACCAAATATTGGCACTTGATAAACTGCCATCGTTTCATCCGCGTATGTCTCTTCAGTGTACGGTCGAACCGCTAGGAGAATATAATTGGTACAGTAAATACCACATAATGAGATCCATCAATTATTCAACAACAACAACAACAACAACAAATTCCACATACACAGCTTGATGTCTTCCAGTGGTCCAGAAAACACCCTGATGGCATTTAGATAGTTCTCCTTCATTGAAACAGACAGACAAGAGATCCAGATTAGATTCGAAACGGATCGCCAACAACATCAAAAACAGTTTACGGACACGCGCCATTCACTTTCTCACCAGCTGCGGAGGCCCGGAGAGAACACACTCGGGAACGCCGGTGTCCTTCAGGGTTAAGATCATCCCTGCAGAGGAAAGCATAGATCTGGGTAAGCGTACAGCAGACATGTTTACCATGAATCTTAGATGATGAATATAAGAGGAATCGAGTGCCCGTAGCACGCCACACAGCTCCAAAAGGAATACAAGTTTTTTGGGAGAGATTGGCCTGTTAACCTGTCAACTTCCCCATTTAGCATTAGACACCAAAATCATCCAGATCATTTGCCCCGGTTCTACATGCTAACACTTTAGCATACACGATGATGACATCACGTTCTCTCAAAAGTGGGAAAATGAGAACTAGTAGCAGCTACTGGCCATTCTAGCAACAAAATCGTATCCACTGTAGAACAAAACAGTGGGTGGGAGACTGTGCAGCTAGAAATCACTGTGCATGAATGAAACAGGCTACATCAGCCATATTGAGGATTTGTTTTATGTATTAAAAAAACCCAACCATGCTAGTCACTCATAGAGCACTGGAGAAAACAATCGACCGGGGACACATGGATGATTTTGGTGTCTATTTACTCATCGCTAAACGGTTAGAGTTGACCAGTCTCCTGAAATCTTGTGTATTGCTTTAAACAAAAATGGCCATTTGTTGGGTGTCAGACGGACGCAGCCAACCTGATAAACCCCCAACATTCTCCCAGCTCACTCTGGTGAGGAAGATGTTGTCCAAGCGAGCTGCTTTCAACCTGTCAGAACCAACACAAGCATTCAACTCATCAGAGTGACTGAGATGATGATGATGATGATGATGATGATGTGTGGAAATTACTGTGGCCAAACCATCTTACTTGTGTTCCTGCATGAGCCTCTGTGTACCTTCACCGCAGTTGAACAGGTACCTGAAGCAGTGATGTAGTGAGAAAAAAAATGATGATCATCATAATGCCAACAACTAACACAAAAATCACTATCTTCATATAACTTACACCAGTTTGATACTACTTCCAACTACACTACGAGTTTACCTCATTAACATTTATGTCAGCTTTTTAAAAAAAAACTATTCTGTAAATAGGATGTTGAGTTTGAGGTTTTAGGTGAGTTTTCTCCTCCACTGCGTCCCTGATTTCAAAGTAAAAAACTGGAAATGTCAAGTCACGCGTACTTGTAGTAGTGTAGTGTCCGTCCACCCCTGCATCATTACCTGTTGTACTCGGAGAAGACGTACACGGACGCAGAATTATCCCGGCTTCCAGCACCAACGACCTGCAGGTACACAGTGGACGGGCCGTGCACTTCCCCACGTTTATTTCTGTTCTCTTTTGTTTTTAAGCGACGCAGCGGCTCCTTCTGCTTGCTTTTCTTTGAGCCCGGCGGATTCCTCTCAGTGATAGTCGCCATAGTCCGGAAAAACTGAAAAACAGTCCGGTGGAAACGAGAATCACAGCGTGCGATTGCTGGAGGACGAACAGCGATTTGGCATTTCACACACAGCAATGTAAAGGATTTCAGCTTGAGGTGAACCGTATTCATAATAAATACCCAGCGTAGTTAAAAAAATAAATAAACAAACAGACGCGAGGAAATCACATGTAAAAGCACTCAATCATTTGAGCCATAAACATTGCCACACGCTTTTCGAAAACGGCATTTGTTACCTAGTGGTAGGTACACATCCAATGCTCAAAGGTTGACACGAGACATTTCTTCCGGCATCTAATGATGACGTTATAATGGTCTTATCGTTCATTGGTGTGGGGAATCACTTGGCAAGTATGTAGACCAATCACAGCTGGTCTTTGAGAAAAGTAGGCGGGGATACATTTGTTATGTATCCAGTGTCTAGGATAAACAGACTACTACAAAATAAAAGATTTTGTAAGAATAAAATTAGGTTTTAAGAAGTGATTTAAAAGAAGACATGTTCACATCATTTATGCTGAGTTTGCACATACACTAGAACCTCTAGTCTAGTATTATGGACTTAATGAAATTGCATCATTAACAAGATTACATTAATGCAGTATATTAAAGCAATACTCATGAATGTCTTCAGAATATATGCATACATCATTGCATCGGGTATATCTTTTTGCTGTATAGTTGAACTATTAGGATCAATTTTCACTTATAAAAAAAGACAACTCAATTTCTTTCTCTCTCTTTATTCATACATCAGCACATAGTCCATTGCACAATGAGGAAAGCGACCTCACAGCACTGAGAGGACAGCAGGTATAACATGATTCTGTCCACCAATGCATTTACCTTTTAAATTGCTTAATACCCTAAGAAGCAAAGTTCCATTAAGATACCAAACACAATGCTTTAATTCACACACATGGAAGAGGTGGGACAATTCACAAAGAGCATGATTCCAGTATGTTGAAGAATCTCCAAATCAAATAATCCACATGTGATTTTTAGTTCTATAAATACATTTCCAGCTTTTTTTTTTTTTTCTCTTTAAATCACTGTACTATTCACTTTAGAGATGCGGTCTCACAACAAGATGAGTCAAGACCATGGTTGATTGATTCAGCTGCTATTATACTTACACAAGTGTGTTTGGTGTGTGTGTGTATGTGTATGTGTATGTATGTGTGTGTGTGTGTGTGTGTGTGTGTGTGTGTGTGTGTTTGTGTGGACAAGAGAGAGAAGTGTGTGAGTGTCGCTATAATATACAGACGTGACTGAAATGAACACCACTTTTATTGCACATGGTGTTTTTATGCTTTACATTTCTTCTCTTTAACACTGCAATAAGGGGACCAAGCAAATTTACACCAGGGTTTGTTTACTTTTTTGCTATTTTTGTTGTCGATGACGGTTTTGTTTCAGGCTGCTGCTTATTCTTTGTCTTGTCCTGCTATCAGTCCACATACATGGGGGAGCTGGGAGAGGCTGGCATCTGATCCAGGATCCTGCAGACGTAACTGGCTACGTCGACTGAGCGCTCCTCATACATCTGGATGAATGGGTGTTTCTGGAGGGGGAGGAAGTTCATATTTAAACATCAACTGCAATGCATACACAATCAAACTAATACATATTGGCATGATTGGCAAGAGTCCATTCAGAACAGTTAATTTCTCTAAGGATTTGTGAGGGGAAAAATGGGAAAATTCTCATATTTATATTTGATACAGACTTGCACCAGGATCAATTCCAACTAACACAACTTATGCCAAAAATGCACTT
This sequence comes from Hoplostethus mediterraneus, assembly GCA_034670385.1. Taxonomy (NCBI): domain Eukaryota; kingdom Metazoa; phylum Chordata; class Actinopteri; order Trachichthyiformes; family Trachichthyidae; genus Hoplostethus; species Hoplostethus mediterraneus. The sequence goes on along the minus strand of JAXDDW010000163.1, from coordinate 429,134 downwards.
GTGGTTTTATATGTTACAGGATGTGAAAGTATGAAAATTGCAATTGCTCCCTTGGCTATGGCAGGGTATCTGCAGGTTTCACAAAGTCAAATTTAAAACAAAAAAGTTGGCAACATTTTTCTGTTTCCGTTTGACTATAGCCACAAAAAAAAGGTCTGAAAGTATAAATGGTCAGTCTAAGAAAAATGACAACAGGAAATTAATTGTTAAGGGGACATCAAGTCCAACTGTGTTTAGTAAAGCAGATATATAGTGGACATGCACTGCAAAGAAACCTGTCACTGCATGGTGAAGACATAAGACCTCTAATAACTGTATTTAAGGCATCTTAAAGCCTTAAAGGCTTAAAAATGCTTTAATTCAGACTTTTTAAGGACCCACAAATACCATGTATAAAGACTCAGTATGAACTCACCAGCAGCTCTTTGTACTTTGGCCTTTTTGAATCATCCTTTGTAAGGCTTGAGAAAGGAAGACAAATACAATATGTTAATACAGTGCAGAAAGACATTTATTCCTTCTTAGATTAAGGACAGGATATATTTTGTCCACCAGGGGGACAGAAGAGCAGTTACAACATGAGAACATCTTCAACAATTGAGTTTCTATGCTAGCCCATGAAGCAACAGAAAACGTAGGTCAGCCTCTAACATTACATAATCTATCACAGAAATTGAAAACATTCATTTATCCAACTCCATCTCTAGCAAGGTCTACTAACCGGCTGGCGTGATGTGTAAACTGTTCAAGATGCACTTGCAGGTACGTTGTCTTACCACAGATTGACAAAGGCGATGAATTTTGGAGAGAAGCGCCGCTCCTCCGAGTTGCTGAGTTGTGGGGGGTCTCCCTTCACCACCTGTGTCAACTGGTCAAACACACTGTTCCACTTTGGGTAGGGAAATCGCCCCGTGGCCAGCTCATACTGAAAACACAAATGAACAACACCACAACATATTGAAAACCAAATTCAAGACTTTCCTTTTACTTTTCCACTTTTCTGAAGGACCCGTAGACATCCTGACAGTGTGTGAGCCAGGTGTCTATACGTTCTCATGGATGACACCGTAGTTAAATGTCTGAAATGGTGCAGAATTAGGTGCAATGGACTCACCAGTGTGATTCCCAAACTCCAAACATCCGATCGGACGTCGTAGCCTTGCCTGGACGCACTAGGGTCTATTCTCTCTGGCTGTCGATCACACAAGAAAAAAAAGAGACATAATTAATAAATACAAGAGCAAACAGAGGTAAAAAAAAAAAAAAAATCACTGGAACACTGGAAGAGACTAGGAGTGTTCCAGGTATCCCCAAACTCTTGTAGGCCAGCAACTATACTGGAAAGTAAGAAAGGAAATAAGTCCAAGCACTCATTTGTGTTTGGAAGTTAAAAAGCCTCTGATTGGAGAGGGCATTTAAAAATAATAAGTGCTTTTCTTTTCACCGTCTGTGCACCTTCAAACCCGCACAGCATCGTGGGTACATTTTGACATGTACAAAAAGTTAGTGTGAACAGCTTACCCTGAATAAGACCTTAACTGGAGTATGGCCAATTACCAGGCCATGTAAATGTAGCCAAGGTCATTAAAGGCTTTTCAACTTTGAAGCCCATAGGAATGCCTGGACATATTTGTGGTCTGAATGTTTCCCCTCCTTACTTTCCAAATTCCATACTGGATTTTAAAAAACAAGTGTTCATGCCCATAACAAGCCATTGTGCAGCCGTGTCTAGAGACGCCCACGTTACAAATACCAAGCCGCCTCATCACCTCTGGGCATGTTTTCACCTGCGCCGCACACGCAACGAGATGCCTTCGGCTCCTGGGCTCGGGCGCGAGTTGCATGTTCTCATTCCTTCCCCTCAGGACTGGAGTGTGGCTCTGCATGCCTTACATGACCACTTCTGCCAATTACCTCATTTACAACCTCCCAGACCATTACAAACCAGACCAAAAAGATGGTGATGAAGTGGGTTCAGAAAGGGTGCTGGTGCCACTGGCAAGAATCCCTCCATCCAGCCACTCTGCCGAGAGGAGGAAGCACCTCTCTGGCTCGTTTACAGGCCTGAATTAGATGCTGATGTCACCCAACAGGGTGGGACAGTCTGTGCTGCAGCAGTGACGTGTTTTATCTTACAGCAGCAGGCTACTGCATCAAGCCTGGCTCGCATCTGCCGAGGCTGGGAAAGTGTGCAGGCTATACATTCATTATCCACTGAAACCACCGTAACTATAGATCCTCTAAACATTTCTGGTCAACAATCATCAGGAGGCATTTGATGGTTATACGTTGTGAAATATATCCATATATCCATCCCTAACAGACATATATTATGTACAATAGCTTATGTCTAGGTGTCCAAAACATAAGACACTTGATCAGCTCAGATAAATTAACCATTACCACCAGAGCAGGTAAGAGGTTAGGTAAGAGCTACTGGTGATGTACTCTACCAGTTACATTTTGCACAGACCCAACATCCCAATGTAGCCTGCGGTACTGAACATGCTTTCCATGCTTCTACGGAGCCGCATTTTCAAACGCTGAACCAGACTCCCCAGCTGGGAGCTGTGCGCGGTCTTTTCCGATGTCAGGCGGCCTGATGAAACAGAAAGCCTGTAGTAACAATCCCGTAGCTTGGGGTGGCCAAGCACGCGGCGGGTCTGCCAACTGGAAACAGGAAACTGGAGCCGTGTGGCTGAGATTCCTGGGCCGTGAGGTCACAGCTGCGGGGAGCTCCTACACGGCCCGGTTCGAACCAAGACATGAATGAAGCCGCCCCTTTCCTTGGCCTTTCAGAGCGCGCGTGGCGGAGGTGTGCCACCGCGTCCTGATAGCGCCTCACCAAATTTAGAATGGAAAGTGCTGTAGAGACAGATGGGGTGGGGGGGTTGGGGTGGGGGTGAGGGCTCCCACATCACGTCATCATGACCCCGCGATGAAAAATGACTGGTCCAATGGTGACGAAAAGGTGAGATCACTCCTTTGCACTGCCGGCAGTTTTTTTTCTCTTCAGCTGCAGGTGCTTACCCAGGATACGGACTCTTGAACGAGCGACTGAGGTGTCAAACCTATCATGTCACCCACCAATCCCTGCTTGGGGAAATTCTGTCACTGATGTCAGTAACCGCTGTGCACTTTCCTTTCCGATGTGACACATACCAGTGAAGGGATTAAGGGGGCAATAAGTAGGATGTTTTTTACTCTTTTGTGTCTTTCACAGGACTAAGTCACTCAATGTCATCAGCTATTCTCGTCACTGTATACCAGCTGTACTGATAAGTCAGAGTGTTCCAGAGAACACCAACATCTTACTACTCACCAGATGAGTTAACCTGCTCTTATTCATATCTGTATCCTGTTTGTGTGAATAACTGCACAAACCTAGAACTGTACTGAGTGTATGACTCTCTTAGGTAGTTGGTATCAGTCCGAGTCATTACGATACTCCGGGGCGGGACCACTGCAGATTGTCTTTCACTTTGGAAACCCACGCATGTGAATTTGGGTGATTCAACTCTACCGTTGACCTGCTGGTTGTCCCTCTGCCTTATTCTTGACTGAAGCCTGCTGTCCCGAGGCCTTCAGGGTCTCATCCAACACCACACCTTAGACCTTACGTCTGCCTTTACGCCAGTCACTTACAGGAATACACCGAGATTTTGGGAGATTGTCCTGGTGGTCAACTTACCCGTGAAATGATGACAACAGACACAACAAAATCCATCCATGGTAGATCATTTGCTTTGGTGCTCCATGCTATCATTTTAGCATACACTATGTTGAGTGCTAGTAGGTGACTAGCATTATCTCAAAAGTGAGAAATAAACCTGGCTGCATCAGATATATTAAGACAATGATATTTCACATTTCACAACTTTTTATTAGCAAAAGGTCAGTCCTCTTACTTTGGATAATGCTAATAATCACCTAGTATGACTCAACATGGTGTATGCTAAAGTGTTAGCATGGAGCACTGGAGAGGATGATCTACCAGGGACACATGGATGATTTTGGTGTCTATGTTCTCATCACCAACGGGGCAAAATCCCCAAAACTTGGTGTATTCCTTCAACTCTGAGCCGTACATGTGATGCCCATACCAAACACCGCCATATCACTTACTGCCATGTATGGTCTGCACCCGGCATCTCTGGTTTTGGCGATGGAGTCCACTAACTGACCGCTGATGCCGAAATCACACAGCTTTATGTTGCCATTCCTGTCCAGGAGGATGTTAGACGGCTTAATATCTGTGGGAGAGACAGAGCAGAGTGTAATAAGCAGCGAGAAAACGCCTGAAGGTACTAACTGCTATATGATAGCTGCTTTTGCAAGAAGAATAGGAAGTTAAGATTATGAAAGCATCGCTTATCAGCTTACCTCTGTGTATTATTTTCAAGTTTTCTTTTAAGTGGTTAAGTGCTTTCACAGTCTGCAACAGACAAACAAAACCGCTTTAGTGTCAAGAGGACAATAATTTGCCTGTTTTATGTTTACAAATCGACATATTCTGCATGGAAACTTACAGCTAATGTTATTTTGCCTAATATTTCTTCTGGAATCACGTCGTCTAATGAGCAATATACATATTTGTAGAATTTGTCAAACGAGGTAGACATAAGTTCCATACATATCCAGCAGTCGCCCTGAAACAGAAGAAGAAAAACACATTCACAGGAGAAATAATAGTAAAATGTGTTGAAATGCATTAACTTACTGATTACTGTTCTACTGATGAGTTATAAGGAAGTTCACCTCTCTGAAAAGAGCACCATAAAACTGTACAATGTAGGGACAGTCGCTACTCCTCATGACCACGTCTAAATCCATCAGCAGCTGCTTTTGTTCCTTCTCATCAACCGTTGATCTAATTCTCTATGAAAGACACACATCAAGACACAGTGTGAACAAAAGACACGATCAAATAAGGGAGATCCAAATTCATGTCAGCAGATACGCCACCTATTCCCTCTAAGGAAGATCACATTAATCTAATAAGTCTTACTCATCACATTTTTCCCCCAACCCCAGGAAACTCATTAGACTCGGTGCCGCGATAAGAGCCGTGCTCTACTCCGGTCTAGTACAAAGACAGGTAAAGGAGGACATCCGGTCACCTTGACTGCCATGATCTGGTTACTTGGCTTGTGCACCATCTTGTTCACGGAGCCGTAAGCCCCACGCCCGATCTCGCCCAAGTCTTTGAGATCCTCGGCCGTGAAGTCGCAGTGCTGCTCCGGGGATATTTTCAACTTTCCTGATGACTCGATGCTGTGTGTCCTCAGCCTCTCTCTGATCAAAGGCATAAGTGTAAGTGTAAGTAACAGAGAGAGGGGTGGGGGGCGGGGGTGGCAGCACAACAGGGTCCTCAGAGATATAAAGAGATGTATTGGTTTTACGTACATGTGCGGGTTCTGGAAGGGGGGCCCCGCCGTGTTCAGCGTGAATCTAGTCGTGGACTTGATCGGGGGGTTGGCAAAGTTCAGCTTCAGGGCTTTGCGTTTACCTGATCGGGACATGGAAGCAGAGCTACTATTACACTTGTAAACGAGGCAACAATTGTAAGGATTGAACAAGGCAAAGGGCAAACCATCACACTTGAAATAATAGATAACGATAACTGAGTGCAAAACAAAACGCAAACTGCAGAAAGAGAAACCAATACAGCAATGAGGGGACAAGTAAAAATACCCAAACTCATGGAGGTTATGCTTTCTATATAACAGGGGTGTAAGTAATGGCATCACGTGCATCACCCCATACACATTTTCTTTCTAAATATGTTCGCCCGTAAGTCCTCAACCAAATTGAAATGACCATTGTGCTGTATAAAACCTAATATTTAATGCCCAAATAGAAAGTAGAAAAATACAGCCCATATTTCCAATTCATTGTTTCATGGAACAATAGGTGCTGTTCAGCCATAGAAAGCAGCTTTAATTGACAGTAAAAGTGTCCGGGTTAAATCCCTTTAAGGCCTTAAAAGGTGAGAAAATGGCTTATTCCAGATAGTAGGCCCATTATTTCTGTCTTTTACTGATAAAAGTGGCTCTGGTAGTCTAATACATTAGGCTCTTCAACACTATGCTTCTCTAGAGGCTTTAGGTAGTGCACTGAGCCTATAAATACTCACCTTGTTTCAGAATGTTTGCTCTGCTATCTACCTTTGAGTACCTGAACATAATACTTTTTTTTTTTTATGTAGACACACAAATGCGGCACGGTGCTAAGATCCCAGACACCTACATTCACAACGCAGACACAGAAACCCACAGGTGAACATAACATGGAGGAAAAGGCACTAATGAATCTCAACGGAGGCATGCTCTGCTCAAGGCCAACTGCTTTGATTTCACCTTGAATTCAAGGAAGCATCCTACGCTAGCTCCACCCAAAACACCACAAGAATGCGTGTGCTCAAATTCCAATAGGCTTAAATGGAAAACATTGTTTGAAATGAAAACTCTGAGCATGTGTCCTTGTCTCAACAAGCAAGTGCTATGCGGAGGTGCGTCGCATGCCAAAAAAAACTTGCTGTAGATTTTACACAAAAACAAAATCTGGTGGAAAAACAAGCCCTATATTGTGACAACACTAGAGGCACTACTTTTGCATGTTAGTTGCACACAGAAAACCAATGAAGTAGAGCTTCCATTACAGTATTTGATAGGAACTAAGTGAATGGAAACAACGCAATCTTTCTCTAGATCCAGCAAAACTATGCTATCACCGTGAGGAAAGGGTTGAGTGGTGAAATCCAGTTGCCCAGATGAGGATCTTTGTGTCAATGGAAGCTCTAAGCTTTAGGCTTGTGCCGATGAGAAGAGATACACAAACACTGAAGAACCTAGCTTGTATTTGCTTTTGACAACAAGTAGCTTGTTGTTAACACACCAGTTGGCGTTTTGGGGAACTGCAGAAATTCAGAAGTAGCCCACAGCTAGGTAAATGGGATACAAAAAGGCACTGATTTATTGAATGCACGTGTGAAATCAATGGAGATCCCATTAGTGCATGTGTCTGATTGGCTGCAAACCACAGTCAACAACACAGCTTGAGGCAAAAGGTGTCTGAGCAAGTCACATTAAACCATTATCAACTATCAGCTACCGGCACAAGCCTACTAGAACCCATCAACTCTTCACTTGGATTAGTTGAGAACAACAGGACAGACTCCCCCATACCAGACTCTCAGGCGGAAACAAAGGGTTGAGAACTGTTGGTGCTGTAGCAAAAGAGGTTTGGCTTACTTGGGGGAGCTCCAGACAGGTTTATCTGAAACCCTAGAGGCGAGAAGACAGCTTTTATTTTCTTCATATTTCATCTTAAATCTGTTACCTTGTTATGGCTTCCTCAAATGACAAATAACCTACGAGTCCCTCACTTCACCTTTTTGGCATCCTGACTGAACAGAATCTGATTATTGTTTATGTGTTCCTGGAATAGTGTCCATTTCTTCTAATGAACCCAAAAAATAACAGCCATCTTGCAGCTTTTGGGTTGGCAAATAATTTCAAGTTGGGTAGCCAATCACAGAAATTGGCCTTGCATCACTGAGCTGTCAAACATACTGCAGCATTCCACCGCAGGGTTAAATGCATTTGCTTGACGGTAATGCATTTGCATGCACACACACACACACACACACACACACACACACACATTTATGAAACAACTAAGAGAACTTGAGCATGTCAGTCACTGTAACAGCTTCAAGAGAGCAAATAAAAAAAAAGGAGGAAAAATAACCTGCAGCTTTAAAAAAAAATCAAAAATCAAAGGGGATCTGGAAATGAATATGAGTTACAATCATGAAATGATTTTGCAAGGAAAAAAAACACATTACAGTTTAATAAACATTTTTCTTAGGACAGCTCACCATCATTCAGCATCAAGTCAGGAGTTAGGGGTCATTAGTTAGCATTAAGGTAAGGTGTTAGAAAATATGGTCAGGGAAATTACACAACAGGGCTGAATGTCTAACATCCTAGATTTGTAAATATCAAACAACCAGCTGGCAAGATTGAATACATTCAAACATAAAGGCCTAGGCATAATACTGTTTGGCATCACTATAGTTGCATCCCTTTGCTCAGAAATCCCTTGGCCAATAGAGACTATGAAATTAACATGCAACTCAGTTTCAAATTCGATCCATCACATGCATGTAAAATCAATAAGAACAATCACAGCGCTGACTATATAAACTGGTGTTCTAGCTTAAGGACAGCACCAGGCCTTCTAACACAGTTGCTAGGTCAAACTTAGTGGATAGGCCAAGGTTGGACTAATGGGATGCTCTGTGATGGATTTTGGGGGTTAGGCCTATGTCTACAGGCTTAGCATTATCCAATGTCTGTGGTTTTGTTAACTTTAATGAGTAAACAATATACTACACATGCCCTTTTCCAAAGTACTCTTACACCATGCTAAAAAATAAACACCTGGAAGGATTCATTTACAATTAAACTTATCCTGCTCTACCAAGATAATAAAGGGTGCAGCTACCTGTTTCACTCTGACATCTCCAGCAGGTGTTGGACTCTGAAAGTTAAAATGAGACATCGTTTGTACAAGATAACAGCGTTATTATAAGCATTGTATTTTTTTATTACAATTATTTTTTAGCGGCGGTGGGAATGAGACATAGGCGTCGATACTCCCGTTGACAAGTACTGAAGAGGACGCAGTCTCGAGCTTCAAGTTTCACTAAGGTAATTCAATAGGAGACGAAGTGATGGCGAGGTGTTTTAATAATAACACTACATACACTCAATGGTTGGGAAATTTGGGAAGAATGGATGGAAGCTTATTGTCTAGAAGTGCGTTGCTTGTTTTAACGCGTCCCCGATACGTGTGGAGAATTTCAGGCTAAACTAACTCCATTAAAAAAAAAAAATTAATAAGACATTTAACGCGTTCTTGCATATCGGCAACATATATGCCTCGTAAAACGTGTCTCGCGATGAATGCTGAATCCACTGGTTCTTCTGGTAAATCTGGCGTAAATAAATAATCGATCAAAAAGCTCTTATTTCGAAAAAATGTGAACTTGTAGAATTGGTTCACCTTGGTCTCTGCCGCTCACCACGGTGAATTTTATCAAAGAAAATTGAGTACCAATTCTAAAAGGTAACATCTAATTGAGTTTAATGCTGCTTGGTAGACTGGGTGCGTGCCGAATTAAAGAGTGGATCCAAACGGTAAAATGTCTTCAGGTGTGTTCTACGAGGTGTGTATGCTAGCGACATTACATTGTCAGGTTTTGAATGGAATTTGGCGTGGAGTTCGTTGAGTCCATTAAGAGAGAATGATACATAAAATGCGTTTAGTTATAAAACGGCAAATTATTCTCGCATATAATAACACGGCGAGTAATCGGTCGGTTTATAAGAACAGTCAATTTCCCGTGGGAATCATTTTTCAATCCAGGGAGTAGCCTGAGCCTCCCACGGCTAGCTCTGCTAACGTCAACCTTCACTATAACAATATCTGGACTCGCAAACAAGCGAATCTTTTTACATCCCCCTTCGCTTACCCTGCATGCTGCTCATTGTTGTTATGTGTTGAGATTGGGATTGGTTATGGTGATGCGCTGCAGATCCTGCGTTATTGCTGCTGTTGTGGCTGCTGGATGTTGTTGAGTTGTTAGGACTGGGAGTCGCCATTGTTGTGTGTTTGAATTCCATCAGCAGCACCGGGCTGCAATGCAGACACCGAGAGCAACTTCACCCTTCCCTCCCAGCCAGGAGAATAACAGCCACAGTAACGGCAACTTCCGACCCTGACGCAAGCGGATAGCGAGTGTATAGCAGCTAATATCGCACGTAGGCGATGCTGAAGAACAATTAAAAAAGTTGTGGGTTAGGTTGGTCGTTAACTGTTTAATAACCTTAACAAAAACAAACATCCAGCTAGGCTAAGCTAACTAAACTGGCTAGCTGTAGCAGTACTAGCCAAGCAGCTTTACGACCCGCAATCAGCTGACCAAGTGACACTTGCATGTCAACACCCACAGCTTCCCAAACTGCAGCAAGCTCGTCACAGGCAGCTAGGACAACACCGGATAGTATAGTACCTTTCAAAATAAAAGCAGAAACGAATTATTAAATATTGGGTGTACAGAACATTTCAGAGAAAAAACTTTAATTGCATTTTTAATTTAATACAGATTGTTCTTGAAATTGGTTCTTTATTTATGCGTTGGTACTTTGTACTACACTAAAAACGTCGCAATACGTTCACCAATAAGGGTTTTATTTTGATATTCTGTCTTTTTTTCATTCTCGCTAGTTTGGCACTGGTGCCTCCACAGATGGTGGGCGGACCTTTACGTTTGCATGTTTTGTTGTACGGGGCAGCGTGGGCAGGTGGCAGGCCCGCTTTAATCCGGTGGAGTTGATTAAGGCTGAACCCGAGGGTCCTTAAGGGGTTTCTAGTGGGCCCCCGGAAAAATTAGGAATAGTTTGATTCTTCTGTTATTTAATTCACTAGAAGTTATCCCGATTAGATAACCCATGAGGCAGTTTCACTGCCACCACTATTACTCTACTATTACCACTGAATCTACAAAAACAAAAATCTTCCCTTTACGACGGTTTCTGGGAAAAAATCTCATCAACTGTGGGTCCATGGCCTAATGTCTCTCTCTCTGGGGAATCCGTGGCAACGAGTCAATGTACCTCGGGGGACTGCGGAGTACATATCGAACACACCCTCTCTGTTTGAGCAGAAGAGAGGGATTGGGCAAATTCGGCTGTTTGCCCGCACACCCGGGCGGGGAAGTGAAGCCGATCCAAAACCACAATGGGGGAAGTTTGCAAAGAGAAGAAAACCAAAACATGCCTTTCTGTTGTCTGGCAAGTCTGTAATCTTTTTATGTCTTTGTTCTTCGTCCTTGCGACGTATGTGCAGGTGAGTGTTTTTCTCCTTTCTTGGCTGCCTTAATCTTCCATTTTTTTTAATCATTAACCAGAATGTGCACTTTCTCACAGATTAATGACCCCGATGCGGGACTATGGATGGTAAGATCGCACTCATTATTATAATATATTATTACATTACATATTATTTAGCTAGCACGTTTTGGATTGATGTTGTTGTTTATATCAGTTTTCTGTTACAGGTTGGTTATGGTGTTCCTGCAGCCCTCTGTTTATTTATTGGCCTAAAACCTCACGTGACAGGTAGAGAGATGCGTTTGGTTCTTAGAAGTTTTGTAGACTCTGCAAAAAGCCTAATTAAAAATGACACGAATCAAATACATTTCCTGGAGTTTCCCAATCTGTGACTCGGACAAATGGCATTTTCCCTGTTTGAGCCATTTTACAGACTGCTTGAGTGTAATTTTACAGTGTTTATAGCGCCATCAGGTGGTTGTATTTTGACGGTACAGCTCAGCAAAGCTCTACCTCAACAGTAATAAAACAAACTGCAGAGCACAGTTATAGATGAAATACATGTCATTGCATGAGCTGCACGTTGGGTTTGATCTCATTTAGTTGTTTTTCCTGTGTTCCAGAGTCTTTGCCCTGGAGGAAGCTGGCCGATCTCCATGTGATGATTTCCAGCGCTGTTATTGGCATGTTGGGGTGGACACTTTATAAAGAGCGCATTACAGATGTCTTCCAACAAGAGGAGGGCAGGTAGAGTAGAGTTACTGCTCAGTTGTTTTCAAAGGGTAAGCAGCTCTGAAGTGCTTTTATTGCAGCCGCGGGGGGTCTTAAAGAGCTGCACAGTGTTGTGGACTCATCATTCTTTCTATGGCTATGCCTACTTAAGACTTGGATGTGCATTTGGCTACTTTTCTTGCAAAGCATCTCCTAAAATCAGTCAAAAATATGACATACATATATTTAAAAATACTTTTAACCTTTCTCCTCAGGTCTTATTTCCTTCCCCAGCAGTTCTCGTGGTTATTCTTAGGTCAAAGTAATATTTTGCCCTGCTGTCAGGGCACTATGGCTTTGACCCTTGCACTCCTTACTGTTGGTTGCTACTGGTCGTAATCTAGGAATGGAAATGGAAAAGTAAAAGTTGTTCTGCATGCATGCATTTGTAAGCAGAACAGAAATCATAAAATGTGGATTTGTCATGTTTGTTTGTTTTTTTCCTAGAGAATTTTCGGGTCTTATGTTGACGGCTGTTTGGCTTCTCTTGTGTCGTCACTCTGGAAGGTAAGTTTAAGAACTAACTAAAAGACATGTTTCTAATGTGAATTTGTAATCTACTTCACTACTTCAATCACTTTTTTTTAATGTTTTATTGCACTATTTTCTTCTAGGGGTCCTGTTGGGATGCTCAGAGTTTCAACGGCTGTTGCCATCACAGTCTTCCCCTTTGTGGCCTGGCTTTACTACTATATCAATAAGGAGCTGAGATCCAACTGGCCGTCCCATTGTAAAACTGCTATTTAGATAACAATCCCTTGTTTTTTGCAAGGAAGTCAAGTAAATCTAGTGGGCAACTTCATAGCACTTTAAGAAGGATTTTGAGTAACATTCATCCCACAGCTGTTATTCCCTTTGATTGTTAAGCATGAGCTAAGCACTCTGCTTATCAATTCATCTTGTACAGTATTATAAAAAGTGAATATAAACATTAATACAGATGGGTTTTTTTTTTATCAGAAGTGGATTGAATGCTGCACATTGTTGAATATTTGTATGCACTACCAAATGACAATCAGTATTATCAACTATTTTTCCTTCCTTTAACTTCCAAATTTGGAAGTTCAGGAGTTGAATAAACATCGTATGTAGGCCTATGTGGAGGGGTGTTGATATTGGTTTTACATTGAAGTTAATGGAAGTAATACTCAGCTCAGACATTAATTCTATGTCAACTGAAGTGCACTGTGTGAAATTAAAGTTTATAATAAACTTATGGAGTCATTTACTCTGCACAATGATTTTATTTTTTTTTACATAAGAAACAAGGTCACCCGATGAAAACTAGGCGCTGCGCTATGCTTCGCTAGATGGCAGTAGAGATCATTCTGAAAGGATGAGAGAAGAAGATACGGGCCGACGTCACGTCCGGTTAGTGAACCGCAATGGCGCCTAAGTACTGGTCTCAGAACAGTATTTGCCGCAGTTTTGAATTTGATCCGTGAATTATCAAAGTTGTATAAAAAGTACAAACTGACTCCAGATCAGCCGTTTGTAAGTCATTTTCCTCACTATTCACGTTGGTCAACTTGTCACCGCTTCCTTGTCAGGCACCGGGACGCTTCCAATATGGCCATGAGTCTTCTATATCAGAAACTGGGGTGTCGGTTATTTAATAGCAACGTCTTGCAAAAATGCACTTATGCCCAAACGGTCAGATTCACACACGGTGTTTTACCGAGAGAGACCAGAGTGACTCACACAGACCTCGCATCACGGAGAGTTTACAGTCCGGTAGGTCAAAGCTAGCCCCCGATACCTGCCGTTCTCGTATGGAGATGCACCCCAAGCTCCATTTAGAAATGTGGCAATTTAATAATACCATACTTATTGGCAGAGGTAGATACTCGTAAAACATGACGTAAGGTATTTTACGAATCTTAGTTCATCGCTTGTCAATTCGGCATATGTAACGTTAATCCACCAAGCAGCACTTGTTAACTTAAAAATGGGTTCACTGCTCGCTTCCGCCTATTACTGTGTGTTTTGGTGGAAGAGGACTGTCGGAAAAACACGCGAACTGATTCTTATAGTTGAACATTTATTGAAATAACTCCTGATTGGTGGATTGGATGTATGCCAAATCGAAGAATGTTTCCCATGGATTCAGAAAATATCTCGAGCCACAACGTATGAGTTATTTACTTTTGCAGATAAGCAATGCCACATTAAACTGGCATTTTTAAAAATGAAGTTTGGCGTGTATTCACAGACGACAGCAGCCAAGCCTAGCTATTGTAATTTACTGTAATGTTAGTAATACTGTAATGTACTGCAATTAGCCACTGCCAGCACCTCTTCTGACTGTCCACTGAATGACAGGTGAATGTGAGTCGGTGTTTCACCTGCAGAGCAACACGATGCTCACGAGCATTTTCCTCCCTGCCTCCACCGCCCTCAACTGGCGATAAGTCGAAAAAATCGGGGGTAAGTACCAGCTGTGTACATACAGGTGCCAGCCTTCTGGTTTGACGTTACTTCTTTCCGCAGAATAGTATTAATAGTGTGTTTGCTTATTCTTCATCAAATTCAAGACTTTCTAAAAATAAAGATGTCTCTTTTTTAACACTTGTCAAAAGGGTGGAGTAGTTAGTAGTAAATTAAATTGTTAGCCAGTTTTTGTTTTATATTTATATTATACATTTAATATCCAGAAGGTTTTTACAACATGGAATAGAATAAAAGCTCTGTGGTGTCTCTTATTTATAACAGTTAGGCCAATTGTTGTGTTACACACTGTTACTTCCTCTGGCGATTAAGTGTGTTGACCGTTGATGGATGAACTAGACCGAGTAGCAATTCCTTTGAAACTGAACGATTTCTGTACCCGCTTCATGTTCCTTCCTTCTCTCCTTATCTCCTTCTCTGTAGCCTGTGACTTGGAAATCTTTAGCGGTAACGTTTGCTCTTGGAAGCGCTCTCCTTGGAGTGATGAAATATTTCAAGAGAGAAAAGGAGGAATGTAAGTATCTCATATCATACATCATGTTGTTCATTTGATCTCACATTCCTACAAACTATGACAGTGATCGGTTTACAGTTGGACCCACCAAGGTTTCCATTGAGCCGAGAGATAATTAAAGATGGTGAAGAAAAATGATCTTACACTTTAACTCTTTTCTTTTTTGTTTGTGTTGTGATTTGCAGTGCTTGAAAAAGAAAGGAACAAATCAATCGGAAGGCCGGCGCTTGGCGGCCCGTTCTCCCTCACCGATCACAACAACAAGCCCAGCAAGAGCGAGGACTTTTTAGGCCAGTGGGTCCTGATCTATTTTGGATTCACACACTGCCCGGACATCTGCCCAGATGAGATCGAGAAAATGATTGAAGTGGTGGATGAAATAGGTAACCCGAACTGTTTCTAACAACGATTATGACCCACAGCAGGACGTTTAAAATGAAAGGTAAAGTGCCACTCTGTTCTTTCACGGCTTCCCA
The DNA here is from genome assembly GCA_034670385.1 of Hoplostethus mediterraneus. Lineage (NCBI taxonomy): Eukaryota > Metazoa > Chordata > Actinopteri > Trachichthyiformes > Trachichthyidae > Hoplostethus > Hoplostethus mediterraneus. Next base: position 414,024 of record JAXDDW010000163.1, on the reverse strand, counting down.
CAGACAAAATAAAGTCCCTCCCCAACCTGACGCCCATCCTCATCACCATCGATCCTGACAGGGATACACCGGAGGCCATGGCTGCGTATGTGAAAGGTACAAATGCCAGAGGACTTATATGTAAATACATTTTCAGGATGATGTGTATGGAGTGAATTGTGGTTCAATAATCAGAAATAAATAAGATAGGATGACCAAAAATAAGAAGCAACCAGTAGAGTCCAGCTGGACGACCTCAGGCTACGATCTGGCTCATAATAGATGCACAATGTATTTTTCAGAGTTTTCCCCCAAGCTGATCGGCCTGACGGGGACTGTAGCTCAGGTTGAGCAGGTCTCCCGAGCCTACAGGGTGTACTACAGTCAGGGACCAAAGGACGAGGACAACGACTACATTGTGAGTTGCCTCTTCCTCCAGTGTTACTCTCTAAAACTCCCATTTTAGACGAGCTAAACTCAAATCTCTTAATGCTTTGCTCTCTTTAGGTTGATCACACAATCATCATGTACCTAGTGGACCCTGACGGGGAATTCGCCGAGTATTTCGGACAGAACAAAAGAACCGCAGAGATTGCCGGCTCCATAGCGTCGCACATGAGGAAGTACAAGAAGGCAAAGTGAGCGGCAGCCCGTCACGAATGATGGACAGAGCCCCGCCTTCCGGCTTCTCCTGTGTGCACTCCTGTGTGTCTTCGCGGACCTCTCGGCGAATGGAAATCTCCACTGCCATCTTCTAGGCATCATGTATTTATTTTGGAGTGCACTATTTATGGAGTTAATATGTCTGCGGCACAACATTCCCTTCTCGTAACTGTAAACACGAGAAAATACCGCTCACCTCAGGTTTTCAAGTGGTGAACGCTACCCTGGAACTCCCGATTTCTCTGACTCCTCTGAATTCTGAGGCCACAAACAAGGAAATACCTAGAGTCAACTGTAGGGAATGATAAAAAATGATTTAAACGAAAACCATCCAAAGAAACAATTCCTTTTGTGATCGCAGCGGGACACCACTTACTTTCTGGATTTTTTTTGTTTCTTGTGTTTGACATTGCCGTATTTGGTTTGCTGTAAAACATGAACTCAAATGTATCACTCATTTAAGAACATGGTTTCTGTCCTCATGCTTTAAAGGCCTTAATCACATAGACTACAAATGAATGACTTTCAATAATGGAAGATGCATCTGTACATTTACCCGTCATTGCTGCTGCAGTCTTTGTCTTCTTCAAGTCATCGCGTCTAGACAGTATTCTTGTCAGTCCTGATTGCTGATTAACTTGATTTCTGTTGCCCACAAGATCTTGATTTCTTCATTCATGAATTTGGGACTAGAGAACGTTGTTGTTCAGCGCTCCAGAAACTGCACTCGTTCTTGAAATGTTGCTGCAGCGTGATGACTGGGAAGAAAGTGAAAATTGCCTTTCAGCTCTAACAGTTGTTTCATTAAACACTCAGATTTGTTCTGAATTGATTTCTAGACTCGTTATTGACAGATCTGATCAGGTATGTGCTGAGTGTGACATGCGTGATCTCATGTTCACACCAGATTTTTGGATGCTTGTGGTTTTGGTGTTGTAGGTGATCCAGGCATTGGAGTTCATTCTACTGTTTGTAACTCACGAGTGTCTCTAGGATCTTGCATTTCATTTGTGAACAGCATGCCCTCCGCTGTGCGACTCAAAGAAACCACAGCTGATGACATCTGCTGGTGTTTTGTTATTCCACTAGTTATTCCACACTCAATTAATTTGAGTTACTGTATTTTTTTGAGCTGCCATCCCCTGCCACATGCTGTACGTTTAACCCGTGAATGGTTCGCAGTAGCTTTATTCCAAAGCAGGCCGGTCTCTCTCCCGTTGACCCCCTAATCCTGGGCAGATGCACTCATCGTCAGATCTATTTTCCGCCGGGGGTTCGGCATCTCTCTCTCTCTCAGACACAACCAGCTGATGGGGTTGGGGATTTTCTCCCCGCATCTTCTCTTTCTTGTCCCGTGACCTTTTTAAATTCACACGAATGACCCCCTAATGTCCTTGACATAAGTCTCACTTCCATGCATGCATTTGCCGCCATGTCAAGACGCGACGGAAGGGTCGGCGTACCGTGAGTCGGCCAGCATAAGCGCGGTCGTCTACCCAGAACCAATTATAATCGCAGCTGTTGCCAGACCTTCAAGTGACATTGAGGGGATACTATTAAATCAACACCAATTAGGGTGTCTGTGATGCACTGCCAGGGAGTGTTCCAGTTTGTGACAAAATAACTATCATACAGCCCTTTTCCCTCCTTGAATACCAAAGAATGTCCTCTGACGAAACTTCTGTTTCTCATGAGCTTTTGTTGAAATGTTAGGATCAATCCGGTACACCCACAGGCCGAGGCGCTTTTCTTTTGTGTGCATTTTTCTATGGCATCCCTACATGTTTTAACAGAGGCACCTTCATCATGGGAATCTGTTTAAATAGAAAAACGTATCTAGTATACGATCAGATATTTACCCTCGACTCTAATGAGCATCTTTTTTTTTTTTGCAAAGAGACGGATGGATGCACTCTCAACCTGGTCAGTGCTCTCTTGGCTTTTACTTTGTTACTGACATCTGCACCGTTCGCTGCTCTATACTCCTGATAGGACAATAGAGCGAGCACCAGAAAGTTAAGACAAGTCATGGAAAGTATCTCAGCGCTAATGGGTAAAGGATCTTGGGGTCTAAGAGAAGGTCAACAAGCTGTCAACTAAATTAAAATAATTCTAATACCATTTCCATTGCCTGATAGGAAAGGTATAGAGGGACATTTTGAAAGCTGAGATATTTCAGTTCTAATACTCAAAACAGTTGACCATTTTGCCTTTCTAGTGTTACGCAGTATACATTTCTCCATTTTCATTTGCATGAAACTATTTGAACTGAAAATGACTGCAAAAAGCCAGACCCAGGCAGCTGGCTGCAGGCATGTAATAGGCAACATGTAATCTGAAAATTCAAGCTTGGATCACTATGTAATATGAAGATGGTGAACCATTAACTTCCAGTCATAAAGATGGAAAATCAGGATGAAAATGGCCTTTCTCAAAATAGACAAAGCCATTGCATTCTTGGAGCGAAGATGACATGAATGACTTCAACTTAACACCCTTTGCCCTTAGCAAAGCTCCCTATCAATTGAGGCGTCACACTGGAGTGATGCACAGCAAACGTGAAGCACATACTTGCGCTATATTGACATGGGCAAATGTGACGCATTAATAGAAACCCACTCAAAAGGATTTCCAATGGATCTGGTTGGCATTTTTGGATTCACAGTTAAACCTGTTATTTTGGAGCGGTCTCTTGGTCGTCCTGAGACAGGCCTGGAGTCTGTTGTAGGATCTGAAGCTGGTCTGGGTTGGTTCTGTTTGAGATGCACTAAGGCCTAGTGTGATTTTGCACAGCAATCCATCAAGCATTCAAATGCACTTGCATGCAATTCAGGTTGATTGAAGGCATTTTTGGATGATGAATGAGATGCAGGTGATGTTCAATGGTCTGTACAGAAGACACTGATGTTTCAGTTTCTAATATGTGATGCTGCTAACTAGCAAGCGCCAAACTCTGCCTTTGGCTTTCACTGACCCTGCAGTAGTACTGGGTATGATCCAAACGGTATTTCATGCCAAATAGCTTCTCTAAAACATTTGAATTAACAGATACAGGTTTTCCGGGCCTGGAAGGGTTGCCTGTCAACCCCAGGCTGCTCTCAACACAGACCCAAACAGCGATGTGTAATCTACCCTGGTCCCCAGACAGCCAACGCCAGAATTCCAGCAATGCCCCTAACAGACCTAATCTTCACTGATCCCAGAAAATGAGGCCTGCCGTGTCGGGACCCTAAACCCTCTAAGCTGTCGTCCTTAGCAATCATTGCTTTTTAATGGACAGGCTGAAGGATTACAATTGAAACCGTTTAAACGTGACACAATACAGCTATACATAGACGGTTGAAAATACAAAATGGACATGACTTTTTCCAAGGTGGCATATAAGCCAGATTTGATCTCTCTCCAAATATAGGAGAAGCTGTCAAGCAGCGGCGGAAAAAAAGCCTGACCATCTCTTATAAAAGCTGTCAAAGCCTCGTTAGGGTCAAGGTATGTCTGTGGCATACTGTTGAGACTGAAAACAATTAGCAACAGTGCGATCGTAAGAGCGACGATCACGCTCAAAGGCTCTGAAACACTTGCTGAAACTTGAGGGATTCAATCCTCTTGCGATTCTACTTCTCACTCTGCGGCACTCAGGTAAGCATTATGCCACCGCCTTTGCAAGTATGTTTGTCCTACATTTCTGGCCCTTTTTTTTTTTTTTGGTCATTAACATGTAATTTTCGTGCAGCTATTAGAAAATGGGTGATGCCGAGATGGAAATATTTGGGGTGGCTGCCCCGTACCTCCGCAAACCAGAACGGGAGAGGGTCGCAGCGCAAAACAAGCTGTTTGATGCCAAGACGGCCGTCTACGTGGCTGACCCGAGGCAGGAGTATGTGAAAGGAAAAATCAAGAGTCAAGATGGCTCCAAGATTACCGTGGAGACTGAGGATGGAAAGGTGGGTGTACGAACACGTGCACTAATCTGTTTTGATACAGAGGCTGCACACTGGTGGGTCGGTGGATATCTTTTATCCGTTGAAAATATTTGAAGGACGCTGACATCAGGTAAACTTACATATCTTTTTTTTGCCTGCCGTCCTGTGCTATGTGACATTGGACCACGTGATGTTCCAGGTCGTGACAGTGCAGCCGGATGACATCCGACCTATGAACCCTCCTAAGTTTGACAAGATCGAGGACATGGCCATGTTGACCCATCTCCACGAACCAGCCGTGCTGTTCAACCTCAAGGAGCGCTATGCCGCCTGGATGATCTACGTAAGCACAAACACTTTGTCGCATTTCACCCCTAATGCACCCGAATCAGCGATGCCACAGAAATGTATTCACTCTGGAGAAGCTTTATTAGCATTTTGGACAGATCACATTTTCACACTCAAATGACAACCCCATTCCAGACCTACTCGGGGTTGTTCTGCGTGACAGTGAACCCCTACAAATGGCTTCCAGTCTACAATCCACAAGTGGTGTCTGGATACCGCGGGAAGAAGCGTCAGGAGGTCCCGCCCCACATCTTCTCCATCTCTGACAACGCTTACCAGTACATGCTCACAGGTATTGTCCTAGTGTGGCAGCATCCCATCGAGTGATAGCTGCCATGCCTGCTATTATTATAACTCCTATAATTATATTGAAATACTGATATATTTTTTGTAACAGATCGTGAGAACCAGTCCATCCTGATCACGTAAGTATGGCTTTATGTGCTCTAAAGTACTGCGTTTACTTTAATTACCATCACTCATTGCAAATTGTACCAATGGCAGTGGAGAATCCGGTGCCGGGAAGACCGTCAACACGAAGCGCGTCATCCAGTATTTCGCAACAATTGCTTCAATTGGAGACTCAAGCAAGAAAGAGCAACTTGGTAGAATGCAGGTTCAGTCCACGAATCATCCATTCCAATAACGTCATGATCATATACAAACACCTTTACAACCTCAGATAAGATGTTTCTATTCATTTGTCTATCAACTTTATTTCCATAGGGGACCCTGGAGGATCAAATCATCCAGGCCAACCCTCTGCTGGAGGCTTTCGGGAATGCCAAGACTGTGAGAAACGACAACTCGTCTCGCTTTGTGAGTTTATATTTAGTCTGTGCAATGCATCAGCTGAAATATAACTTTTATGTATTTGTATGTGTAACGATAAAAAACAAATCCTTCCAGGGAAAATTCATTCGCATCCACTTTGGAACAAAGGGGAAGCTGGCATCAGCCGATATTGAAACATGTAAGTTTCCTCATGGCAATGTTATTGCTATTTCACTGATTTGTAAGTATACATAATACATTTGACCTCAATTAATTTCATTTTTATGCTTAGACCTTCTGGAAAAATCCAGGGTGACCTTTCAGCTCCTTGCAGAGAGGAGCTATCACATCTTCTATCAGATCTTGTCAAACAAGAAGCCTGAATTGATTGGTAAGTACACTTTTCACTGAGCATGAATTTGAAGAACCGTGTCCTAAAATGTCTTGAAAACCTACAAAGAAAAAACTAAAACTTTAATCCATGCTGCACATCTAGCTGCTGACCCTCTTCAGACATACAAATACTTTTTTTATATTTCATTTCAGAGATGCTGCTGATCACCACCAATCCATATGACTACCCTTTCATCAGCCAGGGGGAAATCACTGTGCTGAGCATCAATGATACAGAGGAACTGATGGCCACAGATGTGAGAGACTTGGGGTTATGCAGAAACATGGTGTACAGATATCATAGGGGCCTCTTATGTATTTATGAATTAGTTACTTATGTACAGGATAAACCGAAAATCAGTGGGCTGGTGATTTATTTTGGTTTGTGTGAAATGTTTTGTAAGCTCCTTGTTTTTTTAAAATCTCACCTGGACTTTTAATTCTTTATCCTCTCCTTGTGTTTTATTATTTTTATATCGTCCATTGTTCCATAGAGCGCCATTGATATCCTTGGTTTTAACATGGAGGAAAAGTTGGGCATCTATAAGCTGACTGGTGCTGTGATGCATAATGGGAACATGAGGTTCAAGCAGAAGCAGCGGGAGGAGCAGGCAGAGCCTGACGGGACCGAGGGTGAGCTGCTTCTCGTTGTTTCTTTAAGTTGAGACCTTTTTGGACGTTTTGGACGCTTAGTGTGTTTGCAACATCACAGGTTTACGTCATCATTCCTCTTCTCTCATCTCTCTTTCTAATGCTGCCTATGCAATGAAACGAAAAAGCCTGATATGTGATATACAAGTGATGTCAATATGACCTGTCGCTGTGTTACATGCATCCAATAGTGGCAGACAAAGTTGCCTACCTCATGGGCCTGAACTCTGCTGACTTGCTGAAAGCACTGTGCTACCCCAGAGTGAAGGTTGGGAATGAGTATGTCACCAAAGGGCAGACTGTCCAACAGGTACGGCACCTTTTTTCACATCTATAGGAAGTTCATCACACTCCATTTGCAACATTTCACTTCTCGTTTTCCAGGTGAACAATTCCATGGGTGCCCTGTCTAAGGCGGTGTACGAGAAGCTCTTCCTGTGGATGGTCACGAGGATAAACCAGCAGCTCGACACCAGACTGCCAAGGCAGCATTTTATTGGCGTCCTGGATATCGCAGGGTTTGAGATTTTTGAGGTGAATATGATTCATATCTAAATAAATAGAAAATAAAAACAAGGAATTCACTTTATTGAAGAACAAATTATGCTATTCAATGCAGATGAACAGCCTGGAACAGCTGTGCATCAACTTTACGAATGAGAAACTGCAACAGTTTTTCAACCACCACATGTTTGTGTTGGAGCAAGAGGAATACAAGAAGGAAGGAATTGAGTGGGAGTTCATTGACTTTGGTATGGACCTGGCAGCCTGCATTGAGCTCATTGAGAAGGTACATCACCTTTTAACACCCCAAATATTTGTATCAACAGTAGATACATGCATACATATGAAAGGTAGCGAAAGTAAGTCAGAAGATGCTTCGATGACGTGATATTTTTGAGGGGAAAAAAGTACATTTTTCCACACAGAATGAAGATATATCCATCCAGTAGGCACAGAATTGAACAAAACAATGATTCATTTTCTTTTCCACAGCCAATGGGTATTTTCTCTATTCTTGAAGAGGAATGCATGTTTCCAAAGGCAACGGATAGCTCGTTCAAGAACAAGCTGTACGACCAGCACCTTGGAAAGAACTGCAACTTCCAGAAGCCCAAGCCTTCCAAAGGCAAGGCTGAGGCTCACTTCTCGCTGGTGCACTACGCCGGGACCGTAGACTACAACATCGGCAGCTGGCTGGAAAAAAATAAGGACCCGCTCAACGACACTGTGGTGCAGCTGTACCAGAAAGCTGCCCTGAAACTGCTGTCGCACATTTTTGCCACCTACTCCACTGCTGACGGTCAGTTCCCCAATTGGAAAATGGCCGACACTACCACAGCTTAATCAGAAATATTGCAATAAGACTATGCACTTTATTTTGCTACCCTATGCTGTAATAGGTTACAATGTTTCTCTTTCTGTAGCAGTTGGAAGTAAGAAAAGTTTCAAGAAAAAGGGATCCTCTTTCCAGACAGTTTCCGCACTTTTCAGGGTAAAGGCCAATTCTGAGATCGTACTTGAAGGTATTAAGTTGATATCAGGCCTGTTGTCTCTTTAGTCACTGTTGTTTCACATGTTCATCTCCTGCAGGAAAACCTCAACAAACTAATGGCGAACCTCAGGTCCACGCATCCGCACTTTGTGAGATGCATCATCCCAAATGAGACCAAGACTCCAGGTAAAAGGAAGAGGACCTTGGCATTGTTATTCTAGCTCATTCGCTCTGAAGGCTCCCTGGTATTAAATGTATCATCCATATAGGGTCCATGGATCACCATCTTGTTCTGCACCAACTGCGCTGTAATGGTGTGCTGGAGGGTATCAGGATTTGCAGGAAGGGCTTCCCCAGCAGGATTCTCTATGGAGATTTCAGACAGAGGTAATACCCAACGCTTGGTTTCTGTTATCTGGGAAGATTACACACACAAGCAAATATTAAAAAAATGTTTTAAACTTAACAACCTCCCTGACAGATACAGAATTCTGAATGCCAGCGCAATCCCTGAAGGGCAGTTTATCGATAGCAAAAAGGCCTCAGAGAAACTGCTCTCCTCCATTGATGTGGACCATGCCCAGTATAAGTTTGGATACACAAAGGTAATTTTTCAAAAACATGATAAGGGTACGTGTCTGTATGCATTAGACCACTATATCGCTTTGCATATATATTGGGCCAATATTGTCATAAATCAGGTACCAGTCAGTGATGACCCTGATGAGAATACAATGGGGGAAACACTGGATCCTGTTGTTTTTTTTGGAATGAAATTGTTTGAATTTAAAGATATTGAATACTGAATACACAAAATCTTGGTGACTTCAGTCTAAAAATACTGGCATCTGCCTTCAAAAACCCATATGACTGAATGTGTTTTTAATATAAAGGATTGCGGACATTGTTTTCAATTAGCACCAAGTAACCCAAATGATATGAAGTGCAGTTCCACTGAAATATCTTTACAACATGTAGGTGTTCTTCAAGGCTGGCCTTTTGGGTCTTTTGGAGGAGATGAGAGACGAACGCCTGGCGGTGCTGATGACTCGCATCCAAGCTGTATCCAGGGGATACGTCACCAGGCTGAGGTTTAAGGAGATGTCAAAGAAAAGGTTTCTGAAAATATCCATTAGTTCAAATTTTTCAAGTTTAATTCAGCACTGGTCATGGAATTTCTGGGATATCATAGAATTTAGAGACAAAGGCAAAGTCAGGGAATTTGATCAGTTCTCTGGGGAAGTGCAGGAATATCAGAGAATTGTACAAGAGAGAGGAATACAATTTTATGGACATGGAAATGTTTTGAGTTAGATATGGACAGTCATAGAAAAGTCATGGAATTTTACATCAGGGCCACAGCGGGAATGAGTTTTAAAATTAAATCTCTGTTGTTTTGCTTTATCACGCTTTAGGGAATCTATTTTTGTCATCCAATACAACATCCGTTCATTCATGAATGTGAAGAACTGGCCTTGGATGAGACTTTACTTCAAGATAAAGCCACTGTTACGAAGTGCAGAGGCTGAAAAGGAGATACAGACCATGAAAGAGGAGTTTTCACGATTGAAAGAAGAGTTTGCAAAGTCCGAAGCCAGGAGGAAGGAGCTGGAGGAGAAAATGGTTGTGCTCTTTCAGGAGAAAAATGACCTTTATCTGCAAATTCAAGCGGTACATTAACATTCAAGGCTGAGTTGAACATGGTGGTTTGTTTATATTAAATAATGAGATAAGATAAGACATCAGAGCAAAGGAGGCAAATTATTTTTACTCAAATACAACAACAAAATCAATAATAAGATAAGAGGAAACTAATGATACCTGTGGGAAAACTGGGTCATTGTAGCAGCAAAATGGTAATCGATACAGCAAAGTAAAATAGGATACGAATAAAAATCAAGCAAATGGAGGGCATTAAAGTGAAGATGCTTGACAATTGCAACATTAGAACATAATAGAAATATATGAATGGATAGTATAAAAATATATGATTTACTGGACTGTATACGAAGTGTCAAGGCATGCAGACTTTGTTAAAAATATAAATAAAAACAATTTAAATATATAAATATAAATAATTGGTAATTGTATGAAATGAGAATGAAATGAGAATTAAATGAAACGAAAGAATGAGAATATTGAGAGGAATAGATCAACAGTGACACTCCACAACACTGATCCAAATATATTGTGTGTCCTTTTATGGACAATCTCATGTCGGCTCCTTCGACAGTAACGTTTGGACACGTTTCTGCTTCAACAGGAGAGGGAGAACCTCTGCGATGCTGAGGAGCGGTGTGAAGGCCTGATAAAGAGTAAGATACACCTCGAGGCCAAAGTCAAAGAATTCTCTGAGAGGATTGAGGAAGAGGAGGAGATCAATGCAGATATCACTGCCAAGAAGAGGAAGCTGGAAGACGAATGTTCAGAGCTCAAAAGGGATATAGATGACCTGGAGCTTACCATTTCCAAGGTGGAGAAGGAGAAATACGCCACAGAAAATAAGGTGCCTCTGATAATTTCTATCATTTTATATAATTTTCTATAGGAAGTCTGAATTATGAATAGAATTATGGATCAGCAGTTATTTTCATAAAGCATAATTAGGGCTTCAACATTATGTTTTATCCCAGGTCCTTGGAAAACATCAGCTCTGACTGTATTGGTTATCTATCAAAGCGGTGTCATCAGTATCAGTCTGTACTGTAATGTTGGTTGATAAAAAAGACAAACACAAACTTTTTAATAAATTCCCTGTTTCTTTCCCCAGGTTAAGAATTTGGTAGAAGAGCTAACCACTCTTGAGGAAAATCTGATGAAGTCCTCGAAGGAGATTAAAGCTCTGCAAGAGGTGCATCAGCAGACCTTGGATGACCTCCAGGCTGAAGAGGATAAGGTTAACTCGCTAACGAAGACTAAGATCAAGTTCGAGCAACAGGTTGATGATGTAAGTGTTTCAAGTCAAAATGATTGGATGGTCAAACCTCTTGTGTAGGATATCCTGTCTAGTAAGACACTACTACACGTTTTGCACAAGCTTCCTAGTATTACTGGTTCATATGGACAACGGTTGATCTCTTCTAGCTTGAGGGGTCACTGGAGCAGGAGAAGAAGGTGCGTGCAGATCTAGAGAGATCTAGAAGAAAACTGGAGGGGGATCTTAAGCTGTCCCAGGAAACCATCATGGACCTGGAGAATGAAAGACAACAAATGGATGAAAGTTTGAAAAAGTAAATTGTGAATTTCTTACTCAATGCCATTGACCCTAATGGGCGAAGTGTAGATACAATTAGGCATTAACAGAGAAGATGAAACAAGGGGAATCTTTAACACTGAGACCCATATTCACTACAGGTTTGTGCCTGGGAAAAGGGTGCGCTATATCACCAAAATGTGAAAGCGTGAAATGAATGGGAAGTGTGCTGGTCAATTATTTAAGCACCTGAGAGTGGCTGCTATCATTGCTGCAAGAAGCGGCCTATCATCGCCAACAAGTCAGGCAAAAAAAGGAAGAGGGTATCCCGTCCTAGAATCTCAAATCGAAGCATACAATGCTCCAATGATAAAAGGGCTTTAGGGCACAAAGGTTCAACCTTGGTGGATTAATCTTAAAGCTGCAACACAGGGGTGTCCTGGTGACTCACTTGGCCAAGGCACAAACCATGTAACCACAAGGTACTGAGTTCAAATCCAGCCTAGGACCTTTGTTGCTTGGCATCCCCCCTCTCGCTCTCTCTCCCATTGTTTCTGTCCATCGCCACTGACTATCAAATATTGGGAAAAACTTAGTAGTGCTCTTCTTCAGGGCAATGCAATGCATTCTTAGTGAATCTGGACCTGAGAAAAAGTTACCTATTCTGACTTCTCTCACTTCTCAGAAAGGACTTTGAACTCAGCAACCTGCAATGCAAAATTGACAACGAGCAAGCACTCAGCACTCAACTGCATAAGAAAATAAAAGAGATCCAGGTATATGATTTACCTTCCAGGGGTGTAAAAAGTAGAAGTAGAAAGTAGATGTACTGACCATGTTTTTCCTCCACCCATCCCATATACCAGGTGATTCTAATTAGCACAACTCTTCATCTTGGTAAGAGCCAGGTTGGAGCAAATACGTGGTTAGGTTTTCTACTTTCTGAAGCTTTACTTTCTACTTTTTACCACCCCTGCCTTTATCCATAGGCCAGCAGTATTCAATACATTTTGTTTTTCCAATAGCTTCATTATACACATCAAATTTTCCTGTAGGCTCGAATTGAGGAGCTAGAAGAGGAAATTGAGGCCGAGCGCTCTGCTCGGGCCAAGATAGAAAAGCAGAGGTCGGATCTCTCTAGGGAACTCGAGGAGATCAGTGAGAGGCTGGAGGAGGCCGGAGGAGCCACTGCCGCTCAGGTTGAGATGAACAAAAAGCGGGATGCCGAGTTTCAGAGGCTCCGTCGTGATCTTGAAGAGTCCACCCTGCAGCATGAGTCCATTTCCGCCGCTCTACGCAAGAAGCAGGCCGACAGTGTCACTGAACTGAGCGAACAAATAGACAATCTTCAAAGAGTCAAGCAGAAACTTGAAAAAGAGAAGAGTGAACTAAAGATGGAAATTGATGATATGGCCAGCCATGTAGAGAGTATTCTGAAAAGCAAGGTAATACAACATTGCATTTCCAAAAATTACCTCTTCCATAACCGCAGTCACTAATGTCAGTTTTCAATATTTCAGGCTAACCTGGAGAAACTGTGCAGGAGTCTTGAAGACCAAAGCAGTGAATATAAGGCCAAGGCTGATGAGGCCCAGAAGTCACTCAGCGATTATACTACACTCAGTGCTCGTCTACAAACAGAAAACGGTAGGTTTTTGATATGAAAAGAAAAAAAGAAAGCTCAAGATGGATACTTGAAGAATCAGTGTGTATCTTCTGAATCTTGAACAGGGGAACTTTCACGACAGCTTGAGGAGAAAGAGGGTGCCCTTTCCCAGTTGCACAGAGTGAAATCTGTGGGGAGTCAACAAATTGAAGAGCTGAAGAGACTTTTGGATGAGGAAGTTAAGGTCTGAAAAACACAAAAAAAATTCTAATATACTATAACCACTTTGAGTTAAAGCTGCACTTGGCAACTTTAGCTTGGTAACAGGTAACAGGTTTCAATCATTTGGACTTAATACCCAGAAATCCTGTAACATGACGTCAACTGTTTCCCAACGGGTCTGTGATGCTTTATAGCAAAGGACACCAAAGGAACAAGAAAGGCAAAAGATCTAACATTGGTGAGTCCAGCTTTCTCTGGTCGGAGCGCTCACTGCTGTTCAGGAGACAGTTTGTATTTCACTCTGAAGTTTCAACTCATCATTTCCTGTGAGTGGAGATGATTTCCTGCCAGTGTCCATACCTGACACCAGAATTTAATTTGAGCAAATGGGGTGAATCTTTGTCTCAATTAGGGGAGATGGGGCACTCTTCTCTGTTGTAGTCCCACTTTGTGATTTAGGCTGATAAGACTGGTGTATTGTAACATAAAATTTTGCCTAGTGCAGCTTTAAGTAAGCCAGAACACCTTTATATATATTGTTGCTTGTTTCAGGCGAAAAATGCCCTGGCCCATGGCTTGCAATCATCTCGTCATGACTGTGAGCTGTTAAGAGAGCAGTATGAGGAGGAGCAGGAGGCCAAAGCTGAGCTGCAGCGCTGCTTGTCCAAAGCCAACAGCGAGGTGGCTCAGTGGAGAACCAAATATGAGACCGATGCCATCCAGCGCACCGAGGAGCTTGAGGAGGCCAAGTAAGAATGATACAGGATATCAACCATCATGGCAAATATGTGCTGATCTCATACTGATAAAAAAAACAATGTTGATTCAAAGGAAGAAGCTTGCTCAACGGCTACAGGAATCTGAGGAGATGACAGAGGCAGGAAACGCTAAATGTGCGTCACTGGAGAAGACCAAGCAGAGGTTGCAGGCTGAGGTGGAGGATCTCATGGTTGAGATAGAAAGGTCAAATGCTGCCAATGCCACCCTGGACAAGAAACAGAGGAACTTTGATAAGGTATTTCTTTCACTGGGGTTAATATGATTTTCAGCAATATCACTTTTTTAAAATCTTATTGAGGCTGCACTGATTACACATGCTGGCTGCTTTCATATTAGGTTCTTGCTGAATGGAAACAGAAGTATGAGGAGAGTCAATCAGATTTGGAAGTCTCTCAGAGAGAGTCTAGGACGCTAAGTACAGAACTCTTCAAGCTGAAAAATTCTTATGAAGAGGCCCTGGATCAGCTGGAGACCATGAAAAGAGAGCATAAGAATCTTCAACGTAAGGGTTTTTCTGGAAGCAAATCATTAGTCTGGTGTTGAAAAGCAGAAGTGATCATTTTATCTATAAAGGACAATTTGTTTTGGTCAATTTTCAGAGGAAATAACAGATATCACTGAACAAGTAGGAGAGTCTGCTAAAACAATCCATGAACTGGAGAAAGCTGCTAAGCAAGCTGAACAGGACAAGAGGGACATCCAGGCAGCTCTCGAGGAAGCCGAGGTTTGTATTACAACATTCCCCTACTCAATGTGTCAGTAAAATCACGTCCACATCCTCGAGTGTTTATTTCTCTCTTCCTGTAGTCCTCCCTGGAACACGAGGAGGCCAAAATGCTACACCTTCAACTGGAGCTGAACCAAATCAAGTCAGAAGTGGACAGAAAGGTGTCAGAGAAAGACGAGGAAATCGACCAGCTGAAGAGGAACTACCAGAGAACGGTGGACGCTCTGCAGAGCACGCTGGATGCCGAGACCCGCAGCAGGAATGACGCTATCCGGGTCAAGAAAAAGATGGAGGGGGACCTGAATGAGATGGAGATTCAACTGGGCCATGCCAACCGCCAGGCAGCCGAGGCAACCAAACAGCTTAGAAACCTGCAGAGTCAATACAAGGTTTGAGTGAGCATCACGCAATTTGTCCATGACAAATTATTGACACTACTAGTCATATAAATTCATCTGCAGAAGGGTTAGACTGATATTTTCCTTTTATTGGCCTTTTTATTTGCCAATATTGGCAAAAAAGTTGGATATCGGACAGTTGATATAATCCACCTTGAATATGATAGATATTAGGCAGATTCTTTTATTATTATTTATTGTATTGGTCAATTTTACACTGGTTGTTTATTATTATTATACTGGCTTTTAGAATTTAGAGATTATGTGTCCAAAGGTCTACAAGCTGTATCAGCCTGCCAACAAAACATTTCTGGAGGAAACACTGAATACCTTTTACTTTTTGGCTCAAAAATGCTGAAATTTAAAGAGAATATCAGCACAACATGTTGGCTATCAGCAGCTTGAATCCAAAAAATACCAGTATCAGCCTTCAAAAACACTAGTCTTCAGGCTTGAAATCCCACGACTTTTGTGTTACAGGACACCCAGGTGCATTTGGATGAAGCCCTCCATAGTCAAGAGGACCTAAAGGAGCAACTGGCCATTGTAGAGCGCCGCAACAATCTGCTGATGGCAGAGATTGAGGAGATGAGGGCAGCGCTGGAGCAATCTGAGAGGAGCCGCAAGCTGGCCGAGCAAGAACTGGTCGATGTCAGTGAGAGGATTCAGCTGCTGCGTTCCCAGGTTAGGAACCACAATAAATAAGGGGAGATGAGATGAAACTTAATAGATCCCTGTTGGGAAACTTGAGTCATTGCAGCAGGAAAGGAATGGGATACAACAGGGAAAACAATAATAGATAGAACATAAAAATAGAATATAAACATTAAAAGTATTAAAAAAAACAATAAGAATGAACTCCCCACTGATGTCAGGACAGCAGAGTCGCTGTTCATGTTTTCGCCGCAGGCTGAAAACCCACCTCTTCAAGAAACACTACCCTGACCCTTCCTCTTAGCACTAACTTAAACATGGATCACTAAATATGAAATATGTGCTACATATGTTAATATAGGTATGGATGAACATAATACAAGATAAAATATCCCTAGTTGGCTTTGGACCCAAACAACACACACTTTTAATTAATGTCTCATACTTATTTCTCCATCTCTACTGAGCAGAACACCAGCCTGCTAAGCACTAAAAAGAAGATGGAGTCTGATGTAGCCCAACTACAATCTGATATGGAGGACACTGTCCAGGAGGCAAGGAATGCAGATGAGAAGGCCAAAAAAGCCATCATGGATGTAAGTCCCACCCAGTCCAACACCTCAACTTATGAATGAGACATTGTCGTGGAGAGCTTTCTGACTTTGAGGTCAGTCCTAGTATGAAGTCAATTTCACCGCTTGTTTCGCATTTGCACACAGGCTGCAATGATGGCTGAAGAGCTGAAGAAAGAGCAGGACACCAGCGCTCATGTGGAGAGGATGAAGAAGAACCTGGAGGCCACAGTGAAGGACCTGCAGCAACGCCTGGATGAAGCCGAGCAGATTGCTCTGAAAGGTGGAAAGAAGGAACTTCAGAAACTGGAAGCCAGGGTATGAATTATCAGGAAACAAGTTCAGATGCTGTACAGTCCCCCTTGTTCAGTATGAACTATGAACTATGCATTTTAAAACTGTCAGGCACTGTCTAGCACTGAGGAGTTACTGTAACCCATAAAATGCATCCTTTCAATCCGTGATCAGATCGCTAATTGGACGATCACACTGTTAAACTGTGAGGCAAAGACTGACTAGTTTCATCAGCATCAACTCTGCCAACTGAAATGTGAGAAGACAAGTCATGCACATAAATAGAGGGAGTGAGCAGTAGGGGGAGACAGACAATCAGACTATCATCTTGTGTTGTTGAACATAAGGAGGGATTGTGGAATTTTAACAAAGTTAGCTAAATGTTCACATCAATTGAACTGATAGTTTTATCTTAAGGTACTAGTCAATAAACCAAAGAAAATCCCCAAAATAAATACAATTATTTTCTCAAGTACTGCAAATCCATTTCTTAGTGCTCTAGTATACAGGGGTCAACTGTCTGATCACTGACTGACCTGAATTTGGCTCCTGATGCCCACATCTTGCACCATGGGGAAAGAAAAAAATCATTCAATGAAAAAAAAAAAACACAAATCATTGACTGAAATACATTTTAAACAAGCTATATTTTTCAGGTCCGTGATTTGGAAAATGAACTGGAGGCGGAACAGAAACGAAGTGGGGAGGCCATGAAAGGTGTGCGGAAATATGAGAGAAAAATTAAAGAGCTCACTTATCAGGTAAGTTGAGATTTGGCTGCCTGTTTCTGAATAGGAATGATGTGATATGAGCCATGAGAGTAATGAGCCAGATGTTTTAAGGGTGAGGAGGAAAAGAAGAATGTGGCAAGACTCCAGGATTTGGTCAACAAACTGCAGCTGAAAGTGAAAGCATACAAGCGACAGTGTGAGGAGGCGGTGAGTAATAATAACCGATTATTGTACGCCTTGTTGGCTCATATGTATCTTTTAATTCCTTTAACACCCAAAGGATTTGACTGAATTGAGCTCCCTCTGTAATCCACAGGAGGAACAGACCAGTATTCATTTGGCAAAATTCCGGAAGGTGCAACACGAGCTTGAGGAAGCTGAAGAACGAGCTGATATTGCAGAATCTCAAGTGAATAAATTCCGGGCAAAGAGTCGTGATGTTGGCGGCAAAGAAGAATAGAAATCTGCAGTGCAGTTTGTGCTGTTCCAATCCGCCTAGTTAGAGATGGAAGTATTCAGTGACATGATGTAGGATTTAGGGGAAAATGACAGTAATTCCTTCACTTTCTGCCATGTCCTTTGATCATGAGATGCCAGTTGAGTAAATCATAGATAAGGTGTGTAGCAACTGATGAAGTAACAAGTTGTTAAAATGTAATAAAAGTCTCTTTTTAAATGGGTTGAAAATGTAACAAAAACCTGTTAATGTAATAAATTACATCACATTATTACAACTATTACTTCAAAGTGGGTGTACCATATTTTTAACTGGCGATGTAATAATTATATTGGCTATTAATAATATAATAATAAACACCTTATAAAGTGATAATCACCAGCTAATATAATGATGTTATTATTGCATTAACCAATAATCTATTGCGTGATCAGGTTTTATTACATTTTCAACCCACCGAGAGTGGCCTTTTATTACATTTTGTTAAGTTATTACGTTACCCGGCAGTTTTTTTCATTTGCTACAATGTTTGAGAGTAGAAGATAATTGCCCAACCTAAAATGTAACTTTCATAGCAAAGTAAAGATATTGTAAAATTCTGAAGTTGTGTCATGGTTTTTAAAATGTATACATATATATATTAGCTTGGTCCAGAGCAGTCCCATATATATAATTCTACACAAGACATTGATACTTACATTTTAGGTATGTCTTGGCAGTGGTACATTACATTACAGTCTTTTAGCAGACGCTTTTTATCCGAAGCGACTTACAAAGGTGATAGTTGACACAATGTGGGGATTGAACCCACAATCTTGAGACTGAGAGTCTCATGCTCTACCGACTGAGCTTCAACTAGACTGTTATTCCCCCCCAAAAAACCTTTTGGACATGTATCTTTGGTAAGAAAAAGTAAGGCAGCAAAGTATCTATATATAGTGTTTCATCACCATGGGTATGGTTGAGCCTGGGACTGCTCCAGACCAAGCTAAGTAAATAGTGACAGCTCAACCTATTCCAGGAATAGTGGCTGTAATACAGCTGTTCATATTGACCTATATCACGTGTGAGGCGTGCAACCTTATTCTGACCAAGATGGACTGCAGAAAAAAAACATTTCATCAAGTGACTTTCAAGCACTTTGAAATTAAGCGCAAAGGGTTTCATTTCTAAGACGCGATAGACCTACATCTATTTTGGGGGGAAAAAATGTGAGCTGACCTAATACACACGCTATCCTAACACAGATAGTGACATCCACTAAAATGTTACTATTTTGTAAGTAATGGGATCAAGATAGTTAAGATTTTCAATTATATTCAATAGTGAGTTACTTTCACGGCAGCAATTGTATTGTCAGTCGGTGTCACATTTTATTTTGTAATGAAACTCTTCAAAAGTTTATATATCTGTATATACCTAATAACTCACTAATAGTCTTGTCTTGCTGGCTGCAGTAGTAATTGACAGCCAAAAGAGGAAGACACGTTATTCATCCTTATACCAATTCAAATCTTCTATAAAACCTCCCTGGTAATGCTGATGCTTGTTTCCCAAAGCCTTCCCACAGGGAAGTAATGAAACATCCAGTGATGTTGAATTAACATATGTACAATATAACAATATAAAGATCAAAGTCTATTAAATAAGAGTTTGAAATAGTACTACTCTGCAACTGAAATCAGATATAACTGATATAAAAATACAGTTGCTATAATATCTTCAGACATGCAGTAAGATATAAAATCTACTTTTAAGAACACTGTAGAAAATAAATGTAAACTAATTTTGGCAGACAGACAAGCTACAATAGATAAAAAATAAATTTAAAAAAATGTATTAAACAAGAAACTGGTTGTGCTTTGATGCTACTGACACTATTGATGTCATCAAATATTTTTGACTATAAAACTAGACCACTCAGCTCCCTTTATAATAACAATTTCTCCCATTACTGTGATTACTGAAAATCTGTTCAGTCACTCACCACTTAAATTGTAAAAATCACATGAGCAGAGCTGCAAAAAACCCCAAAGCCACATTTGCAATGTGACTGTGTTTAATGCAGAAAGCTAGTGATTTAAAATGGACCGTATGGAAGAAGAAATTAACAGCAGCTGGTATGTACGACACGTACAACACGCATGACATTTCTAGAAATCCCTGTAAAGTAGGGGGAATTATCACTGCACATGTGTGACTTTCCATAGGAGGGGTCACATTGGTGCCCGGAACAAGTGTTTAGGATAACCTCCAAGTGAGAAGAAAGGAGAAGAGGGGGTTTGTTCCTCAAGAACTGAACTCGCTGACAGGCTGTTGACATTACACTGCTACACTACAAACAACACTAGCAGGACACCAGCAGGACACTAACAGGCAGGGGTGCTCTAACATGCCAACGATTGTAGATTTTCCCTGTGTATTGTGGGGGGACGGACAAGGTGACCCTTGCTAACAGGACACCAGCAGAATACTAATGGGACACTAACAGGACACTAACAGGATACTAACAGGACACCAGCAGGACAGTAGCAGGATACTAACAGGACACCAGCAGGATACTAACGGGACACTAACAGGACACTAACAGGATACTAACAGGACACCAGCAGGACACTAGCAGGATACTAACAGGACACTAACAGGACACTAACAGGATACTAACAGGACACCAGCAGGACACTAACAGGATACTAACAGGACACCAGCAGGACACTAACAGGATACTAATGGGACACTAACAGAACACTAACAGGATACTAACAGGACACCAGCAGGACACTAGCAGGATACTAACAGGACACTAACAGGATACTAACAGGATACTAACAGGACACCAGCAGGATACTAACGGGACACTAACAGGACACTAACAGGATACTAACAGGACACCAGCAGGACACTAGCAGGATACTAACAGGACACCAGCAGGATACTAACGGGACACTAACAGGATACTAACAGGACACCAGCAGGACACTAGCAGGATACTAACAGGACACTAACAGGACACTAACAGGATACTAACAGGACACCAGCAGGACACTAACAGGATACTACAGGACACCAGCAGGACACTAACAGGATACTAACGGGACACTAACAGAACACTAACAGGATACTATCAGGACACCAGCAGGACACTAGCAGGATACTAACAGGACACTAACAGGATACTAACAGGATACTAACAGGACACCAGCAGGATACTAACGGGACACTAACAGGACACTAACAGGATACTAACAGGACACCAGCAGGACACTAGCAGGATACTAACAGGACATCAGCAGGACGCTAACAGGATACTAACAGGACACCAGCAGGACACTAACAGAACACCAGCAGGACACTAACAGGACACTAACATGACACCAGCAGGACACTAACAGGACACTAACAGGACACCAGCAGGATACTAACAGGATACTAACAGGATACTAACAGGACACTAACAGGACACTAACAGGACAGTCAAGAGCACAGAAACCACAACATAGTACATCAATAGTCAACTAGCAGAGCCCCAGTTATCCATTGCAATCTCTCTTCACAGTTGAAAGCAAGTGTTGTTTGCAAACGGTTTTACATTCAATGACAAATTTAACTATTCACTCTGTAACGCTGTGAACAAGGCTTTGATCGATATGAGTTTTTGGTATTTTTGTATTCTCACAGAATTGTATTCTTGGCAGGGTGGAAAAGCTTCTGAAACACCAATCAGACCATCATGGGACACTAAAACTCCCCATTGAAAGACAGGATAATACTACTCTTGCTACTGCTTCTAATAATGCACACTTGGGCTTCCAGTAAATGGGCTGACCAATAAATATGTAATCAAACAAACTGCATCATATTCATAATATCGGAAGCAGACGACCGGTCAATAACTGTTTTTTCATAAAAGGCCAATATCAATCCAATATATCAGAAACCAATGTATTTGTATTCCTACTGTGAACAGACATTCTGTACGTCTGACCTCAGAATGCTCTTTGCTGATTGGTTGACGGGAGGAAAACACCTACAAGGTAATTTCTCCACTAAAAACTCAAAGTTCATGTTCTGATTGTGTTGTTGTTGTATCTCAATTCTTCTTATTACAGGGGCTATAAAACGCACTCTGCCTTGGTGCTCAACATTTAGATATGGTGTGATGTGTTTTCACGCTGATACTCTGCTGTTCACACTCATTTTCGTCACACTATGTGCTTTCACACACTACTTCCCCTGAACGCAACAAGAGCTAAGGTTTCAGACACTCACCCATGCTTATTCTAAATGTAGGACGGGGCGGTCATGTGTTGCCATTGCCACCCACTTGAGATGTTCAGAAAAACCCGAGCATAGGACAGGCTGTGACGTTATTATGTGTTAACTTGCCAATAAATCAGACAACTACTTTAGAAGTGTCCAGTTAGCACAGAAGTTGGCATGCGACTGCAAAGGGAAATAATGGCACCGGACACGTCACCGGCATTCAACTTTACAGTACACAGAGCGCCCTTTGTATTCTAACGCATTCTATATTTTTTGGTGTAAAATCTCTGATTTGGGCAGCTTTTATCAGATATCCAACCCAGGGCTGGGCAATAATTCCATATTATCATTTACTGTATCATATCGTGCTGAAATAATGATTGAGTTATCGTGATGGACCAGCCTGTTGTCTAAATTAATAATAATAATAATAATAATAATAATAATAATAATAAAGAGGAAAGTCAAACAAACAAATAAGGGAATATTATTTGAAAATTGTATTAATTTCAAATCATTTATTTACATGATTTGAATTTTAAAGTATTTTATATTAGCATGCAGTTCAATGCGATTAACACATATTTCATTATTTAACGTGGTTCTACATATGTTAGCAAATATCATTATATAGCGATATACAAATGATTTCATATGATATGTGTGAAATCATTGAGTGATTTTTTTTCCTTATCGCTATTAACTGCTGGAAGTTATAGAAATCAAACCTGCTGTGATTGCATGTCTGATTTTATTTCACAGTAAATATGAAGTGTCCAGAGAGGTGTAGTAAACCACACGTCGTGCCATCCTGTTTTCTTTACCCTGCCTCCCCTATCTACCATGTCAACTTTACTATTGTTTCAATAAAGAAAACAAAACTTTATTTACTCTATTTTTGCACATCATGTGTATCTGTAAATGCTGTCATTTTCACGTTTTTCTTCATATTCTCACATTGCTCTCATTGTTATATATTGCATAAATATGAATATTTTTTATAATGTTTCACTTTATTCTCATGGCACATATTGTATCTGTGCAACCTCCCACATCTATCTATACGGTGTGGGCAGTTGGCCGGGTGCAGGTGTATATATAAATGACTTGCAGCGTCCTGCAGAATGTGAAAGAAAACATATTGCAGATTAACGCTGGAGAGTTAGACACAGTGTTAAGAGAGTTTTGACAGTGATATATGGGGCTGGATGCAGAGCTGTGATAAGTAGCCAGCCATGGAGAATACCAGCTGGAGCTCACATCTGATGCCTTTTAACAGAAGCAACTGGTGCAGATGAATTTCTGGAAATCCCCCGTTCCCTGCTGTAGGACTTGATGAAAACAAAAGCCCAACATATTATATTGTCACATTATTTTATAATTCAAAATACTTCACAAAGGCATGGGAAATTGTCAACGAAATTTCCTTTTAGCCATCTTTGCATGCACTAATGATGTTTATACATATCTCTCTCTATATAGCAGTGTTAGTTTAGTAATTTAGTAATCATAAGAAATAAGAAATAAGAAATAGGAAATCAATACTGTAGGTAACAACTGTAAGTAATCCATATTCTTTCCCATACTTACCACTCTACTTAACATGTGTTGAAACTGTTGGCAGCATATATTTTCCCTTTTTTCCTCACGGGGATCAATAAAGTTTCATCTTCTCTTATCTCAGGCAGTGCAGTTATATGATCTATAGACTGCATTTACTTATTGCATTTACTTGATCTTAAGAACATTTAACTCAAAGCTCATCAAACAACAGGGGGAAAAAAATCTACCTTTGCAACAACTTATGAAAATTTTGGTGGAATTCCCCAATAACATCTCATTGTGCCTCAGCACAGGTTTCTCCAAATACATCCCAAAACATGATGATGTAGATGTACTGCAGATATCTGTCTATGAGTTTATGTCACTAAATCTCAACCAAGGTGCTTTGGAGGAGGATGAGCAGGTGGTCCCCTAACCTTGGATGAACATGAAGGTCAAGAAGGATCCTAGCGGACACCAGGGGTGCCTAGAGTGTCATTTTTTAAATTCCCATAAATATACACATTGACCGTTTCTAGTCAAAGACGAGGTACTGCTCACTCTGATTCAATGTTGCTGACTAAAAGCGAGTGGGTCATAAAGGTATATCCTATGAAAGCGCATTGATTGCACAGTATGAGTAGCTAACAACACTGCTTGACAGGATCGAAGGCATGTAAAAATAGAATGCTTGAGGATCATCACCTGCTGCCTGTGACATATTCCCATTACCACTCAAGATCCTGTGCCATATTTAAGTGCTGAGCAGAAATTGATAATGTCACTTCATTGAGATTTGAATAGAGTGACATTACCAAATTTGGAGTGTCCCTTTTGCTTGATCAGCACATTCATCTTGATAAAAGAGCTCAACCTCCCACTGGGCTCCACCGAGGGGCCTGTCATTGACTAACAGTGGTAAGATCTAACAGCTTCCATTCCATCTCAGGCATCCATCGACCTAAGTTGCTGGGCTATCTGCGTAATCATTTGTGTGTGTTTTATTTGCAGCACTGTGGACCATCTCAACTAATTAGATCTTACTGGGGTGTGTGAGCACGGTAAGGCAAATACACAAATCTGGTAACTTGGATGGAAAGTACTTAAAGGATTCAATTCTACGAATGCTTCTTTTTTGTTTTGAATTCAGTGAGGTATCACCATGAGCAGCGATGCGGAAATGGCCCAGTACGGGCCGGCGGCCATCTACCTCCGCAAGCCTGAGAAGGAGAGGATTGAGGCTCAGAACCGGCCGTTTGATGCGAGGACAGCCTGCTTTGTGCCTGATCCCAAGGACCTGTTCATTAAAGGTGTTTTACAGAAGAAAGAAGGTGGTAAAGCCATCGTGAAGACTGAAGCTGGGGAGGTGATTCTTATTGATAGATGCAGCACTAAAACTTCCAACTGACTTGGTTTGGGGCTAAGTAATGAAAGCATGAAGCACTGCATGTGTACAGTATATAACCCCGTGATTGTTTCTATTCTATTTTATTGTTTTGTTTATTTTGCTATATTCTGCTGAATCCTATTACATTCCCTGCTGCATTAACCTAATTTCCCCTTGGGGATCAATAAAGTTCCATCTTATCTTTCCTTATGTTGTGCATACTTTCCTCTAAATGGTTTGTCATTGTATTTATCAGACTGTAACAGTTCCAGAGGAAGACTGCCATTCCATGAATCCTCCAAAGTACGACAAGATTGAGGACATGGCTATGATGACCCACCTCCATGAGCCTGCCGTGCTGTTTAACCTCAAAGATCGTTATGCAGCATGGATGATTTATGTAAGTATTTAACAAATGGATGTTTTCATCCCTCCATCGGTCTATGTGATTCTTTCTCTTACCTCCTTTGAATTCTGATCTGCAGACCTACTCTGGGCTCTTCTGCGCCACTGTAAATCCCTACAAGTGGCTCCCAGTGTACGACTCACAGGTTGTGGCGGCCTACAGAGGCAAAAAGCGCATGGAGGCCCCACCCCATATTTTCTCAGTGTCTGATAATGCATATCAAAATATGCTTACAGGTAAGAAAGAATGATTCTTTGAGCGGATCACAGAATGACAGGGCATTGAGAAACAATCTAGGGCCAATATTGGCCTTTTATTAAATACATGATTTTGGCCAGTCAACTCATCCACCACCGATATTATTGTTCAATTAAGTTTTGTGTAAATTCTTAATATAAAGGTCTGATGTATCCCAGAGTTTCCCCTACCATTGATTAGGTGGTGGGTCACCCTGCCTTAAAGAGCTGCTCAGTGGAGAGTTTTACTGTCTCATGGTCTAAATGCTGTTTCAGAGGCTTTTCCACCCCGAAGAATAAAAATGGGAGGGAAACACTGGATATAAATGCTTTGGCCAATAATAAAAAAAATTGAATATCTGTGACTTAAGTCTAAAAATATCAGTGTTGGTCATCAGAAACCTATAACCTATATCAGCCAAACCCCAGTTTCGCAGTTTAAACTCTATCAAATCACTGAAGCCTTTTCATATTTCACCAACAGATCGTGAGAACCAGTCCGTCCTGATTACGTGAGTTTGTGGCTTTTAATCTGAATTGAGAATGTGTCTCATTTTCAGAAAGAAAGATGCACAGTATATACCTCAGTTGCCTTGATGTCTCTTTCCTTCTGTATTTACAAGTGGAGAATCTGGTGCCGGGAAGACTGTCAACACCAAGCGCGTCATCCAGTACTTTGCGACAATCGCAGTGGCTGGTGGTGAAAAGAAAGAGCAGACAGGCAAAATTCAGGTATGGGAACCACGGCAACGATTCAATTCATAATCACACCACAGAAAAACAAAATGGGAGTCAAATAGTGTATCGTTTCGTGGGATACTTATGGAGCTGGTTTTGCAGGGGACACTGGAAGATCAAATCATTTCAGCTAACCCTTTGCTTGAGGCTTTTGGGAATGCCAAGACTGTGAGGAATGACAACTCCTCACGCTTTGTAAGTATGCTCTCCCAAAATGCATTATTCCCTCATTTTAAATAGATACTCCAAAATAAGATGATGACAAGGTGTGTTACCCTGTCTTCTCCTGCAAATACTAAAGCTTCTATTTTTTTAAATATTTCATAGGGTAAATTCATCAGAATTCATTTTGGAACAACAGGAAAACTGGCTTCTGCTGATATTGAAACATGTAAGTTTGTCTTCCCAATGCATCTTGTGCATTTTGTGGATACTTACAATGGACAATCGGCATCATTGAATATGTTATTCCATGTAGATTTGCTGGAGAAGTCGAGAGTGACGTACCAGTTGAGCCAGGAGAGGAGCTATCACATTTTCTATCAGATAATGACAGGCCACAAATCAGAGCTCATAGGTATGGTTAGAACATTATACCATGCAGAATCTTTTTTTTTTACAACTACCACATTCAAAAAAAAAGAAAATACAACTACTTCTACTTAATTTCCTCTACAGAAATGCTACTCATAACAACAAACCCATATGACTTCCCCTTGATAAGTCAGGGGCAGATCACTGTGGCCAGTATTGACGACAAAGACGAGCTGATGGCCACTGACGTGAGTGTTCTCTCCCCAATTGATTTCAATGACGTTCATTTTATTGGCTTCTGATCACTTAATTCATAATTTTATAGAGTGCCATTGATACCTTGGGCTTCAACGGTGATGAGAAATTGTCCATCTACAAGCTGACTGGTGCTGTGATGCATTATGGGAACATGAAGTTCAAGCAGAAGCAGCGAGAGGAGCAGGCGGAGCCCGACGGCACCGAGGGTGAGGCTCTTCACTTTCAGAAGCGACTTTCTTATCAGCAAAGATGTATTCAAGACTTTCATTAATCTTAAAACGTACGTCTTAATAACATATTACATTTCATATGTATCAATCAGTGGCAGACAAAGTCGCTTTCCTTATGGGCTTGAACTCCGCTGACTTAGTGAAAGGCCTCTGCTACCCCAGAGTGAAAGTGGGGAATGAATTCGTCACCAAGGGGCAGACAGTCCCACAGGTATTGTGACAGCTCAGGTTATACTGTAGTAGGTCTGTTTGCAAAATAATAGACTTTTGTATTAACCACAAACCCTTGATTATATGTCCACAAATGTCCACAATCCCCTGATTAGGTCAACAATGCAGTTGGGGCCCTGGCCAAGTCTGTCTATGAGAAGATGTTCTTATGGATGGTTATCAGAATCAATGAGATGCTGGACACAAAACAAGCCAGGCAGTTCTTCATTGGCGTGCTGGACATTGCTGGATTTGAAATCTTTGATGTGAGTTTGGACTTTATTGTATATTAGTAAGTCAATGGCGATGGGCTTTTCAGCAGCACAACATGTTGAATGAGCAGTTTAATTCATCGCAGTTTATCCGTACGCCCACCAAAACACAACTTAATTAATTGTTGGCTCTTGTTACAGTACAACAGCATGGAGCAGCTCTGTATTAATTTCACCAACGAAAAGCTGCAACAGTTTTTCAACCACCACATGTTTGTGCTGGAGCAAGAAGAATACAAAAAGGAAGGAATTGACTGGGTGTTCATTGACTTTGGTATGGACTTGGCTGCCTGCATTGAGCTCATTGAAAAGGTAATATATATGAATGAATATGAATATATACATATATGAAATATGAAAGAATATTTGAATTCATTTCAGACATCACAGTTTCTAATATATGCCCATGACACATTCAACAGCCAATGGGCATCTTCTCCATCCTTGAAGAGGAGTGTATGTTTCCCAAGTCCTCAGACACTACTTTCAAGAACAAACTCTATGACCAGCATCTTGGAAAAAACAATGCTTTCCAAAAGCCCAAACCTGTCAAAGGCAGGCCTGAGGCTCACTTCACCCTGGTGCACTATGCTGGCACTGTGGACTACAACGTCACTGGCTGGTTGGAGAAAAACAAGGACCCACTGAACGAGTCTGTTGTGCAGCTCTACCAAAAGTCAGCAGTTAAAGTGCTGTCTAACTTATATGTCTCATTTTCTGGCTCTGACGGAGGTATGTCATTCACAGAGCATAAGAATAGAAGAAATAAATTATGAATGTACTTATTATACTGACAGTTCAAATCTCTTGTGTCTATGAAGACTCGGGTGGTGATGCCAAAGCTGGAAAGAAAGGGGGAAAGAAGAAAGGTGGCTCTTTTCAGACTGTGTCTGCTGTTTTCCGGGTATGGAAGTGATAATAATGTATTGTTTTCAAATGTGATGCAGTGATGTCAACTTTTGTTCTCGACGTCTGACGGTGTTCTCAATGTTTGACATTCTCAGAAAATGTTATAATGACAATTTATCCTTTATAGGAAAACCTAGGTAAACTAATGACCAACTTGAGGAGCACCCATCCTCACTTTGTGCGTTGCCTGATTCCAAATGAGGTGAAAACACCAGGTACAGATTTCTTCAAGCATCTTTAAAATCACAACAGCATTTTTTGTAGTAGAGGGAAAACGTTACATAAAAATAGTGTTTATGCTATCAATTAATTTCTCTTGACTATGCTGTAGGTATCATGGACAACCATCTGGTCATTCACCAGCTACGCTGTAACGGTGTACTAGAGGGTATCAGGATCTGCAGGAAGGGATTCCCCAGCAGGATTCTCTATGCTGACTTCAAGCAGAGGTAAACCACTACATAAATGTGACTAATACATTTGTTTTCATCTAAATTGGTTATGCTTGATTTTATGATGATTTTATGTCTTTGTCCTAATCTGAACAGATACAGAATATTGAATGCCAGCGCTATCCCAGAGGGACAGTTCATCGATGGCAAGAAAGCTTCTGAGAAGCTTCTTGGGTCTATTGACTCTATTGACCATACAGACTACCGATTTGGGCAAACCAAGGTTTGTGCCCAAATGATTTACAGAGTTCTACATGTTTTTTGGAATGATTGTATTAGACACAACAAGGTATTTGGTTTCACTAAGGGTGTGATTACACCTAGAGGTTGCTTTAATCGGTCCGAATCATAGTGGAAATGTTTACTTAGTCACATTTTTGTAATTGGTTTGTTTCACGCTGTCCAATTACAAGTGAACCAGGGCTTGGAAACAAAATGAACATGTCATCCCGCCAAGTTAGAAATTTTGACATGATGGACTTTTTTAAAACTGAACTAAATGTAACCAGTTCTGCAATAGCACTCCTATAATTTGTTACATCATGTGATTTCAGGTCTTCTTCAAAGCTGGTCTGCTTGGCACTCTAGAAGAGCTGCGAGATGAAAAACTTGCTTCTCTGGTGACCCAGACTCAAGCATTGTGTCGTGGTTACCTCATGAGACAAGAAGTTGCAAAATTAGTTTCACAAAAGTAAGGTCCTCAATAAAATTGATTATTGTTATGATCAAATAATACCATATGGACTAAAGGGATGTATTTTGCTGTATCTTACAGAGATTGCATTTGGGTTCTGCAATACAACTTGCGCTCATTCATGAATGTAAAACACTGGCCATGGATGAAACTTTTCTTCAAAATAAAACCACTTCTGAAGAGTGCAGAGACTGAAAAGGAGATGGCAACCATGAAGGAGGATTTCGTCAAATGTAAGGAGGATTTGGCAAAGGCAGAGGCCAAGAGAAAGGAGCTTGAAGAGAAAATGGTTTCTTTGTTACAGGAGAAAAATGATCTCCTCTTGCAAGTACAATCTGTGAGTATCATTGTATCTGAAAGCCATTGATTGTATTGAATTCACCGTGCAACCTGTTAATTGTGTCATTGTAAGTCTACTTTGGCACAGTAGAGACGTTAACATGTTAATACATCAGTGATGTTCTCTGATGTCTTGTCTTTATTTTTCATAGGATGCAGAAAATCTCGGTGATTCAGAGGACAGATGTGAGGGTCTGATAAAAAGCAAAATCCAGCTTGAGGCCAAGCTGAAGGAGGTAACAGAGAGACTGGAGGACGAGGAGGAGATGAATGGTGAGTTGACCGCCAAGAAGCGGAAGCTAGAGGATGAATGCTCTGAGCTTAAAAAAGACACCGATGACCTGGAGATTACCTTGGCTAAAGTTGAGAAGGAGAAACATGCCACAGAAAACAAGGTTTGTAATTTCATCAGGATTTTTTTTAATGATATTTTACTTATCTTTTGTTAATATTGATGTGTATGCATATACGTATTACAGGTTAAAAATCTAACAGAGGAGATGGCTGTCCAAGATGAAAGCATTGCCAAATTAACCAAGGAGAAGAAAGCCCTCCAAGAAGCCCACCAACAGACCCTTGATGATCTTCAGGCAGAGGAAGACAAAGTCAATTCTCTGACAAAAGCAAAAACAAAGCTTGAACAACAAGTGGATGATGTGAGTTACTTTCAGCAATGATAAGTCAAAACATTTGTGTTATTAACAATTCAATTAAATTTGTGCTACTTGCTTTTAAGCTTGAAGGTTCATTGGAGCAAGAAAAGAAGATCCGTATGGACCTTGAAAGAGTAAAGAGGAAGCTCGAGGGTGATCTGAAACTTGTGCAAGAATCCATAATGGATCTAGAGAATGACAAACAACAATCTGAGGAAAAAAATAAGAAGTAAGTTCACACTCTGATCATGTATATAAGGTAAAACAAGTATTGGATGTAAATTGACACTTATTATTATTATGTTGTCTTCTCAGAAAAGAATTTGAAAACAACCAGCTACTCAGCAAAATTGCAGATGAGCAAGTAATAAACAACCAGCTTCAAAAGAAGATGAAGGAACTACATGTAATATAGTCCAGAATTACTAGTCATGCATGAGTCAAATTCCTAGTAATTCTTACTTAATGAGGTTTTTTGACAAATGTTTGTGTTTCAAGGCTCGTATTGAAGAACTTGAAGAAGAAGTCGAGGCCGAACGTTCTGTCCGGGCCAAGATAGAGAAGCAGAGGTCTGATCTCTCCAGGGAACTTGAGGAGATCAGCGAGAGGCTGGAGGAGGCCGGAGGAGCCACATCTGCTCAGGTGGAGATGAACAAGAAGCGTGAAACTGAGTTCCTCAAACTACGCCGGGACCTGGAGGAATCCACATTGCAACATGAGGCCACAACTGCTGCACTGCGCAAAAAGCAGGCAGACAGCATGTCTGAGTTAGGAGAACAGATTGACAACCTCCAAAGAGTCAAGCAGAAACTGGAAAAGGAAAAGAGTGAACTAAAGATGGAAATTGATGACTTGGTCTCCAATATGGAGTCAGTGGCCAAAGCTAAGGTATATGAATCTTTGTTAAAAATATTTTGTTAAAAGATCTTTTGTCTTTGTTAAACGATTGTGTTACCTTTAAAAACTTTAAAGATCAACCTGGAGAAGATGTGTCACTCACTT
Source organism: Hoplostethus mediterraneus (assembly GCA_034670385.1). Classification (NCBI taxonomy): domain Eukaryota; kingdom Metazoa; phylum Chordata; class Actinopteri; order Trachichthyiformes; family Trachichthyidae; genus Hoplostethus; species Hoplostethus mediterraneus. The sequence goes on along the minus strand of JAXDDW010000163.1, from coordinate 382,039 downwards.
GAGGATCAGGTCATAGAGCTGAGGAGGACGAATGAGGAAAACATGCGCCAAATATCTGATCTCAGCAATCAGAGGGCCCGTTTTCAAACTGAGAATGGTAATCCTATCACAATTGTTCCTTTTATCACCATTCATAAAGGTAGAGACTTTTGATTAAAAATGATTTACTGTTTCCCTCTTTTTAGCTGAATTTTCCCGACAAATGGAAGAGAGGGAAATTCTCATCTCGCAACTGACAAGAGGAAAGCAAGGATTCACAACACAAATTGATGAGCTAAAAAGACATATTGAGGAGCAAACAAAGGTGGTCTAAGGTCACAAATGCAAATGCCATTTTACTGGTCAGTAGGTGTTTTGTTGTTGTCACATTCCATATTGTTTTCCTCTTTAGGCTAAAAATGCCCTGGCTCACAGTTTACAGTCAGTTCGTCATGACTGTGATCTCCTTCGTGAGCAGTTTGAAGAAGAGCAGGAGGCCAAGGCTGAGCTGCAGCGTAGCTTGTCGAAAGCCAACACTGAGGTGGCTGTTTGGAGAAACAAATATGAGACCGATGCCATCCAGCGTACTGAAGAGCTTGAGGAGGCAAAGTAATTGCTGATTAGGGTTAGATCGAGATATCAGGCCAATATTGCCCATTTATTAAATATGGGCTATCGGCCAGTCATCATCTACATCCGATATGAATGCAGTTCCACCGTGACTACTCTTATATAAAAATTGTAATGAACTGCAATGAAATGTTATTTCTTTCTGTTATTTTATTTATTTGGTTTTTATTTTACTTTTTTACATTTATTCTTCATTTTAAAGTAGTAATCTATGCCAGAGTTTCCCTGCCATTGAATAGGTCATGGGTCACCCTGAGCTGCTAACCTTAAAAAAATGTAATTCGTATGACTTTCAATGGAGAGCTTCAGTGTCCCATGATGGTCTAAATGTTGTTTCAGAGCATCTTCCACCCTGACAAGAATACAGTTCTGGGCGGAAACATTGAATCCTTGTAATGTTTTGGTGTGAAAATGGTCAAATTTAAAGATATTGAATACTGGCACAAAATATTGGCTATTGATAACTTCAATTCAAAAATACTGGTATCAATATTAGCATCAGCCCTCATAGTCCTATATTGGTCGAACCCTATTGCTGACTACATTTTCAGGCTCTTGATTACAAATTGGCACATAGGTAAAAATCATAATAATATTGGTCTCATTTTTTTCCACAGAAAAAAGCTTGCTCAACGCCTCCAAGAAGCTGAAGAACAAATTGAAGCAGTGAATGCAAAATGTGCCTCACTGGAGAAAACGAAATATCGACTTCATAGTGAGATGGAGGATCTCATGGTTGATGTGGAGAGGTCCAATAACGTAGCTGCTACCCTTGATAAGAAACAGAGAAACTTTGACAAGGTATTTTTATTCAAAGGTTATGCTTTACATCTCATTGCTTTACATCACATCAATAAGCATTACTAGCTAATGTTTAAGCATTACCTGCTAATGTTTCAATTCATTCAGATTCTATGTGACTGGAAGCAGAAGTATGAAGAGTCTCAGGCAGAGCTTGAGGGCGCTCTGAAAGAATCTCGCTCTCAAAGCAATGAGCTTTTCAAATTGAAGAACTCATACGAGGAAGCCCTGGATCATCTGGAGACACTGAAAAGGGAAAATAAAAACCTGCAACGTGAGTGCAAGTCTATCACTTGTGAGAAACAACTCAAAGAGAAAGCCAAAAATTATTTTAAAACCAACCTTTGTTCATTCTATCTTTAAAAACAGAGGAGATCTCAGACCTGACAGAGCATCTTGGGGAGAATGGAAAGCTCATCCATGAACTGGAGAAATTCAAGAAGCAGGTGGAGATGGAGAAAACTGATATGCAAACTGCATTGGAAGAGGCTGAGGTAAAACTAATAACGACAGCAGAATAGCAACAGATGTGGTGATCAAAATACACTTTTCACTCATCAGAAGGCAAAAGTAATGGTCTGGCAAAAAGTTTTGTTGTTGCAAATTGCCTTTTCAGCTCTACTGTACTACATTGAGAGAGGCTGCATTACTAATGTAGGGGAGATGCAGGATAGATTTATGATGGACTTTTGTGGCAGCTATCAATGTACCCATTGACATTTACATTGTTCAACATAATTGTCCTGCTTAAAGGCCTCCCTGGAACACGAGGAATCTAAGATCCTGCGTGTACAAATGGAGCTGAACCAGGTCAAGGCTGAAGTGGACCGGAAGATTGCAGAAAAAGATGAGGAGATCGACCAGCTGAAGAGAAACACCCAGAGAACGATTGAGTCCATGCAGGCCACTCTAGATGCTGAGGTCAGGAGCAGAAACGATGCCCTGAGACTCAAGAAAAAGATGGACGGAGACCTCAATGAGATGGAGATTCAACTAAATCATTCTAACAGGCAGGCTGCTGAGGCTCAGAAACAACTGAGAAATGTCCAGGGACAACTCAAGGTACCAACTATGACATTGCCTCATTCAGTTATGTAGGCTCTTCTATCACTGACATAGTGTCATCTATTGAAAACTATGAGAAGACTTTTTCATGCACCATTTAAAAAAAAAGGAATAGCCACAGACAGTTTAACAAAGAGTCAATGCAATTTCAGGATGCCCAAATCCACCTTGATGACTCTGTTAGAGGGCAGGATGATATGAAGGAGCAGGTAGCCATGATGGAGCGCAGAACCAACTTGATGCAGGCTGAGATTGAAGAGCTTCGAGCAGGCCTGGAGCAGACAGAGCGGGGCCGCAAAGTAGCTGAACAGGAACTGATTGATGTCAGTGAGCGAGCAGGACTCCTACATACTCAGGTCAGTTTGTTTTAGGGTACTTTCATTCATTAATACACAGGACAAGATGTTGCTATCCCTTCTGCCATGATCCAAGGTAGAACTTGTAGAAGATATAACCACCATCAGATGAACATGAGATGTACAGAGTTATCGAATAAGATTTATTTCCCTCACAATTCACATCTGCTTTATCTTCTGCAGAACACCAGTCTTTTGAACACCAAAAAGAAGCTTGAGGTGGATATAACTCACCTTCACGGTGAAATAGAGGATGCCGTTCAAGAGGCGAGGAATGCAGAGGAGAAGGCCAAGAAAGCCATTACCGATGTAAGGTCCTCTTACAGGACACTTATTTTGGTTAACATAAACCTTTAAAGACTACAGAAATATAAAAAAAAAAATCTATACTCTGTTGTACTTGCAGGCTGCCATGATGGCTGAAGAGCTGAAGAAGGAGCAAGACACCAGTGCTCACCTGGAGAGGATGAAGAAGAACCTGGAGGTCACAGTAAAAGATCTGCAGCACCGTTTAGATGAGGCTGAAAACTTGGCCATGAAAGGTGGAAAGAAACAACTTCAGAAACTGGAGACTAGGGTATGCATTTAGTTACACTTTACAGATGTTATGTAGTTTATAAATATAAAGTATTTAATAAAGTGAAAGTGAAAGTGAAAACTACTTTAGCACAAGCTACATGTGTGCTAGCAGTGAGCTAGGCTCACTAGCCAAAGCCAAGATATCCAACAATAGTGACTGGCTACAGCTGCCACATCCACATCACCACATTTTGAAAAGCAACCTAAAAATATGACAATGCAAATTATCATCATAAATATAACATAATATAATATAACATCAATAATCACAATTATAACTTAACAAACATCCATTAATACACAGGACAAGATATCCCTTGTGCCGTAATCCAAGGCAAACACTTGTAGAAGCCCAATTCAGATAAAAATACGAATGATACAACCACCACCAAATGAACACCATAGCGGACATCAGGCTACACCGTCATAGATCTACAAAGTCATTTGTCAGATGACACCATTCGCCAGTTACCCTAGCCAACAGCGGTATGCGGCATGTCATAGGGGTTATCAAGTGGGCATCTTCCTTCTCCGATGTTTCGTGGAGTTGGGCCCACGACACCTGAAGAAGGCTCAACGGTGTATTCCAGCATCCTGGAACCAACCCCCTCTATGCCACAACCTCACAACTCCCTTTTACCCTCGCCATCTAATGCCTGCAATCAACCTAGCATTACCCTAGCCTTGACTCTGCAAAACATACCAATACAAACCTGTCTATCTGATACAACACAACTAATTTACTGCTAAGGTACATTTAGCAAGGCCTACTACGCTTAAGTTACATCCTCAACAACTCAGAGGAAAAATATTTTGCTCAGTTGCCTTTTCATTATCTCCTGAGAAATAGGGGAGACCTTAATTTTGTCTCATTTTGTGATCACCTTCATCTGAAAAGTTTCTCTTAAAAAAACAACCCGTAGGAGCAATGAGGAGACAACATGGAGAGAAAGGATTACTCTTTTTTTTTTGAAGATACATTTTCAGGATTTTTTTTCTTATTTGATAGTTAGCAGTAGAGAGAGACATTTGACATGGAAAATGCAACAGAGTTTTCTTTGAGATCTTTCACTAATTTCGTGGTTTTACATTCAGGAGAGTTAAATAAGACTTAATTAAGACTTAAATAAGACTTCATTTGGAGCATCTAGGTTTTGATCAGAGTAAGATCAACATGAGCTTTTAGGTGGTTGTTTCTCCTGAGTTGAATTTGAGATATAGGAGAAAATGCCTTTAGTCTCATCTTAGTCTTAGAAAGAGCTCATTTGTGTCTAGGAGGCATAAAAGGTAGAAATATGAGATCTCTTCTTGGATGTGCTTTCCTTTAGGAAATCATTAAGCACACTTACAAAGAAGTCCAACATGTAATATACAAAACCTAAATCAATCAATCTAATGTTGTAAAATGACATGACTTCACAAGCAATTGTCGAGAGAAAAAACAATGTTCCAATGCATTTGCTCTGAATTTCACCAAGGACTTAATGAAAATCCTACAGTCTCTCAGTGAAATCAGCACATGTAGATGGTTGCCCTTCTGGCAAGCATAAAAACCAATGTTGTTCTTTTTTCTAGGTCCGGGACCTGGAAACTGAGCTAGAAGCTGAGCAAAAGCGTGGTGTTGATGCCATCAAAGGAATCCGTAAATATGAGAGGAAGCTCAAAGAGCTAACCTATCAGGTATGATAACATCAACAACAATGCGGGAGAGTACAGGGATTGCGTTTGTTAAAGTATATTGGATTGGCAATCCTCAGGTTTATTTCATCACATAAATTATAAATTATGTTTAAACCTCCCTGTACTTTAATTATTTTCTTGGACTGTATGCTATAGTTGTTACACAGACTATATTGATATAGCAAGTTGTTCGTGTCAAAATGCATTGATAGAACAAAGAACGAATCACTTGAATGAGAGGAATTTGCCTTTATTTCTTGCAGTCTGAGGAAGACAAGAAAAACAATGCTAGACTCCAGGATTTGGTTGACAAGCTCCAGATCAAAGTGAAGACCTACAAGCGACAAACTGAAGAAGTTGTGAGTCATGAATCACTATAAAGAAAAAATGATTTCCTGATGTGTCACACACACTAATACATTCATCGCATACATTCATCTACAGGAGGAGCAGTCTAATGTGCAAATGGCCAGATTAAGGAAGGCCCAGCATGAGTTGGAGGAGGCTGAGGAGAGGGCTGATATGGCTGAATCCCAGGCCAACAAGATGCGAGCAAAGAGCCGCGAAATCGGGAAAAAGGTATTGGGTGGTCTATACTGTATATGCTGTAAACTTGAGTCTTGAGTCTCTCTTTTGGAATCAACAGTGGTCTTCCGAGAATAAAAGTCTGGCGCTAAAACACACCAGACTTTTATGATAACGCTGATGTTCAGAAATTGAGCTTTTGGATTTATTTAGAGTATTTATGCATTTGTTTGTTTGATTGCTTGTTTTCCTAGACACAAGAGGTGCAAGGAGAGTAACAGAACAGACCAGGACTTTGCCTTTCTGCTTGATACCAGTGGATACAGAATTTCTTTTGTCACATGCCTGATGTTAGCATTAGTGTTAGCGGAGTAAAAGGCATGTTAAAGTATACCACATTAATATTATAGCATGTAAAAATACATGAATCATCCCTCTCATAAGTGAGTCTTTCATTTCATTGTAATTTCAACATGGCACATCAGACCATTAATTCATGAAGCAAAACTCACTGAATTAATTTAATTTAGCTTGTTAGGAATGCTCGCAGTAGCACACTGGCAAGTGAAGCACACTATGCATGAGCCAGCCACCTCATGTGTTTTTTAACATCAGTGAAGATAATTCAACAATGCAGCTCATTATGTTATTTCCATACTGTATGTAGCCTTTGCAACACATTGCAAATGCATTGTTGCTCCACCCACCAGAAATTGCGTGGAAGATCTTGCAGTAGTAATGCAGAACAGGGTGTCTTTGAAAATGGCTATCACAGTAATGTTAACATTACGAACTGCCTCATTCATTATGTGTTACTCTCATGTATTGTGTCCCCCAAGTTATCAAATTACAATGAATCTCCTTTAAGAAATTTTGATTTGAAATTTAGATCAAATGCACGACTTTGACTTTGAGAATATCAATAAAAATTAAGAAAACCGGTTTTGTCATGTCGTTGTACAATGCCATTTTAAATATTTTAAATGAATGCTTTCCAATTATTGTTCTAACTTATACAAGTAGAATATGTGATGTATCCAAACTATTATCCAAAACAATAAAAACAAATCAAGCAGTGACAAATTATTTTGAGACTTTTATTGAAATTATGGCAACATACATCCACTACCACAAAATTAAAGACAAGACTAAAAGACTACCTTTTTATGTATTTGAAGATATGAACAAATATTTGGTTAAGAGTATGTTGCATACTAGTTCATGCTACAGACACAGCAAACTTTTATCTTCATTCTGGCAGCCAAACAAGACTATTCTCCACTGTCTTTTCCCTGGTAAATGAGAAAGAAAGATGAAAACAGAGGTGAAACAAAGATCGTTCCTTTCCGCAAAAGTATTCCTAAGATACCTAGCCAGAAGCCGACTGACTTACCTTGCCCATGTCGCGACTCTTGACCCTCATCTTATTGACCTGGGACTCGGCAATGTCTGCACGCTCTTCAGCTTCCTCCAGCTCGTGCTGCACCTTCTTGAGCTTAATCAAATGGGTGTTTGCCTGCTCCTCCTATCAGGAATCAGACAATTGATCAATGAGACTCATAATGACGGCGCTTTCTAAAGGCCAAGTTTAATATTGTTTCAAGCTCAGGGTTGACAGCAATATCACTCACAGCTTCCTCAGCCTGCCTCTTGTACACTTTCACCTTCAGCTGGAGTTTGTCCACCAGATCTTGCAGTCTCATGATGTTCTTCTTATCCTCCTCAGACTGTTTTTTCAATACCAAGAACCACATATTTTACAAATATGGATGGGCCACTAAAAGCTCACACAGTTTTTGCAGTGTGAAATACCTGATAGGTGAGCTCCTTAATCCTGCGCTCAAATTTGCGTACTCCCTTCACGGCATCTGATCCATGTCTTTGTTCTGCTTCGAGCTCATTCTCCAGCTCTCGCACCTGGAATACCAAGAGGAACGATGCCGCTATTGTTACTGAGTTGAAAAAGCCGCTTTAATTCACTGCTATGAGGAAGCTACAGTATGGGCTTGTTGTTGGTGTGAGAAGTCCGTTAAACTCCTTTGGTATAAATATCATACAATGTCTTATTCCCATTTGGACACCCTGGATATACGCTGTACTCTTTTACATGCTTTCTCATATTCTCATTTTCCTGTCATTGTTATATATATATTGCATAAATATTTCTCTTTTAAGTTCAGCAGTGTGCAGTGTGGTAGTAGACATGGCAACATGATTATTCATATGAGACATAAAACATAACTGCATTCCATTTCATAAAATCTGCCACCTGTGTATTAGAACTGATTCATAAATTCACCGTGGCAGTGGCTGACATGACGGATTACCATCACCCATTTCGGAGCAGCGGTGCAGGTGACAGCCGATGCAGTTATTATGGTAATTACCTGTTCCATATTTAACACACACTACTGGTTGTCCACGGCCGTGTGCAAGTTCAACGGACCGGGAATCACCTGAAGAGCTTGGAATTTTTTAAAACAAGCAGTGGTGGTAAAGTTTCAGATGTTCCTCAAGGCAGTGACTACGCCCCATCACCTTACAACACTAAAATATATATAAATGAGTATGAGTATGAAATAATGCGGAAATATTTGTAATATTACCACATTATTTCATACTCAACATTATAACTAATAATAATAATAATATATAATAACTATAATAATTATATAATAACTAATAATTTAGTTAAACATTCTGTCTGACTGAAACAAAAGAGGAGCAGGGGGTCTTTTTTATATGTAACCACCTTTACAAATTTCAAATGATCAAATGGAATGGTGACACAAAAAAAACAGCAACTGTAAAATTGTAATCTACATACCTTTGAATTGCATTGAATTAGGAAAAAAAAGACTCTAAGCTTCTAACATCATACTAAGCCTGCCAAATCCAGAATAATTTGTTCTGGTTTTACCATGACACATTACCCTTGATTCCATTTTCTGGAGTTGTTTTTTTCCACCCTTCATGGCCAGGTTCTCAGCCTCATCGAGACGCTGCTGCAAGTCCTTCACTGTGACCTCCAGGTTCTTCTTCATCCTCTCCAGGTGAGCGCTGGTGTCCTGCTCTTTCTTCAGCTCCTCAGCCATCATGGCAGCCTAAGCAGCGCAAAAACGTTTAGTGTTTTGCTGTAAAGTGATAATCTGTTTCTGATTTGTTTTGAATAAATAGAAGAAGATCTGGGTAGTTAGCATGAGCAGCGATAGCCACCATGGCTGAACAGCCAAAGAAAAGAGCACCACCTACAGAAAGTCAATCTTCATTGACAGAAAATCCAAGGAGAAAGAGTCACAGTACTGGACTGGTTTGATTGACAGGTGATCTCTGGAAGTGCAGTGCAGAAACACCACAGCGATGAGCTATGAGCACCAAAGATGGAGACTAAACGAAAATATTGAAAATCATTTTGTGGGTGGACTTTTATGAAACCAAGCACACACGCTTACATCAGTGATAGCCTTTTTGGCTTTCTCTTCAGCATTTCTGGCCTCTTGGTGACTCTCCTCCATCTCACCGTGCACCTGGGCAAGATCTGCCTCGAGCTTCTTACGACTGTTGAGCAGGCTGGTATTCTGTAAGAGATGTAATGTTAGGCTTGACGATGCTAACATAACTTTGAAGTAAAAAAAAAAAAATGAAATTATGAGATGATAAAATCGAGGTCAAGGTGAACCTGTGAGTGAAGGAGCTGCGCTCTCTCGCTAGCGTCCACCAGCTCCTGCTCGGCTATCTTGCGGCTCCTCTCGGTCTGCTCCAGAGCACCTCTGATCTCCTCGATCTCAGCCTGCATCAGGTTGCTCCTGCGATCAGACATGGCAACTTGCTCTTTCATATCGTCGTTGTTTCTCAGGGTGTCGTCGAGGTGAATCTGCGCTTCCTAGAGAATGAAAATAGGCGCGGTAGTGTTTCTACAGTGTGTGAGTATAATGTTAAGGTAACTATGTTAAGGTAAGCATTGCTCATTGTGTAAGCATTGCCCTTAAATCTAGCTCACCTTGAGCTGAACTTGTATGTTTCTCAGTTGCTTCTGCGTTTCAGCGACCTGCCTGTTAGCATGACTCAGCTGAATCTCCATCTCATTGAGGTCTCCTTCCATCTTTTTCTTTACCCTCAGGGCATCATTTCTGCTCCTGACCTCAGCATCCAAATTACTTTGCATGGAGTCAATGACTCTTTGGTTGTTTCTCTTCAGTTGTTCGATCTCTTCGTCCTTCTCCGCTATTTTCTTGTCCACCTCAGATTTCACCTGGTTCAGCTCCAGTTGGACACGCAGGATCTTGGATTCCACGTGTTCCAGGGAGGCCTGAGAGCAGAGATAAAATACAGTCATAATGAGAAGAGATGGCTTAATCTAAAGATGAGATATGTGTAAGCTTATTGCTATTACTTCTGCCTCCTCCAGAGCAGACTGGGCCTCAACTTTCTCCTGTTCAGCTTGTTTCTTTGACTTCTCAAGCTCATGGATGGTCTTGCCTGTCTCTCCCAGCTGTTCAGTGAGATCCATAATTTCCTCTGAAACAAAATGAAATCCAGTAAGTTCCCATAATTTCCATGCATTAATAACATCTGCACGTGCACAGCATTAGCTGAATAAAGGGCCTCGCCATACGTTGCAGGTTTTTGTTTTCACGTTTGAAGGTCTCGAGTTGGTCCAGGGATTCCTCGAAGGCATTCTTCATCTTGAAATTTTCAGTACCCAAGGAACGCACCTCTTTTAAAGCTGACTCCAGCTCTACCTGGCTTTCCTCATATTTCTGCTTCCACTCAGCCAGAACCTACAGGCAAAAATTGTATGATTCAAAGAAATAAGAAATCATTTCACTATTTTGTAAAATTGTTAGCTTAGCTTGGCTAAGAAAGATGCCTGAACGAAGACTTCAGCTTATATTGTACAACAAAGATAAACAGCAATCAGCCAAGGTGATACTTCATCCTTAATTACCTATTTGGTACTGAACCACACATAATGCTGTATGATCAATGTCTCTTAAATTCTTTCTTATTCCTCATAACATTATTCACATTCCCAAAGTTAGTTCTAGCGTGCCTGTTTATAGTTTGTCCCAGAACACCTTCATTGCATCATTCGCATTTTCATGCATTCATGCAATGTTTTATAGAGTCTTGAAAGATTTGAAAGGTCACCCACAACCTTATCAAAATTTCTCTGCTTCCTGTCCAAGGCAGCAGCAGCAGCATTGGACCTCTCAACGTCAATCATCAAGTCCTCCACCTCTCCTTGTAGCCGTTGTTTAGTTTTCTCAAGAGAGGAACACTTGGAGTTAACGGCCTCCACAGCTTCTTCTGCATCCTGCAGACGCAACGCAAGCTTCTTCCTGTGGTAGAACAGATCTCATAAGACCACATAAGAGTTCCTGCTGTTTTAAAATGATGCTGAGATCATTCTTACTTGGCCTCCTCAAGCTCCTCGGTGCGCTGGATGGCATCGGTCTCATATTTGGTTCTCCACTGAGCCACCTCGCTGTTGGCCTTGGACAAGCAGCGCTGCAGCTCAGCTTTGGCCTCCTGCTCCTCCTCATACTGCTCTCTTAACAGCTCACAGTCATGGCGAGTTGATTGCAAGCCGTGGGCCAGGGCATTCTTTGCCTTGACACGATGACAGAAATTAAAAATGTAAACACGTGCCAGAAACCTTTACATCAGGAAACATAATTAACATGCTCGTCTCTTTTGTGGGTCTTTACCTTAACTTCCTCCTCATTAAGTCTTTTTAACTCCTCAATCTGTTGAATGAATGCTTGCTTTCCACGAGTTAGCTGCGACATTAAGGATTCTTTTTCTTCAAGCTGGCGAGACATTTCAGCTGAATATATAAAAGAAAATGAAGAAATGCCTGCTCTGTGAGTATACAGCATATGTTCCTGCTGGTTTGATTGTTCTCAAATGCTAAAATATTCCTCACCATTTTCTGTCTGCAGCCGAGCCCTCTGACTTGAAAGATCATTTATTAGTCTCTGATGCTCCTCCTCTTTGCTTTTTACCTCATTTAGATGATCTTCAAGTGAACGACACATTTTCTCCAAATTAATCTACAAATTGTAAAAAACAAAAAATGTATTACATGTCACCACAATTCAAAAGTGCACTTTTTATGTAACAATACACCCGTCTTAGCAGCCTAAATCACAAAGTGGGACTACAGTAGAGCCAACTGAACATAAAACATGAACAGCAATAAGGCTTAACAGCTAACCTTTGATTTTGCCATGGCTTCCATATTGCTGGACACGTCATCCACCTCCAGTTTTAACTCACTCTTCTCCTTCTCCAGTTTCTGCTTGACCCTCTGGAGGTTATCGAGCTGTTCTCCAAGTTCGGCCACACTGTCTGCATGTTTCTTGCGCAGAGCAGCAGAGGTTGCGTCATGCTGTAGTGAACACTCCTCCAGGTCCCGGCGAAGTTTCTGAAACTCGGTTTCACGCTTCTTGTTCATCTCAACCTGGGCAGCAGTGGCTCCTCCGGCCTCCTCCAGCCTCTCGCTGATCTCCTCGAGTTCCCTGGAGAGATCCGACCTCTGTTTCTCTATCTTGGCCCGAGCAGAGCGCTCGGCCTCAATTTCCTCTTCTAGCTCCTCAATTCGGGCCTACAGATGAGAGATTGCAGCACTGTAATACTACAATATAAAACACATTAAGAGTTAACTTTGTAATACCAGCCTGAATCCAATCCACTGATCGAGTTCTTCACCTGGAATTCTTTTATTTTCTTCTGAAGTTGCACACCAAGGGCCTGTTCATCTTCAACTTTAGTTTGAAGTTGTGACAACTCAAAGTCTTTCCTGTAAAATAAAGTCAAGCATCATATAAAACCAATGCATTGTCAATTCAGACTTCAGTTTTATTTTATTTTATAGAACATTTCATACACTGGTGCAACACACTTGAGAGAAAATAATAAAATTAACGAAATGGAAAACGGCCACAAAAATCAACAGACAACAAATAGAGGAAGTAATACCAGTGCAGCATGAGTATAGCCATAGCAGTGGGATAGAGGTAACTTTACTTTTTCAGCTTTTCATCCAGCTGCTGCTTCTCATTTTCCAGGTCCATGATGGACTCCTGGGCAAGTTTCAGATCGCCTTCTAGTTTTCTCTTGGCTCTCTCAAGCTCCATGCGGATCTTCTTCTCTTGTTCCAGTGAAACTTCCAGCTAAAAATATGAGCAGTGTTGAGTACATGCATCTTTATACCTTTTTACCCTTTTAAGCCTTATGTACAGTAACTCACCTCATCCACCTGTTGTTCTAATTTGGCTTTGGCTTTGGTCAGAGAGTTGATTTTGTCCTCCTCTGACTGCAGGTCATCCAGTGTTTGTTGATGGGCTTCCTGCAGGGCTCTCTTCTCTTTGGTCAGTTTGGTGATGTTTTCATCTTGACTCATGATTTCTTCTGAAAGATTTTTCACCTGAAATAATAATACCATACTGCTGTGACTTTTCTCCTTGAGCTTTGTGTCAGCGTAATGGTAAACAATATACAGAGCATGATATTACCTTGTTCTCAACAGCATGTTTCTCCTTCTCCACTTTGGCTAAGGTGAGCTCTAAGTCGTCGATGTCCTTCTTGAGCTCAGAGCACTCGTCCTCCAGCTTTCGCTTCTTGACGGTCAACTCAGCATTAACCTCCTCCTCGTCCTCCAGTCGCTCTGTTACCTCCTTCAGCTTGGCCTCCAGTTGGATCTTGCTTTTGATGAGTCCTTCACATCTCTCCTCTGCATCCAGCAGGTTGTCTGACTCCTAAAATCAAGTTCATGAGCTGATCTTATATTGCTTAGCGCTCAGTGAACATCCACTGAAGATTAGACCTGACTTTCTACTTATTCTAAAAGTGTTCTTTGGGTTAACTTACCGCCTGGACTTGAAGGTGAAGGTCATTCTTCTCTTGTACAACGGAAACCATTTTCTCCTCAAGCTCTTTTCGCCTGTTTTCTGATTTGGCCAGATCTTCCTTGAGCTTTGTGAAATCCACCTTCATTTGGGCCATTTCCTTCTCTGCCTCAGCACTCTTCAGAAGAGGTTTGAGCTTAAAGTACAACTTCATCCACGGCCAGTGTTTTACATTCATGAATGAGCGGAAGTTATATTGGATTGTGTAGATTGCCTCCCTATCAAATAAAAAACAGGATAAGTTTCCTCTCTATGTTTTAACTTGTGCATAAATATTATTTAAAAAATGTAAAGCTTTTATGTAATAATACAGCTGTCATCTGTCTACTGAGGTCATGATTTCCAAGTCCTTTACTTCAAACCTTTAATTTCCCACTTCCACTTTTAGGGCCACTAAAGAGCAATGTTGCCTAGTGCAGCTTTAAAGCAATAAATGCTTTTACTTTCTGGCCACCATCTTCTGGTATTCCAGCCGGACAACGTAGCCACGACACAGAGCCTGAGTGGACGTCACAACTTGGGCTAAGCGTTCATCTCGCATCTCCTCCAAAGTGCCCAGGAGACCAGCTTTAAAAAACACCTGAAAATATGTTGGATTATTTGTCTAAACCCTTTATACAAAATCTATATGATTACAGGAAGATGAGATTCCTAGTCCTGACTGTAACCACCATTTAACCAACACACTCAAAATAATTAGGAACCTTGGTGTGTCCAAACTTGTACTGCGTGTGATCCACATCAATTGATCCCAGCAGTTTCTCCGCAGCTTTCTTGTTATCCATAAACTGCCCCTCTGGAACAGCACTGGCATTAAGAATCCTGTACCTGTGGGAAGAATAGTAGACCTGGAAATAAGACACAACACAAAACAGACTATGGAACATTTGAATTTAAACCATTTTACCTCTGCTTGAAATCCCCATAGAGGATTCTGCTTGGAAAGCCCTTTCTACATATCCTGATACCCTCCAACACGCCGTTACAGCGTAGCTGGTGGATAACCAGTTGGTTTTCCATGACACCTATGATAAAGGCAAAAAATTACTCTTAGCTGTATGCTTTTATAGGACATATTTTGCAATGAGGGGATTATTCTAATCCTACCTGGATTTTTTTTCTCATTTGGAATCAGGCACCGTACAAAGTGAGGATGAGTGGTTCTCAAGTTGGTCATTAGTTTACCGAGGTTCTCCTGAAAAAAATAATAAAATAAAATAAAATAAAATAAAATAAAATAAAATAAAATAAAATAAAATAAAATAAAATAAAATAAAATAAAATAAAATAAAAAACACCTTACCCTGAATAAAGCTGACACAGTTTGGAAAGATGCTCCCTTCTTCTTGCCTCCTTTCTTGCTCCCGCTGCCTCCTGCTGTTTCTGCATAGGCAATGTAGCAAAAAAACTTCAGGAATGACTTCATCACTTTACTTTTTTAAGTTAAAGTGAAACTATAGTTATAACTAACTACAGTAGTACTTCCTTTTGGTAGATCATTTTCACTTTCTAGCATGCATACCTCCACAGTCCATGAACAGTTAGCTAGTAATCTTGGCAGGCCTTGTAATCTGAAGTCACTGCCACTCTTTGCTTATTTTGAAAAACTAGTCTGCCATCATTCTGCATTCATGTCCACTGCCGATATGATGGAGGTTCCCCCCTGACAACAGCTACATAAAAACAGTCTGTGAAACTTGCAATATATTATATTTTTTCACATTTTTTATTCATATATTTGTTTAATAATATTTTTTGTAAATTAATCCTCCATTTTGAGGCAGTAATGTATCCCACAAACCCACTGAAACCCAGACTTTTTAGTGTCCTATGATGGTCTAAATGCTGTTTCTGAGGCTTTTCCATCCTAACCAATACAATTCTGGAGGGAAACACCAATACTTGCAAATGCAAATGGAAAAATGTAAAGATATTGAATATCATCCAAAAATATTGGCTATCTATAGCTTCAATAAAAAGATATCGGTGTCAGTATTGGCCTCCATAAACCCATGTGAACCCATGTGTGCTCAATGTGAAACTGCTCTACCACAGCATATTTTTGGTCTATTTTGTATATTTGTCTATCACACTAGTTTGTTTCAGGACTGTACAACACTTCATTACCATCTGATCCAGAGAAGCTGGCATACAACATCGCCAGTATTTTGACTGAGGATTTTTGATAGAGCTGCACAACAGACTCGCTCAGCGGGTCTTTGTTCTTCTCCAGCCAGCCGGTGATGTTGTAGTCCACATTGCCAGCATAGTGCACCAGGGAGAAGTGAGCCTCAGTCTTGCCTTTGACAGGTTTGGGCTTCAGAAAGCAGTTGTTCTTGCCGAGATGCTGGTCGTAGAGTTTGTTCTTGAAAGAGGCGTCTGTTGATTTCGGGAACATGCACTCTTCCTCAAGGATGGAGAAGATGCCCATTGGCTGGGGAACAAGCGATTGTTATTAATTATTATTAAATTGCAGGATGAAGTCATTCCAGCTGCAATGTTTTAAATAATATACCTTCTCAATGAGCTCAATGCAGGCTGCCAAGTCCATACCAAAGTCAATGAACTCCCAGTCAATTCCTTCTTTTTTGTATTCTTCTTGCTCCAGCACAAACATGTGGTGGTTGAAAAACTGTTGCAGCTTTTCATTTGTGAAGTTGATGCACAGCTGTTCTAGCGTATTGAACTGGGAAAGTATACACCATATTCAGTGTTAGGATGAATATACGTTACTCAGCAAGCCATTAGGAGCGATAAGAGCGAAAAAGTCAACGTACGTCAAAGATCTCAAAGCCAGCGATATCCAGAACACCGATGAAGTGTTGCCTGGGTTGCTTTGTGTCTAGCTGCTGGTTGATTCGCACGACCATCCACAAAAACATCTTCTCGTACATCGATTTCGCAAGGGCTCCGATAGAGTTGTACACCTGCAAAGAGGCAAAGAGAGAGTCTATATAGAGTCTATAATAATAAACAACTGCAAGGAAATATGTGACATAATATTGACCATGTTGTCAGCAGTCTCACCTGCTGAACATTTTGTCCTTTGGTGACATACTCATTTCCCACTTTTACTCTGGGGTAACAGAGACTTTTGAGCAGGTCAGCAGAGTTCAGGCCTGTGAGGTATGCTGCTTTGTCAGCTTCTGCACAAAGAAAGAAAAGAGCACATGGATTTAAACAATATATTTTTGAAATCTCATCATGGCTGGTTATTTCCTTCATAAGTAGTTTAACAAGACAACAATGAACTCAAGTGATGACCTCACCCTCGGTCCCGTCAGGCTCCGCCTGCTCCTCCCGCTGCTTCTGCCTGAACTTCATGTTCCCATAATGCATCACAGCACCAGTCAGCTTGTAGATGCCCATTTTTTCCTCAGCGTTGAAACCTAGGATATCAATGGCTTCCTATTTCATGAAATAGACATGTTAAATAATGAGTGCTCGAAAAAAAAAAAAAAAAGCCAGATGCCAGCATTTGTGGTTTCACAGAGTTAACTCACATCCGTAGCCATTAACTCCTCTGCATCGTCTATACTCTTAACACTGATTTCCCCTTGGCTGATGAAGGCAAAGTCATAGGGGTTGGTGGTGATAAGGAGCATATCTGAAATGAAATGAAATGAAGCCACAATCTCTTTGGACATGTGTCTACAACTGAGTAATTGAATGAGAAAGAACGAAAGAAAGACAGAATAAGACCAAAAAAGATGCAGTGGATTACCAATGAGTTCAGGCTTCTTGTTGCAAGTAAGCTGATAAAAGATATGGTAGCTCCTCTCAGCTCCTAACTGAAATGTCACTCTTGATTTCTCCAGCAGATCTTTTCAAAGAGACAAGGCAAAATTGACACAATCTATATAATAAAAAAATATCACCACAATGCATTTCAAGCGGCACCAAGTCAAACTTACATGTTTCAATATCTGCAGATGCCAGTTTCCCAGTTGTGCCGAAGTGGATTCGGATGAACTTGCCCTGTTCAGCAGAAACAAATCATATTTTCCTCCTTGTGCTGTACAAATTCCTAATAAATCACTTTCAAAATGAAGTCTGGCTGACTCACAAAGCGAGAAGAGTTGTCGTTTCTCACAGTCTTGGCGTTCCCAAACGCCTCCAGCAGAGGGTTGGCCTGGATGATTTGATCCTCCAGGGTCCCCTATTAAAGAAGACGACGCATAGCTGACATCCACCCTCTCTCTCAAACACGTGACTGGCAGCAATGTCAAAAAGCACAGTGTGATGAAAGACCTGAGCCCACCTTCATTTTGCTATTTGTCTCCTTTTTCTTGTCTCCAGCCACTGCGATTGTCGCAAAGTACTGAATGACACGTTTAGTGTTGACAGTCTTGCCTGCGCCAGATTCTCCGCTAACCAAAAAAAAAACACTTCAACATGGCACAATTTTATCACAGTCAGTTAATAGATTCTGAAATCACTATTATACTTACGTGATAAGTATGGACTGATTGTCACGATCTGAGAAGAAGAAAAACAAGACGGTGACGCGATGACTCAACGTCAAACTATTCAATCGCATTGGTCTACTGACGTACCCGTTAGCATGGACTGATAGGCGTTATCAGACAGGGCAAAGATGTGAGGGGGGACCTCCATCCTCTTCTTCCCTCGGTAGGCATGGACCACCTCTGGGTTGTAGACTGGAAGCCACTTGTAAGGATTCACGGTCACACAGAACAGCCCTGAGTAGGTCTACGTAGAGAAGGAAGACGGCAAGGTGCATTTCTGAATCACATTAAGTAAGGACGTCTTATTACGGACACAGAGTAAGAACAGCCACAGATTAAAATTGATTTTTTTAACCAAGTGAAATTTCACAGAAAAGGCTACAACAGTTATGAGATTATGAGATTTTTGGAGCATAGGACTTGTCACTTTAACATCCTTTATGAAACTCAATTCGCAAAACAAAATTACCTCAGTCCTAACTGAGTTATTCTCAGAGTACAAAGTGTACTCAATCCAATTCAATCAAAGAAAGAATAAAGCCCAGTGGAAAGATAGTGACTCCACAGGGGGTGCCATAGTTCAATTCCTAATTGGGCCTTCACATTGAACCTCCTGCAGGTTACAACTGCATTATGTCACTTGTTTAATGTGACTGACACTGGAGGGAAAGTTTTCTCCGAGCACAGGAAGTGACAAATCGATTACAAGCCGAATGCACACAACTCCAAAACAGCAGCGAGGCAGCTAGTGCCTCAACTACTGCTACAGAAAGCTAAGGGTAGTGAAGTCCTCAAAAATACAAGCAGTTACCTCTCACTGCCACTTGGGGCCGCCAATGACTAAATTATATAAAGTTACATAGCGCAGGTTTAACTTCATGAAAAATAACACCAGCAGCAACAAGCATAAGACCAAAGGCGATTAAATTTGCAAACAAAAAGCAGCACCGATGGAGAGGTTATTATAGTTTTGCAGACAATGGGCCTGTAAATGTCTGTGATAGAGTCCTAAAAGACAGAAAGAGAGATGAATCTGTCCAATTTCAGTCACTGGGAGCAGTAAAGTGGTATGAGGTGTAGCCAAGGGAGGTTTGAGCGCCTGGGGACCCTGGTTTAGCAGGATGTGTGGGTGGATCGAGTGTTACAGAAAGCTGATGTGATCTATAACAAATGGCGTCAGACCAAGGAGGGTTTTATTAGTGAGTATATAGAGAGGGCAACTGATGCTTACAGGTCATCATGGTGTGACAAACCTGACAGCCAAGTGGCACAAAACATCAATCCGCTCAAGAGCACCCTTGCCTGTGAAATTCAATAACATCACCATAATGTAACATAGGTAGAAAAAGCCAAGTCTTGCTTTGACTTTGTGTAAACTCAAGCGTTGAAGCAGAATTGTGATTTTTTATTTTTTATTTGATCATGCCTTTCAGATATTATTTCTACCACTGTGTCTAATGCTTTCTGCAATTAGGTGGCTTTGTTATCTTATTCTAGTTTCACTGAAACGGCAACAAACTTCCATAACTTCCATAACTAAGTTCATCATCTGATATACATGGATGTCACAGTAAGTAACTCAGCCGATATTAAACCATATTCATTAAATGTTCACAGCAAAACACAGTCATCTTTACAAGATAAGTCTTAGATAAACCTTGTTTATCTCATGAGGTGAAATAATTCCACTTATTTCCAATGCAAAACGACTAGACTAGATGACTTGAAATTGACTTGGGTGATATTCCTTGAATGACTTACGTAGATCATCCATGCTGCATAGCGCTCTTTGAGGTTGAACAGCACAGCCGGCTCGTGGAGGTGGGTCATCATCACCATGTCCTCAATCTTATCAAACTTGGGTGGATTCATAGGGAAGACTTGGTCCTCCCTGACGGTTAAAGTCTAGGAAACGTAAACAGAAATGTCTGTTATTATTAGTAGAAATGAGGTATGATGATTACAGATCAAAGCCCCGGCAGACAGTAGACTAGTTCGACCAATAAGATAGCCGATATTTTATATTCAGTATCTCTAAATTTGACAATTTGAATGCCCCAAAATTACCCCAAAATTATACGAATGCAGATTTCCCCCTAGTATTACATTCTCATCTGGGTGGAAAAGCCTCTGAAACAGCGTTTGGAGCTGAAGCTGTTGAGGTTAATCCTCCCACACCACACTGAAATCATTTCACCATGCAGTAGACCTACTCTGTCATCCAGAGTCTTCACAGTGACTTTGCCATCCGCCTTGCTCTGGATCTCTGACTTCACATACAGCTCTTTTTCGTCGCTGACGAAGCAAGCCCTCTTGCCGTCAAAGGGACGAGACTGAGCCTCAGTTCGCTCCCTCTCCGACTTCCGAAGGTACTGGGCAGCGGGCCCAAAGAACGCCATTTCCCCATCCGAGCTCATTTTTTTTTCTCCCTGAATGAAAGAGAAAACACCTTCAGTGTCTCTTTGGCCTCTTGTGTGCAGTGGCTATTGAAGTGTCATCTAGCATGCTATTGAGCTCACTCACTTACTGCACTAAAGTCTGCCACTAAATACTGGAATAGGAAGAGTGGCCTGAAGTTTGAACCATCCACAGAAACCTGTGAGAGAAGTTTGTTCAAAATGACATTGTCTTAACCTTACCGTCACATAAACATCCACTGTCACCGCACACTGAAAGATTGTGATCTTACCTTGTAGATTATGCTGGGATAGTAAACATAGTCTGTTGCAGTGGCCCTTTTTATATCACTCCATTGTCCTTGGTGCGAATCCTTCTTCCTTTACATGGGCATGTACTGGTTGAGTTACATGAACCTGTTGCTCATCATGGTTAAATCCATTGAGCACAAGATGCAGTACGGTTATATTTAGCTTTAGACACCATAAAATGTCACATTTGAAGTCAATAGAGTGCATGCCAGAACTGCATTATCAAAAAAGGGCAGGGCATTAAAAACACAACGCTGACATTATGCTTGTTTATTGATTTATAATATTTATAATAGGAAGGATTGTATGAAGGGATATTTTCTGACAAATAAGAAGACAAAACCATGTAGACAATGTAGACAGTGCTCGGTAGTACAGCTAACTCAGCAGCGATATAGACTAATGCAATTTCCAATACAAGACTGCCTGTACACATTTCCAGAGGGAAATGTGTACAGGCAGTATCACAATATATTTTGTCCCCGTGTATATTTCCTTGACAATAAATCAAATTGTAGTCTGCGTTCTTGGAGAAAATGTCTTGTAATCAAGCAAATCAAATCCTAAGCATTAACAAATCATGTCCCCTTCAAAATAGGTGTTTACATATTATGTTTATATATGTATACTTACACAAATACAAACATAATAGCTGTTTACATGTTATGTTTATATTTGTATACTTACACAAATATAAACACAATAGCTGTTTACATATTATGTTTAGATTTGTATACTTACACAAATATGAAAATAATAGCTGTTTACATATTTACATATGTTTATGTATGTTTATATATGTATACTTCCACAAAGTATTATCAATGAAAAGTGCTGTCATTCTCCCATAGCTTCTACTCAACAAGCAAATTAGCCAACTTCAATATTTATTTCCATCCATGTTGTGCTAATTGAAAAAGATCAACCTTGCCTATTAACAGAATGGACATGACATGGTCACTTAAATAACATCTATAGGATCTTATCAAAGACAACAGTTCATACAGTGCTGCTAAGCTCTACGGAAGCAGGCTAAAAATTCCAACTTGTTTCAAGTGTCTTACAACTGCTCCTTTGGCGGCTATAGAAAACCAACATGATTAGTGCCTGGACACGAACAGGCAGACAACCTTTAAAGGGGGATTTGAAGAGGATTGATTATATTCTTTTTAAAGGATTATTGCAGTCAGCTGGGACGGAAACACGGGCCATCAAAGCCTGAGTGGGATGCAGTTGCTTTAACAATGAGAATGTGGCGGCAGTCCAATCTAAACAGCCTTATGAGAACTGCATTGCTGTCTACTCTGAGAAGGTTCTTTAATCCACAACTTGAACAATTTACAATTTAGCTCCATCAGAACTACTTTTTGTTTTTACTTCTGTTCCCGGCTAGTGTTTCAGACAAGGTTTCCACGTTGATTGAACATTTGATTGGGTCAGTTAACTCTCAAAATTCACAAATGAATGTAATGTAATTCAACAATCTGTATATAAATGTAACAACATTTAAATGTTTTAGATGAACACTGCAACTGTTTTTAACTAAGTATATTTGTGGATTTGTTTTACATTTATATGAAACGATACATATTTGTGTGTGCATTGAAAAATATATTTGTGAACAGAGACATTTATATATAAATCGCAAAATATATTTGTGAATCGTGTTGTATTCATTTGTGAATTTTGAGAGTTAACTGACCCCATAGATATCTGCCATGTAGCAAACATCTTTGTCTATAAGGGTGTCTGTTAAAACTTAATTGCGTCCTTCCTATCAAATCAGGCAACACCAAGGAACCTATAAAGACCTTTGTTACCTTGATAGGTTCCCTGGGCAACGCATCAAAGTCCATCATTTGTATGGATTGTAACAAGGGGTGGTCTGTGGGAAGAATCTGGCTAGGGAAAGTGAGTGAATAGTACAGACTCCTCTTCAGCGACATAGTGGTAAAGAAATAATAAGATGGGGTAAAAATTATGAACTCCAGTTGATGAAGGTCATAAAGCAAACAACCATTAATGTGAACAAAAATCACTTATGGTTTCAGTAAACATTGATTTAAGCTTTTTCCTTCAAGGACATCTTTTCCCAAAATACACATTAAGCCTTGTGTTGCACAAAGATGAGAATATTGGTGTAAACTGACAATTAACTGATTCCAGTAATTGAAGATCTGTAGCTATAGAATACTATTAGGCTGGTAGGCTGGCATGTCTGTAAACCTGCTGTATCAGTGTGTATCCCTCTTACATCTTCCACTAGAGTGAAATAATAAGCAAGATTGAGTTGCAGGAACAGGTTGCAACTGTACTCTAATTACCTTGCTGGTGTAAGAATGAAAGGAACGAAAAACCGAATGTCATGCTGCCTTCAGGTGCTCCTCGTAAGCTTGCCTTTCCAAATAAAATTGGTCACGCATTAATTTGCTTTGTGTCTGAAAAATAACAAAATGGGCCCCCTAATAAAAGTTGTTTTTGGTGGCTGAATGAAGAGGAGAAAATATGCATCATACCGGTAATTGATGTTTATTCAAAGCAAAAAATGTGTGCCAGCTAAAAGTTACACAAAATGTAAAACTAAAACATCCAGTAATTACTGTAATTAATGTTGTAGAATGACAAATGGCATATACTAAAAAAATAAATCACTTTAACCACCTATTGTTCACACAGCTTCAATGCTCTCTTCAATCATAACAAATTGTCGGTTTCCGGTTTTATTTAACACTAGGTCGTTTATGTGCGTTCACCTTGTAATCACAATATTTCCGACAGCACATGAAAGCAGCATTAGCCAAAGCGCGAAAGAAGCGACTAGCAAAATAAAAACAATGATTCTGCAAACGATTTGCTGCTCGCTGGATCTGTTCAAGAACAAACTGTCGGGGTGATAATCGGGCTGATAATGTAGAACAAGTGTTGCCCATATTTAATAGCTTATTAGTGATATGAAGACATTATTACTGTGGTTGGTCTCAAGATGGCAGTCAGACTCTCTTCTCTTGGACAGGTATGGGGTAGGTAAGGTATGTGAAAAACACTCCTACAGACATTTCACAAGGATCAAGACATAATATGCAAGAGGGTTGAGGTTTCACTGCCTCCTCTCACAGTATTTTAACACCATCGGTAATATCATCCATTAAAAATAGTAACATTTAAAAAAAAAAAGTGAGAAACAAACCATTCATCAACAAACATTGTTTTGTTTCCTCTGTATATGGGTTTCACTTCAACATAATATGCAAGCTACATGATAGTTGGCATGACAGTAAAACTCACTATGATTAGTTACTGAAATTCACAGCTAACTAAAAAGGTTTGCTGGTCAGAATGGTGATATCAGTTGTATTCTGGAAATGTTGACTGTAGAACATCATGAGACCTTTTCTCAGACTTTTTGAATAACCTCAACCTGCAGTTTTTAAATAAACCTAAAAAAAAACCTTAAAGAATAGCAGCAGAAGTAGCAGTCAATAAATAATTAGTATCTACCTTTGCACATACAATACATTTACGATGTTCAAAATGTTTGTTTACCTACAGCAACCTTTTCTTTTCTGACTTTAGGACTAACTGACTGACCATAACTGATAGTTGTTAATGGCCAAAGTCTCTTTAGCCTCTCGTCTAATGACAAGGTCGGAGTTGCATTTTCTCTTAAGGGTTCAAATGAAACAATTCAGTCATGTCAGTTGTGCTCCAGTGGGTCCCGGTATGCAACCCAGATATTTGACTCTATGTCAAACTTGCAGGACTCTACAGTGAACTACACTATAGTGAGATTACATCCATCGAAACTAACAGTAGGCTGCACTCTAACCATGAAATATATCAGTCAGGTGAATCCAGGTGAAAGTTAGTGTTCTTAAATACACTTAAAGAGATTCGCTCTATTTGCCCAAATTAAATGCTACCCAGCTCTTCTTCTATTTATTCCAAACAAACTGCCGTTGCTGCTGCCCGAAACATCAAATGCATCACTTCCTGTGCGCCAGAGGATTTTTCCCGGGAAACACCTACCCGACAGCAGGATGCAAATGTAAAAGCTTTCCAGTACTGGCTATAGGTTGAAGCACTGTTGTGTTATAGCAATCAGCAACAGAGAGCTGCAAAACCGTATTTATTTATATATAAATGTCCCAGATTATTACTTTTAGAACAACTTGGTAAGTACCACGCCATAACATGCACTGGGTCACACACGCTTTGCTGGAATGCATGGTCTCTTAAGGCTGAAAATAAATTTCCTCTTCTCATCCCTCTTTCAGTTGAATCACTGTCTCGCCATCTGCCAGACAGTGTGGCCCAAAGTGTCAGCGTTCTCCTTCGAGACATAGCCCCCCGTCTGTTTGAATTGAAGTATGGCTAGACTGACACACACTATACGTTGGGTCAATTTGATTTACCGGGGAGGGGAAAAAAAGCGCGAGCTGAGCAAGACAGAAAAGTCCTTGTGTCCTCACTACATCACAGCTCTGCCTGACAGTGTCAGCTTTTGTGCGGCCCGCCGCCGTTGGACGCTCACATCTGTTAGACAGAAAATTTCTTGCACTGATTAAACCAAGGCATCTCTCTTTTTTTTTTAAATCGAAAAAAAACACATTGTGGGCTTGAAAGCTGTTCAGTGTCCCTCCATTCTTTCTGCATCCTTAGCTGTGACCCTCCCCCCAAGGCTTTGGATCATTTTGGACAGTGATGAAATCCCATAAAGCCTTGTCCCTTCATTCACATTTTAACAGTGGCTGGTTAACGGACACGTCTCTGTTTCGGCGTTTCCATTTCTTCTGAGAAACCTTGAACACTGCGCTCAGCGTGGCAGCATGGTAAGAACTTCCTCTTTCTGGCCTGGTAATGTTTCCTCGTCTCTCGCTGAGGCTTTTTAGATAATAAAGCAGCGGTGGATTGACATGTCAAGGAGTTTCACATTCACTGCGTTCCCGTTTGGAACTCTTATTGTGTTTTATGCATTGTAGATGTGTGATTGGCAGCTAATTTACCATGAGAGTTATTGTTTTTGTTGGATCTTGTTGAGTAGTAAGATTCCTGACAGTATTCAGCCTCCATTGGAGTGGCCCATCGATGTGTGTCCAGGTCCGCCTATTTTCCTCAGATCTCTTTTGACACAATTTGTTCTTTATGGGGGTGCCTGCCAAAAAACATTTTAAACTTCCCAGATGGTTTTAAGATGCCAAATGTTTCTCTGTTGACAGCAGCTGTGCACTCAGGCTCAATAAAGACCCCCTTTTTCCTTTGCATCCTCACCAAAGCTCTGCTTCCTATGGAGGAAGAAAAGACAACCTGTCATGCAGCACTGTGGGTTGAGTGCATTTTTTAAAAATTTTGAATGCATTTTTTTTTTTTTTATCAGTATCCTGTATGGAGTTGCTGTAGTTTCTTCTTCAAGCCTTCCTCTTTTTTTTTTCTTTCATAATTGCAGTCAGTCATTGTAATCAGGAGCTGCCCGGGGGCATACAAAGATGTGAAAAATAGTGCTCTTAACTTTAACTTTGTATCTAAAATTACACATAGAAGCCTTTTGAATATATAAGATTACATATATAGTGTACTCCGATTAAGACTCCACAGTAGAGTGGTATTTTTTTTAACATATCACAGGTTTTTACATGCAATTACTATGCAATTTTGCCTTACCTTGAACAATACACTAGCTGGGGCTTTCCATGATGGCTTATGTGTGTCCCTGTCATTTTTTAAACAGACTCACACAAACAAAGTAGCATTGACTTAATCTGTAACAAAAATGAAAAATCCATCTATTATTCTCCTTATATCAGAAAATGAGCTCCTGAGTGGTCAAAATGATCATTGAGCTACAACGTTAGTGGACAAAAGCAATCAGCAAGGCTCATCTGTTACTGCTGCTCTTCTCTTTCACTGCCACGAGGAGGTCGTGGGTCATTAATCCTATTTTCCCCGGTATCGCATGGGGTCAATGCTCTCATCCGCTCCCAGTCAATCCTTTAGGACCGACTAACAGCACAGTAAAGCGGTGAGAGGCATCCTCCCCTCTGCGGGAGGCTGACACAGCCTGTCTTATTGGTTTCTTGGTATTTAGAGTGAACTGAACAAACATGAGAGGAGTGAAGGTTCTGCTCTCTGGGGTTACAGTGAGAGCACCACCCCCAAAGGATTGTGGGATTTGGCAAGGCGTATCTTTGGGTTTTTAAGATTCTGCGAAAGATCCGGTGCCATTCTGCTGCAGCTCTCCTCGCCGGGGGATGTGTGAAATCCTTAGGAAAAAAGAGATCAGATGGAGATAAAAAAAAATATCATGATAAGTGGATTGTTTTGTTCGCAATTCACGATTGATTTAGTTTGTTAGTGTGGCTACGACAAATCTGAATGTAGATGATTTTTTTTAACGCATTTATTCACATTCATGTCCTGGTTTGGGGGACCTCACAGGGGCCATTGTTATCCGAGCATGCCGTGTAGTCAGTGCAGTCAGTGATCTATACTATTCTATATCATACTGCAGCAAAACGCCGCGGGTGGGATGGGAGCTTGGAAGCTATCTATCGCACTCCTTAAATCGGAGGAAGAGATGGAAAGACTGAGCGAAATCCCTTTTATGTTACACATCAAACGACTACGTCCGCCCACTCTCAGTATGGAGCGCATGATCTCGCTGCTTTATCATTCTATTAATAATCCCCCCCATTTATCTATCCGTCCTTCCGTCCACCCCCACCCGCCTCTCCCCAGATGTCTCGTTGGAGTGCACTGTCCTGGAGTTGGAGCGGGGGCCCTCGGTCAGATGCGGCAGGCAGATCTGAACGGGCCACGCGCTGTTGCATCTGAAAATGAACAGTCAGCCGGCGATTAAAAAAATGACTTCCCTTTGTCAAGCAGACCCGCAGTCATTTCTGGCCCAGTGTAGCCGGGGAGCATTCTGAGCCTGTGCCGCGGAGGCTCCTGGGTGCTGTTGATAAGGTGGAGCGAGCGCTTATTATTTATCCATATGGTGTATCGTATTTCACCATGTGAATAACACTGTTTAGCAAGTGGAAGGTTGCTGAAAAGCCGAATGGGAATTTGGCGATAACATCGTGTACAAAGGAAACGGTCATGAATCCTACATTTACTGCATATGCAAGCTGCTGGAAATGGTGTAACTAACTAAGGCTCAAACTTTAGTGAAGAGGCAGCATAACACTGCAGCATACCATTATAGACTTTCTTATTCTACTTTCCTTTACCCAAAATCCAATAGTCCCAAGATACATGTTGCTTGGGAAAACATCCATCTCCATAGCCCTCAGGAACCTCAGTAGTTAATGGCCACATTGTGCAGTGAACATTACAGCATAATCCAGAAAAGACTGCTCCTTCATTCATGGATATGGCTGGATATGCCTCATATTAATCACGTTAATGACGTTTTCACTAATGTGAACAGATCATTCTCCCACAACTTGAGTTAGCCCCCAGAAACATTGCAGCACTTGGTCGTTTGAAAGAAAATGAGGAGGCAAACCCGCTCGATGCAACATTACATAATGAGACGGGACATAAATAGCCGGACTGTGGATTCTGTCTCACGAGTGGATATTCCCCTTTAAATGATAAAACAAACGATAGTAATGTCTTCCAGATCGGATAAACACTCCGTCAGGGTTAGTAGTGTGGTGGTGAATTGGGTGTTTGTTTATGACAGAAGCCAGCCGCTATAAGCCCTGCACCCGGGGAGGAGACTGGCGGCCGCCCTCGTCCCCTGAGCTGGAAATGCTACGTGTCGCCTGAGGGACAGAGGCATCACGTCAATAGTGCTAGCAAAGGTAAGCTACGTTCACAAACACACAGCCACAAGAAGCACGCCTTAGCTGGTGGATGATCAATATTGGCAGAGACGTAGTGGAGGGGAAATCCAACTAGTCTTATCTTAGTGTGCATCATACTGAGAACAATGATCACTGATTGGAGGTCAGAGTTTACCCACCTTTTTAATTACCACTATGTCACTGAGTATTTGCAGAGCTGGAGATCTGCAGCGACCAGAGATTTAGACCAAATGATATGCAAATGATATAAAAAACATAACATTTACAATCATTCACCCTTCAAATCCAGGCAGATTGTAGTTTAAATAGTACAAACACCTCTCAGAGACAGAGCTGCTCTGGAGAATCAACTGCACAAGCAACCTCATTGGTTGAGTACAACCTCAATGGGCGGAGCCAAAGAACCACAGAACTCTGGTCAAAACATTAACAAAAACAATGTAAATGCAATGACTTCTTTTTTAATTCCTTCATGATTACCGCATTCATCATCTTGGAAGGTAAGCAGGTTAGCTAACAAGCTTAGCTAGATAGCTGTAGGCTAGTGTGGCTAGTTGCAACGTGGCTAACTAGCTAACCTAGATCATTTAATATGGCAGGATTGCATTTTTCAGTTAATAGCAAGAGCACTATAGGCTTCCACAGATTAAATGTTCCACTTTTGATGAGTAAAAAATCAAATCAAATTTTTTTTGTAGAGCCCTTAATCACCATTACAGTCTCTAAGGGCTTCACACTGCCCAACATGTGAAACAATAAATGGTTAGTACATGACATCCCCCAGCCTTAGACCCTCACAGAGGACAAAAACTCCCGCAAAACCTTTTAGGGACAAATTGGAAGAAACCTCGGGAGGGGCTACTCAGAGAGGGATCCCCCTACCAGGACAGTTGGGCGTGCAATACATGCCGGGTTTGGGCAAGCAGCGTATACAGAGTTTATTATGGTGGGACATCCAGATCTGATGTGGGCCATCGCAACAAACGGCAGCTCAGTCAGTGTCATCATAGGACCACGCGGTGCCCAGATAGGAGAACGCAAACGCCCCGCTCGGTCAGCATCGTAACAAGGTAGCGAACGGAGCCCTGCCGCTTTTCGGTTTTGTTGTTGTTTTGTTGTGTTGCCACGGTATTCAGCTCTCACTTCCTCAACACTGTGAGCTCTGAGGACTCATTACCATTCCTCCTACTCATCGATGTCCCTGCAGTCCATTCATGTGAAGAGGGGCCAACGGATCCGATCCACTTTAATCTGATTATCTTAAACGTGTGGCACTCAAGGCAGTTGCAGCAAGTATATCTCAGCAGTGGTGCAGGGACATTTCTACAAATTGAATTCTACTGTTTGTTAACAAGAAAAAGAGTTATATTAATACTGAGGCTAATAGGCAGCCAACCTTTCATAAACGTACGCTTTGGTGTGTGTGTGTACTTTACACCTCATTTGGGAAGGAATCCAGGGGGATGGAACAGGCTCCCGTGGGACAGACCGAGGCTGCATCAACAACTGTGGCAGGGGAATGGACTTTGGCTCACATCACACACCGGAGTAGAAAGAAAAATACCCAAAGGCTATTTTTACATTCAACGTAGCCATATGCTGCAACATTCACTTTTATTGTTTTTTTCATCTTGTTACAGTATTTGTTTTAACACAAAGTTACAAATGTGTATTGCAGTGTTAACTGAAAAACTAAAGCAGCTTGCTGTTTTTAGTCTATTTTTTTAATCTATCTATCTGTCTATCTATCTATCTATCTATCTATCTATCTATCTATCTATCTATCTATCTATCTATCTATCTACCTACCTATCTAGATAGCAAGCTAGCTCGCTAATGCTTATTTTGTGGCTCAAAGTACATTTGTTGACAGATTGTGATCGTCTTAGCCCAAAAAAAAAAAAACGGATTTGTAAGTGATAAATAATTCACTGTCGCTTCAGCAGTCAGCGGTGGATGGGAGCGCACGCAGAGAACGAGCCAATACATGAGCCAGTACATGAATGAATGCAGATCAGCCCAAGCAACTGTACTGGCAGCAACCATTTAGACAAACAGGCACTAAAAGGGGGGGATTGGTATACAAAGTTTGAGAATGAAGGAAAAGAACGTGCCATGTGCGTGCCATTGCGACTGAGTTCATGACTTGTGATGTGCATTCGCGACTCGTTCATCTTTTAACCGCAGCTGCTTCAAAGGATTGGAGCCCACATTTGAACTGCGTTTTGGTTTTGATTAACTAGAGCGAGGGAATTATTGCTACTTGATATGTCTGTCACAGCACTGCCACAACTTATTAGCTGATAGATGCTGAAATATTTCTTTTTGAAGAGGAAGGTTTTATTGCACTTCAAGAATTCACAACAACAGCGAGCGAAACCAATTCACCCACAGCTATTATAGCGTAAAGGACTTCCTGCTCCACTAAGTGGAATGATTTGCTCCCCCCGCCCCCCCCAAAAATATTCACATATGCCTACATGTTTTTTTGTTTTTTTCAGAAAATAAAGCTTTACAGAGTATACAGAATTGGTTGCACTTTGTATTGTCTGTTGCCATAGATGAAGGGTTACATTGTTTTTGCAGATATGTGAATCTATCGTCATATTCACTTTAACAAGTCTAACAAGGCCTCCTATACACCTTGTCCATATTGCCTTTACAGATGTAGATGATAAATGTACATAAGGCACACATTTATATGTTTGCATTGCAAATAAAATCAAAACTCTGGACGGAGAAAAATGTCTATAAAGAAAAATGGCAATGTGGCACAGGCTCCGACAAGGCTGCCAATCACAGGCGCCAATCACTCGTTCTGCAATGAGCCACAAGTGATGAGCACGCTGCACCATGTGATAGTCCTGAGCCAATGAAAAAGCTGCAATCCACACCAGTATTTCCCCTTCCTTTCAACAGGAGGGGCAGGCTGCAACACCCTAGAGTTGCCGCACTGCCTGCAAAAAATAAAACACGGAAATGTTTTTCAAAACGAATTCACTAGTTATGATTTAGAAGTGAGTATAATATGCATTTTGTGATCTCTCTTCAGAAATGATGCACGATTTGATACATTCGTGAAGTGTGTGGGCTCTCCTCACTTCTCAGTGTTTGGATTGGTGTTTAACCATGTCTGTCTGTTGTGTCTCACTCTGATTGGCTGCTCGGGGCGTGTGCAGACTGCCACAGTTGGTGGGGTGGGAGTCGTCAAAGTTGCGCTAGGAGTCCGAGTGGAAGCCCGTCTGGCTTTATGACCCTTGCTAGAAGGCATGGCTTTATTAAAAAAGTCAGTGAGTGAACTCATAACTAAAGTTTGCTGTATTATCATCATTAGACAATGAAACTTCTCAATGCCCCAAACCAGAAGGCAGTGTGTAAATGGGTATTCTAGAATGCTTCATCTCTTGGACTATTCTCCATCATTTATAATGTCAGGCTGTTTTAGTCTCACCTCTTTCATTCATTTCATTGATGAATCCAAATGACGATCTGCTCCTAAATCTTGTGATATCAGAGTAGCTGTTTGTTATAGCACAGAAAGAAATACTAGATTTTCACGATAATCCTTTAAAGACCTGTTCATTTCTTCTTCTTCTTTCAGGAGGAGGCTAAGTTAGAAACATATAGCCATAGGATGCCAGTGGCCCCACGGAGGCCGCTGGCACGACATAACTCCTCGCCATATGGTGAAATTGACCATCCTTTTAAGCATCCTTTTCATTCCATTTCTATGCTGTGTCCTAAAGTATATTATCATGAACATCAATTAGTGTTACTGGATGAAATCCTACATTGCCTTAATCAGTGGATGGTTATGTGCTGTTTGCTGCCAACATGCTTACTAACAACATCTTAGCGGATAGCAGATGGTCTTCTGCTGGCATGTGGCCGAAACACACTAGAGGTAAAAAAAAAAAAAAAAAAAAGTGGAAGGGGAAGCAGACAGCTGCAGGGAGTTTGTCAGTGTTCAACCGGACAAGTGTGTGGAAAAAGGAGGTAATGAGGGCCAGGTTTAGAGCTGGGCTGTCTTCTCCAAACTCCGGCCCTGAACGTCCGGATGCTGGAGAGGAAATCCAGGAAACCAGGGATTGGACACGCTGGGCTACACAGAGAGGAAGTAAGAGTGCTGAGATAAGATGGTATTTCTGTACAGGGTGCCTTGACATCACAGACACACATACATACTTGTATACACATACCTAGGCCCAAACAAGCATCTCTCTGCACACCTTTTTAAACCCTTTGCACGCCGCTCTGCACTGCAAACACACAATATACCCCCAACACACATACACAGGCAAACACTTAAAGGTGCTGTGTGTACCCATTTCCACATCAATAAATCATTACCACATTCATGTTGAGACATTAGTAGTATTACCGTAAACAAACGAGACCATCACTGCATTTTACATTGTGGTCGGAGTTGGTGGGAAAAATGCTGGATCGCTTTATGGCACAAAGGGAGATTGCTTTATGGCGTAACACAGCTAAAGCTTTCAGTGAAAGGCCGACGGAGGAGGGAAAGGTGTAGCAAGTTTATGTGAGAAACAGTAGCATTAACAATACCACTAGTGTGAGATAGAGGCTACCCGTCATCAAGGTTTCATTTGTTTACGGCGATTACACCAAGGAGTAATTTGACGACAATACATTGACTTTTAAAAATGCTGCACATAGTACATTTAAGCTGAGGGAGCATTCATCACATCATCACATCATCAGCAGGCTGGGCTGGTCCTTCTCCAGCCAGTGTCCGTAACTGTGATGCGTAGCCGCGGGGGTCACACTGCTGAGCTCACGTGTTCACCTTCAGCTGGAGATGGGCTGAGTTGACGTGCAACGAGCGGACAGCCCATGAATCACAGGCGATGAAGAACTATTAGTGGCTTGTAGGATGAAACGAGGGACATACGACTGCACACAGTGTATGAAACGAGATAGGGGCCAGTCTCATTAATGGCATTCCTACAGTATGTCCTACTATGTGGCTCTGGAGGAGAAGAGGAAGTATGCAGCAGTTGCCTTGAAATAAGCAGAAAGGCCCATTTCAGCCGTTAAAATGCGCCATGGCGTTAACAAATGCTCTATGAAATCCTCATTGCTTTGGTGTGAGGGAGAACAAATCAGTTCCTGTCTGGGAGATGAATGAGACGACTTACTGGCCCACTGTGAAAATTCAAAGTGCTGCTCGGGCACCCCGATATTAAGATGTCACGTTACAACCTCTGCAAAATGTGACCTTTTCACTACAACTGAGTCACACGCTGCCTCTCAAATTGTGGATTGCTCACGCCGCCCCGCCTGCTCATTGTTGTCGAGTATTTGTACAAAAATTAGTCTGTCAGTCTTTTCAATAACAAACACATTTGCGATTTGTTTGTCCCCAGCCAATGAAGGTCACACCAGTAAAGTGGCCAATCAGCCCGCGGAGATCGCTGATGTTGCTCTCAGGAAAGCCACCACTGGCGAACAGGTATGACCTAAGCGGACTCCTCCGCAGTACAAATTGCCAGTTTTTGTTTGCACATTAACACACATTATGTTCACACCCTGATGTCTGTTTGGCTTGGAATTAGATCACAATAATAAATTTGCACGTATTGATTTACTTATTACAGCAGGTCTCATATTGATTTCATGTAACAGAGCTATGCACTAGCACAATCCACCCCCCCCCCCCCCCCCCCCCCCCCCCCCGCCACTAGGCGGGCTTATTTGCAAAGACACCAACAACGTCTTCAGCTTCCTTCTGCATGTGCATCACTTTCAATTCACGACTAGAGTATCAGTACATCCCCGGGAATGAAGCTGCCACGCTCTGTCCGGAGGAAACCGGGGCCGCTCCCGTGGTGCTGATGAACCCGGTGCCAGCAGCGATTACATGCCAACCCACGTGACTAATTACGAGTCAGATGAGGGCATACCATGTCATCGTCACACGGGATGATGAGTAGATGGACAGACAGTTGGGGCCATATGGGCAACTGAGATTTGGACTACACACATCTCAGGGGAGTTTTTTTGTCAGCTTTTTTGAAAGGAGGCCAGCCAAGATAGTCTGAGCTCGGGGTGGTTGGGGGGGGGGGTGCCTGGACCACTAAGCTGGATCGCACTTCTCCAACGCGGACTGGGCTCGTGTTGGTCAGTGCTGCCTGCCGCCATGTTCTGCGCGACAAAGGTGAGAAGCGATGGCTTCGCGGCGACTGTTTTTGCACCGGGGTCGGCACCGTTGCAGGTTGGATGTTGCAATAAGGTAACGAGAGCGCAGAAGAGATGCTGCTGCTGCTGCGCATGTGATCGCCGCGGGGGCAGCAGCAGCAGCATCTCCGTTCTGCACGCGCCTCGTGTTTTGACGCCCTCGGGTGTAACACTGTCACATGAGAAAGATAATGGCGACGGAGCGGCTGCTATCTCGCACGCGCGCACTTAAAAACACGACGCATCGCACGCGCGTGTGCACAGAGGCGTGCGCGTGTGCAACGACGCGCTGAATGCACACACACATAATGTTTGCCCAGTACATACAGTACCCGACACCTTTGCACCTAGTCTCTGCTCTGCACGCACACAACGCGCTCTCAAACACACACACGCCTGAACATTACACGTTCATCAACACATAATCAAAGAGGCTGCATTTCATTGGCTGCTTTTTTTTTTTTTTTCCTGCCCTCTCTTTTTTCCCCCCCCCTCCTGCAGCTTCCCTCCCAATCGTAATTAGTCTTTTGGAGATCATCATTCAACCATTTCCATTCGACCATGCACCTACCCACACCCCCCCCCACCCACCCTCCTCCCCAGCTCCCCCTGCCTCCCCCTCCACTGCTCTCCTCCCTCACAGAAACGCCTTCCCTCTAGTTCTCTGGGGAGGGGAGTGGGAGGTGTGGCAAGGATGGTGTAAATAAATCCCCCTCCTCCTCTCTTTCTCTCTCTCTCTCACTCTCTCTCTCTCTCTCTCTCTCTCTTACTCTCTCTGTCATTTTCAATTTCTCTCCCCGAGTATTTTTTTTTCTCCCTCCCCCTCACATTTGCTCCCGTACTCTCCCTCCTGCTACAGCATCTCCATCCATGTGCTGCCTCAGTGGTCCCTCTGCGTGGACGGCGGGGGTCTCGAGACACAAAGCCCCTCGCAGGCAGCATCCCTCTCCTCCAGCCTTCAACCTTAAAACTCGTGTGACAGCAGCTTAACCAGAGGCTAGCCTTGTCGCGCTCCCAGAGCCGCAACCGACCGACCCCCCTACCCCCCCCCCCCCCACCCCCCCCAAACACACACACACACACACACACACACATACACGTTGCCTCCCCCCTCCTTCTCACCTCCCACCCCCCTGCAACGCGACTCCTCTCCGCTCACTGTGTAGCTTGGCAGCGCAGGCTGTGAGACTGAAGGCAGCCTCAGTGTGTGCAGAGAAGGCTTTCCCAGAATAGAGGAGCAGAAGGAGGAGAGAAGGGATGATGATGGAAGCCAGCTTTGACACTGAGGAGAGTTTTGACGATCCCTCCTGTCTCACCCCACAGCCCCCCGGCTCCGTCTCGCCGGCCAAGCGGCAGATCAAGGAGGTCAAGGAGACCAAGATCACTGTGAGTACCTCGGCGCTCCAACTTCATCCTCCTCCCTCGCTTCTTCTCCTCTACTGCCTTCTCCTTCTGTCGCTCTCTCTCTCTTTCTCCCTCTCACTTCTGTTGTCTTGCTCCATCCCCTGAATGTCTCATGCAGAAGAAAGACTTTTTTTTTTTACATGACTAGAAACGCATTCTCTTTGCATCGTCCGATCATCTGTTCGCATTGTCTTAAAGCTCGCACCTCTCCGGCACGCTACAGTAAATCATAATGCATTATGGGTCCTCGTGGTGTGTGTGTGTGTGGCTGTGGAGTAGCATGGGGAAAACCTCCATAGACATCCTATTGGATACAACATTTGTTTCAATGAAGGAGCCTGTCCGGGAGTCCCGCGCTAATCTCTATTTCACAGACCGGCTGGCCCTCGCTCCGTAGCGTTGATTTAGCGCTGCCTGGTGGCTTCACAAATGCCTGTCAAAGATGTATACCCTCAAGATCCTCGAGACACTTGAAACTTGTTTTTTTTTTTTTCTTTTCTTTTCCTCTCAGTTTGAAGAAGATGCTCCAGACTTTGAAAAAGAGTAGACGCCAGGTAGCCTAGCGTTTTTTTTTTTCTTTTGTCGTATTGCTATGGCTTTGAAATGCCTGAAAAGTGCAAAGCCTTTGAGGTATGCTGCAGACGGCGGTGGGTATTTTTAGAATCACACTGTCTTGTTCTGTCAGATGCAGAAGTCATTTTCATCTCAAGTGTTTTTCTCATCAAGATGTTGCTCAGTATGGTACTGTATGTAACACCCCCCACCCCCCACCCCCCACCCCCCCCAACAGATGCATGTCACAAACACACTGCAGTCGTGGTCCATTAGTGTGTACAGCATTTGGAAACATGCTACACACTATTTTTCTAGATATGCATCCACAATCAAAAGGATTGTTGATGAGACTCAAATTTTCAGAAAAGAAAAAAAAAAAAAAAAGGGGCATCAATCTTCATCAGCATGTATTCAGATTCACATAAAATATCGCTTCATCTTGAGTTGCCCTGACGGGGGCTGTAATTACGTAACCTCTCCGTCCGTAACGATGAACGTGGGAGGACGAGAGGTGATGGAGAATGTGGCGAGGGGGACAGACAAGGGGATGGTTTTGTCTCTCGCGGGGGCTGATTTTGTGCTCGGCGGGCTCGCTGACCTGCTGCAGCCACGGGAGCCATCAGTCCGGCTATTGTGAAAAGCCCACAGACCTGCAAGAGATGCAGCAAGTCCAGTTACCATGGTGACAAAAGAAATAGCACTGATTAATGGGTGTTGAGATGGAAAACACGGCCATAGGAGAGGGAAAAAAAAAACATTCATTCACCGAATATCTACTTTTCAAAGGCTTTCACCCTTCGTTGATCTGTTGTCGACACATTTTGCTTTGGCTTTTTCACTAGCAGCCAATGAATTCCTTTGTAGCGCTAAGCCATAATGATATTTGGTAAGCAAGGTATGTTTTTCATAACATAATGCTATATATTTGCTAGTTCCTGATTGTACTTCTGAAAATATTAAGATGGTATTTTTATGGTATTTTTTCAAATAAAATCCTCGTCCTGTAAACAGGCATCATGCATAGCTGAATCTTTCTGCTGAGCCAAACGTTGAGTCAAAAATAAAATAGGTGTGACGGGTGATAACGGTGGAGGCTACAGCTGTGGCTGGATGTCGTCAGTGTGGAAAGGTGTCTTTTTGTTTGGCGCATCTTGCATTACACAACCCCTCTACAACCCTTCCAGTTGTCATGGAGACGTGCACATCCACATGACTGGTGGACTCTCGCAGGAAACCGGGGGCTTCTGCATCAGATGGAACGATACATAACCTTGTTTTCACCTTGTCCTCTCCGTCACGATGCAGGGTTTGCGAATGAATTTGCCTCAGCCCTCCGTGTGTTTTTATTCCCCCCTCGCTTTAATAATATATTCATTCACGTGCCGTTTGACTTGTTGCTCTGCTCAGCGTGGACTTTTTGAGGGATCAGCAGCTTGTTATGAGTGTCGTCCTGGCTTTCGATGGTGGCACTCGGTTATTTTGACTGGACTCTCCCCGGAGCGGCCATTCACACAGCATTATGTAAAATGAAGGAGAGAAGAGAAAAAAATAGTATTGTGAGAAGCAAGGAAGTCTCAGATTGTTTTGTTATTGGATGGAGGGGGAGGGGGGGGGTCCTTTACAGCGAAAGTAATTTGTCGCTTAGCAACAGTGGCGGAGCACCCTACAGTTTCATTCCTAGCTGAAATCTTCTGCGCTCAGCTTAGAAGTGTGTGTGTGTGAGAGAGAGAGTAAAAGAGAGAGTGAGGTAGTGAGTGAGTGATGTGGAATAACGTGTTGCAGAGTTGTTTGTTTGCCTGCCAACCCATTATTTTTTATGTGTCTCATGGGCCATTTATTCTCTACTATGTCATGTAATATTTCTGTCTATTCAGCAAAACAACAACAACAACAACAAAAAAAACACCAAAAATGTGTAATGAACCATTGCATCTATTGCATCTAGCCTGGATACAAACCCCCATGAGAGTGTATTTGTTTATGACTGCTGAGTGAGGACAAAATGTTCCGGTTCGCCCTGCAAACTGCCGCTGTTATACGTTTGCCAGCAGCTTTGAAAAAACCTTATGTTGCGTTAGACTGTAAGGGCCATACCATGCACATCATATAAGCAACAACCCCAGGAGTGCAAAACACCGCCAGAACTGCTAGATCCTCCAAAAGGATTTATTGCACCCCTGTGTCATAAAGGTAATCTGTATTAATATTTTAGCCCTAACCCTCCAGCACCTCACTAAGCACCCATAAAGCAGTGAGTGAGTTAGGGAGACAGCCTCGCTTTAGATAAATGGTCTCATTTTCAGCTGGATGTGAGAGGGAGATAAACAACGGCCCGTGATAGATGTGGAGCCGGTGTAATGGAAAATCTGGTGCCCGTGACAATCAGTATGATCTCCGAGGCAGAAAATGAACAAAGTGACTGGTCGGCCAGCGGAGTAAATCACGCTACTATTTCTCCAGATTGGAACGTGTTTCCGATGTGTTTCTCTTTTGTCTGTTGCGTGTCCGTGTTTTATTTGTTTTATTTCAACCGTATCAGTGCACGAGTAACCCAAATGACGAGCTCACCCCATTGGTTTTTAGTGCGTCTACATCATAGACACATAACTCCTCTGTTTCTGAAGCTGTTCAAGTCAGACATCAATAAAGTTTGTACAGTAGTAGAGTTCGGAAACGCCTGAGACGCTGTCCATCGTGTAAATTCTGAAATACTTCCAATTTTCAGTGCAACGAATCAAGTCAATTCAGTCAACGCGCTCTGAAAACGTCTGTGTCTTTCTGGCGGGAGCACAGCGATGAATATTGCGAGTGTGTGAGTGTGTGTGTGTTTGTTTGTAGCTGAAGCAGCATGTCTGGATGCCCGTGTAGTTTGCAGCAGCGGCTGACATGGCACAGAGGGCATCGTGTTGTGCCAGGAGGCAGGGCTCGCAGATGGTGAACATTGCATAATTGCAGCCCTAAGAGTAATTGAAGACGCCGCGGACTGGGGAGTGTGTGTTTCAGTCTGAGGCCGGGTGTGTTTATCCGCAATACCCCGTATTTGAGAAAGGTAATGGAGGGGGGGGTTCTTTATGTTTTTGAAGCGGTGGGGGGTAATTTCTCTCATTTCTCCCTCTCTCTCTCTCTCTCTCTCTCTCTCGCTCTCTCCCCCTGAGGGCCCTTGGGTCACCTTCTGGATGGCCAACATCGCCACATTTGTATGTTTACTCATGCCTGACCTTTTCCCTCTCAGCATCGGCCACAACACAACCCAGGCCTTCATTACAGCAATTCCAACAGACTTTCTCTCTCTCGCTCTCTCTCTCTCTCTCTCTGCTCTCTGCTCATGTCTTCCTTTGACTAGCACGGTCCAAATGAAATCCCGACGAGGTGGCTCGGCTCACAGCGTGCCACTGTTTTTCATTTTGAAATCCAATTAAATCTTTTGGTTTTTTTCATCTTATGTTTTGCTCCTCTTTTGTTTTCAGATCAACTGTGTCACGTTTCCTCTGCCCGGAGAAGGCCCGGAGCAGCAGCTCCTCAAGCCCAATGACTGGAGCTACTGTGATTACTTCTGGGTAAGACCCACCTTCCCTTAGGGACAAGCCAATAGCATTGAAACCTTTTATTCTTTTACAGTGAAATGGGCTGATCCAATATCAATAAACTGCAGCTGTCCCTTGTGTCATTTTGGTAAGAGCACTGCTGGGATGGAGGAAAAAAGGGTGAGAGCAGGTACAACATGTTATTGTTGCAAGCAGGCACGTCCCATCAAAGATGTTTGGTTGCACCTCCAAGAAGGCTCAACAGAACCACTCTGCTCCGATATCCAATCGGCTTAAGATGCTTTGTTAACCTTTAAAACATATCTTTGCAGGGGAAAACATATTAAATGCTTAAAAAAAAAAAAAACGTCCTGCACTGACAGATAGCGGTCAATATGCTTTTTGTCAGCACTAGATGGATTCAGCACACTCCTCCTTGCACACTGACTCCTTGTTTAACAATGGATGCAATTGGTTTTCATGGTGGAGTAGGCCGATCAGGTGGAAAGCTGATCGACTGGTCTATCCGTGATACAAACAGTGTGGTAATCCGTGCTTCACATATCCTCCTAGCGGCTCCCATAATTTTCAATTTTCATCAATTTTCATACTAAATTAGATTTGCACCATTTCCTTTTCCTTATGCTCGTTGTTTGTGGACCATTGTGTCATGTTGTTTGTGTTGGTTTTGTCATCCAGTGACCTGCTGCCCAAACCCACTGAGTGAAATAAATCTGCCGTCTCGGTTCCACGTGGTAACGCGCATCAATCCCTGTCACAAACAAGAGAGAGAGTGCTGCACCCCGCTGAACCCTGGCATTCCTGCACACACACACACACACGCATACGTTCGCCCATCAGTGAATGACGCGCACACACCAACGCATGCCCTCCTTGACACACACGTTTGACTCACAAATTCATGGACATAGTTCCTGACTCACCACTCATTCTCACAAACCCCTACACGCTCTCAAACGTAAACAACACTGAGGTGTTATTTGACATTCTTTTCCATGAACTGTTAGCCCTGGCTATAGTGGTCTGTTTACACATGGGAGTGATGGTCTCTTTTCCCCCAGACTGACAAGAAAGACCCCCAAGGGACCACCTCCGTGGCGGGCTTCGAGGTGCTACTGCAGAAGCAGCTGAAGGGCAAACAGATGCAGAAAGAGATGGCCGAATTTATCCATGAGAGGTAACAGCGTCATGTCAGAGAAAGCTGGACTGCTCGACTATTGGTTGAAACAACAAACAGTGTGACTGGGGTTTTAATTATATAAACATTTCTTAGTGATTGAGTTAAACCTCAAGGGGCGGAGACAAAGAACCTCGGGCCAAGGACCAAAGTTAACTAACTGGCAAACTTGAATGGAGAAGAAGGAACTCTGGTCACAATGTGAATAACCATGGCATTCATGATCTTGGAAGGTCAGCAGGCTAGCTAGCTAACTAGTTTACCCAGATAGCTATAGGCTAGTATGGCTAGTTTGAATTTAGAACGTCAGCTAGGCTAACTAGCTAATTTAAGATAACTAGATTGGGATTTTTTTTTCACTTAGTAGCAGAGTGTTAGGTTTCATAATATTAGCCTCATCTTACATCCTGCCTTTTTCCACTGGGCTTCAGTTTAACTTTATTTAGAAAAACAAATTACTTGGCTCCGCCCACTGAGGTTTAATTGAACCAAAGAGATTATTACTGCCTCCAGAGCAGCTCTGCCTCTGAGAAATATTTGTAGTAGTAAAACTCCAATCTGCCCGCTGAAATCAACAAAAGGGAGTGTGTATTTTGCTTAAACCGTGGGGAGAATATGCTATTATTAGTTGGCCTCGTCTTATCTGCTCTAATCTTGTTTTATTTTGAGCTGTGTTTAATGCTCCTTATCAGCATTCAATAGGACTCTTGTGGTTTTATCACCGTGTCATCGACGTATTTATAATCCATTCCTGTGTTCTTTTGTCCTTGAGGTATATGGCACCGTGGAAAGATAAATAATTATCTCTTTTTTGGTAGGGGTTGGGTGGCTGGGGGTCAAAAAAAACATTTTGATGGATACACATATACATATACATATACATATACATATATTTAGGTCTTTTCAGCCAGAAGGACATCCCAAACACACTAATCAATAAATCAATCATCCATTTCTAACTATGTCACCTTTGGCATTATAATTGGATTAGCATTCTGTATGGAGAGGCAGCAGTGCTTCCAAAATGAAATGTAAAAAAATAAATACAAATAAAAGCTCTTTTTCTAATGTTATACAATTGTTGGGTGAGGTTAAATAGAAAACAACAACAACAACATTACTGCTATGACACTATATTTCTGTACTTTAGGCATTGCATTAGACATGACATTCTAGGCATCTCACTTTCTAGCATGGAAAGTAGACTTTACATAAGAAATGAGCCACAACAGGCCATGCTTTGTGATTTCAGAGAATGTTAGACATGGCTCGGTGGAGCCGCTTGTAATAGCGTTATAATTCAAGTTAGAATTGTATTACAGCAATGGCATTTACCATACAAAATATGTCATTACTATGCATGTTATGCTTAAAAGCCCTGAAAAGTAAAGAAAGTACTGGTCGTTTGAATCTAGAAAACACTGGGGGATATCGATGAATATGTTAAGAATAGTTATTTACACCCAGTAAAAAGGTTTTAAAGGTGACGTTGCATGACTAATAACTGTGTGAAGACATATAAAAACAACATGAATAATAAAGAATCCAGTTTAAATGTTACATCTGACCCTTGGCTCTGCTATATAATTAGCTCTATCTAAACTTACAAAAGCCCCATTCACATACTGGTCCTGGGAACTTAATGAACATGCTCCTTTGACGGCACTCACTTTGATTGAAGTGGCTCCAGTCTCTCAAATCCTTCAAGTAGATTTCTATTCAGTGCCGAAATTTCTGTGTTGTTTTCGAGGGCTTGTTTTGTGCCTGGAGTATCCTGGCATTGGGTCTCAAGAATGAGCCCTGTGACCTTCTTTAGGTGACAGATTTACTCAGGTGTGGATGGTAAATGTGAATTTAGTAGGAGAGTTGAATGTCAAAAAGTGCCCAAATGTGGCTACCCTTCGTTGACCGGCCCTCAGGGTGGGCATGAGCAAATCTTCTCATTTCCATCTTTAAAATGCAGCTGGGAATGAGAATGGCCACACTGAAAATGGGCCATTCTGTCATATAGATTTTTTTTGGTGAATTTTGCACTAGCACAATGGGATTATAGATGTACAGGGATCACGGCCGTGTCTGCCATTTGGATTACAGCCTAAGCAGCAATGTATTAGCAGTTTCTGTCGTTCAGCTGCAATGCACTCTTGAAACTGTCTAAGCATTTTTTTTCCTACTTCACTAAAGTTTTGTCCCTCCCTTGAGCCAGGCACCTCAAGGTTTTATATCTGGTGCTTTCTGTTTTAGGATAAAGATTGAAGAGGAATATGCCAAGAACCTCTCCAAGCTGTCTCTGAGCCCCCTGGCAGCACAGGAGGAAGGGTGAGCGACTGCTCAGCAGCGAGATAACACTGTGTGAATCTTTGACTTGGTTTCTCCCATTTTAAATCGGTATGCTGGTTCTGTAATTAACAGACTTGTGTCCAAAGATATTTTAAAAAAGGTTGATCCCACAGTACATTTCTGTGCATTTGATTAAATGTGTTTGCTGCACCTCTAAAAGATGATTTCCTCTGTCAAAGAGGTTATGTTTTCGCCCTGTAGTCTGTCTGTCTGTCTATAAACTGGATATCTCAAAAGCTTGAGAATGGATTTCCATTCAATTTGGTGGACAGATAGAGCTTGGGCCAATGAACAATTGATAACATTTTGGACAATTATCATGTTTTAATCCATAACTATGAAACTAACAGAGATCGAGACTTATTGTCAACTCCTAAGGGTATGTTTCCGGGGTCTAGAAATCAATTTAACTTAACATTTAAGTGATAGGAATGATGTCTTTGGGTGTAACGGCAAGTAGGAGAATTGTTCAGCATTGGCAGAGGTTTGCGCTCTCCAAGTGCATTCCAGTTCTATCAGATATGCCACACTGTTAAAGTTACAGGTTTTATTTATTTCAAATAGTTTTCAACCCAACATTTCACTGATGTGTATTCCAGGACTCTTGGGGAAGCCTGGACCCAACTGAAGAAGAGTCTCCATGATGAGGCTGAGGTCCACCTTAAATTCTCCAACAAGGTACTGTCTACTGAGGTGTATGATAAACAGGTCTATGATACATTTAATGTTGAGCCTCATATCCTAAAGATTTTGAAAGCAAAGTACCCCAGGCAAGATTACTGAGTTTGTGTAATCCAGTGAATTAGGTTACTGTTCACAGTTTTCTTTAATCGGTAATCTTAAACTGACATTTTGGAAGGAGCCATCATCTATCCCGGTGCTGACGCCTTCATTTGAGCAGCAGAGTTGTGTGTGTGCCTTCGGGTCAAATGTTTAACGTTTTCAATCAATTTAAGAAAT
Source organism: Hoplostethus mediterraneus (assembly GCA_034670385.1). NCBI lineage: Eukaryota > Metazoa > Chordata > Actinopteri > Trachichthyiformes > Trachichthyidae > Hoplostethus > Hoplostethus mediterraneus. The sequence continues at coordinate 337,344 of JAXDDW010000163.1, read as the reverse complement.
GGAATACTTGGTCTAACCGCATCTTGGGGTGACAGGGCTTGTTTACCTCAACCTTGTCGGTGAAAATGACCCTTCTGCGATTCCATTAGCAGCAATGCAGAAACCCTATACTGGCCTCAAATGCAGCCTTAAATAACGCAGTGGGAGCCTTGGAGCTTTTCATAGCCCTCTGTTGTCTAATTAATTAGTTACATGCTCTGACGAACCCCGACCCAGGGCCATCAAGGATCTTCCCTGCTCCATTCACTAAGCTCCGAGACTCCATGCCTCATGATGAGAGGGGGGCGTAGGTAATGGTAAAGTGTGGTCAGGCAGACAAATGAGTCTTAGAAGTCTTATAAAGCCTATAGAAGGTTTGGTACATTTTTTCTCATTGGGTTAGCATACTATATGTAGAGACAAAAGCTGTGCTAGCTTTGTCATTGGCATTGGATCTGGCATTCTATATGGAGAACAAACAGCTATGCTACCTTTGGCATTAGCATTGGGTTAGCATTCTGTACGGAGAACAAACAGCTATGCTACCTTTGGCATTAGCATTGGGTTAGCATTCTATACGGAGAACAAACAGCTATGCTACCTTTGGTATTAGCTTTGGGTTAGCATTCTGTATGGAGAGCCAACAGTGCTGACAAGCACAGGAAGCGGGCTTAATTTAAGCAATCAGTCACAAGAAGCCGTGCTTTACACGTGACTTGAGAAACCTCTTAACTGTTGTAAAATCACTGTGAAGCACAGCGTCAGGTGGCTTATCGGTTGTTGAAAAGGTGATAACATACCATTGCAATAAAACAGAAAGGCAAATGTTTAGTAAATATTTTATTTTTCATCAATAAAATAATAACAAACAATAAATTGAACAAAGTAGTTGCTAAGCGACACATAAGTAGCATAGCCATAGAAGGAGTGGTGATTTTCCAGTTAGTGCATTAATATTTCAGTGATCTGTTATGCTTTCCTAGGTGTGCGTTATCTAGTATTTTATCAAGCTGAGGATCAGAACTATCCATTTCACACAGGATTGTTACATAACAGCACCAATGGCTGAGTGACTTGTTTTCACAGCTCCACACTGAGGTAGAGAAGCCCTTGCTGACGTTCAGAGGCGACAACTTCAAGAAGGACCTGAAAAAGTATGACCACCACATTGCAGACCTCAGGAAGCAGCTGGCTAGTCGCTACGCAAGTGTGGAGAAGGTATTGGGTCTTGCATGCCAATAGGGTTCTTAAGGAGAAACCATGCATTTTCATCTGGCCCTCTGAATAATTTTGGTTGGCCATTCATTTTAACCAGCCGACGCTCCAAACCTAAACTGGTCTGCAGTACAAATTGAACACTTTCCCCTCACTCCCTGGCCAATGTGGACTCCCTCCTACAAGCAAGCACACACAGCATTTTCATCTTGTTTTGTTCAGTCACATGTAGACTACAATTATAACAGCGATAGAGAGATCCATGTTTTGGGATTTTATGTTTATGTCTGTCTACTCTGTATACACACATGATGAATGCACATGGGGGCCGTGGCAGTCATGAGGAAAGAAAGGCTTGCTTGTAATCAAATGGTTGGAATGAGTTTGAGGTTGGTGGTGGTTTGAGTGTTGCTTAAGTTGCGCTTTCCTCTTAAAGAACTGTCGACGTGCCGTCAAAGTAAATCACCTCACACAGCAGGAAACTGGAATAGAGTTGGTGGCAAAAAGTAAAAGTCATTTTGACTCACTCACAGGAATGAACCATGTGTGTGTGTGTGTGTGCCTGTTGCTCTTCCTCCCCTCCCAGCACCAGTGTTTATCTTATTACAGAGGCTTTACAAACTAAATAAAGCTGTACAATTAATCGAAACCCTGTGAAAATATTGTTTGACGTAGACCGCTTAGGCCTATAACAACACAATTAGGCTTGTGTTCGCAGCATGAATCACTTTTGTCAGCATCGCATGTCTGCAGCCTGCAACATCATCTTAATATGTCAAGTTGGAGTATGGAGTTCTTTGTTCGTTCATTGTTTACTGTCTAATGTTAAGTTATCCCAGTCATTTTTTTTTTGGTCTAAAACAAACTTGCTGGTCCATCTCTCTTCCATTCTACTTGGATTAAATGTTCTAATCAGTGGCTTTAGGATGGCTCCATGCCGTGTGTTTTATTTTTGCTATCGTCCGTTAAAACAGAGGTTTTGTGGGCTTATGAATCGTTGCTGCTGTATGTTTACCTTTCAAACACTATTACACCGTGACCTTGGAGAGCTGCCTCAAATAGAGAGAGAATATGAGACTATATAAGATATAGTGTATAAGACTGCATGATCTGAATTAAGCGTAGATTAAGGGATGAGACCCGGATTGGAGAGCGGATATAGGTAGCCAACATGAAAAGGCTGTAATGACGCTAGTAATAGATGTATGTAGAGACAATCTGTGGATTACGCTGAATGACTCATTGTTTCTTCATTCATTGTGTGTGTGTGTGTGTGTGTGTGTGTGTGTGTGTACGCTGCAGGCCCGCAAAGCCCTGGCAGACAGGCAGAAAGATCTGGAGGTGAAGACCCAGCAGCTGGAGATCAAGCTCAGCAACAAGACGGAGGAGGACATAAAGAAGGCCCGGCGGAAATCCACACAAGCAGGTCAGCTTGTAAAAGGGCACGTGAAGCATGTTTAGCAGCGTTTACTCCTTTAGTTCGGATGGCACCGAATAACCCGCACCGAGACGCCTGGAAAATCATGTACTTGGTCGCCTTCCAAGAGAACTGCGGTGCGATTTGTTGAACGTAATCCAAACCAACTACAGGAAACGAACCCAAAACACAAGGGTTTATGGGTATGAGGAGGCGGATGTTGACATCCGCTAGCCAGCAGTTCCAAAATGAAAAGAGGACAAACCGCAGTCTGGACTAATGGTCATATTCAGCTTTTCCTTCATGTGTTTTTAATTGGTATGAACACAAGAAATTCCAGCAAAGAATGCAGACAAGTCCATAATGCTAGGCTAAAGTTACAGGGACTGGAATCAGATTTAGGATACTTCTATTAAAGGAAGAATCCCCCCTCAGATCCTCTTACACCATCAATATATATATATATATATCATCAATCCCTCAACCTGCCTCGTCTGCTTCTACTTCAGTTAGTGATTTCCTACATTTACCAGAATGACTTTCGACATCCCCCAGAGAACGTACCTGAACTTGTTGCATTCAGCTGTGGGTTACACGTGTAGGTGGAGCGAGCGATAGGTCACTGCGTCAGCATGGTAAGAGCAAGAGAGAAAGATTCTTTCCAGTCGAGAACAATTTGTGTTGCTGCATTGCATTCTGGTCTATCTTGGCGACAGCAGATGCATGTCAGCACTTAAGTGCGTAAACATTAAAAAGCTCTCACTTAAGATGTATACAACACCAGTCTAGAGGAGACGGTTATATACCCAGAATGCACGGGAAGCTTTTTATATTTTCAGTTGTGCTTTAATGAGTGTAAAAGATGGTTTATGTATTGAGGCAGCAGATTATCTTTGACTTCAAATGCTGGCTGTTCCCTCCACTCACTGCTGCATGTCTTAATAAATCAGTCCTGTATGGTTGGACAGCCTGCCTTTGTTTTGAATAGGATGCTTCGGAAGCCAGTCTTTTAAGACTCTCAAATCCGTTGTGCTCCCGTTGGGGTGGCGTTTTTTTTTTCCGTGGGAATAAGGCATGAGGCATAACCAGCAAACTGTGCGCACAGCGAAAGGGAACAGTGCATTAAGAGCACAAGCGGTAGGGTCCAGCCTGCATTTCAATGTGTAATCATCTGTTTTCCATTTGGGGTTCAAAAGGACCCCTACCCCGCAATCCTTGGAGCTAATCCTTTGGTTTAGGTGAATAATGGTGTGTCTGATCAATGGAGGACTTGTCTTGCCCTGTCTTATCCAGTGAGGCATCCAGATACTGCGATTTGGCAGACCCTTCTTCCTCGACTATAGACAGAGCAGAACAGGATGAAGTGTGAGTGTGTGTGTGTGTGTGTGTGTGTGTGTGTGTGTGTGTGTGCACGCGCGTCTGTGTGCGGCTATAAGAGGACTGCTGAGACGTTTCATGCAGACATATCCATGTGTAAAAAGTCACTGTCTGTATCACTTCGATATCATGATATCATAAAATCAGGGATGCAGTTAATCCTTAAAGTTCTAATCGGGAACATTTTGGTATAAATGAGTGTCTGTTGTGCTGCTCACTATCACTGATTGATATAACACAGCAGTGATGCAACCTATAGCCAATTCATGAAAGCTTAACTGGGTAGTCAGCATGAGCAGCGTTAGCCAGACAAAGAAAAGATCGCCACCTACAGAAATTCAAACCCCATCAACAGAACAGGAAGAAGACGTCACAGTATTGGACACGCTGTTTGATTGACAGGTAATCTCTGGGAAGTGCAGTGAGAAACACCACAGCGATGAGGCTGAGCACCGAGGTTGGAGACAGAACCCAAAAAAAACCCTAAAAAACTCTCTAAAAAACGCTTTGTATTTGCAGAAGAGAGTTTTCTCACCATTTTAGGCTTTAGGCTGGCATAGTGAGCAGTATCAAACTGATGAAAACAAAAAATAAATGATTTTCTGAAAGTATAATTGATTTTTGTTTGTACTGACGGTTGTTTGCTTCATGAGGATTGCAGACTGGTTTAGAAAATAGAAAGAAAAGCACAACAAGAGCAATATTACCTGTGATATATGGTTGCTCTCCTACAGAGGTGACATCACTACAGGAAGTTACCTTCTTCTTTCTCTCCTCCGCTAAGTAGATTAGTCACAGCCCACAGCGCTAATCAATAGCTCTCATAAGGCACCGTTAAGCGATGTCTGCCTTGTGTCAGTGATCACTGCTTCCCCCCGCCGAGTCCGAGGCCCATGTCATTACAGCTCGCTGCACACTTTTCTCATAGGTTGTGATGTGTTGATCCTGCATGGCCTGAATCTTAACAAGTCTCTCTGATTAACTGAGTTGAAGGGTGCTGCGGTGTAAATGACATCTAAATCTAAATGTAAATATGTCACGCTTCAGTTGTGTCAGAGCCAGCAGAGAGGGATGAGTTCTGAGCGCCCTCTGCTGATCATTAAGGGTTTTACAGACAACAGACAACAAACTATACATTTGTATACATTTTTTTTTAAATTTAAGGCTTGACACTTATCAGCAAATCACCTCGTCACAATCATCTGTGAATGTTATCTACTATTTCCTGACTGCAGACCCCATCCTGTCTGTATGTATCCTCTTAGGAGATGACCTGATGCGCTGCGTGGATCTGTACAACCAAACCCAGTCCAAGTGGTTTGAGGAGATGGTCACTACAAGCATGGTAAATCACTGCCACTAAAAAAAAAAAAAACTATGTGCACTGTTTTTTTGTTTTTTTTATTATTTCTTACCTTGGACCTTGTTGTCTTTCCCGACCCTCCAGGAACTGGAGAAACTGGAGGTGGACCGGATTGAGTGGATTCAGCAGCATTTACGCCAGTACACAACTCTGCGGCACGAAACCGACATGTTCAACCAAAGTGTGAGTGTCTGTGTTGCTGTATTTATTATGTGCTCTGCCTGCACTGGAGTCACTCTGATCTTCTTGCCTGGGTTTTTGTGTATTTAGAGAATGGGATGTTAATAGCCAAGAAGTATTACAACAAGTACAACACATTTTGACGAGGTAGTGCATGTTGGCAATTGGAAAATCAGTTTATCCATCTTTTTATATGCAGAATAGAGTTTACTCACTTTTTTTAGGCTGATATAAACTTTTCTGACGTGAAAGGAAAAAAACATAAATGAATGTTTTTTGTAAGTATAATACATTAGTGTTTATATTGGTAGTTGTTTGCCTTATGATGATCACGATTGAAGGTCCTGGTTTACCAACCTTTTTAGTTGCCATCACATCCCTGAGCTGGATACAATATTTTTCCCACTGACTTACAGTAAAGGTCTGTTGTAAACAAGATATTGGGATAGTTTATCCACTTTTTCATAAATCTTCTAAAATCCATAGTATATGTCATAGTAAGTAGTGTAAATATGGTATTAATGCTTTTCTGAAAATAGATTTTTGTTTAGACTGGTGTTTTTTTGCCTTGTGCTGATCACCAACTGGTCATAGTTCACCCACCTTTTTATTTAACACTACATCGCTGATTACCAATCAACTAAAGAAACTTTTATCAGATTCCCCAATGATGCAAGTGACTTTGGCAGGACTTGTGCGCAGCCTCCGCCGAGAGCCAAGGCGAGTGTAGTTATAGTTAGTGACAGTGCTGGCCAAGGATCTCACCACCTCCCGAGCTCCCGGTGTCCCTCCGTCGCCCCTTTCACAGGGAGATGCACTCGCGATCCTAGCTGTCATCACTCCCTGCCTCAGGGACGCCGACCAAGATGCTCTTCTTGTTGAGGAGGTGTATTGTAAATCCCTGAAAATCGTAACGGGACACTGAACGTCAGCGCCGGGGGTTGTCTACCACAACAAGGGTACTTCCCTTCTGGGTGGCCGACAAGGCTGATTCCCCAGAGATGACAGCGCACACTAGTGATCAGCCTAATGTGATGATCTTCGAGTAGAGAGAAGGGTTCAACCGAGTCTATGAAGGCTTTACAGACCTCCACCATATCGACAGTACGACTGATATCCGATACATCAGTCCCCTAACTAACCCTAGTAGTAACAAGCCCTGAGCTGGTATTCATGCGCTCCACCAATAGAAACAAAAATCAATTATATTTTCAAAAAAACATTCATTCAAGCATTCATTAATTCCATGCAATGCCATCTTTATGTGATTTACACCACTTTGATACTGATGTGCACTATGAATTATGTCAGGCTAAAAAGGTAATATGCCAAAATGCTATTGCCACCGTTAGACATGCAAAGGGAGCAATACTCCACTGTGTCTAACACGCTGAGGTAATTATACTGAACTGACATCTCGCCAGTGTTTGATGGGATTATTCTAACATGCGTGTGCGTTGCTAGACGGCAGAGCCAGTGGATCAGCTGCTCCAGACTTTGGACCCAGCCAAAGACCGAGAGCTGTGGGTGAAGGAGCATAGAACCGGCGAGGTTCGCCCCGTGGATATGGACATATAGACCGCACTGACCCGGGATCAGCCGTTTCCGCTGTCAGTCCCCAGAGCACTCGTACACTACTACGATCCCGGGACGGTGCATGTTCGGGCTGCCTATGCCCGGAGGGAGAAGAGGAGGAGAGGTTCATCCTTCATGCAGTTTGAAATCAGCGACCCCGGGAAAACAGTAACGGATCAACCGTAAAATTACCAGCATGTTCCTTCTAAATTTTAACAGTATTATAATCTATATTAGCTTACTGAATGCCACTTAACATATTTTGTTGTTTACCTGTTGTAAAGTCGAGACTATGAAAAATGCTATGTATTGTTTAGTTTAGCTTAAATCAGGACACTTCCTGTCACAACCTTTCCAATTTGGGCAAACCAAACAAAAAAAGGCTGATTATTGATATTACCTTTATTTTAGATACTGACACTGAAGCACATTGAGATAACTTGGAAAGGAATATGATCTATTTTCATATTTTGCTGGTTCATTTTCGTGGATGTGCACATTTTGAATATGTTTGCTTTCACCGTACACGTAGGTGTGCACAGTTTTTCGGGAACCATGACAGTTGTAATGGTATAGTAAGGGTTTGATTGATTGACACAAGGTTCTTCTGTATCTTGTAAGTGACCAAGAGTTAATCAACTCATAATAATCTAACATTCAATAACCTCAATTGATTAAAAAAAAAAAAGGAAGAAAAATAACACACACACAAAGATGTTGGAATGTGAATTTGGTATGTTTTGCCACAAGTCACAACATGTGGTCGATCAGATTTAGGCCAGGGTCTATTTTGGATCAGTCCCGAGGGAGAAGATCCACGTTACAATGAACACCTTTTAGTGCCTAACGGTTATTATATACCTGGAATGTCCTTGATATATTCTATTCTGCATCGGTGTACATTTGTACATACAAGCTAGATGTATTTTGCTGTCAAAATGTTTAATGGGCCTTGGTCTTTGGGCAGATGAAGTGTTTGTACATCGTTGTTTGTTTTATTTTTTGGTAAATGTACAGAGAATATCTTTATGATGGTTTTTGGCAAAAAGGGGATGTGGCATTTCGACAGATAGTGAAATTCCCACCGAATGCAGTAACTTTCACATATAAAAAAAAAAAGAGAGGAATAAGAAATATTCTTGTAGTGGGTTCACCGGTTCTATTGGATTGATCTAACAAGGAAATTTCTGGAGCAAAAGCCAGCTGACATATCCCACTTGCATCAATGCGGATGCTACAGATTCATGACTGCATGTACAGTGTGTTTCTGTGTTTACGTGTGTGTGTGTGTGTGTCTGTCTTTGTCTTTACATTTTCGTCGTGGCTTAGCTGTTTGGGGAGGTGCAGCAGAACGGAGATTTGTTAGGACCGTTACCTTTCTGTGGCCGCTCTTTCCCGCTTCAAATGGACAAGGTGCCGGCCCCCGAAGTAGTCGCTCAAATCCTAAATCGAATCCATCCGCCGTGCACAGAAAAGAAAAAAACACCGCGTTGATATTGACGATGTTTAACGTAACTTTTTTTTTGGTGACAAATGAAAGAAAGTCATCTTCATCTGGCACGTTTCGACTTGTTTCGGCGCGATCCCAAACTGCTGCAGGTTTAAACAGCATATCTGTTCGTGGAGGTTTCTTAGTACGTGTCGATGTGGTGCACTAAATGTGACTAAATGTGTTATTGCGTTCCAACTAAATGTTCTTAACAAGACTCAAAACCTTTCATAATGATGTAACCGTTGAGTTAACTGGCCTCTGTGACAAATCTTTTTTTTGTGTGCATCGAAATCAAAAATGTTCCCGATGTTTTACGAATGTTTCATCATAGGTGACCGGTGTTGAGACAGTGTACTGTGGAATGCAGTGTCCAAAATAAATCTCTTCCCTGAAAATGAAATATCCAGGTGTGTCATTGCATAACACACACACACACACACACACACACACACACACACACACACACACACACACACACACCACCCAACCCTTTCCGCATGATCAGATGAAACCTTTGGGCTTTTGGCTTATAGGGTCACCAAACACCCCTAGGATTTGGTCCAGTGCTGATTAGAGGAGACAGTAAGGCAGGTGGATGGACACTGATGTGCATTCAGGCAGGCGTTAACCTGAGCCAAAACAGGCTTTAGACAGCGCCCTGCTACTACAGAGCAGTTACATTTCTGGTGAGCACCCAGAGGCTTGACCGTAATAATGGAGATTTACTGAGCAATTTAATTTGCAAAAAAAGGTACGCAAGACGTTGCCAAGCAATATCCACAGCCATGTAATCAATTGCGTTGACATAGAAATGGTAAAGTTTATTGAAAAGGACTCATGAAGGATATAATACTTCTCAAGATTGTCCGCCGACAATGAAAATCAGACGAATCAAATCAGTGAAGCGAAAGCCACGGCAACATAGGCTCTTAGCACTTAAGTAAAAGTTTATTACAAAGCAAAAGAGCTACTTGGAACTCCCTCCAGACCAGGCATGAGAGAAGGGAGAAAGCACTTACACTATGTACTGCATTGCATCAGGTGGGCATTTACTAAAACGGGGCCCTGGTATACTGCATGGGCACACAGCAAATTTCCCAGCGTTAAAAAGTGTTGATTTGTCTGTGACAAGTACTGTTTTCTTGGGGCGGTTGTTCAAAACTACTACATATAAAGACAGGGGCAGTACGCTTGGTTAATGCATCAACGTGGGGTCTGTGTTGTAGAAGGCGTACCCTGTGGAGAGAAATGGCTCTTGTACTTCACTGCATCCTCCCTCTCCAAAACGCTGATCCGGGAACAATGGTAGAACATTTCCTCTAATCTCCCGTGGCGATGGCGCGTCCCTCGTCAACCCGGGGCTTGCCAGCGGCGTGTTCGCGACTCGATCGGAAAAAGAAAACGCCGACTGAACCGAATCTACTTTGAACGCCAATTGAGACTGCACGGCATGTATGAGCCCTCCGTTCATTTTTTTCAAAAGAGTGCGCTCCTTACTGCGCAAAGCCCCTATCACTTCGGTAAGGAGGTTGTTTATCTGAACTGACCTTCAGCTCCTAATAGGATTGGTTGATGCAGACGGATTGTTAACTTGAGCCTAATTCCTTTCATAAGGAGCTCTTGTCCTGACTTTCTCGCTGTTAAACTAATGAATCGAAGTGTGAAAAAACACACCGCTGTGCTGCCAGGAGAGTAAATGGGGCACAGGGTGGTGGGGTGGGGTGGCAGGGCCATGATTCAATTGCAGGGAACAAGCAGTGTCAAATGTGTATGGAAGTCAGGAAGTAGAGGCCCATAATGAGTTGTTTTACCATGTGCTTGATATCCAGAACGTATCCAGTTTCTCAATCTCAGGGTTAGGAACTAGTGGCAGTTCCTGAGGTGCTGCTGAGTCGTCCCTATAGGCTGCGTATCTTCTATACCAATTGACTATTCTATATCATTAATGCAATCAGTCCGGGGAGGTGGCGGTTATCACTGCTCACTCACTGGGCACAAAGACAAAAAAAGACAGCACAGTTTGCCCGGTCGCCGGAGACCAGAAGGGATGAGAAACGTGGGGTCTAGTGGACGAGGAGCCAGATTGTGTTAGTATGTAAACAGAAAAAAAAAAGATTGGAAAAGTCTTGTGACAACGTGAAGGACCCCTTTTTCTTTCTAATGCCCAGAGACTAGTGCTTCTTCTCTTTCAGTTTGTCCTTGATTTTCTGAGGCTCATCGTACTGTATCAACCGCAGGATGTCCTTGTTGTCCATCACTCCCTGAATGAATTCTCCCTCTGCAATTTTATCTGCGGAGGGGCAAAAAAAAGAGCACTTTATTAACACCTTGCACATCAGATTTCAAAGTCACTGGTGGTCGTGTTGAGGTCATTGCGCCAGCGGGACATTATTCATAGGGGACTTACCGTTCTCCTTCTTCCCAAAGAATTCCCAGATTTTTTCTGCCCTCTTCTCCGGTGTGTTTTCGTCCTCAGAGAGGTGCTTCTGGTCCTCGGCAGGGATCATGTTGAATATCGACTGCGCGAGAGTAAATGTTGGACATGTTTGAAACAGGAATTACTCACACTACAACCTAAAGAACACACAGAAAATGCCTCTAATACATAATGTACTTACGACAAAGAAAAGTGCTGCTGAGCAACGTGCCAATGTTTCCTGTTGTTTTCTTTGCTGAAATTATGTTTTCTTGTGTCTCGATGAGTCACGTAAGTTTAGTAAATTGAATTATCTGCTAGCAGAAAATAAATTGGACCATGTGTTGCTTCAGTACGCAATCTCATTTCAAGATTTATCCAGGTTTAAGTGGTGATGTACTTTTGGACAGGAGCCCGTTCATTATTCCTTATGCAGGAGTAAAATAAGTTGTTACCAAATATACATATATTTGAGCGTTTCAACTTGTGTGCTTTAGTACCTTAACAATCTCCAGGATTTCGTTTTTGCTGATGGTCCCGTTCCCGTCCACATCGTAGAGGGCGAAGGCCCACTCCAGCTTCTGCAGGGTCTTGCCGCCGGAGGTGAGGTGCAGGGCCACGATGTACTCCTTAAAGTCCAAAGTACCGTCTGCGTTGGTGTCAAAACTCCTGAATACATGGCGCGCGTACTCCGTGGGGTCGGCATCTGGGAAGAAGCTGGCGTAGATGCCTTCAAACTGCTGCTTGCTGATCTTCCCACCGGGGCACTCCTTGAGAAAGGACAGGTACCAGGTGCACAGCTCGGCCTCCGAGTACTTTGTGTTGGACTTCAGATCTTCCAGGAGCTCCTTCGACAGCGCGCCGCTCTTATTATTCCCCATGCCGCAAACCGGACCTCTTGAAAAAGGAGATAACGCTACTCTTGCTTCTCTTATTCTCGATCCTCTGTCCTCTGGGTTTGGGATAAGACCTCTGTGGTGCTTCCCTTGCTTCGTTCTGTCTCCCCGTTCACCCTGACGGCTCCTCAAACTGCTGAATGGGATTATGGTCATCACTACCTAAATCCAGACAGGCTGTCTTGAAGATTAACAGGGATAACCAGGTCACACCACTATGACATTTATTTTCTTTGAAGGCACAGTTGCATAGATATAAGTGGAGGATTAAGAATTCAACTCAACAGGTTTGTAATGGTCAACATGTGGGTGAGGGATTATGCTTTTTTAACCACAATATTGCTTAAACAATACTCAAACATAGGTAAATACTGTCAGAAATAGCATCTTATCCTGTCAATGCTAAAAAAAAAACCTGATACAATAAGATCAGGCAGTGTAGCAACTGATTAGGTAAGAACTGCTGGATTGATTTCTGACCCATGTAGAGTGCACATCATAGGGAATATAGTTAAACTGATGTAAGGTTCAGCAAAAGGGAAAAATGCCAAATGCATTCTTGTTTATGTTGATTGTTTGCCTTATGGTGATCATAATAGGAAGCAAGGTCTGACAGAAATAAGGCCAAGATGTTAGACAAAAAACAAGGCAGTCTGGGGTTCGGACCGGACACCGGGGATCGTTCTGAAACCCCTGGCATGGGAGGAGATTATCTGCGTCTCCAATGTAATAGTCTCAGGCCAGATTAGAAGACCACCTGCGTTGGTGAGGCACCTAGACCACAGCGAGTGAAGGTAATTAAGGCTTTGCGGGTACGCGGATAGGGGAGCCCTCATTGATCGCTCAGCATTGCTCTGAGAAATTGGAAAAGTAAGACCGAGATATTACGAAGCCCAAGATTCCTCAAGGTGTTCACTCGTGATGTCTCGGCTTTCACAGCCAGGCGACAGACGATTTCGAGATTTGAGCAGGAGATTATCTTTGACTGATTGGGGCTGCGGTGAGATTGAACAACATCTAAAAGACACGCAAAAGTATTTAGGATAAAGGTGAAAGAAAAATTGTCACAGTTCTCAAGGTAGAGTAAGACCTGTGTGAGACAGATATTGTGACTGCAGGATCAATGAGGACAAACTTTCTCATCAGAGTGCTGCAGGAATCAGTCCTAAAACCCGGAAATGAGTTAGCATCTTTGCACTTCCGGTTCCCTTGTCTCGAAGTCAATGGTTTTTTTAAATAGGTTTTTTGTTAGATGCTTTCACGTTTTGTTCTACAACATAAAATATGTCAGTAAATACCCCACTTGTGAATTTTGAAGCTTTTACATGTCTTACGTGTTACGTGTTAGCGATTGTTAACAAGTGGCTAAATGAGACTACAGAGGTTGTCGGGACATTAAACGTCATCATGCCAAACATGGTAACTCATCTACTCACTAGTCTCTTTTACAGCCTCTAGTTGTGTTTATACTCTTATAAACTATTCTAAATCAAACTTTCCAACTTGTAAATTTATCAGTTTACAGTATTTTTAGTGGTGGTCATACGACCATGGTGTAGTTCGTTTATAGCCTAACGTTAGCTTTTTACTTCTGGTGATTGCATTTAAGCTTCAAATATCATAAAAGTGGTGTTCATTTGTGAAGATTATCTTGCTGAACAAAACGTGTAAATATCATAAACTTTTGTTTGCCACAGAGCTTATTTTCTGCAATAATCCAAAATCCAATGGAAAAATCCCATTGGCTTTTTGTCGAGGGAACCAGGGCAATGCTAACTTCCGGGTTGGCCTACAAAAAAAGTCACCCCTGCAGCACTCTACTGGGGCACATTTCCTGATTTAACTTAAGAACTTTTTTTGTTGCTACTGAATAAAAAAAATTGCTTGTATGAAAATGTAATAATTAACGTATTCAATCAAATAAATGCAAGATGTTTTATATTAAACTGGTTATTAGTGACAATCTTAAATACTCCCTTTCTTTCTATAAAATGTGTTGTGAAATAGTGCAAATAGATTTGTAGTATCCGTGAGTTACTGATACCAGTGTTACCATATCACAGGTTGGACCCAAAAGCAGAACCGAACTCAGAGTTAGGATGAACAATGATTTATTGGGCAGAGGTAAACCGCGGGGTAGGCTGGAGCGGAGACAGGGGAAGGAGCTAGAGGCGGAAGCGGGGAGATGCCGGAGGGGCTGGTGGCAAGCGTGGCAGGCAGATGATGGACAGGTAGGCAGGCAGGGAGAAGAGCGGTATGGCTGGGTGATGGGTTGAGATCCTGGGGTGAAGAGAGACACAGTTAGATAGAAGGAATACACAGAGCTTGGAATTACTCGTAGTAGTTGAGGCCGGGAACGTGAGCTGACCACACTGGCTGAATCAACAATCTGGCGATGAGTAGGAGGAAATCCGGGGTTTAAGTACTGGTGGTGATGATTAGATGGATGGCAGGTGTGCGGGGTAGAAACAGATGAACGGGAGATGAGCTGAGGAGGAGCCGGAGTCTGGAGCCACGTCCCGCCAGTACACAGACACACAGACAGACAGAGACAGACAGGTAGAGACACACAGGGAACACAGGGGGGCACGGCAGAGACCGTGACAACCAGTACTTTGCTGATGAAATGACCTTACTAGATAGGCACTCAATAATAACAGAAGTCAAATAAAGGGAAAGCTGTCAAGTAATGTTTTATGTAGAATCTGTATTTTCTCTTGCTTGTGTGTGTGTGCGCATGTTTTAATGTATGAATCCAACTATGAATCTGCATCTAAGTGTAGCTTGGCAGAGGCAGCTAGTTAACTGTGTGCACCTCATTAACCTACAGTCATCTACAGTGTCTGTGTGCCCTTCATGCACCAGGGCGCTATGGTGAAGTGACACGCGGGTCATAACTCTGACTTCTTTTGAACATGATCTAGGATCTAGGAGTCTGAATCTCAGCACAGCTAGCTACCCAACCACCTTTATGAAATCAGGGATTAAGAAAACTTCCAATCAATAATCAAATAATCAAATAAGATATAAGTTTTCATATCATAAAATGCAATGCATCGAGTTGAGTATAATTTGTGATCATGTGCATTTACAGGAAAATAGACAAACACACATCCAAATCTCACATCTGTCATGTGAATACTCTGATATTACAGGGTTTATTCCATCTCCTCTGGCAGGTATGTATTATGTAAACAGGATCATGCTTAGGAAAGATTTACCATAGCACAGAGGCTTACTGTTTCATCAAGTTTAATTCCTCTTCTGTTCACGTTACATGGAAGCAAATGGTCAGAACAATCTCTTCGTATTCAGAGGACAAATTGCTCAGTGAGTTGCTGGCTATGGCTGGGTCGCTTGGTGTGCTTGCTGTCAGGTATGTGGTGTTGGAGGGGAAAAACAAGCCTGGAGCAGAATTCACTGTGATCTTGGGAAGGCCAAGGCTGCATTTACACAGCAGGCCTTCATGCTCAATTGCGAATTGCTCATGTCAAATTTTTTTTGGGATGAGCGTTCATATCTTTTCTAAGATGCAACCCATTTCCTGTTCTCTAAGCAGGCTAGTCTCCTAGCTAACGCAGAAGGGACTCCAGTATTCAGTATTCATAACACTCAAAGCTGTTTCAAACACACTGGCGAGGTATCTCTCCAATCAAGACAGCTTTTTCGCTTTCTTTCCATTGTTGCGTCTCGTCCTCCATGCTAACTGTGGCTCAGGGGAATGATGCAAGAAGCACTTGTTGTCATGGCGATGTTGGAAAATTCTCATTTGTGTGTTGAGTTACATGGAGGTCTCAGATCAGAATTGAACATGATCGACTACACATGGATACATGTGTGGCACATAATGTGAAATTGTTTCATAATTTTTTAAATTATATTCAGGGCTTGAATCTCCAGAACCACATTATACTGGAAATGTCAATGTACTTGTACTATTTCATTTTACTGATAAGAGAACACTTTTCTACAGGTAAGCTGACTATTAACATGAACCCAGTAAAATACAATGATGCCCACTTGAGCAAAACCTAATGGATATTAACCTCTAGGATTGTGTGTATGGAAGCGTATAGTTCACTTATTTCAAATGTTAATGCAAAATGGAAAATGAAAATGCAATCCCACAATAGCGTTTTCATTTTCCACTTTTGCATTATTTGAGTCAATATGAAAATTTAAATGTAATAATTTGATTCCCATTCCATCATTGCATCTTGTATGAAATTAACTACATGCTTCCATACATGTGCAGGTAGAATTTAAAGTTTTATTCTAACTAAACATCTCCAGCCTACTTCATGTCATATATGGTGGTTGTAAACAATGGAAACTAGCTAGCTAAACTGGACAGAGTTGTTTTTACTAAGGTAGCCTGACTAGTTAAGAAGAATTCAGTTGTCTTGAGATATTACAGTTACAGTACTTTGCTGATGAAATGACTTTACTAGATAGGCACTCAATAATAACAGAAGTCAAATAAAGGGAAAGCTGTCAAGTAATGTTTTATGTAGAATCTGTATTTTCTCTTGCTTGTGTGTGTGCGCGCATGTTTTAATGTATGAATCCAACTATCAATCTGCATCTAAGTGTAGCTTGGCAGAGGCAGCTAGTTAACTGTGTGCACCTCATTAACCTAAAGTCATCTACAGTGTCTGTGTGCCCTTCATGCACCAGGGAACTATGGTGAAGTGACACGCGGGTCATAACTCTGACTTCTTTTGAACATGATCTAGGATCTAGGAGTCTGAATCTCAGCACAGCTAGCTACCCAACCACCTTTATGAAATCAGGGATTAAGAAAACTTCCAATCAATAATCAAATAATCAAATAAGATATACGTTTTTATCATAAAATGCAATGCATCGAGTTGAGTATCATTTGTGATCATGTGCATTTACAGGAAAATAGACAAACACACATCCAAATCTCACATCTGTCATGTGAATACTCTGATACTCTGTCTTGAGATATTACAGTTACCAAATGGAATTTGTCAATAATTATAGGATTAGTTGTAGAATGTGGGACGCTAATGCTAATGTTAACCACTACTAGCCAAATGAAGCTACACATGATAAAGTTGGAAAGTGCGCAGAGTACAGTGATTAAAATTTGCACATTGTAATTAAGACTAATGCTTTTATTGTTTTATTGTGTGATTTTGTTTCCTTACCTTTTTTTTTTTAGAAAATGTAAGTGAAAGTCGTTGAAAAGGTAATGTTGTAAGAGACTTTTAAGTTTTCAGTTCATATTGTTACAGAAGTCATACAGCTAATGGGTTGTGATAAGCTGGTTCTAGTGTGTGTTATTGACAATTAACTGGTCATAGCTGAAAGTGTTCTTAATGCCTACAGCAAGTACCTAGAATAGAGCAGATAAATGTTGGACGCAAGAGAATATTATGAATTGCGTTGAGGTGGTCAGTTGTGCTTTATTGGTTTCAGTGTAACCGTTGTATTATTAATAGAACAAGGAAACAAAAATATGTCAGGAGGCATCATCAGTAGTGAATGCAAGTGAAGTCCAGTGTAACGTGCAGCCCAGCACTCTTGATCTTCACTTTTCTGCAGAAATAAATGTGATGCAGCAGAGTGGACTTCGTGCCACATTCTATGCATGTAACACATGCACATTTTTGCTGTTCACACTCGTTAGAAAACATCAGCTCTACACCTTCAGCTGCAGCGTGAACACCGCCTCGTATTGCAGTGAAAAGGAGACTGATGTTTTTAGTCACGGTGACCCAGGGTGGTTGCCCAGGAAGGTGGGTGTATTCTTTCTGTTTGAGAACTGTCAGAGCTATTTTGAAAAAATAGCTGTAAATTTCCAAACTCATCTTTTCAAGAAATACTCCATGGCACCCTCTCCTCACTGAATCATGTCCCCTCTCCTCTATTCATTTTAATTGTTCTCAGAAATCCCTCTCTCTCCCCAGCTCTCATTTTATTTCTTTTCTCAGCACTTCCCTGTTACATAACCCTTTCTACAGTTGCATGAATATTGCCAGGGCGCTGAGACTCTGACCCATGCACTCCTTACTTTTGGTTGCTTCTAATTTCAGTGATCTAGGAATTGTTTCACTCATTGTAAATTGCTGTGGATAAAATAATCACTTATCCACACACTTTGGCCACTGAGGTTTAACTCAACCAATGAGATTATTTCTGCAGCCCTGTCTCTGAGAAAAACTGCAATCTGCTGCTCAAGGACCCACATCTCAATAAGTGCTACACTGCTAATACAGTTTAGCACTCCTAGCAATTTCCTTGCATGAAATGTAGCCTTTCTTTCTATCTCTCTACCGTTGTTGTGGTTGTTGCACACACTGTCAACGGCCACATCAACAGCCCAAACTGTAGACATCATCACTTTAGCTTGCCCGGTTATCATTTTGGACTTTAAGCCTCATATCTCATCCTGTCCAAGCCCCTGAATCTGCACTCTGTCTGTAATGTTTGCATTATTACCATCTCTGTACATTTTGACAGGCTTCTCCATGTTGCTGGAATTGCATCTTCATGCTGACCTATTTTAGGATATTATTCAATGTGGCAGGAAGCCTTTTTGTAGGGTGTTATTAGTCATAGATGTCATATCGTCCATATATGTTCCGATGGGTGGGAGGCGAGTTGTTGCTGCCTTTCCCACCCACAACCCAGTTTGATGCCCTAATGATCATCTCTATCGCCATAATGAAAGCTAAAGGGGAGATTACGCTTCTTGCAGTGACACCAATTTCCAGGCGCTGCCATTGCTGTGGTAAATTCCAATGTTGTGAAGTACATTTATATGTCTTTGAAATAGGCTTTTTAGTTTCTTGCAAAGGATTAGACTAATAATTTACCGGTCAATATTTTGTATACAGCAACCACATAACCACACATCTGTATGAGATTATTATTGTCTTTCTAGAGACTCATCAGAATCCTTTTTTTTCTGTTGTTGTGGTAGTGTGGTATCGGATTTTATTCGACTCTGAGGTTTTTGGATTTGGATACTCTATGGACCACAGTGGTGTCAGGCGTACGGCAACATTAGCCTCCACTGGGTTCAACAGGGTCAATGTAGTGTTGCACACCTAGAAAACACGTCGGGACGTAAATAGAAGATAATCCTAACATTAACTGAAACACTGTACCTTTATAAACTTGGATTTTTAAGGTTGCACGATTCATCCAACGCAGGTCATTTTCAATTCAGTGTATTTTGGATTTGGTCCGGACTCAGAAAACATGACAACATTGTTGAGGGATTGAGGGAACAGTCAGGTTTTTATTTCCAGTTTATGATTTGATATTGTGAAAAAATGAAGGAGTGTAGTTGAGAAAGTGGGTATACTCGTTCATAGCCTTGATTGTATTACTTTTGGGAATTACTATTGCTGTTAATAACAAGCTTAAAATGAATGCCTTTCAAAAAACCCTGTTTTTAGAAAGGTTTTTAGAAATGGTTTGCTCATTTGAAAGCTTTCAGCTTACTAATGTTTCTGTTGTGATGTTTATATGAAAATAACATCCGCAAGGTAATGTGGATTAAGCCTACATAATTCCTACGAAAACCTCTTATCTTGTGCTGGTTTTGTATTAGAAAACGGCATGCTTGGTGTGCTGTAGTTTCTAGACAATGATGAATGATGAATTCCCAGAGCTGTGCATTTACTTTACTGCTCTATCATGAATGAAGCACAAGTCACTTGCACACTGCAACACAGATCTTCAAGTTTATCTTTATTCCAAGCACCTGGTTGAGATGATTCAGTGTGCACTCTTTCATTTCTCTTTTATGAATTAATTGTGCCCCGGACTTCTGATATCTATGCACTGAATGGCTCAGATATTTCTTTCATGTGCACACTTAACACAGATTCACTGAATAATCTAGACCGCTCAGATGAGTCACAAAATACCTAATTCAGCTGCTGCAAAATCTAATGTAAAAGCCTTCTGCATAGAATCCAAAGTCTCAGTGAACATTAAGCGGCAGTACCTATACACCATCATCCAATACACATGACAAAACATTGGTAGTATCTCTTCTGGAGTTGCATTATCAATGGAAGAGCATTTGCAGCATCCTCTGTATTGTCCAATGGAGTGGTGGACAATAGAGAAGGGAAGACAAATAAAGGCAGCATATGTTTTCATATGTTATCACATGTGCTCATTATGTCACAGTTCACTGACTGTAAAACATGTATTTGATTTGACATGTATTTATGGTTTCAATTACTTTTGAGATATACTTTGACATAGCAGTCAGGGAAACATCAACTGGAAGAAGCTTACAACCTAAGCTCAAAGTAATCTTTTTTTTATTAACATGCTTCACAGAAGGTCTGGGATATAATTTGCCTTTATAGATTATATAGATAGATAATATTGCAGTCAAAGATTTGTCGAAGGGGAGGAGCGAGATGGAGTTGGACAAGCAGCAGAGAGCGAAGAGCGAGAGAGTTCAAATGATGCAGGGAAAAACAAAGAGTCATTGGATTGGCGTGGGTTTCCATTGTTATAATGGAAGGGGAGAGAATCAATTATTCGATCAAGGTAGTGGCACATCCTTTCAGCATCCTCCTCATCGCCCCCCAAGGAATCTGAAACACAACAAGATTATGAAGATTTGATCCATCAGGGAGGCAAAACACGGCGGCTACATATCGAAAGCCAGGATTAGTTGCCTTTTCATTTCATTTCATCTCGATCATGAGGCTAGAGCACGGTCGGCGGGCTTCTCTGGCACTCACCCTCAACTTCGTGGCGTTTGCGTTTGCCTTATCCGCCGTGACCACCAGCTACTGGTGCGAGGGAACCAGGAAGGTGGTGAAGCCCTTCTGCACAGGGCCACCTGTGAAGGTCAAGCAGTGGTTCTGCATCCGCTTCAACAGCTCCAACGTCAACGACAGCCGACTGGTCCAGTACATTTGGGAGACCGGGGAGGAGAAGTTTCTCATGAGGAAGTTCCACACGGGCATATTTTTCTCCTGCGAGCAGGCCGCCGACATGAACGGTAAGGCAACTAGCTGATGGTGCCCCTTCGGCTTGGTCTGGGTGTTCAAAAAGCAGGAAGGCAAAAAAACCCAGATTCACTTCACTGAAATGTAGGTTTGAAATGACAATCACATTGTTGTAATGTTCTATGAGATATTGGAGCCAGCTATAGTCTACACCTATAGGTTTTATTTGAATTACAGTCGAAGCTGAACCACGGCATGCACAATATAAACTTTTCCTATTTCTATTACCTCTGTAATTCATTTCAGCATGAAATCACTGTGGCGAGTGAGGACACTCCAGGCCAAGGATAACTGGCCCTTTAGGTTTATGTATAGCTTCCCAGATGAATTAGTGCAAGCAGTGAAATGGCTGCATAAAGTGTGACAGTCCTGAAAAAATTCCCCTCCCATGCTGCAGTAGCAGACACTTCATACTGATAATATTGCTGCGGGAGTCAGCAGTAGCCTGTCCTGGAAGGAAAACAGTGCAGGGAAAATAGAAACTAGTCTGTAGAAATCTGCTGCTGCTAGCCATGAAGCAGACAACGCATCACAGTCCATAGTATTTTATGTTGATGACTGTCTACTCTATATACACACATGATGAATGCACGTGGCGGCCGTGGTAGTCATGAGGAAAGAAAGGCTTGTAATCAAAAAGGTTGCCTTTCTGACTCTACTATCCAGACAGGAAATTCAGAGTTGGAATGAAATCGGTGGTTTGAGTGTTGCTTAAGTTGCATCTTCCCCTTCAAGAACTGTCGACGTGAACCTCAAGCAAATCACCTAACGCAGCAGGAAAGTGGAATAGAGTTGGTGGCAAAAAGTCATTTTGAGTCACTCACACGAATGAAGCGTGTGTGTGTGTGTGTGTGTGTGTGCAGATTACTCATCACACTACAGTATTGTAAAGAAAAGTGAAAAATTCAAAGGTTAAAGATTTCAGTCAGTTAAACCAATCTCCCTTTTCATGTCAGTGATTTTGATTTTAGCAATTGTTAGCAATGCTAGTGCCAATCAATAGGGGGTTAATATAATTTCTCTTCCAATCGCATGCAAGCCGTCCCATTTGCTCTCGTAAACTGTAGGAGTATTAAGAACTTGCATGCAATTGTGAGACAAATTGTTTAATTCTCGCATCACTACGCTGTAAATTCACACACTGTTTTCTCCACATTCGACACGATAAGCTAGTCCAGCAACTCTCTATGCACAGTACAGATAACAGAATTACTGAGAAAGAAAACGCTGATTCATGGAAAAACAAATTTTTTTTTTCTGATTGCAGGGTTTGACTGTAGAGACTTCTCAGAGATTGCGCCCGAACACGAACGAGGTTGGTGAAATGATGGGGAGAGATGAAATTAAAGGAGAAATGGGAAAGTTATGGAGATTGTTGAAATTGATTGGTCAAGATGCTGCTAGAAATTTAAATAAAGAAAAAAAATCATGTGATTGTACTCCCATGTGCAGATACCATTACTGACAAGGTTTCCATGCCTTGGGTAGATTCTGAGACGGAGCACTCTGCTGTAATACGGTTGGTAGAATCAGTAACTGTCTACATTTCAACATCATGAAACCATTGACCAAATGTGCCTAGAAAAACATTGTAAATGGTGATAGTTTGTTTGATAGGTGGGAAAAGAGGACAGTGCATACTCGCCCATAAAATCCAAGTATCACATACACTAGAGTACTCTAGAGTAATCTGCCCAAAGCATGAAAACAAAACAGAGGTGAATTCAGCTGAATTTCAGAAGTACATGCAACAAAATAATTCTACTGTGTAAATAGAAGTGGTCCACAATTTCACTCTGCAATTATCCAAGCTAAGAGAGGAATATTACATTTGATGTGTATTGCAGCTGAAGGAGGATGAAATGCTGAAATACTGCTAACCAAATGTGTTTTTCATCTCAAAATATGAGTATTCAATGGGTTTTCACTTGAGTTTTCAATATCAACCGCCTTGTATATATATCTTTATTAGCACTAGAGCACAAATGCAGTTAATTTAAAAATGTATTGCGTGCATGGTGATTTTTGAAGTCCATTGAAACAATTCTAATATGGTCTGGGGTAAACTTGATTTAGGGATCTTATCTATTAAACTGATGAGGGGACCATTTCAGAAAAAAAACAAAAAAAACAGAAGTAGTTACATACACTTAAAAACACAAAACCAACAGGTAATAAGAAGGACCTGCTGGTACTTTTACTGGTTGTAACACTCACAGCACCAGTTCCTTACCACTTCATGCTACCAGGACCTCACCTCTGCTAGTCTCATATGTTGTGAGCAGCTTTAATCTCATCAGTAGCTGCTGTCGGGTTTTCGCAAATCCGCCCAGTCTCTTGCGGATCAGGTAGGGTGGGGCAGATTACACAGAGGGACCCTCTGCAACAGGTCTACTCCTCTCTATCCCTCTGATATACACGTCTGCCTGCACACAAGTGGGATTATTCCCCCGGGGTATTATAGGGACAACGCAACTCATTTCTGTCCCCCCCCCCCCCCTCCTCTCTTTCTCTCTTCCCAGGGGTCCTGTGGTTGTGTATAGTGGCTGAGAGTCTGTACCTCGCCCTGCTGTTCACGGGCGGGGCTCTTATGACCCTGGAGCAGTGCCCCTGCTTTAGTGTCATGAACAAGCTAAAGCTCAATGCCTTTGCTGCCTTGTGCACTGCCTTATCAGGTAACACTGTAAAGAAAGCTGTGCAAACTGTAAACGAGAGTAAGAGACCCTTGAGCTTTACCTTATCTTTTCACCACTGTGACATTCAACGTGGCGAACATGTTCTCTGTTCTCTGTTGGATGATAGACATCCAGCAGTGGGTCTGATTGGGAAGCAGGCTGTAGTTTACTCGGAGGCAGGAACCTCAATGGGCGGAGCCAAAGGGACTGGGACCTGCTGGGAAATTCAGCTTTAAACAGGCTAACCTCAAGATATTATTGGGTAGCAGCTCAAACCAGCTTACAGCCAGCTAGACCAGATCACACTAGCTAAGGTTCCAAGCTGGTCTTAGCTGAATTTTCACAGCAGGATAAGATAATGCTAGACAGAAGCTCAGTGAAAAAGGTAAAGGGTAAGAGAGGGCTAAGGTTTAGCATAGCGCTCTTGGTACTAACTGTACAATTGAAAACTAGTTACAAGTTTGCCACATTGTTTTCATGAGCTTTGCATTCATGAGCATTTGTCATTATTTCTCATTCTCATGTCATGGTTGAAGAAAAATAAATGTGTGACCGCTTTATTTCAAGCAAAAGGAAACTTTAATTGATGCAGCCTTTCAAAGTAAAGTTTGCAGGTAACAAGTAATTATAAATAGAAGAAAGCTGAAGTACAATGGGGGACAATTCAAGTTATATTCCAACACGTCACACTTTTAGTTGCTATTTTGTGGTTGATAAACCAGTACAATACAATTTTTCATTTGTTTGCAATGAGTGTCACATCAATAAACAACATTCAAACACATCCCACGTAAATTGATACCGCATTGCTTCCTTTACCGACATTTGTCTCCTACATCACAACCATAAACAATGTTACTTACCAGCAAGCTCACTTATTAATGTTAATCAAATCAACAACGAAGACCAATCCTACTTTTACACTCAAAGACGACCGGGAAACGAGTTGGGAAATCATGGCATCAGAACAGTCGACTGTTCTGATGCCATGATTTCCCAACTCATACAAGCTGGCGCAGACCAGCAATCAAAGTGGTGAAAGCTGCCCTCACAGTGGAGAGCTTGTTACAATAATCTGAATTGAAACAAAACTCTTAAATTAGGTTAACTCTTAACGTTAGATGTCTTAAATCTGGATTCATTTGTTTTATTGCCAGTTTTTTTTTTTGGAATAATGGTTGTACGCCACAAAGGCCTGTACTTCCTGATCCAGCTGTGCTTTGTGGACAATAAATCTATCCATGCAAATGTGAAATTGTGTGCATCATGCAAGCTGCTGCCATTTCTAAGCAGGTTTAATAACAGCTGCTTATTGTCTGTGTCTAATTTGTGAGTAATGGGAACTGAGAGCAAAGACTGGATTCCATAAATTTCCCCCTAAATGGCAGGCCAGCCGCGTGCAGTGCTACTAACATAAGGAGCAGTGCTATGCACAGTGTCCACTCGCTGCCTCAGAGGATTTGCTGGTTTGTGGACTAATCGGCTTGGAGCTGGGGTAGCAGTTTTGGGCCATGACAAGGCCTGCCCAGAGTAGCCCCCTCCCACACCCTCCCACACCCTCCACTCTCCCTGACCCCCATCCCCCCTGTTGTTGTGCATTAATCCGAAGAAAAGCAGCTGTGGAAAGGCAGAGTGTTGGCTGAGAGACTGCCAGGAGCCAGCAGGGAGAGTACAGGCAGGCATAGCCCAGCTCACCTCAGCAATGTATGTCTGTCTGTCTGTCTGTCTGTTAGTCTATCTGTCTGTCTGTCAGAAGATCGCACACCCATGTTTGGCTCAGTGCAGCCTGCAGATGAAAGCAATAACATATTTCAGGCTTGGACATTCTGTCTACTGAGTAAATTGCAGTAAAATGTCATGGCATGCTCCTTAGAGAGCTGTCTTTTTGTTAATTGCAACATACCAAAACCATTAATAAGTGAAAATCCACATGATTGTAGTTCCACAAATGTTTTTTGTTTGTCATATCCAAAGTATGTGGTTTCAGCATGTTGCCTTGCTATAGTGTTATCAGACTGTAAAGGGAAACGGTAATAAGTGAATGCACAATACACACACTGATTTGTCCTTGTTCTCAGGCCTTTGTGGGATGGTGGCCCACATGATGTTCACCACTATCTTCCAGCTGGCTGTAGCCATGGGGCCAGAAGACTGGAGGCCCAAGACCTGGGACTACAGCTGGTCTTATGTGTAAGTGCATCTGTCATCGACGGTGCAAATAACTCGTCACCCCAGACAGTTAAAAAGACATACAACAAAATGTGCATGAAACACCCACCCCTGGCAATTATTATTTTAGGTTGATTTTGATAGAATTAGGTCATATTGCAATAAAGTAGATGACATGTACAGCAGAATGAGTTGTGGTTAATAATCCAACGCGTACTATTTTCCCACCCCCTTCTCAGTTTAGCGTGGGGCTCCTTCGGCACCTGCATGGGCTCTGCAGTGACGGCGTTGAACAGGGTACCCCAAGACCATCATAGAATTCAAATACAAGCGGCGGAACATCGAGAAGAAACTGAGGATCAAGCGGAAGATGCTGGAGCTGGACCTCCCAGAGCAGATGCGGGATATGTACCTGACTGCTGTGCCCGCTGACACTGAGGCACCGCTAGAGCTGGCGGTCAACGGGCACAAACCGCCCAGTGGCACGGCCTGTGTGGTCCCACTGGAACACTTTTAGGGCTCATTACATGGACAAACGTTGAGATTTTTTTGGTCCTTGCTACACAATCATCAGAAATCAGACGAACACTCCTCCTCCAGTCCACATCACTCAATTCTGAAACTTCTCCACCATCAGATTCCCCTTCATCCAGTTGGTGAAATAATGCCAAAGCCTCCTCTACATTCAGTCTTCTGTTTGCTCCCTTCATCTTCTCTCTCTTCGTCCTCTTGATCATCAAATAGTGGGCAATAGCAGACAATACTGACTCAACTCAAATATGCTACTGCTCTGTGTTTTGGATTGAGATCTTACTATAGACAATGGGTATTATTGAAGAAAAACAAGAAACATTGCTTAGCAACCAAAGACGCGCGAAATGAAACCTGAAACCCGTGAAATTTGAAGAAAAAAAAAAGCGATGTATGGACATACAGTATGCCGTCAATCTGACGGCTATGGCATTCCTAGGTATAAATGCTCAGAAATCTTTTGTCTTTTGATTTAGAAACTTCAAACTTTGTGAAAATAAAGTTAACACATATTTAGGAAAAGTCATGGACTGGGGGGCTCATACTCTTTATTTTAACAGAGATATATGCAACAGAAAACCCCACACGGTCTGTGAGACCGCTGTGGCGCTTCTAGTGTTAAAATGTGTTTGTGAGACCCGCCCCTAGAATGCAGCATATTTTCCTGAGATATCAGAACATGCTCGGGTTTCACCCAACATGCACTTCCTCAAATCCTTCCATGTGATATTATTTGCAGAGGGAAGGGAAGAGGGCTTTAAATTCAGCTATGGCGAGCTGCAGGATGTGCAGACTACTGCACATACAGGACTTACAGGATCTGCTGCTAACGTCTTGGTGCCAGATACCACAGGACACCTTCAGTCTTGTGGAGTCCATGCCTCGACGGTGTCAGAGCTGGTTTGGCGGCACGAGCGGGACCTACACAATATTAGGCAGGTGGTACTAATGTTATGGCTGATCGGTGTATATGTCAGCTTAGGCAATCATTTGTTGAAATAGGCATTTAAGAGTTGCATCAAAACCTCACGCACCCAGCTGCTCTCCGGGACTAGGTTTGGTGACGTACACAATAGGCGGGACAATGAGTCTGAATTGGACCAGGAACTCACTGGATGGTACAGGACATTGGTCAGGCAGTATTGGTCAATTGATCTCATTGAGAATATTCCTGTGCTATGCCAGCGGCTAGCCAATTGATTACACTACGCTTGTCGACAAAAAGTACATCCTATGTGTATCGAGAGCCAACAAAATGACTATTAGAATCATGACTGTTATTCAGGAACAGATGGGATGAGTTGGGTTTTTTTTACAAGCTGTGTCTGCGCTCGTTCTACCATACAGCCCACGGCGGCTGAGAAGATCAGTGAACGCTTGCTGCCATACGGATGATCACTACTTAGCAGGGGCAACAAATGAATGTGCATTTGCAAACATACGTTCAGATGTGCTTGAGAGAAAGTGGTTAAAAACCAAATGCATGCATGCGTTGGATTTTAGTTTTAGAAAATCCAATAGCAATACAGCCCATGAGCGGGGATCCTTTCATACGCCATTTGGATCCACGCCCTTTCGTTCCTATCAGCTTTATTTCAGTGTTCAGACTGTTTAGAAATGCAACTTTATATTCAGTTTTAAGTTTCAAGACTTAGATTTGTATGTCTATTCAGATTGCAGCTTTGATGATAATAGTTCTCATAAAACATATCTGGGACTCATTTTAACGGGTTCTTGTAGATGTAACATATGTTGAGCATTTTCTAATTTAAGAGGTCAATGAAACTCTGACAGTGCACCCACATTGCAAGCCAAAGGAAGTGTCTGTAATGGAGAAAGACTGACATCTATTGGAAAAATAATGCAAGTATATGATACAGTTATGAGTGACTTGGCACTGATGTCTTTGTATTCCCAGGACAACACAGAAGATGGTGCAGTCTAACTATCACTGAAGATGTGGTGCAAAATAAAACGTGATGATGCTTTTAATGGAAGGGTATGCTTGACCTGAGGCTGTATCTCAGTAGAAGATTGTAGTTTTAGTCATGCAACCATTTTTTTGAGGTAGAAATAATCTCATTGGTTGAGTTAAACCTCAGTGGGTGGCGCCAAAGAACTACAGTTTTTCTGTCCAAGAAACATTACACTGAAGTCCAGTGAGAAAGACAAGAGGTAAGAGAGGAGGTAGCTAATATCATGAAGCCTAGCACTTCAATCAGAAGTGTCCCTGGATCCTACCCAGCTGTCCAGCAGGATCAATCCCTAAGCTCTTGCCATGGAGAAAATGGATCTGGGCCAAGGGGAATTAGTCGAAATTAATTAGTCGAAATTAGTCACCTCCAGTGGTGGCGGGTGCATTTTTCTCCAGGGGGGGCTATACCAAAAATCAAACAAACATGTACTAAGGTATCATCAGTGTATTTAAATAAATGAAAAGGCCTTTATTTGTATGTGCTGAGCTGAATGAACATTTGTTGTAATGAAACGTGCTTAAGGTAAGTTAAGGTACTTCAATTAGTGCAAATTCTTTATAATTATCTTTTATACTACAATATGTAATGGTGAAAGACTAAAGTAACCGAAAAGTGCCTCGATAAGTGCAACAGAAATCTGACAACACAAAACCCTGAGACAATGGCAGAAAATGATGAACACAGTAAGACTGTTACGTCCCCAGATGGCGGTCTAGGGTCGGAGGGGAGTAACACAAAAATTGATGGGTAGTGCTTTGTCATTAACAAAAAGGAGATTTATTGAACATGGGTCAGCTAAACAACACAATGGAGCAACTAACCTTCAGGGGGAGCCAAGGCCAAAATAATAAACAAAAGAAACCCACCCTGACCAGAAAAGAAAAGGTGCTAAACCTAGACAAAAGTAAAACACACAGTTAGGCTTCCTACTCTATATAAAACAAGAAATGGTGATTCAAACAGAAATGGCAGCGTACCCCCCGACTGAGCTCCAACAAGCGTAGGGTTCAACAATTGCAATGCTAGAAACACCCAACAATGCTAGCGGTAAATGGTACCAACATTCAGGCTGCAGCATCAGTGGCCATCAGGGCCCGGAGTGGAGCCTCCTCCTGGCTTTTATGCCACTACTCGTTGGGGTTGAGATGAGGGTCAGGTGTGGGCACTTGGGCGGTGGCCAACCAGAGCAGGAGGGCAGGTCTGGAATGGGACACACCTACAGACACCCCCCGCCCCCTTATTCAATGACGTCTAGGATGTGGCTAGTGGTGGGGCGGCGCCCTATACACCTATGGAGAAATAGAGCTTTATTTGTAGGCTATCTATGTTATATGTGCTTTTTGGCTATCATGAGAGAAGCTGACATTTCAGTACTTTTTGCTAACATTATACCTGCAAGTTACAAAGCTAGTGTTGTAGCTAGCTAGCTAGCTAATGTAAGCTAACTATAACAGAGGGGAGTAACATGCCTTTTAATTTCTATTACTAGTAATATACTATTGAGTGTGTATTTCTCAAGTTTACTACCTCTGTCCCACTCACCTACTCTCTGGGATTAGCTGCGCTGACCTGAGTTCAGTTGTGTAGTGCTGCTGTCTGCCTGCTCTTCATTATGTCTCTCAGTCTAGCGCCACACGCGCACGCCTCGCCATCTGATGGTGGCAGGTCTCTCTCTCTCTCTCTCTCTCTCTCTCTCTCTCGCGCGCGCGCGCGCTCCCTCTCCCTGTTGCAATTCTCTAAATGCTTTGAAAGTCACTATGGTTATTTGTTTATTCAAAATCAGTCTGTATGCCTATGAGTTGGTAGCCTATGTAAAAAAAAAAATATATATTTATTTTTAAATCACTTAGATTTTCTGGGGGGACTGAAGCCCCCTCAAAAAAGGTCTAAAATCACCTATAGCATTCGCCCCATGACTGTACCATCACCTTGCCTGTTCACCCTCTACACTGGTGACTCCTCTGTGGTTGTTGAGGCATCAGTCTCTCATTGGTATATATTAGTACACAAAGGAAGGATCAAATACACACTAAGCTGTTCACTGATATTGCACCTGACAGCATTATACTCAAACAAGCATGTTTTAATTACGACAAATAAATCATTATGAAATCATTATTCCAAAGGCTGTACAGGCATAAAAATCTTAACATTTGGTAAGAAATAGCTTACAATATGATCTTAATCACAAATAAATATTCAATCGTCATATTCAACAACAAATCATTATGAGGTATTATCCATCACTTGGGGAGCATTACTAAAAGATCATAGATACAAGATTTAAAAAAAATAATAATGCAATCTGATATACAAAATAAACAATTTACTACTTTCAGATTTATTCATTACTACTACATCCATTATCCATCATCTCCAACCTCTGAATCCTAAGAATCAATTTATAAGCCATTGAATATTATGTGAAATGTACCTTAACCTAGTGGGATTCATGTACTATTTTTAGTAGAACAGTCAATTTCAATCAATCTTACTTCCAGATGACACAAATTCTACATTTCAAGTATATTTCACATACATCCCTTACTTGGCCTCTATGGGTAGCACAATGTATGAGGTTTTAGTTGACTTGAGGTAGTAGGCTACACAGTCACGCTTCAAAGTTTGTGAACCCCTTGTGCAAATAGGGAGAAAATCCCTCCATGATGATGCCAGAGACTGATCAGTGGCTGTAGGAGACGTTTACTCCAAGTCATCGCTGCTAAAGAAGGAGTTGTTAATTGAAGGATTCACATATTTTTGCAAACAGGGATATCTGAGTTTTTGCTAAATAAATAATGAAAGTATATAATTTATTTGTGCATGTTCTTTATCTTATATCTACATAAAGATGAGGTTTAGATAAGGATTATCTAGAAGTTATTCCTCTATGATATGAAAATGATGACCACTCCCTGTAGAGTTCACAACCTTCAAGCATGACTGTATAAGGACATATACTGAACAAACTAGCATAGGTGATGTACAATTGTTTTTGTTTGTTCTATATGCAGTCAAGTAATGACACGGTCTTCATAACCAAGCAGTGGGTTGTCTTCAATGTATTTCTGAATGTACCAGCAAGAAACATGAGCCTTGAGGTTTTCTTCCACCAGAAAGTCCATGGCAGCCTGTAAAGAAAACATATTCAAAAATTAAAAATACAATAATTTTAAAAATGGTTGTTAATGAGGAATCAAGTTAGGTGCACGTGGATGTTAATTGAAGCATTTAAACTATATGGGGGACATGCCCAGGGGCTCAGGACTGCTGAAGGGCCCTAAAAGCCATGGTGAATATACGAACGTAGGTACATTTGTAATTTAATTCTCTAAACTCTAAGGCACAGTATGACAGTCTCTGCATCTAATTTGCCTCCAACTCCCAAAACGTATATTGATTCAAATCCCAGGGGCCAACAAACGATGATGGGTTTTTTAGATAGGGCTTCCAAATACATTTTCTTGCTTGATTTTTGCTCTTCAATGTAATGCTTAAAAAATAAAAAAAACTTCCTGGCTACAGGTGCCCACGTTTCCTACCTTTGCCAGCAGCGCCGCGACACCTTGGCCCCTGAATGACTCTGGCACAGTGGTCGATATTAGATCCAGCTCTTCCTCACCGGTGAATCTGTAGCGCAGCACAGCACACTCGCGGTTCCCTATGGGAGGAGGACACGCCAAACTCCATTCATAAAATCGGTCATTTTAACTTCTCCCTTGCTTATCGGCAAAGGACAAATAACATCGTGTCGTGCAAACATCACTCAAGACCTTTTACGACTCGCTCGGGTCCACTGGGAAATTAGGCATGGAAGATCTTCCAAGCAACGATTTCTTCCAATCAAATCCCAATTTTATGACCTGGTCCACACTGCTCGCTACCACCCTCCACTGTGTAGGCTTGGAATAACAGGCGGAGTGAACGTATCATTCAGATTCATAAAACGTCTCTCCGTTATGTCTCGTTTGCAGTTAAGTAAGGTAACACTAAAGTGCCAGATCTTTGAATGGAGTTTGGCGTGACGTTATCTCTCTATACAACCGCGAGAGATGCACTGAACGCGCGAGAGGCCGCGTATGGACGCCGGTCTCGATTTGCACCATGCCACCCGCACCTAAACGTCAACCCCGGCCGTCTCCTTACCGGTCCCGCCGCCCAGACTGACGGTAAAGCGCCGGTTCTGTCGGTCATGTTCCACCGTTGAGCTACAGCTGAAGGCAGCAGGGCGAGACGTGAAGCGGCGGGAGCCGTTCAATGCAGCGAATCTGAAAACTAGTTTAAATGCCATTTAAAAAGGAAAACACGTACTACTTGACAGAGCTACACATTGGCCGACTGGATGTTGCCAAGATCATCCTGCAGGGGGCGTCAGTGTAATGCACTTTGCCCTTCAGAGTTGATTTCTATGAGCTCTGTTAAAGCTCACTTATATTGTATATTATATGATATTATTATACACTTATATTGTATATTATATTATATTTTACTTTGACTTATATTTACTCTGGGCTATTTGCCTTCAAAATACATTAAGTAGAAAGTTGAATAGAAAATGTATCTGAATCAAATATTGCATTATACATTGCATTTTTAACAGTACAATTAATGTAAACAAATATCGGCGACCATTATTTCATGTTGTGGAATGTTATGTTTTGCTGTATTTCTATCTGAGTATCTAACCAACAAGTGTTCTCTTGGTCTGTTTGCTTTAGTATCAGTAATAGATTACAGTTCCCCTTTTTTGTTGTCAGAACTGTAATCCTGTTACATGTAGGCCTTATGTTTGATGAGTTTGATGAGATGAGTATTTTAGATGTCACTCTTAACCTTCTGGCCCTACAATATCCATAGGGCCACTCAGGGTAAAAATCTGATCTTTGCTACAGGAAAAAAACATGTTATCCTAATTTTGGAAGTAAGACAAAGACTTAAATGACTTAAGGTTAAACTACGAAATGTTTTTAAGTCTTGAGGAAACTCTCACCTACCCCCATCAAATGTAACTCAGTCAGACATATACAATACAATTTGTATTGAATTCTTGAAAGGCTATGCAAGACTTGCTATTAAGCTGATTTCAAGTCATGTCTTTTTCAGATTCCCTTTAGACCTTATTACAACTAAAGATGCAATTTTCCCTGGCACTTCGCCTACCCATTCACCGAAATATAGGCCAAATTCACTAGTTGTTTTAAAACCAACATATGTCTATACAAACATCACTCAGATGATTCAATGACAGTCAGAGGATTCCTTTGTTGAATTTATTTCAAACATTTTAATCAAAAACAGAACAAAAAATGCATCCACACAAACTTTTATTATTTCTAAATTCCTTGCCTGACAATTGCGGGTGGGGGAAAATCTATATCTATTACCTTCCTGTCATTTCCAGCTATCATTCATTTTCTAATTTCCAAATGTGTCTTTCATCGATGAAGCCAGCAAATTTCATTCAGAATCGTGTATCCAGAGTCATTACAATGCAAAACTACATCTTCTCAAAAGCTGCAGCGTTCTTCACCCCTGCACCCATCACCGCAAAGAAAACATTAGGGAAGAAGGACCTGGCATAGATGGCCACCTTGGGGAGGGAGGGAGCGATTACCACCTCTTTCCTCTTATTGCTTAAAGTCTTCACAATCTCAGTGGCTGCCTCTTCTGGGGTGATGCCGAGGGGTTTCTGACTGTACAAGACTGGAGAGGAAATGATGGAAAGCAACAGAAGAAGAAAGTGCTCAGTATTGTCCAATCAGGGCTGTAGTTAATATTGTTAATATTTATGGTTGTTAGTTCTGCCTCATGGCGATCACATTTCACTTTAGCCTAATTTTTTAATTTACCACCTCCTGTCTGTACCAAGTCTCTGTGAGAGGTTATGCCTGCAAAATTCGTTTGTATTATATTGTGTAAAAAAAAAAAGGCGCTCCCTCAAGCAAAAATGTAAAAAGGACAACAACGCCATGCTGTGGGGAGTAGCACACCGAACTAAACTCCCCAACAAATGCCTTCACACACCAAAACCCAGGAGAAACAGCCTCTGTCCTTTCTGTTTTGAATATACTATGATGTGCAGTGGTTCTGCTTTCGGCTGACTTGACTCACATGACCAGATGGATTTGGAAGGGACCTCCTTCCCGGATGCTGGGCCACTGATGAAGGTGTGGCTCACCTGTGCTGACAGAGATGCCGTACTCCTGGACCTCCGCCCTCAAGCAGTCAAAGAAGGCCTGAACTGCATGCTTAGAGGCAGCATCTGCAACACAGCGCCCAAGTGTCATCCCTCCTGCCGCTTTATGAATCTCCCATCTGGCGAGCAAACGTGGTGACCCCCTAGCCCGTTTAAAGGTGGCTACATCTAATCTTTTAACATCAGTACATCGTTATCGCATTAGTTTTGAGACATTAGTGTCATTACTGTAAACAATGGAGACCATCGGCAAGAAGACTGGCAGCCTTTAGGTTTATTTTGCAGGAAATCTGCTGGATTGCTTTACGGCACAAAACAGGAGGGCTTCAGGGTAAACAGAGTTAAAGCTCTCAG
This sequence comes from Hoplostethus mediterraneus, assembly GCA_034670385.1. Lineage (NCBI taxonomy): Eukaryota > Metazoa > Chordata > Actinopteri > Trachichthyiformes > Trachichthyidae > Hoplostethus > Hoplostethus mediterraneus. The sequence goes on along the minus strand of JAXDDW010000163.1, from coordinate 302,516 downwards.
AGTTTCTGGCAACAGCAGATGGTGGAAGGTGAAAACGGCCGATGGAAAAATCACACCAACATGTTTACCCTCTTTAGTAAAGCACAATGAAGTATTACAGTGATTAAACTCACATGTAGTACGGAAGGGCACAGCTAGTTTTCCTTGGATGCTGTTGACCAGGAGCAGGTGACCAGTCCTCCTGGATATCATGGAGGGCAGCACGCCTGAAACAGAAACATAAAGCACACTTCAAAATAAGAGGAAGCAACCAACAAAATAAATATATACATATTATACATATTATATACATATATACATATATACATAGGATGACAAGTTATATATATATATAACTTGTCATCCTACGATATTCAACCACTCTTTAGATAATTCCATGACCTTTGGCTAGTGTGACAGGTCCAAAGTAGTTGTTGTCCATGAGCAGCTTGTCCATCTCCAGAGACACACTCTGCGCAGGTGCCTTGACCTTCAGACTGCTGTTGAGAATGACAACGTCCAGGCAGCCGTAGCACTCCAGGATCTCCGCCGTCACCTCGGGCATACTGTCCATATCGCCGAAGTCCAGCAGCACCAGCTTTGGGGGAAACGTCTGGGGAAGAGAAGTGATGAAGGCAAGGGGGGTTGAAGATGCGTTCTGTGAGGCTACTTTGTTACTTTGTTACAGATCAGTCGGTCAGTCGATCAATCTATCAGCCATTCATCGTGGTTCAATACTTACCGAAGAGGGGTCTGAAGCGTTTGCCAAATCATCAGCAAGTCCTTCAAGTTTCTCCCAGTTTTTGCCACACAGGATCAACCTCGCTCCTCCCTTGTGAAACACGCTTGCGCATTCTTCATTGATGAATCCATAGCAAGGTTCAAATGAAAGACATTGATAATGAAGTACTTTGTGGTGCAATTCTTATTCTTATGTATTCCTGTCCGCAACAAAACATTTGTTACCTTTCCCAAGCCCGGATAAAGCGTCGGTTACTACCACCACCTTGTTGCGCATTGATGTTTTGGACAGCAGACCGGCAACCGCACCATAGAGGTAGAAGAGCCCAGCTGTGATCACAATGACACAGGGCACCAGGAGAAAGGTGGTGGTTAGTGCTGGGTCCATCTCCTGGAGGATAGCCTAGAAATAGGTAGGATTTGTATATTAAATGTGCGTAATTGCAAAGAAAACAAAGAATTTATTGTAAATGCTCACACAAAATATCAAGCAAAGGCTCATCAAAGACTCTTATCAACACCCACTGTCTATCAAGCGATATTTGTCTACATAAAGGTAAGGGGTTAGGTTAAAAGTATTTTTTTTATTGTAAGTATAAAGTATGTTCAAATGTGTCAACATACTTTTGGATGGAAAATGCATTGTTTGAAGATGTAGATGAGATGGGATGTCAAAGACTATGGAATCATATTGATATATATATGATTTTGGAATCATATAAAATGTATCATGACTTTTGCTTGATACATTTTGACCCAAATCTGATTCCATAAAAGACCATATAGGATCTACTGAATGATTTAAAAGGAGCATTTCATACCCAAAAGCTCTCCGGTTCTGTTATATTGGAATCCAATTGACCCTCTACAACCATTTTTAAATCTAAATATATTCTTACAATTCTGAAATGAAAAAAGAAAAGACATTTTTTTTTTACCATGTTCTTGGTCAAAAACAAGAGGGCATGCTATGACACGATGAATACCACAGGTAAAGTCTAGTGCCTAATGCCAAAATAATGAATGAATAAACTTTATACACAGTCAATATTTCAGTTGCAGAGAAAATTGCTTTCATGAATCAGCGTGAAAGGACAACCTCTCCTTCTCGTAAAGCTGTTCTGTTAGCAACCCCTTGACAATCCTATTTTTTTTTTTGTCATCACAGTGTAAATACTGCACTAGTTTTGTCCAACTGGGAACTGTAAGATAACCCTTTGGCAAAAGTTTACCATGCCAAGCGCAGTGTGTTTGTCCAAGAAGGGACTTCTAAATATAACCTGACCTAGAAATAAGACACTGAACCTCTCACAAAAGCATAATGTCATAGAGTACCATTAGCATTATTCCTAGACAAAGTCAAGAGACCCACAAACACAATCAAAAATTGAGCAGAAAAAAAACAAACACTTAAAAACATTGTCCTGTGCAATGTCTTTGTACAGGGCGACTGCATACCGAGAAATAACTTAAAAACAAACAGTTGCGCTCAAAATCATGCAGTAACTTTGTTGCACAGCGTCTTGGCACATTGTTTGCAAGACTCAAGTGACTCTTTGGTAGAATAAAAGGAGCAGTTCATCCTTACCAGATCTGTCTGATCTAGATAATGCAAGAATGAATTAGCAACCACCGCTTGCTGCTAGGGCCCTGGAGGTCCTCTGTCCTCTGGGCTAATTCCTCTCAGGAGGAGCTGGAGCTGCAAGCCTCAGCTCATTGAAACAGCGGCTCTGACAGCCGGCGTTCCTACTCTAGCAATACTTTGGGATTTGAGCTCTTTTAATAGCAGCACAGCTGAGTCGGTTATTTTCCATGTGTGTTGTCAACATGTTATGTTTAGAATGACAGGCAGTGTGTGTGTGTGTGTGTGTGTGTGTGTGTGTGTGTTTGGGGGGGGTGGAGGGGGCGGGGGTGATGGTGGTGTCCCATTGCTTGAGCCAGGCTTTACATAAAAGTTCCTTTCTAATGGTGTATCACGATGAAAGCATTAAGCAAGCACACACACACTCTCTGCTAGACAGAAATTGAGAGAGAGATCAATAATATGAGAGGGCAAAAAGACTTCTGAATAAAGAGCATATTGTTAAAAGCCGTGAAATGTAATTATTACCATATTCTAGAGATGATTTGAATACATTTGTGTTGTATTAAGTAGAAGTTGCACGAGCTCACAGTAAAAAAGTCCCAGATTGTCTGATTTGTAAATGTCCGGATAGTTTGTTTCATATTCACTGCAGCTATGTCATGATGTTGTATCTATCTGTGTGGGGTCTACAGTGTGCGCGCGCTGGCTGCGTCAAGCGAAACCGAGTTAGACAAAATAATAACGGATGTAAGTCGATGTTGCCTTCCAAATAAAAGCGTAAAATTTGCCACTTGGCAATCACTATATACCACTAGGTACTGAGGTTTCCGTTCTCTGGACTCGAGGAACAATTGTCCCACTGAAATGGGTTCAAATTACCTTTTATTCAATAGTAAATGCCCCTGCTAGTTGTCAGGTGTAAGTTTGTTGTAGAGATTTTGTGGATTTTATGGCAGCCCTGTATATATGGCAAGCGAAGAGCATTTCATTTCATGTCTGGTATATAGAAACTTGCCCAGGCCTGACTATTCATATACTGTGAAAGGGACATTTTTACGAATAATAGCAATTGCATTTTCATTGACAACAGATTCCTCTTCAAATACATGCATTATATTTACCTTTGTATGTTGTATTGTTAAAAAGAAGTAGGCGTTCTGTTAGTCAGTAGGCCTTTCATCTTGAAAGATTTGACCGGAAGTACTATTTTTATTCTCTTGACACCCAGGGGGACATTATGTGCTTTACTGATAGCAGGGGAAGGCTGTTTATTATAGCCCCCACATAAACCAAACCTGCAATAATTTTACATATAAAGATAACTGCTAATATGTCGGATTTCGATGAATTTGAGAAACAGCTGAGCGAGAATCGTCAAGGTGAGTAAAATGCTCTGTGCTACAATTTGAGTTGCAGGCTAGCATACTACGTAGCTCACCATATTATCTTATGCATGAATAACCAAACCTGGCAAGGGCTTTACTGTGCAGTTTTCTAGCCTTTGACTTTTCACGTAATTGACATTACCCGGGACATTGTCATGCCGGTAAGCTCAACCTCACCCTTGTCACAACCTATCCTACACTGCTAAACCTTGCATATAGCAATGTAACGCAGTGCCATAGACCGATGACTGTAGTTATGGATAGGTTATTGTAAGCCCCGCTACCTGCCGTTCTCCCGTACAGAGAACACGCCAAACCGCATTCAAAATCTAGCAGCATAAAGTAGTTTTACTAATTGTCAAAGGTACATACCTGGTAGAACACGGCTTAAGAGAGATTTTCTGAATCGTTAGTATCCGTTCTTCAATTCGGCATAAATCCAACACACAAAGCAGCACTTATTTCAATTAATTTTGACCTTTTACCATTGGTTCGACCAGTATTCACACAATCTTTTCCCACCAAAATAACACCGTGGTGCACTGTAGCGCGAAGTGCGAGCCATTTCTAATGAAATTAAGTGCTACTTGGTGAATCAGATGCATGCCGAAGTGAAGAGATGCTTGAAATGAAGTGAAGAGGGGCTTGTTGCTCGACTACTACATATACACGTGTGCCGTCTGTCACATTTCTGAATGAGGTGTGACGTGATGTCCTGACAGCTAACGTGGGTAAGGTGGCTGTGGTACAGTGTGACAAGCAGAGCACCGTTGAACCTGTCCTCCATCTCATTCCGACTTGCACAGAGAGGGAGAAAGAGAGACACAAAAAGAGGAGCCGCAGCGGTTCCCCGGGGCGAGGGGACAAGCATCGTAGCTGGAGTAAAGACCGAGGAAGCCGCAGCCGAGAGAAGCGAAGCCGCAGCAGGGACAGGAAGAGCCGCGACCGGAGGAGCTCGTCCCGGGACCACAAGAAGCACAGGTAGGAGCACCGGGTCACTGTGTCAAGCCTTAAAGCCCGGAGCCCCGGAGCCCCGGAGCCCCGGACTGGCCGCAGGAGAAAAGAAATACGCCGAGACCACAATTTACTACTTTTGAGGACGAGATAGAAAGCTGTTGCGAGCGCACGAGATAGACTTCGCGCCCTCGTTGTAATTAATTCGAGTGCACGAGATACATACCGTTCCGTCGGTTTGGTTAATCCATGCCCTGTGCATTGTGCTGATTTAGCTCCTGCAGCAAGTTTGAATTTATTTCAATTATTTGCCACAATTAGTTGAATTTACTCGATTGCATTGATGTTAGTTTAATTAATAATATATATAAATAGATTTAATTGAATGAGGCTTTTGATAAGGTATAATGGATGGATTTGTTGATTAAGTTACATTTCATGTCAAAAATTGGCCTATTGAGAGATAACCATTATGCAGATTGAAGGGATGTTGAGTTTCTGTCAACAAGCACCTCTCAACACCAAACCAAAAGTTTGGTGCAGTTGCACAGGGCACTGTACATTAACTTATGTTAACTTATTTGCACACTTTTTGTGCAACTCCAGTGCATGTTTTATATGTTGTGAGCACACAATAGCAGGTTGTGCACACAAGCTAAAACTAAACCACAAAAAACAGCTGGACTCACCAACGTAGATCTTTTGCCTCTCTCTTCCCGTTGTTTCCTTTGGTATAAAGTGATCAGACCGTCCAAACATGAATGTGCAGTTTACTGGGGATACATTACGTGATTTCTGGGTAGTTCAAATTTTTCAAACAGTTACCTCTTGCTGCCATTTGGAGCCACCAACATGCAAAGTTGCCTAGCGCAGCTTTACTATGCGTTTTTTTTTTCCCTCCTGCTTGAGCTTTTTTTTGTTTATTCTTTGTATTTAGCTACTCTCCAAGGCGAACAAGGAAGAAAAGGACCTGCAAATACTGGGATGTGCCACCTCCTGGCTTTGAACACATTACACCAATGCAATATAAAGCTATGCAAGGTATTTGTCAGGTTCTCTTTTCTTGCTCAGTCCCTGAGTCAGTTTGTGGCTGACATCTTCAGAGTTGCACTTTACCAAGATGTCTTGCTGGAGTTTGCAGTGGATAACGCATTTTAACTTTCATTCAGGCTTGCCTATCCGCCATCAGCACATTCAGTTGTGTATTGCATTACTCATGTCGCGCAGCCTACTCACAATCTCTGCATAATCTTATGGGATAAGCATTGATTCTACTGTTGGGCCCTTTTATAAAATCTTGCAGCAATACTTAGTTGACATTTACATGAACTGGAGGGGGGTCACATTAACACTCCAAATGAGTCATCTGCAAATCTTTTCTTGTGAAGTGATTCAAGATTCAACTTTCTTGTGTGCTCTCTCCCTTCTCCCTCAGCGGCTGGCCAGATACCAACGATAGCTCTGCTGGCAACATCCACTACCAGTGGTGTGGCTGCAACCCCAACCCAAGTGCCCATAGTTGGCAGTCAGATGACACGACAAGCCAGACGCCTTTATGTTGGCAATATTCCCTTCGGGGTAACTGAGGTAAAGTTCCTAATTACTATTCTCACCTTTGTCCTCCTAGCTTTCTGTAATGTGGATATTAATAGAGCTGAAACGTTGGGAAAATGATCAGTTTTGCTCTTGGGAATTTGACTATTAACTGTAGTGTTTGAACTGTGTAAGGTTGGAAATTTACTTGCGGGACCGGGCCACATTTAAGCCCTACGTCAACCACTGATATGTTTTAGTTAATGACTTCAAGCCAGGGCTTTCCCAACATGGTGGGTCTATTTTGTTTTCTCTTAGGAGTCCATGGCAGAGTTTTTCAATGCCCAGATGCGACTTGCAGGCCTTTCTCAAGCCCCGAGCAACCCTGTGCTCGCTGTGCAGATTAATCAGGATAAGAACTTTGCATTCCTAGAGGTGGGTGATTTCATCATTCATCATTTCTACAATATCTTCTCCTACGTGATCCCATTGTCACCAAAGTGTAACAGGCCGTAGCTCAAAATGACCATAATGTATCTAACTGGTGCCACAACAAAAAGCAGTATCATTATTCCAGTAATTGGTGGTGCAATTCATACCGGTCGGCCATAGAGGTTGATAAAAGTCATAGATTACTTTAACATGTTATTATACAGCCTGTTTCAAATCATGCAAGTGGTTGTGGACTGAGGCCACCTTACCAGCACTTACCAGTACTCTGTTATTTTCCTCTCTAGTTTCGATCAGTAGACGAGACTACACAGGCCATGGCCTTTGATGGAATCATTTTCCAAGGTCAGTCATTGAAGATTAGACGACCTCACGACTATCGGCCTTTACCTGGCATTTCAGAGCAACCCGCTTTCCACGTCCCAGGTTTGTTGCTGACGGGGTGTTTTCTTTTTTAGCACAGAAATGTAATAATGCAATACACGACACATGACATATTAAGATGGGAAATTTGACTTGTTGCTTGTTGCTTTGGTCTGCACAGGTGTCGTCTCCACAGTAGTTCCCGACTCCCCTCATAAACTGTTTATAGGAGGCCTGCCTAACTATCTTAATGACGATCAGGTATTTAACTCAGACAGATACAACAGGTGCAACACATTTCCTCATTTTCTTTCTCACTTTTTGAGGTTGTTATCACACTAATACATGCACAAAATATTTATTCTGCATCCTTATGGGATAAACAAGTCTACCACACTTTCAAACAGAAAGTCAGATAATTATAAAATATGCCCTGGTAGAGAGAGAACAGAAATAAAATGCCCTCCTATATTACCCTAAAAGGTTAATGAAAGATTATGCTGTATCTAGAAGTAAAACTTGACTTCATAGCTCTTAAACTTTGAGATTGTTCTGAGACAAAATCAAGAAAAAAGTGTCATTCAAACAGGGTATCATTTAATGACTTAGACCAGTGATTTCTAGATTATCAGAAGATGTACCTCATATTCCAAACTATTCGCAATTTCTTAGCTCTATTAAAGTAAGTGTCCATAGCCCAGTTTATTATGTTACTAATATTACCTCAGACCATGGTTTTAAACCATACGTAATAATTATATAAGAGGCTTTTTGTGACTTGCTATCTAAGTAAACTGCTTATATATTTCTCATGTTAACCGTACTGATTTGAAAAAGGTAAGCAAAATCTAATTCATAATAGGCCTATGACCTATCATTCTGTTGTTAATGCGTGGTGTGCCAGCCTGGATGTCAACATTTGTTACAGGAAAAATCCACCCTAAAACACTTAAACGCCTTATGAAAGCAGCTATCGGTGATGTACCTTGCATTTCTGGGTCGATGTTGTTATTTGGTGTATTTTTCTCATTTCTGCCAGTAACTGCCGTTTAATAGGAGAAAGAAATGTCCACCATCTGAAACATCAGCCATAAACGTAAACGTTTTTGGTGTCAGTCCCTCAGAATCAAACAGCAAGGGCTTCTTTTTAGACCGATGTTCAACAATCATACAGGGAGAAATCAATCATAGAAGAGACAGAAACCAATTTCTCCACTGACAGTAGTCAAGATAGACCAGAATGCAATGCAGGTTATGTTTTGAGTAAGGGGGCTGCAATCATAGACACACCCCCAACATTCACACTAGTTGGCTAGCTAGCTGTATTTAGATGCAACAAGTTCACTCCCCTTTGCTGGGGGGTTTTGAAAGGCATTCTGGGAAACATAAGCAGTCAGTAACTCAAGTAGGAGTAGACGAGGCTGGTTGAGGAAAAGTGGGTACAACAAAAAGTAAATTACAACACTTGATCACAAAATAACTCCTGGAATGCATTGAACATCGCAGTTGATGATGGCTAACAGTAGAAGATTATCCCAGGGTGGATTTATCCTTTAAATAAAGTTGGAGTAAATATTTGCTGATAACTAGGCCTAGATAATCGAGCCTTAGACCAAACAGTTGCACAGAAGAGGTCCATCTCTGCTCACCGGTGGGGAGATGGCATAAATTTGCAGTGTTATTGGACTCTTTCCATTCTATTTCCTTTATTCTAAGTAGTGAACAGAGTGAATGTAGCCTGGTGTTTATTATTCAATGATTTGATTTCTTTTTTTTATACTTGCAGTCACTGCTACTGCGTGGATACTCACAGCTCTTTCATTTTTGTTCCCCCACTTTGTCCCCAGCTAGGGGCCTGTAAGATCGTTAAGTCTGCGCTCATAATTTGTTCAGTATTACTGATCTACTGCTGCCATGCCAACATGTAACACAAGGCAAGTAAGACATTCTGGTCCTCACACGGATACACTCCCAGCCAGCAGGCTGCCTTACTGGCTACTTTCTTTCTCCCATCATTCTTTTGGAGCGCGTTTACGACCCAGGGACTTTGGGTGCAGGATTGGTGATTAGGACAGGATGGGGTTGGTAGATGTGTGGGGGGGGGTGTATTCAGCGTTAAAAGTAAAGGTAAGACTGTATCAACAGCCTGTCTTCTTACTGGTGTGTTTTGCCTGTAGCTGGCGAAATACGATAAAAGACTAACTTTTGTAAATAAGGCCAATTCAGTTTCATTGATTTCTTTCGCCTTGCACCATTTACAGCTTATGTAGACAAACTAAAGTTGATCCAACACTCAAGACTAACTCCAGACAATGTCTTTGTCTGTGCCTCTACTCAGACTAGTCAATGTCACACATCACAAGCAATTACTGTTGACTGTTCTACTCTAAACTCTCAGAAATAATCAAATACTTTGTGCACACATAAGCAGAATCTTGTTCCAATACACAAAGACTGTCAAATGCACAAATGTACACAGGAGCAACTTATTAGGAATTGTATACATTTTATTTCCATGGATCATGCCATTAATTAATCTTTTTCTGTCCATTCACCATTTTATGATTTTTAATATGAATTGATTCTAATTCTGCGGTGGACTGATGAGTTGTCAACCTCACGTCTGTGCTGGTCCTCATCTCTTGCAGGTAAAGGAGCTCTTGACATCATTTGGACCGCTCAAAGCTTTCAATCTTGTCAAGGACAGTGCCACGTCACTGTCAAAAGGTTACGCCTTTTGCGAATACGTAGACATCAGCGCCACTGATCAGGTAAGGGCGAACTTGTTTTTCCATGTGAAGACTAACTGTGGTTTGAGCCGTTGCTTAGAGGTCTCTGTGGTTTCTTTGTCAGGCAGTAGCCGGGCTCAATGGAATGCAGCTGGGCGACAAAAAACTCATCGTCCAAAGAGCTAGTGTGGGGGCTAAAAACGCCAATTCTGTGAGTAGGACTCCTTTTAACCCTTAGTTATACCTAGCTATCACAATTAACTTGATGTATTGATGATTTAAAAGATCATAGTCATCGTGAGTCATATCCTTTCTCCACTGGCAGACGTCCATCATAGAGACCCCAGTGACACTGCAGGTCCCCGGCCTGCAGAGGCTGCAAAACTCCGGCGTGCCCACGGAGGTGCTGTGTCTCCTCAACATGGTGATGCCCGAGGAGCTGGTGGACGACGAGGACTATGAGGAGATCCTGGAAGACATCCGTGAGGAGTGCTGCAAGTACGGCAGCGTGCGCTCCATCGAGATCCCCCGACCCGTCGATGGCGTCGAAGTCCCCGGCTGTGGCAAGGTGAGGCCTGTGTTCGGCGAGAGGGTTTTTCTCTGACACATAGACACGATTATCGCAACAAACTTGAATTGTTGTAGACAGTAAAAAAAAGTATCCATTCCATTTTGCACTTGAAAGTTGGCAGATGTTTTTAATCCTACACTAACCGCTCTGTCTTCCAGATCTTTGTGGAGTACGTGTCCGCTGCGGACTGTCAGAAAGCCATGCAGGCCCTCACTGGCCGCAAGTTTGCCAACAGAGTGGTGGTCACCAAATACTACGATCCAGACATGTATCACAGACACGAGTTTTGAAGCACAGACGAATCTTGATGGGTAGTACTCTCGACAAGGTGCATCCTCCACCTCCCTGCGTCCTCCAGCTTGGTTTCAGAACATCGACGATCGTTTGTTTCTTTCTCAGCTACTTTCGTCTTTGTCCTCATAGACTAGACCTGGAAAAGACTTGTTTCGTAACATCTTCTACGCACCGCACTGGACTCCAGAGCGTGTCTCTCCAATACTGAATATCTGACTCCCAGCCGTAGCCTCATACATGTACAGTGAGCTGATCTTGAGCAGTGAGCATACATTACATCTGCAGTAGAATGAATGTCACATATATCTTACGTAATCCCAACTAATATTGCCTGACGATGCCAGAGTAGCTGTCTTATCACCGTACGAGAAAAGACAACAGTCAAATGTTTAGATTTCCCTTTTGAGCACAAGCATTTATTTGTCTGTGACACGAGAACTGTCTGTTTTAGATCTAGAGTTTAGAAACCGTCATATAATCATTGTGTGGCTCTGAGATAACCTACCAATATGGTTTTATTTTTTTATTTGTTTTGTTTTGCTAACCAATATTTGTTCCCCCACTTGTCACATATTAATATTATCCCTTAACCTTATACGATGCTTAACTCAGAAACTTGTACTGCTTATATAGGCTAGCAAATGGCTAATTGTTTCGTGAAAAGAAATAGTATACATTTTGCTAGAAGACCTCAAAGGTCAATCTTTGACAGCTGTAATTTTGTAAATAGTAAATATTAATGTCAGAAGATGAATAGCATATCAAATTGAGCATATACACTTTTGTTGGAAACTACCTGAAGTGGGGAATAACCTGCATAAATGTGATGAGCTTCCATGTTACGGTTAAGGAGAGTAGGAAGTGTCTTCGTTGACAAAAATATATCAGACACTGGTAACTGTGTCCGTCCTACCAGCAATAGACATTTAATTCCACAATTTTCAGAATCAGAAATCTTACGGCCTAATTTACAAAGTAAAGGAGATGTGCACATTTTACGAAAGGCACCTTTAAGTTCTGTAGATAACAATGTATGAAGTTTTTAATTATGTATCAAGCTTGAGCGTATGTTGTTCCTTTGCATCCCTCAAAAGAAAATTTATTAATTTAAAGCATTAATTTATTATGGAATATGTTTGTAGCAGCTTGAAGAGTGCAGGCACGGATATATCCAAACAAATCGGTGTATGATGTAGTTTATGATAACATAGCAGAAATGTGGATATGAGAAAACATGCATTTGGATATTACCAAGTTAGCAGGCACAGCAAATGAGTTGCTCTATTTAAGAGTAAACAATTGTATTTTAATGAAATAAGTGCAACATATCAAGTGATATTAAACAACTACTGTATTTTATACATTTTTTGGATGGCCAAAAATTGAGAAAATATTTAGTTTGTACAATTCCTGCCACTGCCATTGCCTTGAATAAATGCTTGCATCCACTGTCAGTCTTCCTTTGGAGGATTCCTTTTTGTACATTATCTCTGAAATAAGGACATTGGGTCAGTTATAACTGAACCAGATTGAAATAAATATGGTCTGATATATTCATTACAAAATGACTTTCACATTAACGTTTCGGCGTTGTCTTCTTTATTTACTATTATTACTATATTATTATTAGTAGTTGTAAAATGATCAGCAGGTAGCAGCAGTAGTAGTAGTAATGGTAATAGTAGTAGTGATATTGGTAGTAATACTAATAGTAGTAATACTAATAGTAGTGGTATTAATAGTAGTAGTAGTAGCAGTAGTAGTAGTTATAGATGATGGTAATCTAATAGTAATAGTAGTAATATTGGTAGTAATACTAATAGTAGTCTTGTTAGTAGATACTTGTTTAGGAAGGAAATGCAGTTAGGATTTCAGGTGACTAGTAGTTCTCTTGCCTAGCTATGTTGAATGCACTTATTGTAAGTCACTTTGGATAAAAGCGCCTGCTAAATGCCTGTAATGTAATGTAGTCTAGTAGTTTCATTTGAAGTTGGAACTGTTTATTTGGAAACTTCTTCAAACTTCTAAGTGAAATATTGGGGCACTTCCCCTATTGGTCAATAGAGGGCAGTAAAACGTAATTTACTTATTAACTAATGTACGCTACTATTCAACTCAGAGGGTTTTCAACAGGGTGGTTTTCTACATTCTCACCTGGTTAGGCTATCCATACATAACCCGAATAAGAACGGAAGTAAGGCGACTCTGCCTTCAAAATAAAAGCATGCATAGCACTCTCGAGCGGTTACAACACGTTCGGGTTTTTTTTGTTTTTTTATCTTGGTTTTATCTTGAAAGTCATCAGCGGAAATCGCTTTTAGTTATGTTGTCTGCCTTGACACTGGTCACCACAACGCAGATTGGGATTTGACAGATGTTCGTCCAGGATAAACCGCTCCATTCAATGTTGAGGAAACCGGAGAGCGTTTGGATTTATCGCAGAGGACTACTACACTGACTGAAAAATGTCAGGGGAAAAGGCTACGAGTCCTTGTAATAAATTTCAAGCCAATATCTTCAATAAAAGTAAATGCCAAAACTGCTTCAAATCTCGGGAGCTGCATCTGTTGACTGATCATGGCATGGAGCAGGTAATGACGTTTGGTTTTAATTGTTTTAGTGATGTAGAATATATTTTCTCTTTGCCTTTATTTTAAATTGAGTGTGATTCCTGTTTAATAACTAAAGTTCAGACACCAGACTTCATTCTGAGTCAGATGAAAACGCACTATTTTCTATGGTAAACTGTTAACGTCTGCTGTATGTTATTGACATTCTATTTAATTTGGTATTAGTTGCCTGTCAGTTGTCGTTGTTTTAAATTGTTTCTTGTGGGAGTAATTCCTTTTTCCTACATACACGAGCTCAGACACCAGCCTTCATTCTAAGTCAATGAAAGCTGATTTCTATGTTAAAATGAGGGAATTGATGCTTAACATTGTCTCCTATGTTACTGGCATCCTGTTAATTGGCTAATTGGTGTGTGCTGTGTTAAAAGCAACAACTGGATGCCCCCCCCCCCCCCTCCCCTCCAGGTGACGGAAGGACACCATCATGACAGCTTTGTACATGCCGCACATTGTTAAAATATGTTATTACAGGTCTGTCTGTCCCTCTGCCGTGTTCCAGTGCACCCTGTAATTTAGGTGGTGTTGCTCAAGCAGCCAACACGAGACACTAGTTAGCTCATATGCATGGTATGAGTCTGACATGGTCTATTTTACAGAGAAAATCTTAAAAACCATGCTGCATCCATCCTTGTTTTCTTTTTGATGACATTTCTCTCCCCTCAGAGGGTTAGTGGGTTAATCTTTGCACTTTCAAAGTCAAATCAACCTGCAAAGCATCAGAACATCCCGGTCCATTCGAGGACAAATACTTGTTTATTCTCTTTCTGTAACTCAGTAAGAACCGGATCACCACTGGGCGGTTTCTATGTGAACAAGATTTTTTTGTCAGATTTTGGCTGTAGTTCATCTCACATGTGCAGAGTGATATGTATGGTAACGGTTACTGTACGTCGGTGAGGCATGATGTGCTGCAACTTCTCAGAGGCTGAACACTTAAGCCAGTTTCCACTTTCTCCCACGACTGACAGGCGAAACCCATCTATGGCGGCTGGCTCTGCTTGGCTCCCGAGGGCACCGATTTTGACAACCCGATGCAGAGGTCGAGGGTACGACATGGAGTTGAAAAGCCTGTTTGAACGTATTGTTATTGATGACCTTCACATTTGCCCGTTCCCTATCCTGTAGCCCTGTGCGTTATAGTGATTGTCCCCTCTCCTGTCTCTCAATGGTAGAAATGGCAGCGGCGCTTCTTCATCCTGTATGAACACGGCAGCCTGAGCTTTGCCTTGGACGAGCTGGTAAGAAACTGCTCCCGAGTAGAGAAACTATAAAACCAGGTCAACACACTCAACACCAGCGCACAAAACACACCAGGTAGCAGTGACTATGTATTCTGTGTCCACATTTACACTGTGTTGGGGATCTAGCATCTTTAAGCCAGATGTTGTTGTGCAGAACCGCAGCAGATGATTTGGGCTTAGCCTGTCCTCTAATGCACACACATTACCCCCCCCCCCCCCCACCCCCCTCTCTCTGATCTCCTCTCTCTCTCTCTCAATCTCATTCTCTGCTCTCTTTCATTTAACACTCAACGCCACAGGCTCGTTTTTGCTAAATTCCCATTTAACTGGGTTCTGATCATTTTTCATAGCACACAACCCCCCCCCCCCCCCCCCACCACCACAAATACTCGATTTAGACGATTTAATTCCCTCCCAGCGGAGCACGTTGCCCCAGGGGACGGTGGACATGAATCTGTGCACGGAGGTTATCGACGCAGAGCCCAGGACGGGCCAGAGAAATGCGCTCTGCATCGTCACGCCGGAGCAGGACATCTTTATCCGCGGGGAGAATAAAGACATCATTCACGGGTCAGTATTAACGGTTTGATGTCGCGGCACCTTTCTCACCTCGGAGACGCATCTCACTGCACTCGATTCTAATGCAAGGGTTTCCCAAACCTTTCCACGTTGAGGACCCCCAAACAGATCCCAAGGAACCCCATCTGAGAAGGAGTTTTGCTGTTAAATATGGTATCTTATTGCACTAACTTTGAGTGAGTTATAAGAAAAAGTATAGATGTATTACGGGGCAATAAAAACCTTATTTATTTATAACCTTATTTTAAACGTTTTGCTGAGGACCCCCCCTTTCAAAAACCCAAGGATGCCAGTTTGGAAACCACTGATCTGATGTCTTGTTTTCTTCACCAGGTGGAGTGAGCAACTTGCGGTGTATCCACGGACCAACAAGCAGAATCAGAAGAAAAAACGCAAAGTGGAATCCGTTGCCACCCAGGTAACAATGAAAATCTCCATCCAATGAATCGACGCACATTCTAAAATCTTGGTGGATTAGCTCAATGATTTTTTTTCCGCCCCCTTAAATATCAGGAACCCAGCCCTGCAAAGATGGCTGCGACTGACCCGCGTTTCCCAGCCACGGAGAGCGTTGCAGAGGAACACCAGACGGGTAGGGGACCGGATATAACCCCCGTCTGGACTGTCACAGACACAGATCCCCTGGGCCCAGACCAGCCTCCTGCAGGTGCTGCAGAGAAGCAAAACACACACACACACACACACACACACACACACACACACACACTAGAGGGACACCAGGCTTTCATGTCCGTTCAGCCACTCACAGCCATTTCCTGTCCTCTCACGCTGTCCTAACGTCCTGCAGATGTTCACACACTCACAGCTCACACATCACATTGCTTTTATTTCTATGTTTCATTTAACCCTTATTTAACCAGGCGTGTTGTGGCAAAAGCCTGGGGGAGTTGTTGCTGTAGCAGGAGGCAGAGCTGAAAAAATACACACACACACACACCTGGGACATGTGTAGGACAAGCCCAGTTTTGTGCTGTTTGCCACACAAACTCCACTGGGGATGAAATGGTTTGCCCAAGCAGTAGTTATTACAGTAGGGGAGAGGTTTTCCTAGCAGGTCCTGGAAAACTCGCCTCAGTAACCTTCAGGCATCATTAAAGCAAGACCTCAGAAATAAGCCATAAAAGACCTCTTTAACAAGAGTTCAGAGGCTTGATGATTAGCACAGAGCAGATATTCCTCCATACCGGAGCTGTATGGTGTGACAAAAGTGGACACCAGTATGCATCTGGCATCAGTCTTATTGCGGGGTCTGAAAAGGTCTCGTAATAAAGGCCTGGATTAACTCCTGCTGACTGTGCCTATAGGCTGTTTCGTTAGAGAGATGGAGATTACAGACATGGGTCCCCCGTGTGAGCCGATGAGGAGGACAAACTGGCGGTCTCTCTAATGAGTGATGCTCTGCGAGATACGGAAGGGAATACCTTGCATAACGCGGTTCACACTGCTCATTGAATTTCTGGAATATCATGGAAAGTCAGTCAGAACCGCCTTAATCGAAGCCAAGGCAATTGCACAACCAGGCCCAGTTGATTTTGACTCATCACTGCATAGAAGTTGAAGGACCATTACATACTTTACACAGGTGTAATCCATTAGGGGGGAAATAAACACAGGTGGATCAGGTGGAGAATGTATCGAGTCAACATCCAACGGTGGCCGAGACCAAGTCTGAGTCAAACTAGGCACGAGGCCGAGGCAAAAACATCAAGAGAAGCGACCTCCAGATGGCTCTGACTCGCTGTAGTCATGCAACAGTCATGGAATATTACATCAGGGTCACAGCAGCAGCTTTGGTGTAACCCTGTGTCATAACTTTTTTCAAAATCCACCCAAAAAGACCTGTGTGAGATTGTGGTGCATACAGTGTTTTCTTGAGTTCTAGCTTGAAACCCCCCCCCGTGTTGCTCCCCTATATCCAGGCAACGCGCCCCGCTGCCCGTGCCCGTGCCCGGTCTCCAGGGAGTCCTTGGCCTCGGACGGCAGCTGGCTCTCCGGCAGCTTCAGTAGCTCGGTCAGCTCCTTGGACTCGGTGGCCAGCGGCAGCACCGACCCCGGCGGCGACGACCGGCCGGCTGAGCCCGAGCCAAACAACAGCCGCGCATCAACACACAACAGGAACCAGAGGGAGGACAGAAGGTTAGAAACGAATAGCAGCAGTATAAAACACAGTGTGGGAACTCTTTCCACACGCTGCGTTCAGGTGTATTTTTATGTATGTTCGCATGTGATCTATCGGTAATGCCGAGCAGCCTTTTAAACTGGCTTGGCAGAGGAAAGGGGCAATGTGTAAGTAATTAGCGTGAAGGACATCTAATGCCTCCCTGCTTCCCCCCTCAGTAAAGTTGCACCGCCATCACACACTGCTAAACACCAGATCAAAGTCTCATTCTCTACCCCTCCATTACAGATCTGACTGCCGCATTTTTAAATTTAGCTTAAAGAAACCCTCCCATTTGGTGCCCCCAAACGGCATATAAAAAGGGTCATGTGACAAGAATATCTCAGTTCTTCGCTCATTGCCTTTTTGGGAAACAAAAACACTAAATACTTGTCCCCCACCAAATAAGGCCAGAAATTCCAAAAGGCTGGTGTAATTAGATATTCTCGTGGCATTGTTGCTCAGTGCTTTATTGCTGACTGTCTGCCTGTCAGAAAGTAGACTTAATCTTTCAGCTTCCATTCAGGGCACAGCATTGTATCAACCGGTGGAGGGAGTACTAAAATATCCTGCTCAAGTAGAGGGACCTGTTACTTCACTGAAATGTTACTAAAATTACTAGTGTTAAAAACTATAGCCCATTTGACAAGCATTCAGTGAAAGTTACAGTTACTTAAAACACAGACATCGTTACGTATGATCTTTATCATGCAGTGTAAAAGGACAAGAGGATAAAGTTCAATATGTAATATTTCATGTTTCTTTTAAGTTCATTCTAAAAATAAGATTGTGAAATTTGTCCTTTTTCGAATTGTGATTGAAATAAAACTGCCCATCGTTCTTATTCAATAATGTAACTACATTGATGTTTCTTTTGCTATTCTCTATCTAACTAGCTAGCAAAGCTAGCGAACAAGCTAGCACCAACCAGGTAAACACAAACCAATAACACAACATGTAGCTGGATGGATGTCTTCTTGGTCAATGTTAACTGTAACTTAACTGTACTGTAACTCTTGTAACTGTAATGTTAACTTACTATCATGGATACATTTGAACATTTAATCTTACAGTTAGTTAACTTAAAGGGTAATTCCGGGATTTTTCAACCTGGCCTCTATATCCACAAAATCGCTTATCATACCTTTAAGTAGATCCCAAAAGTTTCGGAGTTGCTCCGGTCGATCGGCTCAGCCGGCAGTCGCGAAACGGCGGCTCAAGGCTCCAATGTAATCAAGGAGGCATGTACAGGCGGTCAAAGTACGTCCACTAATAGTGCTTGATTTTGCCACTGACAGGCTCAGATTGTTATTCGTGTGTCTGACAAGTGTCTGACAACATTACCGAAAGGATCGCTACAGAAATAGACCGTTTTTAACCAGAAATAGACAACAACTCTGAACTCTGAACTGTGAACTCTGACAAAGGTGGTCTATGAAAGCAAGAGGATTCACTTGTTGCAAGAAGAGGATCGTGTAAACAACCGTCCTCTTCCTGCAACAAGAATCCTCTTTTGTTGTGGATTTTTTGCGATTTTGTGGATATAGAGGCCTGGTTGAAAAATCCCGGAATTACCCTTTAACGTTTCCTCCACATGCTTGAGCAGGTTTGATCCAGATACAGTTTTGCTAGCTTCTGATGCAATGGCTGTAAAATGGAAACAGCTGTAAAATGTAACCAAGTATAATACTTAAGTCAAAACATACTTAAGTAAAAGTAAAATTACTCACTTCAAAAAATTCTCAAAAAAGTACAAATACACAAGTACTCAAATACAGTAACAAGAGTAAATGTGTTAATTGCACCCTTGGTATCAACTTCTTATACATACACATATCACACAAATTTCCCCCACAGATATTCACTGGTTTCGCTGAAAGAGCTCCTAAACCAGTGCTCCTAAACCAGTGTCCGCTATGTGACTACCTGCTCTCCTTCAACACAAAACACGTCTGTCACCGGTGGGAAGGATGTCACCTCTTATTTTGTTTCTCAGCCCCAACAATAGCACAGAAAGATTTGGGTTGCACAAGTGTCCCCGGGGCTCTTTTCTGCAGTGCAGGTGCTGTTTGGGTGTCCGTTATTAAGCTGTCATTCTCAATGTTATGCTGGTGGAAATGATGTCAGATCCCCCACGCGGTGTGTTTGTCCTGACGAATGACACGCTAATTCGCTGTACATGCTTTCCAGCCGTCACGACCAAACAGAGAGGCCGGTGGGTTCGAGGGAAACTGGCGGCGAGCAGGAAGAGGATGCAGACGTTTCCAGGAAGGGCAGGAGTGAGGCTCGCACCACCAAGCGAGAGGTAACTGCACCGTGGACCTTTGACTGTTGCTAGTGAGGTCAGACCGATGTCTTGGTTTGCTAACAGCCAGTGTCATCCACATCTAATATGATGGATGGATGCAGTTTGATCACATATTTATCGTATAATTCATTAATATCACTCTGGTTGTCTATGGAAGTCCTTAACATGAATTGATTTATAGTATTATTATTTTGAGTTTCAATAAGTTTTAGTGTCCCACAGTCTACTGTTGTTTAAAATTATGGGGAATGGGGATTTTTTTGGCATGAAAAAGGTCTTCAATATCAGCCCAAAACATCAGCTATCAGCCGCTTCAATCAAAAAATCTCAATTTGGGTATCAGCCTTCGACACCCCATATCGGTCGAACCCGAGTTGACACAATGTTGGCCTCAAGAGGATCAACATAAATGGTGAGAACCCCATTTCCAAATCTCGGTAGTTTTGCTACCTTATGATAGTAATCATAGTGAATGAATGATGTGAATTGATCTAAACACGGGTCAGTCATTCTTAAGACCAGTCGCTCTACACAGCTGGTTCCACTGGGCTGAGGGCTGGACTGGTTTGAACATGACTCATAAAACCAGGTGTTATGCAGCAAGACGTCACTTCAGCGATAAAACTCCTGGTATGATTCCACACTGCGGAAAGGCTCACGGACAGGGGTGAAGCACTCCTCTCGCAATCCACACTGGGATCGCTTGTGTTTTGGTGTCGAAGCATGTTGATTCATTCAAGTCTTCGCATTTCATCTCAATCAGTGCTCCGTGCTGAAATGCAGGTGATGAGCATTTGGCATGGAACGCGTGGATAAGTCAACCGCTCCCTACGGTCAGCCTTGTCGAGGCATGCGTTTCTGCTGCCTGTGTGTGTGTGTGTGTGCGTGTGTGTGTGTGAGAGTGGGTGCATGTGTCAGCAGGTGGGAGAGGAGCGGTGATTCATTCAGTGTTGTTTTCTTTTCGAACGAAACTGGTTTTGATGCCCCGAGGGCGTTCAGTCCGCCTCCTGTTGCGTGTTGTAATCTGGGAAGTGGCATTCCTCTCGCAGACATTTTCCAGGGATTCCTCATTACCTTAGGATACAGTGTAATGTTGGGGGGGGGGGGGGGGGGGGTCAAGGACTCTTCCTCCGCTCTCTCATTACCAGGATCGCAGTCCTCAGGCTTTAATAATCTGTTGACACGGGGATCCTGCATCTAGAGTCAGAGGAGGGCTGTTAACTGCGAGCTCCATACAGTAGTTGGCTCCATTTTCTTCTCCTCTCCAAATGCACATCTGTTTGTGAATGATAGTCACTATGTGTTGTCAGGCTAGCCCCTAGTGATTAAGGAGGTGACTAAACCTTAACGGTCTGTCTGTGTGTGACAGCAGCAACAAAAACATGAACATCAATCCAACACAGAGGAAAGTAGGAAAACAAGGTTTGTATGTGGAAAACAGCCCTAAAAGTGTGTATGTTCTTGAGGGTACTGTACACTTATATTCATTTTGACACAGACCACACAGATGGTCATCACAGCTGGCTTAAGGTCGCCTGTTAATCCTCGATTAAATACACAGGCTCATTCCAAAGGATTTGCCCATTTAAATTCACCAGCAGCACATTTTATCCCATGTGATGATTTATGTGTCTTGGGTGCGTTTGTTTTGGTAGGGAGGAGAGGGTCAAACGGCCCGTCCACAGGTCATTCGGGTCCTCGGGCTCAGATTCCCAAGATAGGCTCGTCCCACCTCCCTTTGAATTCTCCCAGCCTGTCCTCGGGAGAGGAGGTCTCTTCACAAAACAGAGGACAGATGCTGTCTAGAGCGGACAGCGTTTGTTTGGCAAGAAAAAAAAGGGCAGTTCACGCTGCAGTCAGAGCACAGTGTTCCTCCATGTTTTGTGTCCTTGGATAGTTTTCAATGTAAATGCCTTGGAAAAAAAGACAAAGAATGTTCTGTATCTATTAAAGTGTTCATTTTTTTTCCATTTAGGGAGTTATATAAGAGGGAAGAATGAATCTTTTGAAGACCAGAGGGGCTCAAGTAAATAAAAAAACTTAGCCTTGTTCATTCAGTGGCGTGTAATCTAGACCTGAAAGAGACTCTCTGATATGTGCTATTAAAGCAGTTGTATTAGCCAGGATGAAACCTAATAATAAGGATGCAGGAATCTTGTTCAGACAAAGATTTTGGGACTTGTAGCATCTTTTTTGAAACATAAGACAAGAAAGCCATGGAGCATCGGGGATTATGCCGCCGCTAAAGCCCTTTCATGCATTCCACCGCCAAATCCAGTCATCCGTGTGCAATTCACTGGTGATGTGAGTAAGAGTTTAACAGGCACTGTAGAAAGCCTCTTCGGCTCCCTGCGGTGCTCTGTAGCAGGCCTAATCCTTACAGCTGACATCCCTGCCAAGGATCCTGACTATTGGTTACTCTGTTCGGTGGAATGCAGGCCACACATACATACAAACTACCGCGGCCTTGATCGAGGAAACACATCACGTGTTTTCCTCAATGAAAGCCTGGATCTCATAAAACCAAATGTCACTGATGTTAGAATTTAAATACTTGATGCATGTTTTTTTTGTTGCTTGATTTTGACCTGTTGTCTTTACCAGAAACTCCAGTCGTGTGGAGACATAGCCCAGCTCACCGCAACCCCTCCCCAGCGAAGAGCCAGATCACTGGACCGCAGGACTTCAGAGTCTGTCATGACTGTGAGTGACCAAACAGATGGCCAAAAATACACCGATGAGGGATGAGAGAGGCTAAAGATCTAATGTTGGTGATTCCAGCTTTCTCTGGATGGATTACTCACTCACTGCTGTTTAGAAGACTACATTTTGATTCATCACTTCCTGTGGATGGAGACGTGACCAACACTAGAATTAAGTTGGGCAAATAGGGCGAATCTAAGGGGTATCAATTAGGGAACATAAGGCTGTGTTCGTACTGGAGGCAATTATGCTCAATTCTGAATTGTGGGTCATGTCTGGTTTTTTAGGTTTATAAGACAGTATAAGACGTGTATTTTTACATAAAAATCTTGCGTAGGGCAGTTATATCTATTTGTAAAATCCTACTTATTGTCTGATGCAAAATTAGTAAAAAAAAGTGTGAATGTGGAAAGAAGAAAGTATCAAGTGTCTTAGTACCCACTCACACTGTCTCTGTTGGTGTTGGGTATGCTGAGTGATGGTTCAGACTTGTTTTATAAAGTATGTAAGTGAAGCCACGCTCTGTGAGCCTTCAGAGTTTGCTGAAACTGGATTGACTAGGAATCATATTTCTCTTAAATATATATGAAGTTTGCTGTTTGAGTCTCGTTGCTTCACAATCCATCTCATCAGTGAAGGGAATGAAGAACCTGGACTGGAGTTAATGTCAATATGCAGGTTTATTCATCACCTAAATGTCCATAGAGGGAGTTCAATGACTATAGGAAGAAACATAGAACCTCTGATGGTGATGCACCAGCCCCAACCGCTGATCCATGTGTTCAGATGGTGCTTTTTTTCTAACATACATATACATATACATATACATATACACACCTATACATATACATATAGCACATCTTCTTCTTTAATATGTCCTCTTAATTTCCCATAAATTCTCATTACTTTCCTATGTATATTCTCTACTGGATGAATTACTTTACCTTTTCTGATCATTCATCGCTTTAGTTTTCTAATGCTTCATTGACATAAATGAGTCTGTATCTTCTTTACAGCCAGATTTACTCAACTTCAAGAAAGGGTGGATGGTCAAATTGGATGAGGAACACCAGGTAAACAATTATCTTTACATTCCTGACTGAAAATGGGTGAAGGTTAGAGTGTTATTTAAATGGTTGCCAGGAATTGTAAATTGTTAACTGTTAGTGACCTCTTACATACCTACCAAATGTCTTCTGCTTCCCTCTAGTGGAAGAAATATTGGTTTGTGCTGTCAACTGATAGTCTGAGATACTACAAGGACTCCATAGCTGAGGAGGTATTTGAATGCTACTGTGCACCCACTCAGGATATGATTCTTTTTTTTTTTTAAATAGAGCATGTTTGTCTGTGCTTCATTCAAGACTTTCAAATGCTTTCTCGTCCCAGGCTTCAGACCTGGAAGGGGACATTGACCTTACCAAGTGTTACAGCGTCTCGGAGTACCAAGTGCAGAGGAACTATGGCTTTCAGATCCACGTAAGGGTTAAATGACCAGCGCGTACACTAAACTGTTCATTCTATGGTCTACTTCCTATTTCTCTGCATTTATCAGAAGGTAAGTTAAATGTTTTTGTCTCATAGACCCAGAAGGGTGCCTACACCTTGTCAGCCATGACTGCAGGGATACGCAGGAACTGGATCCAGGCGCTGATGAAAAATGTACATCCATCCAATGCTCCTGATGTAGCTAGGTAAATTCAACTTCTCTTTTTGATGTATTCCTGTAGGAGAGCTTCATAGTAAAATGGCAATATCTACAGAGATGTAGTTGATATAATTGGGTTTTGAAGT
The DNA here is from genome assembly GCA_034670385.1 of Hoplostethus mediterraneus. NCBI lineage: Eukaryota > Metazoa > Chordata > Actinopteri > Trachichthyiformes > Trachichthyidae > Hoplostethus > Hoplostethus mediterraneus. The sequence continues at coordinate 278,498 of JAXDDW010000163.1, read as the reverse complement.
TTGGGTTCTCCTATTCTCCTATTCCCATTCTTCTCATCATGCCCTTGTGTTGTGATACAGTTTGCCAGGACACCATATTCCCTGCAGCCCACCTGAAGCCCTCCCCAAGCCAGATGTGACTCAGGACTCCTCCTCCACTGAAGTCCCCTCAGAGAGAAACCAGGGCCCCAAACCCAGGAGTGTTATCGAAAGACGTCGGGAGGGACGCTACAAGACCTTTGACTGGGCTGGGTTTCGGCCTTCGACCAAGCCCACGCTGGAGCTAGATGTTCAGAGGCCTGCGGGTCTATGCTCGTTGGAGTTGGGGGACCTGGAGAGAAAGAAAAGGCGAGAAGAAAGGAGGAGGAGGTATGAGAGCATGCTGGGCTTCCCTCTGGCCTGGGAGGTGATTGGAGATCGGAGCGCAGCAGAAGGCAGTGCCAGGGCATCGAGTCCCCAGTCACAGCAGAAAGTGGAAGAGGAAATCGAGCAGTGCTGGCTGCAGGTGGAGAGAACTGTCTTCAGGCTGGAGAAGACAGTGCCACTCTATGCTGAGGTCCAGGCCAAAGACACAGTGGAGCTGGAGAGGCTGCTGGACAGCTACAGGAAGGGGGTGAGTAGTGTTGACTAGGGTTTGACCAATACCGGTATTTTCAGACTGAAGTTGCCGATAGCCTATATTTTGTCCCAATTATCTTTTAAATTTGTTTAAGTTTCTCCCATACTTCTTTGAAAAGCCTGTGAAACATCAGTTAGACCATCATGTGATTTTAAAACTCTCCAGGGAAACCCAGACTAGTGAAAATTATTTTTCGTGGCTTGTACCCACCGCACCTACTCAGTGGCAGGGAAAACTCTTGGATACATTAAGCCAGGCGAAAACATGACTGGCTGATATCTGATATTTAATGAAAGGCAAGTATCGACCTTTACTTTGGAGTTTAAAGTTTACTTTGAGACTGAAGATCCCATGGGGTAGCTTCTCCTGTCTCTGTAGTGTCAGGCACCTTGGTGAACAAGTACACCTCCTGGTCAGGCAACCATGGTTACACACAACTGTTTCATTATTGTAGCTACAAACTTAGGACATGAGAGGCCCTTATAGTAACTGGTTGCATTTGTGTTGTTGAAGGTTGAGGATCTGAAAGCCCAGTTGGCAGAGTCGGACCATCGCAGACTAGAGCCCGAAGCTCAGTTGAGTACAGCAGGATATCTTCAACAGCAAGTCTGCCCACCGGTAAAGCAAGACAGAATTTTTGGCTTCATGTACTTTTGATTGTTCGTTTGTTTTTGTTATGGGAACTATCGTGCTGTGATAGTTTGTGATCATTCTGATTACTCCCCATGCCTTAACATATGCTAGCTAATCCTGCTTTCCCTTTTTCTCTTTTCCCTTTCCTAAGCTTGACCCCCTACTAGGTTCTGAAGCGGATTTTGGTCCATTGGCGACAAATGAAAAGCCATTCAACAGTCACACACAGAGCCTGAGAGATATGTACAGAGAGACCCGAGAGCTCCTGCAGCAGCAGAACATGATAAGGCAGAGCATGCAACAACAGCTTGGCCTTGCGTTGTCTTCATCAGCACCTCAGCACCCCCCTGAATATCAGACACCCAGCATCTGGCTGCATGATACTGAGGGCAACCTGCAAGAACTGGGAGATTTGCTCCCTGACTGCCCTATGACAATACCTACACATTTACTGTCACCTGACTTAGACAGACAAAACTCATTGCTTCAAAGTGAAGGTGAAACCAGAGAGCCAAACTTGGACAGTACAACAACTGACCAGCAGAACCAGCAGGACAGAGAAGTCCATCAGCGGGTTTCTAGTTCAGAAACACAAAGAAATAGCAGCGAATGGAGTACAGGTTCACTGATTATGGAGGAGACTGGGGAGGGAGACCATGACTCTCTGAACAGCTGTGACTCACCAAGCTGTGTTGAGGAGGATATGCTTCCAGACCAGGCTATGGTGAGGACGCTTTCCCAAGAAGTGGAGCTCCTCACCAGCCAGAACGAGGCCCTCAACCAGCGCAACCAGGAGATGCTAAACCAACTGACAGAGGCGGACCGGGAAATAGAAAGGCTGAAAGCGGAGCTGATCAGCAGGTACAGTGAACCGAGCCAGACCAGGATAGAAGGTCTGGAGGGGGAGCTGAGCATGAGGGACCAGCAGCTCCTCGAGGCCCAGTTGCTTGTCGAGAAATGTCTGAGGGACACAGAGACACAACTACAGCTGAGAGAGGCCACTCTGCAGGGCCTGGAGATACCGGCAGAAACAGAGGAGGCAGGAGACGAGAAAGCCGACACACCGCACTATGTTAAGAAAGCAGAGGGATACTTGCTCCGGTGTTTTGAGGCCACCGAGGCCAAGCTGATAGAGCTTGAGAGGGAGCTTTACCAATCAGAACTGGCCTGCAGGGAGCTCCAGGCCCGCAACACTGAGCTGAGGGAGGTCGAGAGGCTTTACGGTCAGACAGCTGCAGAGGCAGAGGCTGACATCAGGAGGCTGAATCAAGAGTTAGAGAACGAAAGGCTGAAAGAGGCAAATAAATTGCCAGGCAGTAACGTGTCGGTTTCAGGTGAGGAAAGAACCCAGCAAGTGGTAGAGGGGATGGTAATGAGGTTGAAAGTGTTAGTAACATTACTGGAGGTGATGGACAGGTTGGATATGGGAGCGATAAAGAGGTCAATAGAAAGTGAGCATGAGGGAGAGAAACCTACGGTGGTCAGCCAGCTTAGGTGGGAGGAAGAGTTTTGGGGAGCACTGCTGAGTGAATTGAAAGCCAGCCCCTCCCAGCTGAATGAGGAGAAAACCATGGAAGTGCTTCTGGTAGAACATATGGTGATGGAGAAGCAAATGCTGCTCTTAGCCCATGCTCTACTTTCTGAGAGAGGTTCATGCATTGGGAGGGACGTTTTGGGGGAGGTATGTGAGAGCAAGCCTTTGAAAGACCTCGATATTATTGGGAATATTGCAAGTGTAACAGTATCGGAAAACAAAGAGATGGATGACAATAGTGGGATATTGGATAAGGATAAGGATAAAAGCATCAAGAGACATTTTACAGAGATCACGCAGATGAAAATGTCTTTGCTGGACCACGTTGCCTCCTCTGCCAATGACAAATTGCAGTTCGCCACTCACAGGCTTTGTGATTTTCACGTTTCGGGGCATCCCTGGTCAGGTTTCATTCACTCTGCGGCAACCGAAGCATTGTACTGCTGTCACATAAGTAGGCTTCATTCGGCACACCGGAGGGAACTTGAAGAAACCAAACAAAGACTGCTCGCCTCTTCTCTCGTCTGCAGCAACTGTGCTGACCTGATGAATGAAAACAAGGGGCTGAGGGAAAGATTGTCAAGCCTAGAAAAACAGAGCATTCCCTCAGTGGGCGCTGAGATGTCCGAGCTTGGCCAGATGGAGCACACTTACCTACAGGACATAGACAATGAGCTGCAGGTGGCGGACACCACACATGTATGGCTTGCAGATGAAACGGAGGACCTAAAACAGGAGAGCACTGCTCAAGAAAACGTACAGATACTCGAAACACCGGAGGAGATGGTTGAAGGAGACTCGGAAATCCCTGTTCCAAGCGCTGAGGGTGAGAGGGGGATCCGGGATGAAGACACTGAGGCAACTGATGCGTCCCATAAGGAAACAGATCTGAGCTTTGAGCTGGAGGAGCTTGTATCGCTGAGAAGAAGAGTGAAGGACCTGGAGGAGCAACTGTCTGCCATAGCAGAGCAGATGAAAGGGGACCTTGATGGAAGGATGAGTTCTGTTCAGCTGCAGCATGAGAAGGAAATGGAAAAGCTTAAGGTAGGAAGTGCTAGGGTTCCGCCGATGTGGGTTTTTGAAGGCCGATATTGATACGTTTGGATCGAAGCTTGAAACCCAGGATAATAAGAGTGTACTTTTGTGCTACCCACTTCAAAACACGCTGTAACAATACGACTTGTGCTGCCAAGTGTGTTGTCGTCATGTATTGCTGTTTTTAATAGTACGCTAATGTTATTTATGTCATGCATACGTAGAATTTGTTTTCTAAATTTGCAACATATTGTCTGCAAAAAATACTGAGGGATTCTCACTTTAAGTTACTCGTAATCACAAAAAAAGTAATCCGAGTACTCTGTTACAAAGTGAAGTGTTACCCCAACACGCAACAGTTACACAATAAATATGTAATCAAACACACTCAGACTGACCGATATCTGAGAATAAAACTCCAATATCAGCAAACTGATATCAGTGTAACAATGACAGTACCTATTTAGCTTCAACATTTGGATGGCCAAACATGAACAACACCACTCATATAACCTTGTGTCTGCTTCCAGGCCACATGTGAGCGTGGATTTGCCGCCGTGGAGGAGTGTCATCAGAAGGTCCTCGGGGAGCTGCAGCGCCGACACCAGCAGGAAGTAGAGCACCTCCTGGTGGACAGGGACAGACTGCTGGAGGAGGAGACCGCCGCTACCGCCACTGGTGAGGGAGGCTGATGTGTGTGTGTGGTTAGAGCAGAGAGAGAGGAGATGGAAAAGAAATGGAATGTCTTTACAGTAGGGTTGGGCTGATATATTGATTTGCCAATATTGGCCTGTCACATATCGGCTAGCCAGTGTCGCCCACCGCCGGTATGATGGATACAATTCAGTTTGTTTAGTCAAGTCAAGTCAAGTCAGGTTTATTTATAAAGCACATTTAAAAACAACAAAGTTGACCAAAGTGCTGTACAAAGCCTAATAACTAATAACAAATTAAAATTACGATAAAGCAGGCATACAAAGATCAGTACATATAAGAGACATATACACTATATACAAGCAGCTCAAAACCAGTAGGAAGATTCAAACGCTAGTGAGTAGAAGTATGTTTTTAACCGAGATTTGAAAGAATCGACAGATGGGGTGAATCTGATGGAGGAGGGAAGGCTATTCCATAGTCTAGGGGCTGTAACTGCGAACGAGCAGTCGCCTCTGAGTTTGAGTTTTGATCGCGGGACGGCCAGGACGCCCATGTCAGAGGACCTGAGAGACCTGGAGGTAGTGTAAGGGCTTAGGAGGTCTGTGATATAGGGGGGTGCCAGTTGGTTCAGGGCTTTAAAAATGAACAGCAGGACCTTGAAGTCAATTCTATAACAAACTGGAAGCCAGTGAAGAGAGGCCAAGACTGGGGAGATATGGTCTCTCTTTTTGGAACCAGTCAGATGCCTGGCCGCAGCATTTTGGACCAGCTGCAGGCGGGATATGGACGACTGGCTGATCCCAGTATATAGGGAATTTAATTACATTAATAATAAAATTGAGTTAATACTACATTGGTTGTCTATGGGAATCCCATAAGCTGAACTGATTATTGTTATTATTATTATTATTATTATTATTATTATTATTATTATTATTATTATTATTATCACATTGGCAATCCTTGTAATGGACTTTTGGACTAATTTTGGCATAAAAATGGTCTTTCTCTCGTCTCAGCAATTGAAGCCATCAAGAACGCGCATCGTCTGGAGCTGGAGAGGGAAGTACAGAGGAGATGCCAATCAACGAACAGCACAGGAAACACGGACCTGGAAGACATATGCCGGCAACACAGGTAAATCTGCTTCATAAAATGATTTCCCAGCTATTCTCACCCTCATGGCTTCCATCACCCAGCTTAATGCCACCTGCTGTTTTTTTTTACGGTTAATTCAGTCAGAATTGGACATTGAAAAAGTGTGTGTGTGTGTGTGTGTGTGTGTGTGTGTGTGTGTGTGTGTGTGTGTGAAGCGAGGAGCTGGCCTCCTGTCAGAGGGAGCTGGAGGTTTTGTCCCAGCAGTACGCTCTCAGGTGCCTGGAGAATGGACATCTTGCCCAGGCGCTGGATGCAGAGAGGAAGGCTTTGTGCCAATGCCAGCAGGAAAACCAGGACCTGAGGACCCGAAACCAGGTGAGAGTGTAGATACGCGCTCTTTAATGTGCTCTTATGCTGTTGTGCACCAACTCAAACTGGCTTATTCTACATTTTTCATGGTTTTGATTACCCTGAATAGTACCAGCCCATCTGTTCCATCCATCACAGTAGCCATTTTAAAAGTGTTACAATGTAATTTCCTGGTGTCCTTTTTATTTTACTGCCCATTTATAGTTTCAGAACTTTCTTTGGCTATGTTCAAACAGAAGTATTTTGCCAGGTTCTTGTTTCATTATTTTGGTTTTTAAATTGATCTTCCAATTGATATTCCAGGTAGCATTAGTATTAGTCTTAACTTGTTCTAGAAGCCTGCAGATTCCCTGATCGGTGTTTGCAAATTGAAGCCTAAGTGTTGTATTGTTGCCTTGTCCAGGAGCTAAGCGGTCACCTGGCTGCAGAGATCACCAGACTGTGTTTTCTGGCCAAGCAGGACGCCCTCCCACTCAGTCAGGGAATGGATGTCTATGAAATGGAGGTAAGTCTATCTGTTCCCTCTTCTTCATCTGGACAGAAGCTGCAATGATATTTGAAGAGCCGTGCTGTCTGGTGGTGGGGAGAGAATAGGAGGATTTATTATCCTCATAAATCTGTCAAGGAAACCCTTCATAGACCAGTTAAAGCTGCACTAGGCAACTTCACGTGTTGGCGGGTCCGAGACATAACTGTTACAAAAATGTGATGCTTTATACCAAAGATACCAAAGGAGTGAGACAGTTGGTGAGGAGTGAGAAGTGAGAACGCTGGTGAGTCCAGCCATCTCTGGACGAGTTTGTTTTTCACTCTAAAGTTATGATTTGTCACTTCCTGTGTGTGGAGAAGTGAACCATACCGACAAATTTAATTTGGGCATATAGGGTGAATCTAGGACGTCTAAATTAGGGCTCTGTTGCAGCCCCACTTTGTGATTTAGCCTAGTAAAACAGGTGCATTTTTACATACAGATCTTACCTAGTGCAGCTTTAAATGCATTTGGACCACTAGATGTCACCCAAGGCAACACCACTGTGCAGCATCAACCTTCTAAAAAATAAAAAAAACGCCATCATATGTTCCATCAACATGAAGGCGTTTGAATCTATACCTAGGCAATGGTGAAGAACGTACCGTTGATCTGAAGTCTAATTTTCAGATCACCCTGCGAGTCAAAGAGTCCGAGGTTCAGTGTCTGAAGCAGGAGATCGCCTCCCTCAAGGACGAGCTGCAGTCGGCCCAAAGGGTGAGTCACACAGCCGAAAAACAACAATAATAATAATAATAATAATAATAATAACCTGTGAAGCAGACGTGCCTGTCAGCTCCAATAAGCGATCTCTGTCACCGTATAGGATAAGAGGAGCGCAACCAAGAAGTACAAGGACATCCACGCAGAGCTGGGTGTCACAAGGGCCAAAGCAGAGGGAGACGTGGGTCGACTCAGAGAGAACCTGAGGCTGGCCCACCAGGCTCTGATGGAAACTTCACCCTGAAACACACTTTCACATCCAGGGAAGATTGCATGTGCGATAGCTTCTCCCTCGCATATGATCACATCACAGTGCCACAAGGGACTTGTTTGAGAGGAGAGAATGATGCGCCCAATGTTAGCCTATACATAACGCTGATAAATTAATGGAGTTTGTAATTTGGATTATTTGCTTTGGGTACTGGCTATTTGAGAGAAAACTGTAAGCAACAAAAATGGTTAATCAGAAAGAATTAAAAAATACTAATTATTGACTCACCTTTCAGACATTTTTGCCACAGAAGAGACATTTGCTTCAGAAATCATAACTGTAAAACTGTTATTTTACATATAAAATATCTAGTTTTCCTTCCTTTCATCATCTTCCCTAACAGTGATACATGTGTTGTTATCAAATTCATGTTCAGTTCTTTTATGTATATTGCTTCTTCTTTTTTAAATTTAATGTGTTTTAGACGTTTCTGGTAACCAATAACTTTACACAAACTAATTTATTGTTTGTATAATACAATGTTATTCTTTTGAGTGGATTTTTTTTTATTAAATGGAAATTGGGACATTATTGTTTTCTAAGCTTTTATGTTCTCTTTCGTCACGCTACAGGTTTCTGCCCTACATTAGGCAACCGCATGGTTGCCAGGTTTTAAAACTGCATTCACGTTTTTGGGGGCCTTATTTAAACACTTGACGTGTCAAGGAATCATAATGGAACCAAATTCCGTATTGATCCGGGTAACAGTCAGTACATCCAAGGGAAAACCTTATGCACGATCAAGTCATTTAGATATCTTGTAGCGAAATAACATTCAGGTAACCCTTGTATTCAGCTAGCAAAGGTCTGCTCCACCCTCTGGCGGAGGAAGATAAATAACCCTGAAGAATAAAGATGACTTCCGATCACCCCTTACAAAATAAAAGCCCTAATCGACGAACGTTTTGCACCGGTTTTTTTAGGAGTTTCAGGTGACATAACGTGCCCCCTGGAGGCCATATTGGCTGAGAACAGCTGCTGCCTCAACCGAGGAGGTTTTATAGAAGATCTCAACAACGGTATGCAATAATGGTACTTCCTGTGCTATTGTGATTGGAACTGATCATTTCGCCACTGATACATTGATCAATTTTGTGTTCACATAATGTCAGCTTGTCAGTTAGCTAGCTAACCACAGTATCTGGTCAGCTAATGTTAACTATCACAGTATTGTTTATTTCTTGCTTTTTCTTATGGCACTCTATTGTTTGCACAGTTGTTTTTTTGCACTATATTGTCTATTCTATTCTGTTTTTCTATTGTTGTGAGCTGCCATAACACGTGAATTTCCCCACGGCGGGATCAATAAAGTCTATCTTATCTTATCTTATTGTTATTAACGCATCTGATTTGCGCAAAAGCAAATAGTATAATAGTAATAGTATTTTCATGTTAACATTTAACATTACTAGCTTTGCTAAATTCGCTTTCTGGCTAATTAGATGACAAACAACTGTTTGTTCAGGTTACTTGAGCTGACTTGTAGCACTTTGGACTCCAAAGTTTGGAATAGAGACTATAGGGCTAAATTAAAGACAAGACTACTAGACTACTCAATTTGGAAACTATTCTACCTTATCAGACTCATCATTTTTACTTAAAACGTTACTAAATAGACCTAGATGGGCAGCAATTATAGATAGCAATTTTGAGATAGCTCTCTTTTTATAGGCTGGTTGTTATATATTTTGGACCTCCATGGTCGTGGTGTTAGGAGATGCTTGGTTGCGAGGAGATTTATGAGACTCAAGTGCAAAAGCCTGTCGAAGCTTTTAAATTGAAGACAAATTGCTTACTTCCGGTCTTATCCTACCTAGTCCCGGGATTACTTTACGCTGCTAGGAAGAGGGCACACATGATGATAACTTCAAAATAGCATGAGTATGGGTTGTTATTTATTGCTACACGTCGGGAACATGTTTATCGCCCCGACCGCTGAGTTGCACGTCGTCTATATTTGGAAACGGCTTGGCTTGCTAGCGTGCTAGGATGAAGTCCGGCTGTCGCTGCTTTTGTTTACATCCAGTCTTGATGGGCCTGGAGAGGTGAGGTAAGCTAGCTAACGCAGCTACCCGAGTTGTTTGCACTCTCAGCACTGGAGTCGACCACCAAAAACTGCTGGCACCGTAGGGGTAAGAATATTACTCGTTTAAGTTTTTAAATCCGAATTAGATGTGCAGCACTTCCTAGTTCTCATTTATACCTCAAGTTAAACTTTCTATTACAATCTGGGCTGCGTGATGTTAAGCACTGGTTATAAAATGTTGTCCATTATGGTTATGTTTTGGGTTTTTTTGTTTCCTGCAGTGATGGAAGTGTCCTCTCAGGACCCATCTCCCATGGCTATGGATCTGTCAAAGGGCTACTCAGTCAATACCCTGACCTGTAGCCACACTGAAGCCATGGATCTGGCGAAGAAGCCAGAGTGGTACCACAGACGCCCGGCGAGCTGCAGCACAGAGGTCAGTCCCCCTAACAGGACCAGATGCAGAGCTGCGTCCTCCTACACCTCGCTGTCCAGCCGGATAATGGACGGTGGCATCGGAGACGCCGGCAGACCCGTCCACTGCAGAGACATGGAGCAGGGCCCCGAAACACTGGGAAGCTACATGAATTCGACGTTAGCCCAAGGGCTGGGGCTTTACCACGAAGGAGTTCACGGCAACCTGTGGCATCCGGGCTTTTACGGGCCCGAGCAAACGGACGGTCCAATTCCCGAAAGCAGCGGCGGAGAGGAGAGTGACAGCGGCTCTGACGTCATTTTCCTTGTTTCCACGACTAAGGATTCCCTCTTATGTAGTTCTTTAAGCCAAGAAAGCGCTAGCCCTATCGTGGAGCCTCTGTCCCCAGCAGCTCTCTCACTGGATGAGGGGAGAGGTTGTTATCTCCTACCTCAGCCTCTGAGCTCCCCCAGTCCCGACAGCACATACTCAGAGGACTCCTCAGACAGCTCGGTGGACATACCCGTACATCACACCAGGCCCATAGTGCTCCTGTCAGACCTAAGTGGTGTTTATGGCAACGCCGGCGAATCTCCAGTGGATATTTCAAGTGACGACAGCGACGTCATCGAGGTTTCAGTCACCGATCGCAAAGTTCCTCGTAAGAAAAATCTGGTAGAAGAGACACGCCTTCAAAACGAGAGTGATGCATCTCGACCGGGAGAACTGCGACGCAGTCCCAGAATTCGGAAGCCCGCTGTATCAACGCCTGAAATCACCCACAGTGTCTCCCGGCACAGTTTGAGGAGACAAGTCAAAAGTGGCAAGTTAGGTTTATATAATGAAGGTTATGATTCAGATGACATGTTTGAGTCCACAGGGAGGTTGTCGAGTTCAGAGGAAGAGCCCAACATCACGCAAAGAGTGAGCAGTAATTCAGAGGACTCCGATATTGACACGGACAGTAAGGGTCCCTCTAAATCCCCACGGAGCGAGTCATCCGACGCCCAACAATCGCACCCCAAAGCCTCCTACCGGAAACGCAAAAAGCCCCTTGCCTTTTGTAAGAGGAAAAGGGTAAGGACCCAGCAGAAACCCCGCCAGAGAACACCCGCGGAGCAGTGCCCGAAGGTCTCAGCAGGCAGGAAGGCGGCAGTAAAGAAAAGCACCGCCACGAGGCGGAGGCGGAAAAAGCGCGCCCAGACCGGTCCGTCTGCTTTGTTCTCCCCCCGAGAGCCAGAAATCAAGCTGAAATACGCACACATAAAAGAGGAGAAGAAGGACAAGTCGGACAGCTTTCGCCCTTTTGTCCGTATGGAACAGAAGGTGTGCACTGTTGTCAACTACCCAGAGGAGGAAGTGCTCGCGAGGTGTGGCAGAGGGCGGCATCGGGCAGCCGCTGGGTCCCTGTCTGGATTTGTTCCCAAGACGTCTTGTTTCCAGCTGGGTCGACTCGGATCAGAAAGTAAGAAGGTGACCACGCAGGCCTGCTGCCTGTGTGGTCAGACTGCCAACGCCATGGGCCTCGGGGACCTTCACGGCCCGTATTATCCCACCGGGCCACCTCCAGATTGCACAGCGCTGCCTCCAGATGACAGGAAACACAGGCCACTCTGCAACAGCCACGCCGCGAAAACTGCAGATGACTGTTGCGGCTGCGACGGCGCCGTCGCGCCCTCTGTCAAATGTTCGCTTGAGGTCGACGGCCACGGTCTCCCAGAGGCGCCTCTTTGCCCAGACGAGCGCTGGATCCACGAGGACTGCGGCATCTGGTCCACCGGCATTTTCCTGGTGAAAGCAAAGTTGTACGGGTTAGGGGAGGCGGCGAGGCTTGCACAGGAAACGGTGAGTGATGGAGACCCGTCTCCCTGAAAAAAAAACACGTTGTTGTTGTTGTTGTTGTTGGTGTGGTGTGGTGTGTGTGTGTGTGTGTATGTAAACCCTGTCTATGCCTCAGATTCTTTATTGTGAGCATGTGACGGTCTAATATTGGTTTTGGTGCGTGTGCGTTCCTCCTTTTCAGGTTTGCTCGACGTGCTGTCAAACGGGTGCGATAATGGGTTGTTTCCAGAAGGGCTGTCCCAGAAATTACCACTACAGATGTGCCATCCAGTCAGGTACAGTAAAAAAAACAGAATATATCTCCACCATGCACTTCCATTACGATGTTAAAACGATGGATCTGGTGAGGGTGAGATGACGGCTTGTTTTTTTGCATTTTCAGGCTGCGTCCTAAACGATGACAACTTCTCGATGAGGTGTCCGGAGCACAAGGTAATGGTAAAGACTTTTTGTGTTTGTTTTTTTTTTGTTACTCCTTGGGTGAAATGAGCATATTCCCAGTGACGTGTGTTTTGTGTCCGACCAGAACAAACCCTTTCCAAGTGTGAACAGACAATACAGGAGATGACAGGAAGGCCGTTTGAGGCCACGGGAGGTATGGCACACTTACAAGATCATTTTGAATCAATACACCAGTAGAAATAAAAAAAAACATTACCCTCATAAACTTTCTGCCTTTACCTCAGGTGTGTGTGTGTGTGTCTTCTGGATCGGACTCCGTTTGGACGTGCTGAATTTCAGACATTGGGACGATCCGTGGATCTCCTCAGGGTACAAACGTGTGACTTGCTTGATTTCACCTCTGCTGATTATTAGTCCGCTAGTTAAGGCCAGCGTGTTTGCCCAAGCAAACCTTTCCGGTAAGATTTCACTCATCACGAACGAACACGAAGCCGGGGAAGGGATCCGGGGGGCGTTTCAGGATGTGGAATAAGACTTTGTTTTTCTCTATTTCTGCTGTTGTAGGTCTTCAGTACAGGCAGTTACACCAATTGGACTGACAAACTGAGCCAGGAGGTGTGTGTATGCGTGCGTGCGTGTGTGTGTGTGTGTGTGTGTGTGTGTGTGTGTGTGTGTGTGTGTGCGCGTGCGTGTGCGTGCGTGTGTGTGTGTCCTCTCGTTTAATATCCACACTTGGACTAGCCACGTAACAAATACCATTCACTATGTGAACATAGTAAATCTACAGTGGTTGTACTGCGCTTTACGGATATGTTGTATAGAAAAAAAAACTCCATTACAGGGCTCCTTGGATATGTTTTGTTTTCTACTGGTTTCTACTAGATTTCTATTATTGTTCAGTCGTCATATAGCCTAACCCCCATTTCAATAGCTTGCATGCACGGTCTATGTCTGTTTACCACGATGCACTTTATAATGTTTGATCAAATCAGTTGCTATTTGTGTCTGTCTAATATTTATAGAGTTTCAGTCCTTTTCTTTGTACTAATGTAATTTATGGAAATAAACTGAATTTAAAGCTGCACTAGGAAAGATTTTTATGTCTAATCACAAAGTGGGGCTGTTCCATCCACACTAATTGCAACCCTGTGAATTCACCCTGTTCGCCAAAGAATCCAAACTGCCTCCTGATATTCAACACTAAATCATGTTTGTATGGCTTCTATATGGTGAAACCTGTCAATACTCGACATCAATTCAGGTTTGCAGGTATAATTTCAGCCCCCTGCTTTTACAGACACCCCCCCCCCCCCCTCCTCCTTTCACTCATGGGCTTTTCTTCTGGGCGGAGACAGGCTGAGACGACCATTTACGGGACTGATGTGAAAGACATTCAACGTAATCAGTTAAATGCATTGATTGGGTTCAGTAAGGGTCTTTGGTGGTTTTGTTCACGCTTTCTTTTTTTTTTATAAATCTGAAGCACACAAAGATAATTCTGAATGTTATCTTGTTAAATAAAAGTCTAAAAAGAATGTAACCCTTGTCTTTCTCCTGAAATAGAAACAATGATTTAGAATTTTTTTTAAATTTAAATTTTACATTTTCTGTTTTGGTCATTCAATATGTCCGCCACCATCTTTTTTTTTTTTTTTTTTTCTGATGCAAGAAAACCACCGTGGCTTGGTTTACAATAAAATATCCATCTTCAGTCATTTAGTCTCGTATTCAGTCTAAAAATACCGCCCCCCAACCACTTATTTCCAATGCGGTTTCACTTGTTTCAGTCATTTTGTAAAATCACTTGTCAAGAAAATTGAAACAAGTCTATTTGAAGGAAAATCTCACCCCATTGGCAGTTTTTTTTTTCAGTGTTAAGTAGCAGGTTTCTGACTGAACGTCGTTCCTCTCCTTACATAACTACTGTTGAGGCAGCCCTGAGCAAGGCATTTAACCTTAAACTGCTCCAGTGGAGCTGCTCAGTGTCCTGCAGTTGAAGACTGTGGCTGTACTGGCAGATGTGTGAATGTGAAGCAGGGCGTGAGCACGGTGCCCTGAAGAAATAATGTATTTTTTGTTTTGTTTTTTTAAATGAACTTCTGTAAAATGTAAGTTGAGTCTGGGAGCGGGTTAATCTATGTCTGAGAAGCAGATTGCCAGTTTTGAAATACGCAAAAGTCCCACACAGCTGTTTGTCATTTTAGTATTTTGAGAATACCGAGGGCCGTGTGATGACGAGATGCAAAGCAATTAATAGCTCAACATATATTAGCAACCCGTTCACTCCTAACTCTGCACTGGAGTCACGGGTCTGTTTCGGTCGGGAGCGCGAGGAGGATGTTTCTCACCTCGTTGAACTCAGAATAGACTCCCTGCTTCCCGCCTGCTGAAATAGCCCGAAGGTGCGACGGCGTATTCCATCGCCACGGCAGAGGAGCATCTTTTCACTTGTTCCTGCAGCTGCCGCAAAGTGTATTTTCAGCTGCACTCCGCACGTGTTACCTGGCGGAGAGAGAGAGAGGCGCTTGTTGTCTCGACCTGTTTTTAAGACACTAAATCAAAAGTGTTTAAGCAGGAAGTTGGAGTGCAATTCATCTTTCCCAACAAGTTCTAGTCTACAGGGCCAGTCTGAACTGAGGCTGTTCAACATCACTGTCTCATTACAGTGTTTCTGCCTGCAGCCACACCTCGTTTATTCCTCCCCCCTGTAGTTACTGCTCTTCCTTCCTTTTTATTCTCTTTCGCCGTTTACCTTATCTGCGGTTCTCAGTGTCTGCCCCCCCCCCCCCCCCCCACTCCCCTTGTCTAAACGTACGCCATGCTCAGGGCACAGTCTTATCTACGCCTCCAGCCCCGACAGGCTCTTTCTGATCGCAATCCCTCTCGCTATCTCTGCAGCACAGCTCTTTTTTTTTTTTGTATGTGCAGATCGTTCGCCGCAGCCTCTTCCGTACTCCCGGAAAAGCTACCCAAGGTGCTGCTGCCAGCCCGATGCCGAATCTGACGGCAGACAAATTTGCAAATAACCTGCAGGTTTCTATTCGGGGGGGGGGGGGAAAAAGAAAAAAAGTGCCTTCCTGCCCCCGGGGGAAGTTTCGTTGCATAATTCAGTGCAAGCTGCAGATCAGACTCCATAGCTTCAAATCATGTTAGTAAGCCGACTGCAGATCAGTGACATAGTTTAGTGCCCTGTACTGTGTCAGCGGAATAAATCATCTTGACAGCATGAAACCAGAACCGCTTTCCCACCCTGTTTTCACAGATTGGCATATGTTCCTGCAGCTCTGCACAAATCAGTGCTGCTTTGCATTGAGTCGGTGGTCCCTTCTGGGAAAAGATGCTCTCTCCACTGGGCCCAGTGTTAAAACGACCTTGTTATGTCATTGGCTTGAGGAGCTATGGATGGTCACGGTTGTTGTTGTGCTTCTACTTTTTCTCGCTTTTCTCCATCTTTACAATCTTTGATCTGCCATCTCTTGATGTCCTGATTTGGCGGGCTGTTGTTGTCTTCCGTACTAACCTACTTCCACATCCGTCGGCGGAGACGGCTCTTGGTGGAGCTCCTCGACCTATTCTCACCACAGCCACATCGCTTTTCTCAGCTCGGTGACCTCTATAAAGAAGCAAATCCCCGACGTTGAAACGATTCTCACACCTGAACATGTTTCAGTCAAGGAACAAGGAAGGGATTAGGACTTTGTAAGTCCTTGTAAATAACCCTACTGATCATGAGGAAACTGAAATGAACAGCCAACCAGAGGCCATTTCACCATTGCCTGTCTTGTATCACCTTCTTTTCATTCTCTTCCCTGTCAGATTTTTGTATTTTTATTTTTTTACTCACTGAAGTGCCTGCGCTGTACATGGACAGAGCTTATGTAAATACCGAACCATCCCTTCTGCTGCCTTCCCTCTGCCAGCATTGGATGTATAGAGTAAACATGAGATCAGTTGAGCGCAGCGCTCTGCAATAATTGCTATGCTGAACGTGCAACGTCTGCCTTTGGTTACTGCATGTTTAGACACTGGCTGGCCCTTCTTCTTTGTCATCACTCTGAAAATAAGCCATGTATGTGTGTTGTTCTGTACTGCACTGAGGGAGAAGGTTGTTAGCTGCGGGTGGCTGCTGGCTTAACAATGATTTTTGTGTTACACTGTAAGATATGGGTTTTTTCTGTACTGTAACAACAAAATTGGCCCGTCTCACCTGGGTGGGTGTGTTATGTAATCGTTTTTTTAAAAAGTACTCTCTGTTCATTACAGCCAGAAAAATGCCTCAGTGTTTTCAGAGCTTTGTGAGGCATCAGGACCTTTTTATTGCGTGGAAGTGAATGGGCCTCATTCACAAAACGTGCGTACGATCAGATTTGATCGTATAACTTTAGTACAACATAGTCAGATTCATCATTTAGTTCGTATCTGAATTTGTTTGTTTGGTACGATCGAATCCTACTAGTGCTTGGAAACATGCGAAAATGTGTTTGTGTGTTTGGAAACATGTGGGAAGGCTCTTAGCACGGCTTATTCTTTATGAAAAATCCATTAGAGTAGTACCAAACCTCAACAACAACAAGATGTTTCAGTTGCCTTGTAGAAAATAAAGACCTAATAGGCTGAAATGGCGTATTTGCTGAACTGTCCATAAGATTATCCAACTTGTAATGGGTTGATCACATGGACTGGACGCCTTACAAATACAATAACATAGTTCTACCATTGATGAAGATTTGATCTGTGTCCAACTCCAATGCCGACTGGACACCCAACAGTGAGGTCTCCTCTTATTGATTGATCCTCTTATCCATGTCGATGTCAGTGCGCTGCTGTCCTCCCGTGGCTGATAATACGTGTCTACTTCTCCGTATACTTTTTTGCAATCTAGTTTCATGTCGAACCATTTATTTTTTTACCTCAGCAACGGTGTGTGTTTCTGCTGAAACATCATTGACAGCGTTAATAATGTCTTGCCATGCTTTACTTTTATCAGTTCTTGTGACTCCGCTGCTGATGCTTCTGAAAACTTTTTCTGAAAACGTTTTTTTCTCATGTGCGCAAGACTTTCATTTCGGACTCCACCAAGTTCCTCTTGTACCTGTTTTCCCTGGTTTACTTGCACACGACCCTTCAGTCTGCAGCCTTTTAGGATGTTGAACAGCGTTTACCTGCAAACCGACTTCAACAGGCACCCGCATCCAATTTACGCACGATTGGCATTCATCAAATATACACCTGTTCTACAAACAAATTGAGGTTTCCCGCACGTTTCATGAATTCCACGTTTGTGTTTTCGTATGGACACAAATGCAACAAATTTACGAATAATTTATGAAAAAATTTGTGAATGAGGCCCGTTGTGTTGAGGACGACGATGTCCAGGGGGCTGTTCCACGAAGCAGGCTTAGAAAAGCGGCGATTAACCTTGCAAGCCTGGTTTGAATTAACCTAACAAATCAATCGGGGCTAAAGCGGTTCCACGAAGCCCAAGTCAAGCTACCGTGATCTGGCTAAACCGAGCCAGGCTCAAGCAATACAGATAATTGCGTGTGCACATTTATACACAGTTTACTATTATTAAATTATTTAACAGCCCGAGAGGTCGATCATAGATCTGATCGATTCATCATGGCGAAAAATGACGGTAAAGACAGAGCCGCAATGTTCATGGCCACTGAACAGCGACTTTTAGTGGAGGTCTATGGAGAATTCAGCCATATTACAATGAAAAAGGGAAATACGATTGCCATAAATAAAGGGAGAGAGAAAGATTGGCAACAAATTGCTGCTAGATTGAATGCGTAAGTAATTGTTGAATTAAAAATGAACAAATTGTATAGACCTTATTAAATATCATGTGTTACTACATTGCAGTCATCGTACTGTACTGGACTATATGGGGGTTGAACTCACAACCTTAAGACTGAGAGTCTCTTGCTCTACTGACTGAGCTGTTCGGGCTGGTTTTTACTTTTATTATATTTTTATGAAATCGGTTGTTTCCATCCTGGAAATTGATTGGTTTAAAGCGTGTTCTACAGTGACTGTAAATCCCATACAGAAACAGTGAATGCGTCTCCTAGCAACCTTGGAAACATCTTGACATATATTCAAGATACTTTATTATTTCAATGAATTTGTTAAATAAAAATAATTTAGAAAATAAAATAATATTGTGTCTGTTCTATAAGTTGTAAAAGCAATACGGCACTTGAGGTCTCGCTGGACACTCATGGTTAAATGGGATTGCCTAACAACTCTGTATCTGTATCCCCGATATAGCCTACATCATTTTATATTTTTTATTTTCTATTAACGTTACATTTTATGTCTGATAGTGTAGGGTCTAGGCTAATAGTGTTGAACATTAGGATGGCAGAACCTTGTTTGAAATCATTGCGTTTCAGTCAGATCAGTGTTACGGGAGTACCGATTAAGCTTCAACTGTGGTTTAGCCTGATATCTAGTCTGCCCTGAGGCTGGCTAGTTTAGAAGCATAAGTTGCCATAGCAACTTAGCTTGAACTATGCTGAGCTTGCTTTGTGGAACCAAATAAACCTGAAAATGAGCCAGACTAAGCGAAATAAGCCTGGATAAGTGGTAAGCTTGCTTCGTGAAACACCCCTCTGATGGAGCACGTGAACTCAACATTAAGACCATTACCATACCTCACTAATAGCACGACACATGATGCCATAACACAGTTCTGAACCTTGAGAGTCCATGCCTGATAAAACGGCTATTGTGTGGTGATAACAAAGTATGGTTATGCTTTTTCAATGCAAAAAAACAACAGTGGCCACTTTTCGACTCTAGGGATGTTTATTTCCACAATATTCCACCAGAGCAATATCAACTCATGCAAGTATTTTTGAAAAAACACAAGAGAGAGAGAGGATTCCAAAATGTTTTATCCCCATTGCAATTTTTTTTCATTTTTTTAGGTGTCCATCGTGTTCCGTGTAAACCAAAAGGTTTACCTTTCAAACAGACTTCACAGCAAAAAAGAAAATTGAATAAAAAGTTGAGGAGGAAGCAGTGCCTTCCTCTGTTTTCTTGAGGTTAAGGTACGGTTGGCTAGGTAGTATCCCTAAAGTCCCAAAATACTGAATTTGATCTTTCTCATGTTCAAAACCAATTTTCAACAATGTTTTTCAGAGCTATTTGTCATTTTTCAGAACAAAATACCATTATGTCATTCATAGGAGAATTGTTTTCACTGCCACATGAACTTCCATTTTTTCTTTACAAACCATGCAAAAAAAACTAACGACTATTCATATTACTTCAGTATGCGTTCCTCTCCCGTTTGCTAATAAATCAACCAACCGAGTAGATACATATACATGAGTGTGAACGGAAATACACATTTTATTTTGAAGGCCGCCTTATAAATTAATCATGAGAAAATGGGAAATTATCCCAATTCATGTCATGGGGGATTGCGACCATCAGGGTATTCAGTATACTGCAGTTTGTCAGGGGGAACGTTTCAGCCATTCCTATTGTGGTATGCTGCTGTACAGGAAGTTTAGGCATCAGAGGCAAACATGAAGAGGACACTTCATGAACAAAACATCCACTCATCTACATCTACTTACATGGGGAGGTCGTGGATTATAGCACAAAGACAACGACGATTCGAACAAAGAAAAAAAGGCTCGATTAACAATTTCTTATTGGGGGAGGAAAATGTCATTTTCTTCGGTACTTGACACAATAAATGAAATGTGTGTGTGGGGGGAGGGGGATTACAAATAGGCTTCAGGTCTCTGATGCTACCCTATCAAACAAATAGTAAATATATTCATCTGACATGAATTAATAATTTAATATCTATCCAACATAAAAAGATGTAGTGTAATACAAACACACAATAGTACCTTCAGTCACACTGATCTTTTTTTAAACACACAAATTGTCTTACTGATGCAGTCAAAGCAGATTATTTCTTTCCTCTTTTTCTTCACGTCATTTTTGCAGTGACTGGATTGTTTCCAAAATGAACATATTGCTTGTGACTTGTTTTTTTCCTGTCTCTTTTATCCTTCAGCTCTTTAATTTTTTTTTTTTAAGTTGTTCAGTGCGTTTATGTGTCTCAGTGACTGAAGTGTAAACCACATAGGCGTAGGCTACAGCTTGTGATTGTCTGGCTAGCTTGTCGTCCCCTCAGAGTGCATCTTCATCAGGAACGAGTGAATCCACAGTGAAACTACAACCTATCTCGGACCAGTTGATGATGTCTCGCGACGCCAAGCACCAGCCGCCACACTCCCTTCCCCTGTTTTCTCCTTTCTCACACTGGGAAAGATCTTCCTCCCCTTTGCATATACCAGCCCTACGTAGGTGTGTAACGCAACATCTACGCGTGTGCGCCCCGTAGCCTAGGAAGTAGCAGCAGCCGCCTCTACACACAGATCTCGATGGGCGTGGCTACCAGGATGCGTCCGCCCCCGTTGTTTTCTCGGGTGACCCGCTCGTAGCTGCCTGTGGAGGAGGGAGAGCTGTTGGTGGACATGGAGGAGTAATGGGTGTCCATCAAGATGCTCCCCTTCACCACTGCACAGGCGGGTGACAGGGTCTGCTGCTTCAGTCTGTCCACTAGCACGTCCTCTTCGGACGAGGAGGAACTGATGTCCACGGGGGCGCCGCTGCCCGCCAACCCCCCACTACTGCTGCTATTCCCATTCTCTGTGTCCAGCATCCAGCACTGATTGAAATAGCTGAAGACCTCTTTGACGGAGCAGCGGCGCTCCTGCTCGATGGAAAGGAGCCTGCGGAACATGCGCAGGGCTTCGTCGGTGAAGCGGCGCCACTGCGAGGGAACCGTGCCCGTCCGGCGACGCTGCCAGCGGACAAACTCTTCGTAGAAGGCATCGGCCGGCATGGCCTTCTCCCAGGGGAAGTTTCCGGTCAACATGCAGAAGAGCAGCACGCCAAACGCCCACACGTCCGTGCTGTAGTCCACGTAGAAGCCCTCGTGCCGCGAGGTGTCGCACAGCTCGGGGGCGGTGTACGGGATGGTGCCGCTCACTCGCTTCACCGGGGAGCCGGCTCGCCGCGTCATGCCGAAGTCTGACAGCTTGACCTTGCGGCACTCTTTGTCAAAGATGAGGATGTTCTCGGGCTTGATGTCCCTGTGGACCAGCTTCTTGCAGTGCAGGTAGTCCAGGGCGATGGCCACCTGGTGAACACAGCGCTTGGCCACGGTCTCAGGGAGCCCCACCTGAACAGCAGAGAGCAGGTCAATGAGTTCAAACAGGACACCGCGGACCTAGCGCTTTCCAATCAAAACGCTCAATCCATCTCATCACAATACATGTAAACTGACAACTTAAAGTCATGCAGAAATAACTACGTGGCACAGTCTGTAATCCACAGGGACGATGCACATGGCATTAGTGGTGAAAAGACAGTCTAAAAATAGTTTTCAATACTTGGGGGGATTAAGAGATAATAATTTGGATTAGGTTACAATGGACTGCCCTATCCCAAAGGTCCAATCATGGAGCATATGTCATATGTCATGAAATTACATTAATGCACAGCTGCAACACAAGCTTCAGTTCTGATGCCCTTTTATTGGCTACAGAATGCTAAGTCTTTCTTTTTGCAGGATCAGATCTGTGGGCTCGATCCTCACCTGTGGAGGAATGATGTCAAAGAGGTCTCCCGCAAGGGCATACTCCTGAGCAAAGATGTAGTAGTCGTCCGTTTCAAAGGCGATGCCAAACATGTTGATGATGAAGGGGCAGGGCGACAGGTATAGGGAGATGCTGTACTCCCTCAGGAAGCTCTTGAGCTTGGTGGTCTTCTTCCTCAAAAACTTCAGGGCCATTTTTGTGCCTAGAACAGGACAAACAAAGATGGTTACATAACACTAGATTTTTACAAATCCATTCATCTCTTCTTCTTTTTCACCCTATTAAAAGCATCAGGGGATTTATTTCACAGCTGTCTAATTGCATGCATGAAACCTAATTAAAATCATTTTCATTTCAAATTCGATGAATAATTAACATCAGTGAGATCCTAAAATTAGATCCTTTTTGCAAGGGATTTCTAGGGTAAATATCATCTAATCATCTAATCATCTGCCGGACTAGTTTCTACACAAGGGCCAGAATGGTGTCTCAGCATCAAACTGGAGCTGATCGGCTTTAATGTAGGGGAATTGGCAGTATGGAAAGCAACTGTGGCGTTTACAGCTGTAAATGTATCCTCATTGAGCCAGTAATAAGATTAGATGGGCAAAGACGGGGGGGGGAAAGTTTATTTCTTCTTCAGCCTGAAGTAAACCTTTGGACTTCATATATAATGCACAAAAACATTCCGTTGTCTGGAGGGAATCGAGGAACTTGACTCAACTCGTCCCCCTCACCAGCCACTTACTCCTTAAAACAAGAGGCAGCGAGATGAGAGAAATTACCGGGACTAATTTGAGGGCGGGAGGAATCCCCCAGACAATAAGATGGAGGGCTGCCAGTTTAAGAAGCTGACATGTCTGCCTCTCCCTGCACCAACAGTGGGTTTGTCAGCGAGAAGGCGAGAGGAGACCCTTCTCCAATACCACTGGCTCAGCTCTGCGAAAAGCTTTTTGCATTTCACAGCATGCGACCGTTTGTAGGAAAGCTCAATTTACAAGAGGATGCCTTCTGCTTATTCTTAATTCCATGATATAAAAGAGTACAGAGAGGAAAAGCAGCCAAATCTTCAGAATAATGACAACGGACAGCTGAACAAATAGGCTTACAATGAACGTTAAATTCTCAAGACAGTATCCAGCACCTGCTATGTTGTACATCAATGAACCTTTCAAATCCAACCTCTTTAGGACGTAATGATAAGACATTTCTTGAACAAAAGACACAAATTCACAGTGAAGTAATCCCCAATATAGAATTTATTAACTTCCATATCAATGTTTCAACCCCACTGGGTCAGAACAGTCTCTTTCTGAATTTAGATAACACTAGCTTGTTTGCTAGCTAATCACTGTCTTGTTATAAACAAGATTCGCTCGCTAGCTAACGTGTCTAGTAGAAGCTAGCGTTAGCTTATTTGTTAAAGCTCAGACCATCATTTAGCGGATCTAGGCTGTTTTTATCAACAGGGATGTCACAGTAACCTACATTTGGAAACAAATCTACCTTATCAGACTATTCATGTTTGCTTATGATGTTACTGAATTGATCTCCAGCCATCTTTTTCAGGGTTTCTTGCCCATTTGTTGCATGCATAGCAATTTGACCCAAATGATGGCGCCAGCTGTGGTTACTAGGCCATTTGTGACGCAGCTACAAAACCTCTATGGGCTGTTATTCTGAACAATATGACTTATTAATGAGTCGGATCTGCATGAAAAAAACGATCAAAATGTAACCAACCGCCCAAACTGTTTTTCACACTAAATGGACAGCAGCGTAGTGTAGTAAATGGGGAGACCACCCTTCAACTGCAGAACCCAGAAGGATGTTCATCATAGTACTATTACACACATACTCTTCCCTATCGTTGAACCATTATAACTGTTTTGATTTAGCCGTGAGTTCCTTGCCTCACCAAAACACAGTATAATTCAAAAGGTCAAAAGGCCTTGAGGACTGGATTGAGAACCACTGCTCTAAGGCCTATGATAATTAAACCCTTATAAAAGTTTTGTACAGTGACATATGATGCTTCGTGTACTTCCTTTCAAGCATCGGGGGACATACATCTTTCAACTGCGCACTTTAGTGGCTTGAAAAGGTCAGTATTCCTCTTGGTGACAGAACACAAGCACTTTGCTATGGGTTTGTGCTTTATAAAAGAGGCTATTAAGAGGCTTGGAACAGATGGTCAACATTTTAGCTGGCTTTTTATTTGAAAAGGTTGACCAGATTTGCTATTAGTAAAGTAGTGAATTGAGATAAGCAATCTTGAGCTCGATCTGTGCCAGATTGCTGTATAAAGTGGGGCGACATTACCTTGAATTTAGGATCCAAAAGTAAACGCTACAGAGCCAAATGGTCCTTGTCAAAAAGGGTCCTTTGCTCAGGCACTGAATAAATATTTGAACAAATCATTGAATAAATCCCCAGAGAAAACAGAATGTACTATTATTTTGATACTATTTGGATGATGGCTTAACAATGCTGTGATAGCATTTAAGAGCTGCACTAGGCAAGATCTTTATGTAACAAGGGTCATTCCATATGAAATGGACCAAAATTCAGAAAAGTGGTTGCACTTGAATCTCAGATTGACCTGATTTTTATTTGATGCATTCCTTGGCTTATTTGAGTGGGAAATCCAAAATTATAACCTTCTTAACCTTGTAGTTGACATGTTAAGGGCCTACAAAGGGGGAATTTTTTAAATTCCGCCTGTAATTTTTTTCTCAAGTTCACAGCCTTATTGCTCAAAAACTATTGAAGATATCTTCCTCAAATTTTCAGGTTCCAAAATGTTGAAATAGTACCTAATTACTAACTTAGAGAATGTACAATCAGAGGAATAATCTTCTTCTGGTGGAGCTCTAAAAGTTGAATAGAATTAACCAAGTCGCAGTTTTAAAATGGATTAATTTTACCATTATTAAAGTACTGAAGCACCAGAAATGGTTTATTCTGAAAGAAATACACATATATTAAATGCTTTGCCAGTATGATGAATCAGACATAGACACTGTCCTCTCAGGATACTTCTGAACATGAGCAAAATGCTAAAATTCACGATTTTCAAAAATAAAATACAATATGTGTACAAGGTCGCAGGTACTTGTCACTTTAACTGTGGAAGAACTGATATCTTAGCTTTCATTTGCAACAAAAAATGTTTTTGCTCTGGCTTAGTAACTACTTCAGAATTAGGTTCGAAATGCGTGTGTCCAGACAATTAAAAAAATTCAGCTTTATGCCTTATAACAGAGTTACCATTTTAACAGTTCAACCTATGATTGCCTTTATAATACCCAAGGTTACCACATGACAGAAAATGTACAAATAATAGCTAGTCACATTCTAGACCTTGGATTTCCACTTTTGATCAATCAATGTTTCTCTGTGCTTGACAAAGCTTTGGCCATGTCTATGTCTATAGTACGTAAGCTACCATGAACTGTTTTTTTGTGAATATTTCCTGGATCAACACATGCTTTCTGATAATGTTTGTACTTCTTGATGAAATACTCAAAATGGTGGAAACATATTTCACCATCAGTCACATCAAGGTGCTGTAAACCACTCCTCATTTTTAAAAGAGTTTTTTCCTCATCTGACATATCTATCAGAGCCAGTCTGCCAATTTTCCTGGTGTGCACCATCTTGTCACACTCTGTCTTGAGAAGATTTCCTATCTTGCAAAGAGATGTCATGGCTACAAGCTGTCTACAAAACTACCACCACCAAACTATCAGCTAAGCATGCAGGGTCAACATCTACAGTCTCATGCACCAGTACCACCTGCAAAAAGAGAAGAAAAATTCTCCCACAGGATTTCTATGGGATTTATGCCTTAAAATTCCCATAGGATTTTTTGAGTAGGGATCCCATTCCAAAAGCAGAGAAACCAGGTTGATACATGTTAATGAGTTTCTAAATGCATTAATTAGCTGGTTCCAACTGTTCAGGGACTCAACTGCAACTTCTGTCAAGCATTGTGTGCTTCTATCTGCATGTATACATATACGATATGGTGCTTGTTCGCTGATTTCAGTCCAAGTCTGGACACCACATACCTTGTGCAAATGTCAAACCTGATAGGAACATTATAGAAGAAACTACTTAAACATGTTCTATAAAACAATGTGTACTACCAATGGTCAAACTGATGGGGTTTTGACAACTGCTAACTATCAAGCTACCTTGGACTTGTACATGAATGAAACCACTTTCTTGTGAAGTTAACGAAACACCAACTTTGCACCAACATAGTCCATTCTAATGCTGTTCTTCTTATATATTTCAACACTGAAGACATTCAGTCTGTAAGCTTGTTGTTTCTCTGTGGTTTGGTAGCAAAAAAGAGTTTAATAGTTTCACCAAAACCTGTAATCAGCAGACCAGGCAGACCATCAAAAGTAAGCTAAAAAAGAAAAAGACCACTACTTTGGCATTAGATATAGAAAGTGTAGAGAGCTGAGCATTACTCAAACTAGGTGCATTCAACTGCTAATACATCCAACTTGATGTCCTCAAAGTTTCAAGGAGATGCTACTTTGTACACATGTAGCAATTTTACCTTGAAAACATGGAATTTCGATGGTCAGTCCATTTATTTAAGCCTCACAGCAGGCCCTAGGGTACTGCAGGTTACTTATTTTGTCTCAGTTATATACTAGAAGTCCAACTCTAAAGATTTAAATTATTATTGATACATTTTTTCTCCAAAAAAGGTCAAAGAAGGCTGTATAATTAATGCGTTTTTGGATTTTTTTCCTAGTTTTTAGTCTCAAATGAAGTGAAAAGGGGAACTCACATCTGCCATTTTCATAATGCTAAATTTGCAATTATATACAGTCATTTGATCCTGAAGATTTTGAGATGATATCTCAAATACTTCAACCCTTAAAAAATTAAGGGTTGAAAATGGCCAAAAATTACAGGCGAGGATTTTTAAAAGGGACCCCACCCTCCTTCAGAAATTTGACCCACAATACACCTGTTTCATCAGCCTGAATCACAAAGTGGGGCTGCAATGGAAAAGAGCGTCCCATCCCCACTAACTGAGACCCCATAGATTCACCCTATTTGCTCAAATTAAATTCTGGTGTCGGGTATGGTCACCAACTCCTAAACAGCTTTGAGCTTTACATCCAAAGTAGAGTTACCTCTGATTTTGTGGATGACCAGGTCCACTTTCCCATAGGTGCCCTTGCCCAGTTCTCTGATAACCTCATAGTACTTGTTGATGTCCAGTTTTTCCAGGTTCTGTGCAGCAATGAGCTGGAGTTCCTCCAGGATGTCGATGGAGGCGCGGGAGCCATGGGGCGAGGAACTCATTCTTGTGGAGGGAAAGGCTGAGGGCAGAGGGCTGGTCTGGAGACTAATGTTCCTGTGGAACAGGAGGAGCAGGAAGGAAAGCAAGGTTACAGAGTATCCACGCATCCATTCCCACATCCATTCCCACACAGCCCTATTGTATACAATAGCCACATACTGTACATACACCTCTGTTCTGTTATCACCATCGAGGGGAAGACACAATGTTTTGTATCCAAGCCAAATGAGCTCTCACGTAACACACGCTATCTGAGACAGTAGAAAAAACGCAGAAGAAGTAGCATAAACCCGCCCCCCCCCCCAAAAAAAAAAAGAATTCATATGTACGATTCATTGCTATCCTGGTAATAAGTGGCTTAGCGGTTAGCACCTCACAGCTACAAGGATGTGGGTTTGATTCCCACCTCTAACTGTGTGTTGGCATGGGTTTCCTCCCATCCCAAAGACGTGCAAGTCAGGAGGATCAGACTCTAAATGGCCCATAGTGAATGTGAGCGATTGTCTGTCTATATGTGTTAGCCGTGTGATGGACTGGTGACCTGTCCGGCTTTCTGCCCAGTGCATGCTGGGATACCCTGTAAAGTGTTAAGTGGGGAATAAAGCATTGCTATTTGTGGAGCTGATCCTGTGCAGAAAGATAACACTTGATTGATGATCTTCCTGCATTAGCAAAACTTGTAAATCTGATCTGATGTTTTTCTATTCTATCTCGCCTGTTTGGCTTCATTCTCAGCAAATCTGTCCCCCACCCCGTGCTGTTACCAGACAAGCCAAGCAACACTCGTTTGCTGTATCCTTTCTGTCATCACCCATGGAGAGCCAAGATATCTGAATGACTGGAGAGACTTCACAGCCCTGATGGTGCAGCAGAATTGCACCATCTCTCATTAATGAGGATGAGAAAGTGTTGAATGAGACAGGATGCTAGCCACATCCTGTGCATAAAGTCCATCTGTGTATGCCTTGGACAGAGCGCCTGCCTAGAGTGTGTGTGTTTGTGAGTGTGCATGTCAGGGATATGTGTGCACAAAAATCAACATTTGTTCAATTTCAGCGTTTTCACACTATTTCGTTTATTACCTGTAGAGGTAACTGGAATGAAAAAAATTATTTATTCAAAAACAAAATGAGATAGTAGAATAATGTATCAAATCCATCAATTATTAAGACGTTGATATGCAAAAAGCACGTCGTGAGGTTGTTCTCAAGCGGCGTATGCAGCGCAACACATTTAAGAAAATGAAAATGAATGACGAAAATGGAATTCTGGTGTGTTTACACGGCGGTCGCGGTGGTGTATGAAGATGGTCGTAGACACCAACAGTATGTGCGACACGCGGATGAAAAGTGGGAGTCGGTCGGCCCAAACGAGCCAACTGCCCGTCTGTCACAGCGGGGGGGGGGGGGGACTAGTAGCCCTGGTCCACTCAGCATCGCTTTGACAAGGTCAATAAAACACACATCGCACAAAAGAGAGAGACTGCCTGGCTCTGCAAACACTACAAAAAAAAAAAACATGCTCACAGATAAATACGCAACCATGCATGCACACACAAACACACACACACACGGGCAAACACGTGCACGCACCACAGTTGTTGTTTCGATTTTGATTTCAATTTCAAAATATGTCATGTACAGTTTTCAGAGTTTCCGGGATTCATTTTCATCTGTTCAATTCTCGTAAGTTTCATGAGAGTTGACGCATTTATCAATCAAAATGTACTATGAAAACACCCAAAACAATAGTAAATCATATAACAAATTACCGTCGGTGTCATTGCCGAGGTGCAATGTGCAAGAAACTCAGTCTTGGTAAATACAGTAATACAAATTGTGCTGCAGGCTTTAGCGTTTGTCTTCAATTAACGCTCATACAAACAGCTCTGACAGTCCTTGGCTGAATGCATCTGTTCTGTGTGCACATGAATAAAAGAATTGCTGATTACCGATTGGCCCTGAAGGGGACTGCATCATTCATAGGGGACGACGACATGTTTACTGTTACCTTGTTTTAGTCTTAGTTTCAGTTAACCATAATAACCTTGGCCTGCGTGCGTATGCACTCTTTTTTTCTCAACCATAAACACTCATAAACACAAGCACACATGAGTATGTGCGTCCACACACACACACACTGACACACACCAGGCATGCTGTCATATCAAAGAGCCTGGAGATGAAAGAAGACACAACCGCTACTAATTAGGAGCGTCTTGCCCGCTGCGGCTCTGATGCAGCCACCAGCCTCCCTGCAGCCCCAGTTCCCCGTCGCAGGGTAATGGTGCCATGGCTGCTCCCCAGAGGGCCCCGGGGAGCACCAAGCCCTGTTTGCATCCTTGACGGCGGGGGGGGGGACTGCCTTGCTTCTTCGCAAAGCTTTTCAACTCATCTGTATTCAAGCCACAGCTGAAACTCAGCCAATGTTCCTTGCATCATAGCTGCTTTTCTTCCTGTCTGTACCCCCCTTCCCCATCCCTTCCCCTCATGTTACTTGCACTGTTGGACACCACACAGGAGGAAAGGTAAATGGTGAGGTTTGGGAAGACCTGGGGGGGATCAGTGCAGGGGACAGTGAAGGCTAGCGGAGCGGTGAAAAGCTTGCAGAGCGTAAGGGCCTTTCAGTACCCCCCCCGCCCCCCCTGCAGCGGTGGCAACAAGGTGGGTTGCCAGTCTATGTGCCGCGTGACTGCAGGTAAATGTGACGACAGGCAACGGTGCCGATCCATCGTCTCCCTACTGGGTCGCCACACATGTGTGCACGCTCATTTCGCCGCTGCAGAAATACTGCCTGTGCCACCTTATTTGTTTTCCTGCCAAAATCGACTTGTAAAGCATTTGCACCTAATTAATCATTTGCAATAGGAAATCAATACGGTGCCCATACTTGAATGAATGAATGTTACTGTCTCGGGCCACATTTGATTAGAGATACTATACTTGGTCGATTCTGATGGAGTTTAATTATATTTGAGGAGTAATTTTTGGCAGAAACTAATGCCTACTGCATTTCTTAATCAGTGTCCTCAACAATCAACATCCATTTTCTGGCCAACAACCCACCACATATTATGTATTGACCCTTGGCCCTCCGTGTCAAAACCTTTGGGCATGCCTGCACTATTTTATGAGCCTTACACATTTGGTCGTCGGGAGTCTGGCTCTGCTAACTGCTTCGTTCACGTTAATCGAGATATAAAATGTACAGCCCAGCCTATGAAACCCACACAGGTCTGCATCCAGCTCATGCCATGTTGCAGCATCTGTGTCGTCTCCTCCCTTGTGCTGTGGGAGAATGGACCACCGCTTTTAAAAAAGGAGCTCAAACCACAAAGCACAGGAAAGATGAAATGGAATCAGCGCTGTGTGATTTGTAAACTCACACGCAAATAAGAATCTGATCATTGATTTACGTGGGACATTCTGCACCGTACTGCAGCATTTGCAACAGAAAAACAATCTTCTTACAGCAGAAAATGTTAGTTCATTGGTGCTGATTCAATATGATATTAGAGACAAGCGAGGGTCACTGGCTGAATGGAATTGAAATTTGAGTTTTGCTGGTCTGGCGGGTTGTTCAATTACCTGGGCCATTGAGTTTCTGGGCCAGTGGAGCTTGTGGCGTAGCCAAAGAGAGAGAACAGCCATACAACGCAAGGCTGTCTTTGCTTAACCGGCGAGTGAACCGGCCATTTCACCTCCATTAGCTGTACATTTTGAATCAGCACGAAACAAATGTAGAGCTTCATTCCTTAAATGAGACATCCACTTTTGGATTCACAAATCCAGCTGGATATTCAAGTGTAACTGCTGGTATAGGTCAGCCCTTGATGACACTGCAGATTTGTCACGGCAACACACAACACTTGAATAGCACCAATAGCACACTTGAGAGGCCACCATTTCTGTAATATTTTGAGTGTAAACTCAAATGGAGGAATGTTGTTATAAAGCACAGGAACGCCACCGGCCACAATCCTAAGCCGATTGTAGTTTTAGTTCTGCAAACATTTCTCTTGAGGCAGAGCTGCTCTGGAGGCAGGAATAATCTCATTGGTTGAGTTAAACCTCAGGGGGCGGGGCCAAATAACCAGCGTTACTTTGGTTTAGTAATGAAACAAAGAGAGAGAGGTGAAGGCTAATATTATGAAGCCTTGTGCTCTTACTAACTGAAAAAATGTGATCTACTCATACTAAGTTATCTTGGTTAGCTAGTTAGCCTAGCTGACCTTCCAAGTTCAAACTAGCCATAGTAGCCTATAGCTACTGTCAGCTAGTTAGCTAGTTAGCTAGTTAGCTAGCCTGCTGGCCTCCCTGAAAGTCATTGCCATTTATATTTGTATTCATATTTTGGCCGGAGTTCGTCCTTTTGCCATACAGGTTTGCCAGTTAGCTAACTTGCGATCTGAAAAACTGTGGTTCTTTAAGCTCCGCCCACTGAGGTTTAACTCAACCAATGAGATTATTTCTGCGCCCAGAGCAGCTCTCTGAGTCGCTGAGAAACGTTAGAAATAAAACTCCAATCTGCCAATCCCGATAACACTGTCACAGATTTAGCCTAACGTTATCGGTGCCCGTGGGTCTCAGAGGAGGCTTGGCTGACCAGTTCAGATCCTCCTCAGGGGTGTTAGTGCCAGTCTGCTGGCTGCCGCTGTTCGCCCTGAGCCCCTCCACTCCCACAACGTTCATGGAGCTGTGGAGCACATCAAAGCAGCAAAGGCTTTGACTGGCCAGGCCCGCTCCTTCTGCAAACACTGGGGCTTTGTGCCTGCACACTCAGCGGTACATCATTGGGCTCCTTTAATGCCAACCCATTGCTGTGAACTCCACGCAAGGTAAATTTCCTCTTTGTCTGTTTTAATCTCTACATCTCTCTCTCTCTCTCTGTCTCTCTCTCTTTCTCCTCTCTCTTTCACTCTCTCCAGTGGTAGAGTATGTGATCTATTGTCTGCTGGGCTATGTGTACAGTAGGCAGCAATGTATAATGGCAAACACCAGCCAGACAGGGCACCTAGGAGACAGCGAGACACCAAGATTTCTCGGAGTGCCCTGACGGTAATGTCTGCAGCCCAATTCATGTGTCCAAACTGAACACACAAAGTCAAATTTCTTGTATGCGAAAACATACTTGCCAATAAATCTGATTCTGATTCTGATTTAATGTCAGCTTGCATTTACCATTTTTCTCTGGGTACTTTGATACTGAATCACCTGAGAGGCAAGGAAAGCTGATGTCAATGTCAGGAACACTGTTTACAGCCGCTGTCTGAAAGTTGGAACATACAGAAACCTACAGGCTGATGATACGGTATGGTTGTGGCAGCACAAAGAAATGAACCTGCAGCCCTACAAGCACAAAGCATGCATTTGATCTACTACAACATCTGCATAATAAATCAAGTGTTAGTGTGTGTGCATGTGTCTGAGTGTCTTGGGTGTGTGTGTGTGTCTAGTGGGAGGCAGAAAGCTCATGTAATGTGCAGAAATATATTGAAAAAAAATTCGATTTCACAAATATGCAATACAGAAAACTAAAGCGATCACGTGGTACACTTCACAGCTGTGCACCTGGTACACAATAGCTTGACAGCATCTCCATTGTTCTGTTCGTTGTATTGTCACATGGGTGCGCGTACAACTTTTTTTTTTAATTATTGTGCACCGTTGGCTCGTCAGAATTGAACGCGCAGTTTTGAAATAGATGCACGTAAAATGCACGTGCGTTAATGTTAATGAGTGTAATCGCAACAATGCAGAGCCTTCATTAACCAAACAAAGCACCGCTTGTAAACAGAACAGTAGGCTGGTGTAATGCTTTGCAATGAAACAGCACAGCACAAAGACACCGTGGCCATGGAGTGAGATGTCACTGTATGCAATGCAGACTCTGTGGTGGATGTGAATGAAACACAGATTATCACACCGATAAATTAACAGATTTTTGGTGTACGGCCTGGAAATGATAAGGTATTGGATATGATCTTACCTCTCAAATTGTACTGCATGCAATGTCTGCGGCTGTCAATCCATTCAGAGAACACTTGACTCTTCAACAAGGGAGAAAACGTCGCAGACTGAGATCCTGGGGTTGTTGTTGTCTTGTTTTGTTGTATCCTTGGCTTCCCAAACTGTGCAGACTGTAGTTCACCCGCAGACGTACCGGGGATGAAACCTTCCTGGAGGGTGGGGGGGGCAGCTGTCTGGACCGCCGATGCCCGTGACAGCCTCTGTTTTTCCCCTGGTGTCG
This sequence comes from Hoplostethus mediterraneus, assembly GCA_034670385.1. Taxonomy (NCBI): domain Eukaryota; kingdom Metazoa; phylum Chordata; class Actinopteri; order Trachichthyiformes; family Trachichthyidae; genus Hoplostethus; species Hoplostethus mediterraneus. The sequence continues at coordinate 245,144 of JAXDDW010000163.1, read as the reverse complement.
CTCTATTGTCTCCGCACTCCGCCGGCAGACCAGCCCACCAAATCCGGCCGGCCAATCAGATCGCAGAGCGGCGGTGCGCTCCTCTGGCCCTGTCTCCGCAACGATGCTGCGTTCAAGTCATAAGGGATTTTTTCCCCCATAAAACAGACCGACTCGTCTCAAACTCGTCAAAACGCCATCATTGAGTTTTGCTGTAGGCTTTTGGTTGCTCAAAAGGCCGATGGGGCTGTTCACTCTTAACACACATAATAATAATAATAATAATAATAATAATAATCATAATAATCATAATCATAATCATGATTATAATAGCTTTATTTGTTATTTCATCACATGCACCCAGTGAGTGGTACATGGACACCCATTACACTTACCATACCTTAGGCTAAGTGAGCCCAAATGTGATCTTGGTCTTTTTTGTTATTATAATAGTGAATATAAAATTCAATTGTGTCCTACGTCTAAATATTGACCAAATAATCAGTTGTCAGTCTTTGCACTTTGTCCCCACAAATGTAGCTGACATAAGCAGGCTGGAAACTTTTGGTATTAGATGCAGGGACTTTGTCACAGCTTAGGGTTTAGTGAATTCAAAATGAATATATCATTCCCTAATCTTGATTGCAGATACTTCCTTGTTAGCAATGTTCACAATTCCATGAATCGCCAAAACCCCACATTTCCCCAAGTCGTATTTATATTTAGGCGTGAACGCTATTTTAAAGAAGACAGCTCGTATTCGGCATCTTTCCCCGCATGCATTGAACGCAGCACAAGGAAAGGCACAAAAGCACGGCACAAAATGTACCGAATGTACCGTGCAGCTGTGACTGACTCAGATGCATAGACCAATCAATGGCAATAGATGTCTATTTGCAGCAGCAGAAGGTGTGAATGGAAAAGGTGCGAGTGACATCAGATGTGTCATTCGCTGAAAGCTCAAGTGGCTTAACCTTTTGTACTTTGTTGTCTCCTGGTGTCAAGTTGCTGTATCCCAAGGAGACTGAAGTGTACCTTTTATGAATAATGTGCATGTGAGTAGCTGACACTGTGGTTCAGCGTATTGATTCATGTCTGCAAGGGGAAGCCTGGGCGCAAATAAATGATGGATGGGATTATGTAATCTCCATGGAAGACTCAGGGCTATGATGTTATAGGTTATAGAGGCATTTATCTCACTTTCGGAACACCTATCTACCTTTAGGCCATGAGTGTTGGGCAGTCATGTAGTGGTAAATTAAAAAAGTGGGTTAAATATGATCTCCAGTTTATGCTTTTCTCCCCTTTAAAGGACCCTATTTACTATGAATCTACATCCCAAAGGGTGTAGAGCCTAAAAAGGTGGGTAACTTCTATATAATCCCATAGTCACAACAACCACAGACCTTTTCCCCCATGCCTCGGAGAGATATTGCCTCTCCAAGTGGCCATCAGAGGGCCAGACAGTGTTGAAACTAACGCGTGCAGGACGGAGAGCCGAGCAGCAGTATTGATCAGCAGTACATTTGGTTATTCCGCGAGCGTCCTCACCTCTGTTCTCCCTCAGTAACATTATGTCAGCGGATCATTTTAATTCATCTGGTCCTGAGTCATCGGCTGCGTCACCATTATGGATTGGTATTCTGCAGGCAAAGCAATTAGTCTCAAGGGAGACAACTTGAGAGCCACAGCCGGACAGAGGAAAACAAGCAGTAGTGGGGGAGGTGGGGAGTTGCATTGATTCTTACAATGCAATCAGTGCTGAATTAATTTAGACGCCACTGCTGATTATTTTGTTTTTTCACCATTAACATCTCTGTATTTGCCTGAGAAATTATGTTAACGGTCCGGCGCACTACGCTGTGTTCATTTAAGGCAGATAAAAGTCGTTTCCGCTGGCAGTCGGAAGAGCACTGCCTTGAAAAAGTGAGCAACTCCGAATGAGACTGGAGGACGAATCCGTGCAGTAGAGGAGAGAGAGAGAGAGAGTTTGCACTGCATTGTGTTTCTCGAAGAACATGCAGGTGGCTGCTCAAGGTTAGTAATTGTGTGTGTGAGAGAGCTGGCATATGCACATGTCTCTGAAGGCCTCTAAACATCAGCACTGCAAAACGATCTATTTAATCTCCTGCCACTGGAGTAGATAATTCCATTCGTTTCTAGTGTAAATCAACTTTTTTGGAGAATGTTCTTGAATCTGGTGTCATTTTCTTTGTACTCTTGGAGTGATCTGCCTTATTCTTCCTTGTTTCAGGATATTGTCATTTGTTTCTGGAAAAAAAGTGGTATTACCTCACCCCACTGATCGAGTTTTTCACTTGTTTTGCAGTGGAGTATGATAAACAATACGGTTAAAAAAAACAATACGGCTATGGGTTGCATGACAAAAACATACAACGGTCAACACGTCTGTCCTCGGCTTGAAGGTTGGCAATGCCTTTAAGGGAAAAATCTACCGTAAAACACAAAAAAACAGCTATTTGCCATATACTGTTGCTTTTTCTGTTGTTGTTTGATGGTGTATTTTTCTTTCATGTGGATAACTGGACAAAGATGACAAGTGTTCACGAAAAAGGAGGGTTGTCAACGCTCATTCTGGGGAACTTACGTGAAGTAGAAGTGGACGAGGCAGGTTGAAGGGACACTTCACCACAAAATGCGTCGAACACCACAGACTGACGGTACGTGTAAGTGGATTTTGCCTTCAACCCCCTATCATCACAGGGGGGCTTACGATCCTCTCCTCAGATCGTTACCGGTGCAGCTATCACAACGGCCCCGTATCCTCTGGGTCAGCGAAACAGACGGCGGGAATCAGTTGTTTGGTGAAACCGGCGAAAAAATAAACACGCACAACTTGGGTCAAGAACACTTCGGAGCTCCCCCTGCCAGTGCCGTGCCAGGAGGCAGTTTTGGATGGAGGTCTGAGAGCAGATAATTAGTTTGGCTGTTGGCTCATCGTGTTGGACTGCACTTGTTTGATCAATTCCCCTCAGGCGAGAATAATGAGATCCCAGGGTTGGGAAGAAACACCGAGGAAGATGGCACAGACACTCCGACAGAGCCTGCTGCTCACACATACCAATACCACACACACACACACACACACACACACACACACATACACACACCGTTTGAGAGCCAGGTGAAACAAAACTTCAGTGCAGCAAAAGTGCAAAATAGCCTCACATTTGTCCTTTAGTGGCTTTGTTTACCTAAAAGAAAAGCCGCCCAACATCTGGGGCTCCTCTCAATCAAGGTTACAGTGGCAATCTCCCAGAATGCCACGCTGTGAACCCCCCCCCCTGGGCTGGCAGCCAGTGTTTTTAATCTCACCAAGGACCAGGGGGGACTCGGTTTCTGCCCCTGCCCCTGCCTGTTACACCTCTCGCCAGATAGCCAGACTCAATTTCCTACACCCGATGCCAATCTGTTCAGGGTTTTGTGCAGTGGCGGGCAAGGGCAGAGGAAACGATCAGATGAAATGATTGCTGCGGTTATGTAATGTATGCTACGGTATGTGTTGTGTTTTTTTTTTTTGCATGGACCCTGCCCCCCCACCTCCCCACCCCCGCGTGGCTGCAGCTCTGCTTTGTCCTGATAGTGACCGTGTGGAGGTTATCTGGCAACTGGGACCCTGCATGGAACCAAACCATCTGACGCCCTATACCGCCTGGCCGTTCGTGACTGCGAGCAATGAACAACCTCTGATGTTGCAGCACCTATACCTTCCCTTTGAGCAAACAATTTGTCAAACAATGACTGTAGTGTTGCGGATCCTGAAACAGCCAGGGCCCAGCAGGTTTGAGGAAAGCAGGAAATTTGCGCAACAGAGCTGATGGGAATTCTCCTGACTGGCCCTTCAAGTCCCCAGGCCAAATCACTGACTTTGTGCAACACGCCACCTCTAGCATTTTCCTCTGTTGTTGCACAAATACGCACAGATTTGTGCAAAATGGTGCAGAGGACAGGAAGGACAGTCTTTTGGATCTGTGTGTGAACATCTGCCATGTCTGCTTTAAACAGTGGGGTTAGCGGCCACCCCCACAGAGGCCAGAGCACTCGAACAAATGAGAGCTTCACGTGCAGCCAGACGCTAAAGCGCACGGACACGTGCGCAGCAGGGAAATAAATAGCGACCTGACATCCCTCTTGCCTCGGCCCTGCTTCTCCGCTTCCTCGGCGACAGTCACGTAGGGGCAGTATTTATTTTCATCCGCTATCCGCCCATTTGCCCTTGACCAAGCCTGTGAAGAACAATGTCTCCTTAAATTAGCTAATTTGTCAATTAACATTAGACACACAAGGTAAAATAAAAATACCCAGGATGTTGATGTTGATGCAATTTACCCTTGGCTGCAAACAGAATCACAACAACAGGGCCTCACACGCAGATACTGGGAATTCAAGCAGCGGCATGCAAGTGTGGTTGTAGCTGCAGATGGAAGTGACCCGGTGTACCACGAGGAAGTCATTCTGTGTAAAATCGCAGGCATGAAATCATGAGCCTTGGAGAGTATGAGTGCCATACACCAGGTCTGGAGTGCAAAGGGTCATGCAGGAATCGCAGTAGTGTCATAAATTGCAAAAAGAGACCTGGCGAGGAGGATCCCAGGAATTGCGAGGTGTGCAGGAGGTGATGCACTCTATTGCATCGGTCATAGACGAGTAGAATCCCTCTGTGTCCGATGCGCTGTCTTTGTTTTTTTTTGTTGCAGCATGTAATTAATGCATGTGTGTGCTTGTGTATTTTCCTCTTTCCTCTTAATAAAAAATGTTCACGCTTACACCGAGAGCCAAGGATAGTCACGCAAGCATTGCCTGGGTCCCCTGACCCGAGCTGTCGTGGCCCAGCTCACCGCACAGAATATTAACACCCAGTCTTATTATCAAGGTGCCGGAGGAGGATTGGGGTTGCATAGCCAGTGGCAGACCTCCACACACACACACAGTGAGAGAGAGAGAGAGAGAGAGAAAGAGAGAGAGAGATGCTCTATCACCACACTGTAAAAAATGACACAGTTTACCTGCCTGCTGACACCAAAACCACTTCATTGTTTGCATTAACAGCTCAGAAAGCGTTTACTGAGTTGAAATGACTCAACTCAACTTGACTCAACTCAACAATTGTTGAATTAACCAATATTAAATAGATTAAATACATATTTATCAAATATTTATGTAGGAGCCATTTTGAGTTTGCTTTCTTAACTGCGTGCTATAGGAGCACAGGTATCTTTGTTTCAGTTTAGAATCTAGTTTCAGTTTAGGATCTTTGCCTTTGAAAACATGGACTTTTAGTTTGAAGTTTGTGAGGTGGCCTTGAGTTAAGTTTTGCCTTTGTTTGCTATCACCTGCCTGCCTGCCATACTCACCTGCCTACCCTGCTTACCTCTCTGCATCCATTCATCCATCTCACCTTCATCTGAAAAGGTAATTCAACTTTGCATAGCCAGTCAAAGAAGCGATCTCACGTCTACAGTAGGAATGTGGCTGTTTAATGGACAATTTTGAAAATATGACATTACAATTTATTTCAATATTTGTTTATTACTGAGGCTTTAAATTCCCCAAAAGAGGTAACCTCACCAATGATCGTCCAGGATCACATAAATAAGAGTCGCATTCATCTTTTAGCGGAAAGATGGAATTAAACCGATGATGCTTTGTAGATTGAGAGACTGAGTTGAATATTCTCCTCACGGCCAGCCAAATCATTTGTTTGCTTAGTAGCCTGTGGTACAGAATGTTTTGTTTGGGTTGATATAGTCTGACATCATCAGCGGGTCCATCCAATTTCCTGTGCTGAAAGGCCACATTGAAGCCAAGTGGAAAACTGTGTGATTTTAACCTTCCATGTTGTCATTATTGTCACCCTTACATTTCATGCGGATAATGTACGATATCTTCTGAAATAATTGGAAATTGAAAGTACTTTCGGCCTTCAGACTGTTTTAGCACATGATCAAACAATAAATACAAATCTAAAAAAATGTTTTATGGCTTAAAACATTGAAAAGTGTCTATGACTATGATTATTGGCTCCTTTTTCTCATACTTAGTTGCAGCCTTTGGCAATAATGATGCTTCCAAATGTTTCTTATAACCATCAATAAGCTTCCTGTTCCTTTCTGCTGGCAGTTTCTCCCACTCTTCAACTGCAACCTCTCCAGTTCTTCAATGTTTTAAGGATTCATTTGACCAACTGCACATTTCAGGTCTCCATTGGTTCTCAATGGGATTGAGATCAGGACTCAACGCTGGCCGCTCCAGAACAGTCCAACGTTTTCTCTCGAACCATTCCTGGGTGCTTTTGGATGTATTGTTGTCCTGCTGGAGGACCCATGAGTGTGTGATTTTCTGACACTGGAGAGCAGATTTCGCTCCAAAATGCCTTGGTAATATTCTGATTTCATGATGCCCTCAATACAATCAAGACGTCTAGTACCCGAGGCAGCAAAGCAGCCCCACAGCATAATGGGACCTCCACCGTATTTGACTGTAGGTAGGGGTGTTCTTTACTGTAAACGCTTCATGACCTGCATTGTCAATAATAAATAAATATAGCACGGAGCACCACAGTGAATGATCTCCCGGGGACACATGGATGATTTTGGTGTCTCTGTTCTCATCACTCAACAGGTGAGTTGCCCACCAACAGGCCGGTCTCCCGAAAAACATTGGGCCATTAGCTTCCCAAACTCATAGCCACACACTGCACATCACTGCCATTCTCAAACCGCAGAATCAAAGCCAAGGGATTCAAAGATGCCGTCTGCCCTTTCTCCAAGCTCTTATTTATTTATATCCGCAGGGGGAAAGGCGGTAGATAAAATTCCTCTTTGAACTGACTTCTGAGGGATGTTTTCAAAGCGATCATCTTTTCTTTTTTTGTTTTTGTTGTTGCCATGATTAGGCCCCTATCGGAAGAGCGGGGAGGGGTAGGGGTTCATTTTCAATTAGCTGGAGGTGATCGCTTCACCCGACAATGTTGGCGAATCTATCTATCTATCTATCTATCTATCTATCTATCTATCTATCTATCTATCTATCTATCTATCTATCTATCTATCTATCTATCTATCCATCCATCCAATTGATCGATGCACTGCACTGTTGCTGGGCTGTTGCAGCTGAGGCTCCAGTGAACAAACACCCGATCCATCTCAGTCAGAGGGCTGTAAGTGAATTCAGTAGACTATTATAGGATTACAAAGCAAGAAAATGAAGAAAAATACTGCGATTAGTCTCACTGTCAAGAATATTATTCACCCTTTTGTCTGGGCCCTGCTGCTCTACAGCTGCAGGCAGCAAATGATGCAGGAATATAATAGCCCGAACACACCGGAGGCTCACCAAACACCTAAACAATACGGTGCAATTTACACCAATTTATATCACTGGCCATGGATACATACTGACATTTTATTAGTATTATTATTATATGTATTATTACTATGGTTTTGTGTGTATTATGGAAATAGAGCAGTATTCATTATCCTAGATAAGAAGAGCTTGTAGAGAGTTCTTCATTTATTCAGCGTTGGCCATCTGTAACCCTGGAAATCACATCAAAATAAAGAACTTCTTCTAATGAGACCTTGTAGCAAACTGATGAAATAACTGATAATAAAACGTCCTTTTTAAATGAGTCAAAACATGTAATCAAACCTGTTAGATTATAGAGGGTGTAACTTTTTTAATTATTACAATATCAGTCTAAAGATATTATTACATTATATACCAATCGATTTCTGTTACATTTTCAACCCATTTGGAGGGACATTTTATTTTTTTGCTATACTGCTATACAGACCTTATATTTATTTTCAACTGTTGTTGTACCTCTTGGTCTATGAATCATGCATTGCCAAAATGACTTTGGGAACAACAAAAAAAAAAAAAAATGAAGCAGGCGGAGATGAGCTGTCGTCTGACCTGGTGATGAGTCTGTCTCTGGCTGGTACATGGGGAGTAGGAGGGAGTGGGAGGGGGGGGCAAGAAGGCCTCAACCGGGCCTGTTCGCCAGTCCAGCCACGCAGGGACAGGGAACACCCACCGAGCCCCAGACGTGAAGCTACTTGACTGAATTTCACGCAGCAAAAGGGAGAACAGAACAGCGGCGCAGGAGGGGAATGCCAACTAAGCTCACAGCAGGAATCGAGACACCTAGTATCTCCCAAGGATCCATTCTCCTCTGCCACGTGGCCAAATTGGATGTGTTCATCCCATGAATAAATACATCATAATCTATCTATCTTCTATCTTTTAGTCTTTTTTTATCTTTAAATTCAGTGTTTTCCCCCAAAGCTTTTTAATATTGTCGGGGTGGAAGCGCCTCTTCAGACCTTCATGGGACACTGAAACCCAAGAAAATAAGATAAGATGAAACTTGATGATCCCTGTGGGGAAACTGGGTCATTGCAGCAGCAACTAGTAATATAATACAGCAGGGAAAAATAGAATATAATCCTAAAATATATATATATATGTATATAAATATATAAACAAGAATATGGTATATGGAGTTATATAAACATGAATGTATGAATTAGGTTAAATTATTAGGTTGTGCAACATAGCAGCAGTGCTTATTGAGGCAAAGAAGAAATGAGTGCAGAATATTTATGAAAACTATGATGCATGTATAAATATATGTATACATAACATTATAAACATTATGCAACAATGAGAGGGATGTGGGACTGTGAAGAACACAGATATGTGAATTTACAGCTTATATAATACTGAACACAGTGAACTGAATCTTGATATACCTCATTACCACTTCCTTCCAAGCAAAATCACCAACGGATGTTTGAATATGCAGCAGTTTTCGTTGTTATCCTTCATGTTTGAGCCTGATTTGCCCACTTGCTTTGTCGGCTGTGCACGCCGGTGATAAATATGGATGGAAACTCCTCATAGCATCCATCAGATCCAGCCCGAATGAGCCCATGAGTGCTTTTGAACTCAACCCAGTGTTTACTCTCTCCCTCCTCAAAACCCCCTCAAGGTCATTTCAAGGCCTACTTTCAAGGTAAGGTCCCTCAATGATTCACTGAGCAACGATGGCACGACTTTGTTTTAAAGCTGGGCTGAGGGAAAACAGGGTCGGCCCCTTCTGGGTTATGCCTTTATCTTGTAGCCATTTTCTGTCACCGTGAAATATTGATGCCCCAAAAGATCCTTTTTGCAGTTGTACGTGCTCCAAAAAAAGTGTTTACCCCCCCTTGACACACTGCACATTTCTGTGTGCTGCAAAAGGATGCTGGAAATGTATTTCCCTTCAATGCATCCCAATGGGAGTTTGGGAAAGCCAAATATTGACCTATACATAACCTATGAACAACCAATAGATAATGTATGACACGATACCTGAATTGATTAATAAGGATGTTGTATAGAAGTCAGACATAAATTACAAATAAACACATGATGAAATGGTTCTGGGAAAAATATCAAACAGAAGACAATAATAACTCTTGAAACAGGATATATATTACTGGTCTGAATGGAATGACCCTAGCTGTGAAGACTACTTACCTTACTCTTGTCGTTGGAAACCATAAGAAGAGAGAAGTAGTCCAACACAGTTCCATGTATTATACTTTGGCTGAATGGAGCATTACCTGATCCCAAATCCACATTTTAATTTATGAATCAACCTGTAAATACTGACACCTAGTGGCAAGTGTAACAAGTGCTCCATCGGTGATCTGTGAGAACCGTTGCTGAGGAGGTTCGGCTAATACAAAAGGCGCGAGAGTCTGTATTCAAGTCCTCTGTTTTGAAACCCACCAGGCTGCGCGCGGATCCATTCATTCATCCACTTCATTCAACCTTCCTCTGAATCACTGCGCGTCTGAAAGGCCCCGTTCCCCTGGAAACCAGTCAACACACGTGATTCAACACAGGTCGACGGCAGAAAAAAACTCTTCCCGGCAATATAGCTTGAAAAGAAGATGTTCAGTAGTAAATTAGGTCTGACTGATGAGAGTCTTGGTTTAGTGGATGCTAAGTAAATGCAACTCATATTGAAGTGTTGCAGAGACTATAGGGTTAGACCGATATTACAATATTTATTAATAATCATCCAGTCAGTGTCATCCAACTCCAATATGATGGATATGATGCAGTTTGTTTGATTATATATTTATTGTAGAGTATGCATGGAATTATTATGATAGTATTACTAGTAGTAGTTATAATAGTATTATCATCATTATTATTGTAATTATTATTATTTATATTTTTAATATTATTATTATTGTTGTTGGTATTATTATTATTCTGTCATTGGAGTGTTTTAGTCCCATGGTCTAAATGCTGTTTCTGAGGTTTTCCCAGCCCGTCAAGAATAAAGTTCTGAGGGAAACACTGATGCCTGGAGTTGTTATTCTATTTTTTTTGTCATAGAAATAGGCAAATTTAAAGATATCAAACATCGGCGCAAAATAATCTGCTATATGCAGCTTCAATTAAAAAAACATCAATGTCAGTATTGGCCTTCCAAGACCTATATCGGTCAAACCGTAGCAGAGATTAGGCGGGCCACACAGGGGAATAAACCCGTTAGTAGAAAACATCATGCGAGCTGAATTCAATTTACATTCTAAGCTATTAGAAAGTGTGTTTTGATAATATCACTGCCTCCCAGGTCTGTTTCTCGCTTGTCAGGGTTTTATATATGAAGGACTTCCTTTTTACCCCAACAGGGGGCGCTGTAACCCAACTTTACACAGGAAAGTGCTCAGTTGCAGGACTGGCCATTCTTTGTTTGGATGACTATAGCGTTTTTATACCACTGATAGGATAAATGACATGTACAGAGAGACACTATATATTTATTATATTAACAATGAGCGTTTAAAACCACTGACGAAGACTGGGCTTTTACAAATCTACCTTTGTGCTCCTTTGACAAAATACAAAGTGGAAGTGATTAAGCACGCCAGGCTCGGATCTTACCACCTTCCTGATTTCCATCCATGTTATCTCGGTTTTTCAGCTGCAATATTTTCGTTTTAATTTGCAATTCACTTTGTTTTCTACAGTCAATAACTTTCACATGATGTTTCCTCACAGCCGTATGAGGAGGAGGGGGTTGCTCGTACATAAAATTCACTTTGAGGTGATATGCCTGTTTGTGTGAGCATGAAATATGCCTGTGGGGGAAATTCATTAGACGGTAGAGGGAAGCCTAATTTTTTTTCTCAAGGGAAGAAGCATGTCTCATTTCTCTCTTCATCCCCACTTCACCCAGTTCCTTCAGTCATTTCATTTCTATCCCCAGAGGACCGGAAGGCGAGGATAGATTCTTAAATGAATTAAATAGTGATGTGATTACTACACATCATTCAGCTCCATGGAAAAGAAGTTTCATCTTGACCCTTTGTACCTCTGATGGCATCCGTTCATGCTCTGTTGCAGTCTTACACAGAAGCTGAGGAAGATCAGATTCCTGTCTAGAACTGAGTCACACACTGGCATCTCACTGCCCTCCCCCACCCCACCTCTTCCCGGCTGGCTTTCGTCCAGGTCAGGCCTCCAAACACAGTGAGTCTCACCCCGCACACCTTTGTCTCCAGACGGGATTTCCTGTGTCTGAAGGAGGGGCTTGGATCTCAGGAACCCCACCCTAGCTCTCCGGGACCCAGGACACGGGACCTGGGACTGAGGAAGCCTGGGATAGCCGTGACCAAACCCGCCCTCCTGTGGTGTTTAACTGGTCACTGCACTGTTGTTTCCTGCTCTCATTGTTTAAGATGAGAAGGAAGGATGAGCCATCGCGAAACCATGGCTTTTCTTCCCTTTCACCTTCAGTTCCAATAAAGACTATATAAGGTGGCATCTAGTAGTTGAACTGCAATGTAAAAACAGGGTAGCTGTCCGTTAAAAAGTCTGAAAAAGTCTTAAAAATTATAAATTGAAGGCCCTAAAAAGTAAAAATTAAAATACAAACCAAATATTAAAACACAATTGGACTTGATGTCCCTAAACATTTAATTTCCCGGTGTCTTTTTTCTTTTCTCAATCTGAAATAGGCTTTGTTTCTTCCTTCAGGTCTTAAAAAGTCTTCGATTTGGCTTTCAGAAACCTGCAGGTACCCACGGAAAAGGGAAGTTTGCAAAACAGTTTCTTTTGGGGTTTTTTCTCAGTGCCATTAATACTTTGAACCATACCGGAGGAACGTAATCTGAAACACTATTTCATCTGTTCTTATCCTCAGAGTGGAGAACAACAGCGACCGGGCACATCGGCCTCGTGTATCTCCTGTAAACGGAGAGCTGAGGGCTGCTTCCTTCCTCATGCCGGTCAAGACACAGAGCCGCGTGATAAGGAAAAAGCAACAGCCTTCCAAACTCAAAACTTCAAAGTAAGTCTAAATTTGCTCACGTTTTTTTTTTTTTTTTTTTTTTAAATATCATTACATTTTAGTCATTTAGCCAGAACGACAAATGTGTATCAGTAAAATCATCAAAAATGACAAGCAACAAGAAATTGGGGTCTTTTTTTTGGCCTTAGTCTACAGCACAGAGAGACTAGATACAACTGGGCGGGAGTCGGATAAGTCGGATTCAAACCCACAACGTTGCAGTTACATGGTATGTGCCTCAGCCAGCCAGGACGCCCAAATGATGCAGAATTCATTTTCATTATAACAATAAAGCAAAAAGAAATGTCAGAATCTATTTGGCAGCCATATCTCAAATTCATATTAATATCAACTCAATTTAGACTTTAGTGATGGTGGGAGACCTAACGGGTGATGTGACTGAAACGCCCCATTACAGGTATAGCCACGAAACACAGCCTGAAAAGCTTCCTGCATAAGATCATTCTCATTCCCATCCCGATTCGAGCTGTGGGAAATATCTCCCCTACCCTTTCGTCCGGCTCTGGTAGAAACAATTATGGCATTTGGCGGGATTACTCTATTATGGGAGCTCAAATTGAAACGTCTCTTGCTCTTTTTTCATGACATGACCTTCCCGCCTGTTGCAGCTCCTTTGAATGTCAGATGAAGATGATCTCAGGGGGAAAAAAAAAACACAGATTACAAGGAGATATGTGAGTCGGTATTAACCCAGCGCTGCAGCTCCATTGAAGTATTTAAAGGCGGCATTGTGACTCAGACGTTTGATAAAGCAAGTAGTTGCTCATTTCCTGGATGGCTCTCTGTGGCCCTCTCACCCCCCCTGCAGATAACAGCAGCTGGGAAACAAAACCAGGACAATGTTCCTTTTGTCCGTCACACTGTGAGCACACAGTAAACTGTACTTTGCTACTGAGGGAAGCATTAATCCCCCTGAAAGTTTGAGCAAAGGAGCTCCCAGAAGCAGAGTCAGCTTTAAGTTGAGCGTTTGAGCCCCCCCCCCCCCGGATAATAGTCGTGTGGTGAGGAGCATTCCCAGGGCCATTCACCGAGGAGGAGGCATCGCCGCTCTCCACACATCTACGTCAAGAAAACCTAAACTTCTATGGGGATTTATTAGAAAACTGCACTGGAATCCTTATGGAGAAATCATAATAAAAGAAAAGGCATTACAATCACTGTAAATGAAAGTGTTTGTAGGGATGAAAAATTCAGATGTCGCCCACCACCGATATGATGGAGGTTCCTCCCTGACCACAGCTGCATTTACAAACAGTCTGTAAAACCTGCAATGAAATTTTATTTTCTTTACGAGTCATTTATTCCCACCACAATAAGTGTGGCCCCCCCTGCTTTAAAGAGCCGCTAACCCTGAAATAATTTCACTAGTCTGGGTTTCAGCACAAGAAATGGTCCATCGGAGACTTCAGTCTTGGTATCGGCCTTCAAAAAGTCGAGCCCTGATGAGCGATATGTTTTCCTATTGAATCACTGGTGATAGGACTAGTGTCAGCAGTTTCAGCTGTACATGCTGGCTCAGCAACAATACGATGATCAATTACAATGATCAATCTTTTCTCAAGTGTCTTATTTTGTTTTTGTTGGCACTAACACAACACATTTTATCTCAAAAGACAAGAGTAAAACGAATGGCATCCAGGTGACTGAGGAGGACGTTAAGATGTTAAGAGGGATCCTTCGGTCTGGATGCCACAGAGGAGAATCTACACCGAAGCTCCCCCTGCCAGCTGAGACTATGGAGCCCAAACCAAACCTGACAAAAACCTGCACACAAAATAGATGGAATCTGAACGCCGAGTGAGGCGTACCGACAATACCGCTTGTTCCCTCTCGGGGCCGTGTCCTCCTATAGACGTATCCACTCTCTCACCTCGACTCAGAATACACGGTAGGGCTATTTTTTGTCCCCGGGGGTTGCGTCAAGTCAAGCCACTGCATGGCCAGACAGTCTCCGGGAGAAATTGTTTGTCAAATCTCTTGCGGCTCAACTGGAGCAAGCGAGCAGCTCTTGACAAATTCGAGCCATGTCGAGAGCCCGCCACAAATTGCTGCTACCCAACAACTCTGTGTCTGCGAGGTTAACCGAGCTCCTCGAGACAGAGTTATTTCTGACGCTCTAAATCACACTGCGACCCACCTCACGTGACGCAATTTATTGCACTGCGGCGAACAGGCGCTATGTGCATGCAGTGCGCGAACAGTGTGTAACAAGTGGGTCTTCTACCAAGCAGTCTGATCAGCGTGATCCATGGACTGGGTTGGGGTCCAGACCAGGGTGCCCACAGAGGACGCCTATCGGGCCCCTGGAGGACTCACTTGAGGAGCGTGGCTTCACAGGAGGGCCAGAGGAATCCCCTCGACTAGGCTGGCATTCCCAGACTGTCCCATTCCCAGCTGTGACTTTGGGTCAAAGCCTTGAGGACAGGCCTGACTAGTTCAATTATGTAGTGGCGAGACAGTGTAGAGATTCCTGGATGAGTCTTTCCTGTCGTTAAAGCTGCGTTCACACTGCAACTCAAAGTGTCCCAATTCCGATTTCTTTCTAGATGAACAAATACTGCATATTCCACGTTAGCTAGCATGGAGGTACAAAAAAAAAACCAGATGGCGTGATTGTTGTTACTCAGCATCGATGTCAGTCCACGTCACTATTGGATACGGGTTACATCCTGGAGTAGATATCAACAGTCACAATTTGAGCATCAGTGCAGAAGCGAGGTGTGAACGCAGCCTAGGTTGCTACAGGAGCCGGGTCTTAAAAAGAGGATTTATGCCAGAAACCTGCAGGGGAAGCCTCACACTCAGCACCTCGTGGCACGTTTAAGCATTTATTTGCACGTCTGGACGGTGCACACCAACTGAGTATACATTGTTTTTTTATACCGCACATAAAACTTGTTTGCAACCCGGGGGCCTCGGGGTGCAGGGAGGGGAAGGCTGAACTCCAGGGCTGTGTGAGATGTAGTGGAAAGTGCTGGCCTAGTGGAAACCGCAGGGCAGCTATAAACAGCAGCTGATGCGGCGGCTGGCTAAAGCGTGCCATACGAGAGGCACACCCATGCTTCCCCCTGCTGCTCCACCCCGGCTAGAGGCTCTCGGCCTCCAGCTGGAAATCAAATTCACTTCGCCGCTTTATTTGTTCACCCCACCGCAAAACCCACAGTTGAAACATTTGTGCAGGCAGACGCCGCGTCGCTGGATCAAGAGGAACAAGACTTGTCGGGCTTTCAAAGTCAAAATAAGCATTTATTCCGTAGGGTTTTAAAAGTACGTGAGCGATATAAATATTACAAAATGGAAATACTCTGTCAATATACTTGCAGACTTAACACTGTTACCCTGGCAGTAAAGGGGTGGACACACAGAAATTGACACACTTGATAGAGCTGCTGCAGCATTTCATTCTACAGTAGTAATGTTAAATATGTGACAATGTCCAAATCCAAGAAAAAGGAGTCTTCTTACAGATCTGTTCTCAGATCAGCTTTTTTCTCTGATGCCTTATGGATATGGGCCCAGACTGCTAGCAGCAAGGCTTTGCTGATGCAACTACTGGATATTTGTATATGTGTGTGTAGAGGACAGCTAACCACTAAAACACCTCAAAGTTATTAGACGTAAAGCTGAGGAAGTTGTACATTATGATGTTTTTCCTAGTTGCAGCCATCGTAGAAGTACCCATTTTGCCTATTCTTCCTGAAATCACCGTGTGAAAGCATGAATTTCCGGCAAAAAATCAAATCTAATACATCTCTCTCGAATTAGGCATGTACTGGTCATGTCTGGAAATTTCCCATTTCCATCGTTTCCATCACACACATACCACTTGACCTGCAGGGTTGACAGACCGGCGCACAGTCAGTTTTTAAGCACTGTTGCGATAAAATGGGGGAATTCTACGCTGGCAACATGTGTTTAATATACTAAAGGAAATG
The DNA here is from genome assembly GCA_034670385.1 of Hoplostethus mediterraneus. NCBI lineage: Eukaryota > Metazoa > Chordata > Actinopteri > Trachichthyiformes > Trachichthyidae > Hoplostethus > Hoplostethus mediterraneus. The sequence continues at coordinate 228,830 of JAXDDW010000163.1, read as the reverse complement.
AAAATGACCACCTGCTATGACATTCTGGAAATGTGAGTCAAAAGTTTTGCAATACTCATAAAAGCCATCATTCATTTAAAATGAATTAAAAAAAAAAATCCAGTTAATAGAAGAGATGAATTGTTTTTGAGTACATTTTTTGTTGTGTCTGTCTGCTCCGCACACAGAAAAGTGTGTGCTTGTTTTTGCAGCCGGTGGCCAGAAGGACTGAAATAGTTCTTTCACAAGTAGCGACTGCAATTGACCACAGCTATTTTTCCTTCACTACCAAACCCATGTTTTATGAGCACAGAGCACAGCCTGACATAGTGTTGTTCTTTTTTCTGGGGACAGCAAACGGACTTGGTTTTGAAAACTTGTCTTGACCCATCCATCTTCCAACAAATGCCCCCGTTTTTGTTGTGTTTTTTTGGTATGGGTATGGCATTTGCAGCAGTTCATGAGATTGAGACGAGCAAAAAAAGGGGAAGTCAGTGGTTGGTTGTCTCATATGTTCTATACACAGCTCCATGTAAGGAACTCTTCTCACAATGCGTGAGATGAGACATCGGAAGTCGTGTCCGCTCCGCTTTGGTTGGCGGGAACGCGTCCCGTGAGTAATACTGATATGCATCCAACACCCTGAGAGTCGGGAGAGCGGCTGCAGAATCACACCCGGGGCGTCCGATTGCACTTGATAGCCGAGGAGAGCTCTTCCTTCAGCACTTAGTAGTAGCCGAGGCCTTGCTCGTCGCTCTTGACTCGATCTTGGCCACCAGCAATCTGAGGGAGTCTCCCGAGGACCGGATGAGCTCCCTGCCGCTGTGTAAAGATGGAAGCAGAGGGAGAAAAAAAAAAAAGAGATGAAAACACAATGATATGGGGAGGAGATCAAGCTGATGTCTGCGTGTCCTTTTGCGTTCTGTGACATTACGTGATCGCAGTATCAAAATGTATTGGAAGTCAGAAGTCTGGTATCGTGACGACACTAACGGACTCGGGGGGGAAAAACCCAACAGATGACCCGCCCCTGACCCCGGTGCTTACATGTGGTATTCCATGCCAACTAGGCTGACGCCGTTAACAGCCAGGATGCGATCGCCCACTCTCAGCCTCTGACACCGGGCGGCAGGGGAATCGGGCACCACCGACTTGATATAAATCCCGTTCATCTTCAGGGGTGTTTTCTACGCAACACGGATAAAGAGAGGGAGGCAGCATGAAGGAGAGGATCTGGGAACAATCTACTTCCTGTTCACCTAGAGAGGGCACTGTGTTTAGCAACGTTTTCCACTCAGAAAGTTCCACAAATGTCAGAATGAGTAAAGCAGGCAAAGTGATGGTTATTTTATGAACCCCACCTCTAATTAAAATTAAACTGATACTGAGATGGATTTGAATTATATGGGAATAAATCTTCATATCTATTATAAATATACAGATATTTTTTACACCTATAGGTAAACCTGAAGTTGCTCAGTAGTTCCACTCTTTGAAATGAAACATTTCAGTCAATTTACAGTGTATGACCTCACTAGGAACTGTTATGTGTTCATGATGAATTCATTCTTATTAATAGGTCACCAAAACCCTATAAATCACTCATAATAATAAATGAAATAAAATGCCTTATAAAGCCTTACAACTTAATAATAAACAATTAAATAAATAAATAAGAATTCAATAAATTGTTAGCATTGTATATAGATTACAAACTATTTATGTTAAGTTTTAGAAATGTATGAAAAGGCTGTAAAAGGCTATAAAGTATTTATACTCAATTACGGCCCCTTTAAAGCCTCATAATTGTAATCAATTATAAAGATATATTACAGGCAGAGACAATGAATCAAATCAAATCAAATGAATTAAATCATTATGAGAAGAATGTGAATGTGTGTTAATCATGAAGTGCACCATTCAACCATGCTGGCCCCTGTCCACTAGATCACACTGCAAAAGGTCTCTTCTCTCAGTGAGTACATTGAGAGTGATTGGAGAGGTAGTGTGTGCTTTCAATCTGTCAAGGTTAAATCCCTGCAGTTAAGAGTCTAATCTGATTAGCCTTCCACCGTGAGATCTGAGCGGCCGAAGCGTTTTCCAAAGGTTCTGCTTGTCCAGCTGAACTCTTTTGACCAAATAAAAACCTACAAGGAACATCTTACTTACATCTTTAATTACTAAACCAAAGGCTATGAACACGCACGAGAGACGGATGAGTGGATGCGTGATGGATAAAAGTAGGAAAACAACTTACCAGGCCGTCCACGAGCGCCAGCCCCAGACCGTGAGGCCCTCTCTGGAGCCCCACCGTAAAGACCTCCTCCCCGTCTCCTCCGTCTTCTTCTTCCACGTTCCCTTTCCTCCTCTCGGCACATCCGCCGGCTAAACAAAACACACAGGGGAAGCGCACACACACACACACACACACACACACACACACACACACACACGGCCAATCAAAGTGCTGTTAAATATAGGATGGCAATGTAGTGAAGTGAAAGTGCACCTTGGGGGGAGGCAGGAAGGGGCCCAGGGGTGACGGCATGCAACCAATCTGCAGCCCCCCTGATGCATTTCCCTTTTTCCTGGGGATCCAGTTGAGCTCCATCCACAATGGTTGATCCCTGATCATACAGGTCCAGCTGGATCATGGATTATGGATCATGGATTATGGATCATGTCTTTTTTTTGTTCTAGCATTGGTAAGAAGGTATAAACTACATTGTATACCCGTTGCTGGTAAGATTCTCAGCTCTGTCATCCTTTCATTGTTAAAATACCCAACACTCAATACAACACTCAAATGTCAAGCACAAAAAGTTACCCCCCCAGGGGGTATTTGAGGGGTTCCCTGGCAAAAGTGAGGAACAGTTGATCAGGTGATCTCTGGATGTAGGCAGCAGCTGCAATGGCCTCTGAGGAAGTTTCACTATAATTTAACTCACTAGGAATTATCCCAATTAGAGAAAGACTATTTTAGTTCTAGGGGCTTTCCTCTCACTCCTCCTCATGTACAGTTATACAGCTCCATACAAATAAACAACAATAAACATCCAGCCATATGCGGGCCCCTAGGAAAATATCTTACAAATGGGGGTCTGCGTAAAATGGAGGACTCCTGGACTAGTGGATGTTTTTTTTCAAATTATTGCACATTATTATAAAATAGCTCTCCAACAGCTGAGCACGCTGCAGCGGTGCGGTGAGGACCTTTCCAGGGTCTTTCCTGGGGCCGGTCCACTGGTCATCGTGGGCTGGACTGTCACAACAACCATGCAGCAACAGTAGCATTCCCAACCAAATGTTCCCATCCCTGCTGCTCTTGCCCTACTCCTCTTTTTCCCTCGACCCCCGCCACCACCCGGCCACCTCCCCCTTACTAACATGCAGCCTATGCAGCCTGTCTGCCCCCCACGCCGGACCTGCCCGGAACAATGCCTATCCCGATTAAGATTCCACGCACCAACCCAACTGTAAATTCCCATGACGGGTCGGCCACTGCTCTTTTCTCTCCTGACATCACCACCTCTCTGTAATTCTTGGGGCCAGATTAAAGGATTAGCAATGCTTCCAAAATAACGTTACCCGTTGGCAGCCGAAACCACCGAGGTAGATGTGGGAGGCCAAGGTAAGGCCTTTTCCATGACTTTTCCATAACTGACCTAAAAATGATCTTCCTTCCTGATTGGTTAATGTTGTTTTTCAGCTCAGAACAGTCTGGTTTCTACTACAGTTGGGTTTGCTATGGAATTTTTTTTTATCAAACCATCTAACGCAATGAATATGTGTAATAAGATGGAAAATACATTCTGGTATATTACCATAAAATGAGACACTTGAAAAAAGATCTGATATTCCCAGGAGAATTTATCAAATTCCCTGACTTAACCTCTCAAAATTCCATGATATTCCATGACCATTGGGACCACTGGATATAAGCCATGTCAATAACAGGCTGGCAATAGCTCATTTCACCACCATCATTTTACTAAAATCTCATCAGGCAAATCAAAGGACTAATATACAAAATACACTAAGGGCAGGACCAACGAGAGTAAAGAAGTCTGATTACCAGAAACAAAATGGAATTTTAAGCTTAAGCCCTTCCTGTAGTGGCACACCGCCACACAGGGGGTCTCATCAGGCAGCTTATTAGACCGCCGTTCAACATCTTGCACATGAACACAATCGCATGTGACGAGAAGTGCTTTTGAACTGCAGGAGCGAGGGCTAACTCCGCTCGCTCCCTCTCACTTCTAGGGATGACCTCACGGCCGAGGCTTCTGAAAAACAATGGGGGCCGAGGAGGAAGCGGCCTTTTCCTTTGCGCGGGGGGAATCCGCCCTGCAGGAGCAAAGCCGCCTTCCACTTGAAATGCCTAACCTCCAAAGTCAGTAAAAGATGAAGGGAGGACGGAGAGGGCACTCCACCTCTTTTATGTCGGGGCACCTTTATGTGGACCTGGAACCGCTGGGGACGGGTATGCAGCAGGTCTACGGGGTCAAGTCACTACATTCTTTCCTTAATAGACTCCATCAATCATAGGCGGTTAATTAGGTTTGGGTGGGGGGGAATGAGTGCCAGAAGTTAGCTACAAGGTTTGAGCTGAGGTAGCCAGGAGTTTCCATGACTTTAATCAAAACCCGCTGCATGGAGGCAAGCCATGAGTCCTTTGAGACCATGCCATTTTGTCATTCATCTGTGGTGACATTGTGGGTTGTTCTTCTTCTCATGGTTTCTTTGATACAAGACTCCTTCGCTCTTTCGCTCATTGATCAACGTTTTTCTGTTGCCCTTCAGTAAATGTCTTCCATCTGTTACTGTGGTAAATACACGTTGGTTTTTCTTCTCTCTATCTTGGACAGTGTTGCTTCAACCTATAGTTAGTTCATGAACGCTTATCTCAGGCGTACAGGAAGTGATGCGTTTTATGTTTCAAGTTTGTTTGGAATTAATAGAAGAACTGGGGAGTTAGCATGAGCAGCGATAGCCACCGTGGCTGAACAGACAAAGAAAAGAGCACCACCTACAGAAACTCACACTTCATCAACAGAAAATCACACATTGTAATTGTCAGGATGGCCGAGTGGTCTAAGACAGGGGTCCCCAACCACTGGGCCGCAGGAAAATAGATTAGCGATGTACCGTGGATAACTCGCCAAACGTAGAGGACGTCACGTCAAGGTATTTCCAGCACAGATACAATGGAGTTTAAAAGCTGAAAGAGTTTCAGCCATGCAAAACATCAACGACAAATGTTTGAAAGTGGAAATTCAACAAGTTCAGCCACGTTCTCTGGGGGATATCAAAAGTCACCCTGGCAAATGTAGACGAGGCGGGTTGAGGGAAAGTGGGTACAACAAAAAGCTAAATTACAACCTTCATCACAAAGTAACTCCCGGAATGCATTGAACACCACAGATTATATATCACTGTGTAAGAGTATCCAAGGGTGGAATTCTGTTAATGTTAACATGCAACTGCTAGCCATTTCTACTAGCTGGTACCACACTGTTCGCTTCTACTAGATGTGTCAGCTAGTGTGCAAGCTACTGTGGTATCTAAACACAAAATCGATCGGATTTATCAGTGGTGAAATGATCAATCCCCAGTTAAAAACATCACAGAAATTAGCCATGTCTCATTGAATCTCAGCCATTGTTGCCTGAGGAGATGAGGACCTCCAATATGGCCACCAGAAGGCGCTATACATCAGCTGAAAGCCCTCTATAAGCAGCATGTCTCTGCCTGCTGAATTACCTTTCTTATGCTGGCGTGCCCCCTCCTGCAGGTCGGCCTCCAGCTCAGCCAGCTCCATACCCTGGGGGGTGTTGGGTGGCGTAAGCAGGCAGGACGGGTCCAGTGCCAGGCTCTTATGGCAGCCCAGGTCGGCCTGCCCTGGGAGGGTGTTTTGCAGCTCCAGGCTCTTCAGCTTCTGGGTCAGCACCGCCTCACAGCAGCTCAGGTCGCCATGAGATCCCCGGGCCTGGCGGGCCACTGCAGGGGAGTTAAGGTCCACTTCGGCCCTGAGGGAGGGGCAGGTAACAGGGTCAGAGACCACCTGGTGGGCAGGATCCTGGAAGACTGTGACGGAGGGTGAGGTTGTAGATTGGCTGTCGATGGTCGTCCCATTGAGGTTCTGGGGGGGGGGGGGGGGGGAATAGAGTCAATCAATAACAGATGGAAAAACATGAAAGTGTCTCCTGTCTGCCACTGGCTTCTCGTTATATGTGAGCTTTGGAAGTCAACAGGTCAGAGAGCTGTTACCTTCTGCACTAGATCAGGTTCGGCTTGGGTTTCACTGCGGGGGAGACGGCGTACAAACTCTTGTAGATGACTGAGCTGTTCAAACAGGTCAGGCTCCACAACTGGTTTACCCAGCTCCAGGTGAAATGTGTTGCTGGGCAGGATGAGCGGCGGGTGGTTGTCGAAACTCTCCAGGATGTCGGCTAGAGGAAGAGAGAAAGACCTGACATCATCCATCACAAATGACACAGCCTCTATAAAAAACTTTCTCATGAAATTCAACCCTGGGACTAAACTGGCTTTTTTGGATTAAGGCTTCATTAGCAGCAGTGCATTAAGTACAAGACTGGAGCCACGGCTGCTGGATCAAGGGATTTTACCCAACAGGGTGCTATCAGTCTGGGTGAAGTGACTGGTGGGAGCAAGGTACCAGCTCTCCCGCAGGGAGAGAGGTAACCATGGACTGAAGCTGATTGGTGGAGACAGAGTGACAGGGCAGGATTACTCTGGTGGGATACACTGACAGGGCTTCTACGAAAACGTGCTTATAAGGCTTCTACGAAAACGTGTGAAGGTACATGATGCTACCACGTTTGTGTGCGATGTATCTGAGATATATACATACAAACTGAAGCAAGAGAGAGCGAGAGAGAGCGAGATAGAAAGAGAGAGAGAGAGAGAGAGTCCATGTCTATGTCACTCACCCGTCCTGACGGCGTCCTCTGCATCATCCGGTGAGGGGCTCCATCCGGAGGGATAGGCTTTACCAGAGTTGTATTCTCTTAGCATATGGTGAAGCTGGGCAGGATTCAGGGCAACAAACTCAGTCCTCAGAGAGGCCCAAGATGCCTGGCACACATAAAACAGAAAATATATATATAAAATATCGGAAAACGTAAAGTAACCTCTTCTGAAACGACTCTGCAATACGAAATGTGGGACTGTAAAAGCGATGCACTGACAGTTAGCCTAAACGACAAGCCACAGAAACACTGTGACTGTAGTCATTGTGAGAATGACAGGGTGGCGCAGTATTTTCCCACCATGTTTGTGTCCACATGAGGAAACAGATTAATTTCTACTCTCTCATTTGCATACAAAATATTTTAAAACATTTATACGATGCAGTAATTGCAATGCCAGATGTGATAACAAAGCCTCTCTCCGTCTGAATGTGGCAGCTGTCTTGCCAAACAACACCGCTAGACTACAGTAGCTCTAAAAGCCCTTGTTTAAAGCCACTTCAGTTTATTGCAGCTATGCCATGTCGTAAAAGGTCAGTGTTGGATTTCATTCAAGTATCGCTAATTACCACTTCATCCTTATTGTACGTACAGTGTGAAACATTTACTTTTCATTATCTCCCCACTCAGCCTCTCAGGCTCCTGTTGACATTTCCTCTCTCGATCAGGCGATATTCTATCTTCCGATGACTAAGAAAGATACTGTGAACGGGTAAGTCACGTGACGATGAGCTCATTCACTTCCAGGTGCTTATTACCACACAGACAGTTACTATGGGAGAAATGTCACGTCGTTCATTCAATCCGTCTCTAGTTGAATTGGGTGGAAATAAGACGTTGCCCAGACATGCACAGGGCAGCAACGGAAACCTCGGGCTAGGTGCTGTCGGGTCCCGGCCCCGTTATGTGGCCAGGAGTTTGGTGGAGTTTATGGACTGGTTGTAAACAAAAAGAAAACATATTTCTGTTTGTTATGTCTGAGATGAAAAAGCTACATTTCTTAAAATAACTGCTCTGATTTTGGACTGTCCATAACTGAAGAGAAAAACAAACGCTCCCAACATCCCTATGGTGTTATTTACCACGGTGCCAGCAAGCTACTTCGATTCTTACAGCCCCGGAGACTCCAGATGGAAAACTAGAAATCTGTGGAGGGTGTGTGCTCTGTTTTTGCCGACCACAAAGTGACCTCATGCCACGGGAGCGATACATAAAACCGCCCAGCTTCCTAGCAACCGTCCCTTCCCACGAATAGACGCGAGACAGCCTTCCACAGCCTTGTCGCGGAGAGTGGAGCGGTGCTGTGCCCGGGGAGACATTTCAGGCTGGTACCAAGACTGCTAGTCATACAGTGAAAACAGGTGTCAGCCTCAGATTGTAATGCTAGGCCCCTTAACATAGTTCCTCCAAATATAGGTGGAGTCCACTGACACGGAGCAGGCTCATGCAAAGGGTGGGTGCTCAAATTTTCCTCTATTTATATACATATACGATCAAAGATGTTTAATGTAGCCAAAATCCAGCCTTTTGTACGAGCTGTTTCTGACTAACTCCAGACAACGCATCACAACGTCCTGATTGGTTCCCCTCATAGAATGAAAGAAAGAATGACAGATGTCCAATCAGGCACTCAGGCTTAGAGGAGCTGGTGTTGTCGGCCAATCAGGGCCCAGTTTTGTGACCGTTCATTCAATAAATACACTTAATTTACTTGCTGAGCGTTATTCTTATACTGAGCCTTAGTATACTTGGAAAAAAAATCATGAAAACGTAATAATATGGGACTGTAGGAAGGGTGAAATACGAACAAAAAAAAAATTTCAATCGCGCAAGCAAACCGGGCTGTAATTGAGGGGTGCAAAAGGAAACTCCTGCATGCTCTCATGTATGGGCTGATGCTGCAGTGGGTTGGCATGGCATGTCAGGGCAAAGCCATCCCACGCATATGATGTTATATGCTAGGATGCACCTTCCCAATGTTTCTTTGCTGGTGGGGCTAAACCAAAAACAAAGAATTCCACAGTCCAAAAGGAAAAGTAGCGCACACAGTTCTTCAAAACAAAACCTTTTTGTCTGTTATCATACATGCTCAGTGGCTTTAATCAACAGTGGCACGATGATGACCAGCCCTCACCACAATAAAACAGGTTGCTTGCCATTATCTTTTCAGGTCCCATAAACCTGAGAAGGAAAAGGATGTGTTTGTACGACAGAGGGTGACCTTTGCTCCTCCTCTGTTGTACCCGGGCAGTTTTATGTGGTGGTCCTCTCTTTAGGGTTTAATAACTAGCCATGCAAGGGCTCAACTTCCTTCTGTGGTACAGAGAGTAAACAAGAGAGAATAGTGGGCTTAAGGAGGGATTAAGCGCTAAGTAGGCGAGCTACCACTAGAAAGTCTTGACATTAGAAATAGCAAATATAGCCTTGTGTCTCTTGTTTTTTGGTGCAGATTAAGCAGTGTTTGAGTGCTACAGTATCCTCTTGGACATACACACATTCAGATCAGTATGATTAAACATTGGAGAAGTGATTGCCAATCCACTACTGTCACCATGACATTATGATTTGATAATTTTAATGTGTTTACTGACAGGAGTGTGTGTCCACATGCTATTTTCCCATATCTGATCACTGATTACTGCTTTAGGTACCATACAGGCTCATATATTCTCACAGCTACAATATCGAAAAGCCAACAACAAGCATATCATATCAACTGTTATCACATTATTAGTCAGCATTATCGCCACACTGAACAACAATTGGAAGCCGTGTGAAAGAGTGAAGAGGGAAGCATGAAGTCCAGCTTTCCTAAAGATGTGAAGGGCTCGCAACTAATGCACAAACAAGACGTAACCGATATTGCACTGACACTCTTGAGACAATGAAAACATTCAGATTGACGCACACATGACTCGGCTCGCGCCACTACACCCACCCCCGTTGGGACAAACAGGAAGGGAGAAAAAGGATGTCCTCTGACCTGTAGGAGGGTTTCTTTGGGTGTGGCCAGCAGATTGACAGCAGCAGAAAGCTTCTGGAAGAACTCTGTGGCCAGGTCACCCAGGTCGATGCTCTGGACCCAGTCCATCAGCAGGTCGAGGTTGGCCCTGATCTGGACCCCTCGGGACCACTGGTAGAACCCCCCTCCAGAACCTGACCAATACACCAGCAAGAAATTAGATTACATATAGTGGTTTGACAGTATGTCAGTTCGATATTAGACTTTTATTAAAAATCAGATATGGTCCAGTCAGTGTAGTCCAACTATATGATGGATCAGATGCAGTGTGCTTGATTACATATTTATTGTATAATTGTATACATTGGTTATTTATGGGAAGCCCTTCACCTGAATTGATTCTAATTTTGGTTGAATTTCACACAAGTAAGCATCAATACGCAATTATTATTATTATTATTATTATTATTAGTAGTAGTAGTAGTAGCAGTAGTAGTAAGTAGTAGTAGTAGTAGTAGTAGTAAGTAGTAGTAGTAGTAGTAGTAGTAGTAGTAGTAGTAGTAGTAGTAGTAGTAGTTGTATTTCAATAGAAAGTTTTAGTGTCCCATGGTCTAAATGTTGTTTCAGAGGCTTTTCTGATGGAAATACTCAACACTTGTTTTATTTTTTGGCCTCAAAATGGTCTAATATGAAGACATTAATTAACGGCACAAAATATTGGCTATTGGCAAATTTAATTCTAAACTACCGATTTCGGTATCGGCCCTCAAAAACCCATATCGGTCGAAACCTAATGTAAACCATACGGCTGAGTTATTGACTCTTGACTCTTGTTGTTTGTGTAGTGCTCACCTCTCTCCATGAGGGCGTTGAACAGAGATGCGTTGATGAAGAAGAACAGGTAGGCGCAGAGCTGTAAGGAGATGTCCGGGTGGACCTGGAAGGCGTTGAGCAGCTTCATAGCTTCCTTCAGCACCTCCAGGATGCCGCCGACCCCGTCGGGCACCCGCAGCTGACCGCTCTCTGAGAACGGGTTGCCATCCAGTAGACCTGGCAACGCTGAGTACATGCTCTGTGGAAAGAGGGAGATCAGCAAGGGTTAAAAGAAGCCAACCAGGAACAGACTTTCCCTTCAGAGAGTGACTGCTAAGGCCTGGAAAATGTCCGCTTCTACCATCACCATTGTTAATGACCCACGGGGATGAAGCAGTGATAAGGCTGGTACAGGGGGTCAATGCTTATAGAAGCACATAAACTACAATGTGTCCTCCGTGGGCTCAACGCTGCTTTGCCCACACAGGCTTCCTGACTACACTAATGTGTTGTTTCACGGCACTTGCTGAAAGCCAGAGATCCAGAGAATGGCATTATCAGCGAGGATTTTACGAGTTCTCACACAGTGTGCAAAGAGACCGAGTTAACAGGGGAGTAACAGCCTGTTTCTGTCCTGTTTGGTGCCGCGTACAAAACGTAATGACATAATGGCCCAGAGAGAGGAAGGCGTTCACAGAGCATACAGGAAACCGAGCAGGAAAGCTTGTTTCCCCAGCACAAAGAGCAGCTGGAGGGGGATGGAGAGTGGAAATAAGGTGGGCCTGAAAGCAATCCTACAGTCGCGCTGTTTTTCGTTTTACAAGTTGAAAATGCATGCAAGCTATTCCCAAAGCAAGTGCGAACAAACGCAGCCAGAGCTTTGCGAAGAATCCAGACAAAACCTTATAAGAGAGCATCCTGCGAGCAATCATCCGGGAAGATTGGCAGCCTGTACATTGTGTGTCACCGGGTCTGCCGGGTTTCTTTGCTGCACAAACACAGATTGTTTTACGGCACAAAACAGGAAGAGGGCGCTGTTCTTCCAGCACAAACTAGAGTTAAAGCTTTCAGAGCATTCTCGCAACGGCAGATGGTGGAAGTAATGAAAGGCCGAAGGAGAAACACTTCCAACATCTTTATCCTCTTCAGTAAAGCCAAAGAGAAAACAACCGCATACAATGCTACAGCAGGGAGGGGGATGAGGGAGAGTAGAAAGATCATTTTTGGAACAGGAAGCAGGGGTTTATGGGAAATGTGGTCTTAATTTCGAGGAACACTAGCACTAACAATACCACTGGGGTGAGATAGAGCCTACCAATCATCTTGTTTGCTCCGCACTTTTATTGAATGCCGCCTCTTTGTCAGTTCTCACACAGATCCTGCTCTTATCACTAAGCCTTCTTCTGACTGCTCTACCATTGTTTCAGATCCATGACATCACCCAGTAAGTACACACACACACACACACACACACACACACACACACACACACACACACACACACACACACACACACTCACTCCGACGCCTTGACTAAGAGAATGACCTCAGATACTCTGGGAGAGACCATAAAAAAAACACAATAACTCCACATTCCTGACGCCACAGGTCACTTGATGGATTACAGTCAGGCTCAGCAGAACTACAGGTGCTGAGAAGTTAAGGGGGAATAAGGGGAATAGTGTTTCCAACGTACGCCTGCCTGCCATGACACTTTCTGTGGCCTTCTGCAGGCCCAGTCGTGCAAATACGACACATTTTTGTACATCCTGTTTAAAGGCTGTGAATTCACTTTTTTTCACCTGTTACATATTATAAATATCTTGATATTTATATATTTTCTTTATTTATTTTCATACTGCATATATGCATATATATTTTTGTATATTTTCATTTCTTCTTTGCCTCATATGCTGTTATATTTCATACTTTTCATTCTAGTGTTGTAATGCGTTGTGTTTAAATGACATTTATTTGTATAGCCCTTAATCACTATTACAGTCTCTAAGGGCTTCAACATGTGAAACAATAAATGGTTAGTACATGACATCCCCCAGCCTTGGACCCTCAACAGAGGACAAGGAAAAACTCCCAAAAAACCTTTTAGGGAAAACGTGGAAGAAACCTTTGCTCCATTCTTATTTGATATCCTATTTTTCTGTATACTATAATTACTATTAGCTGCTGCAATGACCCAATTTCCCCATTTCATTTAAGTTTCATTTTATCTCCAGGTGACTGTTTCTAGTTGAACTCCGCTAACTCCGATAGCGTTTGCCTCCTTTAAAGAAAATGTGAAGTGATCATAAAAGAAGGCTCATCAGCACTCATTCATATTTCACAGGAAACAAAAGGAACGGCGTTTCTTCCCCTCCCTTCTCTTTCTCTTATGGGTGTTTCTCTTCCTCTGCAGGAAACAGACTGCTGGTCATAGTTGCACTGCCTGTATGACACAGGGCTTGTGGCATATATTGCGACAGTAAAAGCTAAACTGAGACAGATGACAGGATAAATGTTTTTGCTGCGAGTAATGCCGGGTGATGATCACTAGGGCAAACTGTGACACCTCTGTCGAAGCCGCACAAAAGAAGCCCGTTAGCTGTTGTTTCTTAGGTTTAAAGGCATATATGCTTTTTATCAGTGGAGGCTGTTCTGCAGCACAAGGGGCAGGAATATGTCTCTCTGAGCAATCACAACAACAGCGCAGACTGTTCCTGCTTCCTTCCCTCGCTTCCTTGAACAGCCATTAGGCGGGGTGTCGGGGGTCTCCGGGGCCACTGCTCTTGGGTGTCTGAGATGTTAACGTCGATGGTGTTCTGGATAAACCATATAGCCTTTAATGGGCACTAAACGTAGGAAACTCTCATAAAAATGTGGTCTGGGAGTGTCTTGTTAAAACTGATTAAACAGGAGTGACGCGACTGTTGTGTACTGTGGTGTCCATGTGCATCACGTAACAGCAGCCAAATCTGGACACACACTAAGATGCGGTTTCCAGTCTTTTGGTGACAGTTTTTTCTTCCTGACAAAAACTGTGTGTGTGTTTGGATCAAAGGGTGTCCAGATTTGGCCACTTTGAAATGACACCAATGCAATTGCAGGAGTGGAAAAATGCCTTCCGGTGTTTCCCGGTTCATAGTGGTTCTCACCAAATCAAGAGGTTCTGCTTTTGTTATTCAACAAACCGCCGTAACCTTGGGAGACAAGATTGGCTCTGTTTATATTCCAGTGGAAAGGATGTCCCGCTCACTATCTCGCAGGTCTTTCCTGACGGAGCGCCAGACAAAGCCTGTGTTTCCATTGGCTTATTGTGTTTTGTTTTTTTGTCTAGAATATTCTGAATGAAAACAGAAACAGCCCCGTGTCCTGTTTCACATGTAGTTCAAAGTAAAGATTTCTACCTTTAAATTCACACAAACTGTAAACAAGCTTTAAATTTGAAAATATTCTGTTTTCCCCGAGAACTGTATTCTTGTCATGGTGGAAAAGCCTCTGAAACAACAGTTGTGACCATCAAGTGACACTAAAACTCCCCACTGAAACCCAGGATAAGGAAGCAAGGCAGCAAACCTTAGTCAGATAGTAGACGGACTGTTGGAAGGTGAACATGATGACTTCTTCCAGGACTGTCATGGCTTCCTCGCAGGCCGTCCGAGTGGACGACATCTCAGAGTCCAGCGGGTCTGGCAGACAAAGCACACAACGCACTTTGTGATAAGGCCGTACAAAGCCGTTACAACACCCTTACAAAAGACTGATGTTGAATTGTCAACGGCCACACTGTGTTTCATCCCAGAGCCCTCACCTTCCTCCTCCTGGTCCTGCCTCCAGGGCAGCAGCTGAGGCACTTCACGCTGGACGAAGTGCAGCAATTCAATAGAGTTGGCCATCCACAGCAGCAGTGGCTGCAGACCTGGGATCAGCTCCTCCATGCTCAGCAGGTGCAGTTGCTCAGGTTCCCCGTCGCTGGAGCTCCTGAGGTAGAGAGTTTTATTAGTGGTTGTGTTTCTATGCTTTTTTCTGTCCATCTTTCCAATCTCATTCATAAAGCAAATCAAATGAAAGTGTAGAAATTAAATTCAATACGTTATTAATAAGTTATTTTAAAGACCTTTAACAACACTTTGCTGAATAAATGCATCAAAAATCCCTGACAAAAGTGAAGTCGTGGACGTAGCAGGAGGAAATGAAAAATACCTTGTGATAGTGCATCACTGAGTTAACCCGTTAGATTTTAGTTCTGCAGTTCTGCAAGTCATTCAGTTCATAAGCTTTCATAACTTTACATAATATGAAACTTCTCCTGAGATAGACGGGGTGGGGGGGAAGTGGGGCGCTGTGATCCTGACTCACTCTCAGCTCTCAGAGAAGTGAGTATGAGAGAAAATGCCGTCTTTGCACAACCTGCATGGAAGAAATCCCTGCTGATTTCTCGTGAAGTTAAGGAGTGCGTGACGGTCAAATCAGATCCGTATTCGGACAGTAAAGCTGGAGGTGTCGTGTGTCGCGGGTGGCAGCAGCTGCTACTGTAGCAAGTCATTGTCACGCATTTCTGGGCCACGATGAAAACGCTTCATGCGGTCGGCGGAACTACTCACGTTTCTGGCTGCATTGTCGCGAGCTCCTTTGTCTTCTCCTGCGAGGGAGGACACAGATAGAGAAAATACCCATTTCAAATTACATTCAGGCCTGATGGCACCTTTGATTACTTTCCTGGCACAAAAGATGGAAGTGCAAGACAGTTTCATACTTACCCACATGACAAGCTGGATCTGGCTGGCTATTCGGAGCAGCAGCTTCCTGAAGTGTGTCAGTTCGAACGTGGCGGCCGAGTGCTGGACGCAGAGGCTGAGCAGGAAAGCCGGCGTCAGCTTGGGTTCATTCCCACTGGGGTCCAACATGACCAAGATCTCCTGCAGGACCCTTTCCTCCTGCTCTAGCGTGTAGCATATGGAAGCCTCAGAGCCTTCCGGGTCCCTCCAACGGGGCGGTGCAGGCTTTCTCTGGGCCCTTTTGACTGCGATAGAGGAGCCACATGATAGACAAGAGGATGGCACCTTCGCGTCATATATTGGGCAGAACCTGGTCATCCAAGGAGGGGTCTGGGGGGATCCTGACGTGCTGGTAGGATCCTTAAACATGAACAGGTAGTGTTTCCCCAAGCCCACCAAGTCCCCCTGGACTCAGTTCAACTTCCTCCTTCAGGGGGAAACCATTTCTGGTGACGGGCGCACCATGGAGGGGCTTCAGCATTGTCAATGTCTGTCTGGGCTCCCCCGTGGAAGCGGGACTGGTCGAGTCCAGGCGTCTGACACAGCAGTGTTGGGGCAACACGTCAGGGAGCAAAGAGGAGGATGTCAACCTTTAATCGCTCCTCGTCCTCTCCGTTGCAGTGCTCCCTGCAGCAGCCGAAGATGGTGGTGGTCCCGCTCATCAGGTAAATGACGAAATCCTGCAAAGGAGAGATGAGGGGTGAGGACGTCGCACACGGGACACAACTGGATTACCAAAATGTGGTTTTTTTTTCTATACAAACAACCTGTGAATGTTTTAGTAGCAAAGCTCAACTTAACAGGAGATGGACTTATAGTGTACAAACATTTTGGTTTCCTCCTTTCACCGCTTCTCACCGCTTGTTTCAGCTGCTTGATTTTCTTACTTGACATCTTGAAAGTCAGCCAGCAGTGTCTAATGTGATATTTTGAGCGCGAACAACACCGGGATCAGCGCCTAAAAGACAACCTGTGCTGGCAGCGTGAGGCGAGACGGGACTGGAAGGGTTTTGGTGTGAGATGGAGGTAATGTCCATGACCTCAGAAGCACAAGCACAACCCAACCCTGAGACTATTAGTCAGGCGATGACACAGTATCATCTCTGCACATACAAATCTTGCCTATAGGGCAGCTTTAATCTTATACAAATTGTATTTGTCTTTAAAGAAATGTGGAAAAAGTCAATGGGGTGAGGTCATGTCACTTGTTTCAAATGCACAAATGATTCAAGAATCGTCTTTAATTTGATGTCATTTTATGGACACTAGTGGAGTGATCTGCCTTATTCTGCCTTGTTCTGCCAGAGTTCGTATCTAAGTGCAACCCATGAAGTCTGAACATCCAAAAAGCTCTCAATTAGATTAGACCTGCCACAGTACTTAGCCTGCTGCGGTTCACACAGTATCCTGCACAGTCAGCAATCTCCCCAACCAGGGACAAACAACACTGAAAGAGCTTCCTGTTCCTGGGAATGGGCTGGGCTGGGCTCAAGCCGCAGCCTGACGCTCTGGTTTAATGTGAAAAACCGAGCTCTGTAAACAAGCGGATCACACTGCAAAGAAGACAGAAAACAGAAACCTCTGTGTTGGGGGGGGGTCAATATTTTTGAAGCTGTTTACAGAATGGGGCGTAGTCCATTCTTATTCCTGAAGACTGAACACCCTGAACACCCTGAACACCCTGAACACCCTGATATGTCTAAATTACAGCACACCCGAGCCCCCACTGAGTTTGTTTATGCTCTGAGAATAGCTTCTGTGTAGTTTATCCTCCACTACAGCGTGTTTTTAATCAGGGTTATCTCCATTTTTGGCCTGGGAGGTTCGCCCTCTGGCTGCGAATAGTGAACAGATTGTTCCTTATCCTTTCATTGGGACATGCTGACAGACAGCTTGTCCCTGTGTGGGAACTCGGCTTCTCTCAAACAGCCAGTTCTGTTTCCCGCCCGTAAACGCTACAGGGCGGGCCCCTAAGCCTGTGGAGGACGAGAGGTTCGCTATGCTGTAATCCAGAGTTGAAGCATTAAGTATTTCCTCCCTCCCAGGCCCGTTATGGCACAGGAAGGACCAAAGCCCTACTCTCTGACTCCGGGATTTTCTACCTGTGAAGTTCTTAACGTAAGACGTTCGAACAGACACTCTCCTCAGCGGTGGCATGTACTTGTTTACAACTCAGTGTCTCTGATAAGCTTGTGTTTATCTATTGGACACCACAAGAGACACTCAAGGACCTCGTAAGGTCTTCAATGCTTCAATTCAAAGCTTGTCACCCGAAGCAATTACTTATTACCTCTATACTACAAATGCACGTTTTACCTAACTGGCAGCCTCTACCGGCCTCTACACTGCATTTTACATTGTGTGTAGCAAAAACTCTGCTGGATTGCTTTATGGCACAAAACAGGAAGAGGAGGCGGTTCTCCAAGCGCAAACGGAGCTAAAGCTGTCACAGTGTTCACTCGTGGCTGACGGAAAAATCACTACCTGTCCTCTTTAATGAAGTAAACCGAAGAAGCAAAGATCCTATTTGTGACAGGAAGCTGGAGGGTTTGTGGGAAATGTGGTCTTAATTTTGAGAAACACTAACAATACCACTGGCGTATTAGGGTCACAGAGGCTACTCATCATCTCCTCCATGGTCTCACTTGTTGTCATGGTAATTACACCAAGGTATCACAATCAATTTGACAGTGATATATTGATGTCATGTGACACCTTTAAGCCCTTCATTGCATCAGTTAGTTAATCCCACAGCAAATATACTTCATGCTATGAATTGATGTTTCAGAGCGTGGGTTCCTTCCCCTATTGCTCACCTGTCTGTGGCTGTAGCCTTGGAGCAGGAGGAAGTAAGGGAATTCGAAGGGCGGGTGGATGGAGTATTGGGTGGTGTTGTCGTCGCTGCTCTCCGTCTCCTCCTTCTCCATGCCGAGCCGGAGGACCTCCTTGTCGGCCTCGGCCTCGGGGTCCTCCCTCAGCAGGCTCTGCTGGACCCGGCTGGCCTCCTTCCCCATCGCAGACAGGTCCATCTCGCTGAGGCTCCTCCAGATCCCCAGTCCATCCACATCCTCCCCACTGCCGTCCACAAACAGCGAGGTCACTCTGGAGCGGCTCTTCTGGAGCTTACGAGCCTGGGCATTGATGCCTGGATGGAGAGGAACCGGGGGGGGGGGGAGACAATGAGATGTATTACTGAAACGTCCACAAGGAATCTGGTGGAATGATCTGCAACAAACTGCTCAACTGAAAATGAAAGTGGTAATCCACAAGTCTTGTTTTTTGAGTCTCCATCTTTGTCTCTCAGCCTCACTGTGGTGTTTCTGCACTGCCCTTCCCAGAGATCACCTGTCAATCAAACAGTGTCTCCAGTACTGTGGATCTTTCTCCTTGGATTTTCTGTTGGTGAAGTTTGACTTCCTGTAGGTGGCGCTCTTTTCTTTGTCTGTTCACCCATGGAGGCCGTCGCTAACTCTTGCTAACTACTCAATTCTTCTTCGATTTAAACAGAAATGTGAAAACACATCACTTCCTGTGCTCCAGGGGATTTTTTTTCCCAGGAAAGACCTGGCACCTGCTGTTTAGAACAGCAAATGGAAAAGCTTTCATGAACTCTTATATAAATAAGCAATAGAGAGTTAGAGAGTTGAAAATGTCACAGATTACTACTTTAACAACGAGCAGAATTTGCGCCGAAATCACTCTGGACTCTACTGTAGTGGTTCACTGCATTGGCAGCTATTCAAATCAAACACAACCAGAGGAAAGAGAGGAAATGTGGAGGGAAAGTGGGATGCGGTCACCTCTATCTGATATCAACAGGCGCTCTGACAGCCTGACGTAACATAAACACTATTCAGCTCATTCGGAGCCATTAAGCGCCATGGAATGTCCAGAGAGCCCGGCTTCACACCCAGCGCCCTGCGGCCCTTATCAGCTGGGGAAGTGGGCGTTCCCCGTATTGTTTCAGTGACAGTGTCACAGTCGGGGCCGCCTAAAGCCGTGGAAGTAAAGGGCAGCAACCCCTGGTCAGAGAGCAGTGAGAGGCGAGAGGGACGGGTCCATACAGGAGAGAGCCATGAGAACTGGGGTTTGACCGATATGGGTTTTTTGATGGCCGATACAAGTCGCCGGTATTTTGTGATACTCAGTTCTGTAAATTCGACCATATTTAGCGTTTTCCCCCAGAATCATATACTTGTTAGGGTGGAAAAGATTCTGAAATAGCTTTTAGACCATTATGGGACACTAAAACTCTCCATTGAAAGCCAGGGAGGAGGGTTAGCAGCTCCTTAAAGCAGGGTGACCCACCCTACCTACATTAGGCCTTTAAATGAAGGGTAAAAAAAACAAAATTGAACCATTAAATTAAATTAAATGAATGGATAAAATGGTTTTTGTTTATATGTAGCTGTGGGAGGAGCCTCCATCAGACGATATCGGCAAACTGCCATATCGCTCCAACCCTGATGAGAACCACAACAAACTTGTGCCAAAGTCAACAAGGGGCCACACAGTCCCCAGTGTGCAGGAAGTAAGCCCCGATAAAAAGAATAACAAACCAGTGAGTGAACACATTCTGGCAGCTGCGGCCCCGGTGGGAAGAGCTGACCAGTGCCCCGATGCTCCGCGGGGTCCTGATGGGACCCTTGCAATAAAACAAAGATAAGAGAGGGGCCGCTATGACCTCCTGTATCCCTCACTGCAGCTTTTGTTTCCTCTTGACCTCTCGCATGCCTGCCTCGTACACCCCGCCCCCCCCCCCCGCTCAGGCTGGTGATAAGCCGAGACAATGAAGGCTGTTGCCCTGCCGTAAGGAGCGAGGATAAAGGGTCCTCATGCCACCGCGACAGAGACTGAGTGATTGATTACCCAAGAGCGAGAGTGGTAGGGTCATTGAGTTGTATCTGTTTGCGTTACGTCACTTCTAGCGGTTAGTGCATCTAAAAGAGATCAGATTCTATCTCGGGGTCCCCCAAAGAGGACCCCAAAGAGATATTTAGCCTTACAGGGTGTCAGCCCCGGGGGGCCGCCCTAACTACGCGTACACACCCGCCGTGACCGTGTCGGTATCCTTTGCGCTTTGCTCCTCTACGCTCGCCCGCCTCTGGATTTCGAAGCGCCGGGAGAAGCCTTCTTTGGGTTTCCAAAGCGACTGCAGCATGAGGGGCTTCTCGTTGTCGCCCACCACCCGGAAGCACTCCCTCTTCCACTGGTGGTCGGCGCCGGTCTGGCCAATCACATCGCACAGCACATAGCCGCTGGCGTCTTCTTTCTCCAGGCAGTACCTGCGCCACAATGTCAGAAACTAGAAGTTAGTAGAAGTTAGAGGAAGTTCGAATCAGGGAGGTAGTGGAGCGTGAGTCCACCTTAACATAGCTTGCATGCCTTTTTAAAGTAGTAGTTTCAAAGTGAGGTAAGTTCTATGAGGATATGGGCTTTTAAAGGGGAGAAATGTATATATTTCTGAAAATTGATTTGTGTTTATATTGATGTTTGTTTGCCTTATGACCAGGTTATATTGCACTACAAAGCCAAACAGCAGTAATTGTAGTGTAGAGTAGTGAAACTGAGAAAAAGTTTATTTCCTGTGGCAACATAAATATTGTTGGTACAGAAATAGACTGCCATATCATTAAAGAGCTAAGGGGTATGAAATCTAACCCTTGGTCTTTAAAACAAAGACAAAAAAACACACGTCTCAGTCAGTGAAAGCCTCACCTCTCCAGGGCCTCCTTGACCAGTTCCTTTGCGCTGGACCGGGTGGTGGCCAGCACGCTCTTGTAGTTGGTCCCCTGGCAGATGTCGCTGCCAAAGATCTTCAGGATGCCGGGGGCAGACATCTGACTGGACAGCTCAGCCGGGTCATCTCCGGACTGGTGGTCGCCCGCCATGCTCCTGCTGCCCGGGGCCTGGCCGCGATGCCCGCCGTCGAGGTTGGGGCTGCGATTGAAAACCGTGGACAGCCTGTTGTTGTGGCGGCGGATTTTGCTCTTGGCTGGCTGCCGGACACCCACGCTCTCTGCGGAACGAATGGTGCTGTCGGAGTTGTTGGACCTGTTGGGGGGCAGAGGAGAAAACAGGAATGTAATGTATGGAGTGTGTATGGAGCTGCCATAAAGCTTGCATCTCCAAGATGTCAGCTTTTCAGGAACTTTGAAAAATGAAAGAAAGGGTTTCATAAGACCAAGCGTGGTAGAAGTTGTCAACCCACAGAGGAGCACAAACTCCTTCAACGGAATATGAATGATTAGAGGTTTTCACATAACAACAATGATATGTAAGAATTGGCTGCTTTTGTATAGGCACCACCATTACCAAGTACCAAGTACCTACTGTTTATACAGGTCAAGCTCGTTGAGGTATAGCAACATACAGTATATGGCCAAATACAGTGATAAATGATCAAAGGCCACCAATATAAGGAGAAATCAAGTACACATAAGAAAAACATTAATTTATGTTTTTTTCCCCTTAAAAGACTCTATTGCCATATGATTACATCAGATTTATGCCAGTCTAAAAAGGCAGTAAACTCCATTCCTAATAATAATACAATAAAACGGTGGTTAAACTGGGTTACAATCTAATGCATCCATGGCCACTTGTTAGATAGGAAGAGGAAGGGGTGGTGTAGTAACGTCAATCAGCCTTCTGAAGCAGGTGGAGAGACAAAATGTAGGATGTAAGGAGGGGAAACGCATCTGAACTTTTATAAATTTGTGGAAAAGCGTTGACGCACATGTCATTTTTATGAAGATAGGGTCTCAAAAAGCACAAATAAATGCTTTTCTTTTTCTTTCTTTATTGGTGTTTGTGATGACGACTAGTAGCTAGTAGTCAGTTTAGGTCAGTCGTCCCTCAAAAGACTATTCTGTATTCAGACTTTGAAGTGACTTACTGTACTGAACCATTGCTTGGTTTCCTCCCCAGCTTGGCCAGGCGCTTCTTTGGAGAGCGGATCAGTAAACCCACGGGGAAGTTCAGGGATTGTTTAGACACATGACTGCTTCTCTCCTCCGAAATCATTGTGAGTTTTGTTTCACCAAAAATATTCGAACAGATAAAGTAAGCAGGAAGGAAAATCAGATAAACTCCATAGTTAGTCCTAGATCATCCAGGGAGTTGATTAAAGGGTTTTTTGGACGAGAGGGATTTCCAATCAAACAGTAGGAGAAGATCAGACTGGACCGCAAGTATCCCGATGTTATACTGAATCTGTATCCATTAGACAAGTGTTGTAAAGTAGTTTCATCAGTTGGTTAGAGAGGTGGACTACATCATCCCACATAAGGGACAGCCGAACGAGCGCCGCTTTAACGCTTTAAACTTTCAGATCAGTTGTCTTGAAAATGAAATCCACACTGCTGCAAATTCTGCCACAAAAAAAAGAAGAAGATCCATTTCCAAATATGACTTCTCGATCCGTGTCTGGAAGCACCCGGGAAGCGACTTGAAGGCCAGTCCGGTCCATAATAACCACCGTTAACCGGGAGCGTGGAGCGGACTGAATGAAAGGCAACCTGTTGGCGAAACTGCTACTACACTGACGTCATGTACCACGCGCACGGTCCACGAGGAGGAGGGACCAAACACACACACACACTCCCTCTCTCTCTCTCTCTCTCTCTCTCTCTCTCTCTCTCTCACTCTCCTCACACACACTCACACACACACACACACACACACACACACACACACACACACACACACACACACTGAACAGAGACGGAGAAGTCTCCTGAGTCCTGAGAAGCAAAAAGGAAAAATAATAGTAGTAGTAGTAGTAGTAATAGTAAATAGATGTTAAGCTGTTACATCACTCAACATCACTCATTCATTCAAACAAACACACAAAACACCAACTCACCTGTTCATGGAGCTGCACCTACACTCAGGCCTTTGGGGTTAAAATGTATGTATTTTTTATTTAAAATTTTGACATGTTATAATTATTCATATTATGGTACATCAGCCATTATTAGTACATATTATAGGCCTACACATCGGCCAATTTTCTAATCAACCACCCAGTTTCTTTGTAAAACTATTAAAACTGGGGCAACCTGTGCTTTTTTTTGTACGACTAGAAGTATGAGCATGCCGCTTCTCTGCTTGTCACTGTATTTGTATCCTGTTGTTGAGTCCTTGTGTACAGGAATCTTATTTTCACCCACAATAAAAAAAAAAGAAAGAAAACAATCTACAGGCTAAGGAGCTCAGTGAAGACTGAAAAAAAGAACCTGGGCAAAAATACAAAGACTGCTCCCCTTATTTATATATTCCATGCCAGGGAAGAAAGATAAAAAGATAGATAAAGGAAAGATCAAACATTGATAGTTATAATTAATTCAGGCATGTGTAGTCAGAAGCCACCTGCAACCATTGTGTAGGCTACTGTGTATGGGGCATCTGTGTACCAAGGGCCCCATCTAGTGGCAATAAAGTTAAGGACCATGTTACAACTGTTCATGTAATAACTTCCCATTAATGTAATAACAATTTGCAGTTAAAAGTCTAATAATCCTGTTAACGTAGTACATTTTCGAATTAATGTAATGTAATCTGTTAATACAATAAAGCCTGATTATTAAAGGTCATTAAAGGTTATTATATTAACGGCAGGCAACCTTTCTGACACCAATGGGAAATGTGTCCCGTTAACAGATATTATTACCTGCAAATTGCTTTTACATGAATGGTTTATTACATTAATGGGAAGTTATTACACCAATTGTATTAACAAAAATATCTGCTCAAGGGTTATACCTGCAATACCTCTTTACAAACCACAAGACAAAGGGCTTCTTTCTCACACACACACACATACACACACACACACACACACACACACACACACACACACACACACACACACACACACACACACACTTACACACTGGTCTGTTTGACTGTCACTGTAGTATTGAGTAACAGTGCAAACGGATGTGACTGAACTTCACCTGCAGCTGCTGTGCAGAGCAAGTGGTTTTGGCTGAGCTGCCGCTTGCATGCGGTGGTAGCAAGATTCAGGTCAAACACATCTACTACAGGCTCTCTGCAAACTGCCATCTTTGTTCTGTATCTGCAGCTCTCACAGGGCTGAGTATAGTGCAGTGTCAAAGGAGGGTGACGTCTGTGTTGAGTATCTATCAGACGAGTTCAAATTATCGGACTTCATATTGACACGCATCAGGCCTTTGCAGCCTGCAGGCATGATCAAAGATTGTCCTGCTCTACATTAAGTGCATCTTATCATTTTAACATGTGCACTTATTGCTAAAATGTATAAAAGTATGATAAGATATGAGAAAGCACTGATCCTGCACATTATTCATCCTGACAGAGATTTTGGTCAGAAATGCAAGAAGGAGACAGTCAGCCAGACAGAAATAGAGATATTACTGAAGCTCTACAGTATAATGAGTATCTTTATCGTGGAATGACCTCCCAGGACACACGGTTTCTTAATTTCAGGAAACTTGAGGAAAGAAATGTGAAATTGCTCAGACAAACATTTTATGATGTTTTGATCCATTCTTACAGATTTGCATGCTGCATTTGCATGTGAACGAGTTGCTCGATGCAGATGGAAGCAATACTGAATTCAATTGTAAATCACATTCCCAAAATTCAATCGGCTGCTTGAGTTAATTTATTTATCTCTCGTTTACAATAACACTTCACTTAGGATAATATTCATTGATGGATGGCAAAAACGTCAGAGCTATACCAAGTAATCTGATTACTGTAATCTATCTATCTATCTATCTACCATGGCAATATGGTGAGGAAGAAATAATACCAAAAAAACTGTTATCACTGTTAGTATCACTTCCTGTAGCATCATTATGCAGCTCTGTTTATATGTGTACAGCCATACTACTACTCACCATTGAGAAATTACATAATAATATCAGGAAATTATTAATGAATTAATTAATACATAAATAACAAAGGAAAGTAAAGACTTGTTACAGGTTAAGAAAAGTGTCATTTAAGAGCATATATTGGCACAATCTTTGCATTTTGTACCAGAATTTGCATATAAAATATATATAAATATAAAATATAACATTTTATTATACAGTGAATTCAGATGTTTGCAGTTTGTTTGTAGCTTGGTATCTGTAGAGTTTAGTCAAAATAAAAGCAACAGAAATGCTGACAAATACTACCATGATAATACTGGGGGATGATGTAAAACATTGGAAAGTGTCACCACATACACTAATTCAGAATTTCACTAAAGCCTAAATGCTCATACAGAGCAGTCCATTTCCATCCTCTGCCACTGGGTTGACAGCAGTGGTGCAGCGGTTAATAAAAAAAGGTGCGTAAACTGGATTTAACAAAATGTTGAAAAGATATACTTCTTACTTGCTATGATGTTTAGAATACATGTAGGTCCTATAGGCTTACCTCAGCCTGAAAAGGTGGTAAACTCTATTCAGCAAAAATAAAAAGGTGGGTGAGCTGAGTTTATCTGAGTTTACCCTCCACTGGTGATTTGTGCCATATGTGATACACAGCACAACTCCAATCAATCACTCTAGTAACTGTGTTTGTAGAGAGCAGTCTGAGCAGCCCTCCTGGGAATTATTAGACTGATTAGCATGCCAGGAAATGCCCTACATTGAAACACCACACTTCACAGTGGCACAGCTGACCTTATTCATTAGTTTGCCCGTTGCATATATTGTTACATGCACATAGATTAGTCAATAGGTTTGACCGATATGGGGTTTTGAAGGCTGATACCGATACTTTTGGGTCAAAGCTGCCGATAGCAGAATCCAGGACCCTTTGAGGATCTTTGGTCCTATTGGTCGTTGCCTCTCTTGTGGCACGTGCTACATCTCCTATGTAATAAACTAAAGACAGGGGCCCAATCGCAATGTCCCCCCTAAGGCCTAAGCCCTGAACCCTCACAGACTTAACTGACATCACCTGGTAAGTGCTTGAGTGCGAGAGGCTGCAAGGGCTCGAAATTGTATAAATAAGAATGGGACAGCACTTTGACATATCGGGTTACCTTGACGATACCAAAAAATGTACGATTGTGGGTTTTGGGACTTTTTATTTTACGTTTTTTACTTTCTTCACCCAGGCTGTTGCCTTACAGAGTGGACGAGAGGTAATTGTCAAATAATGAATTGACTCATTTTATCAAAACAGCATCATCAAGCAAAAATTTAAATAAATGGTTGATGAATAAACATTTGTCCTTCCATTTGTTTCCCGTTTTTTTACCGCTTCCCCTGGTAACCCCGTATTTATCGTCACAACGCTATGAACTGTGGGTAATTGCCTCAGGCAAGTCTGCATCGATGCGAATTTACGGAAAGTGTGCATAAAGGGTTCAAAAAGTCTGCGAGAGCGCCCTCATGCTCCTGACGTTTTGACAGTGAGACAGCCCTAAACCCTCGCGGATTTAGCGGGAACGCGCCTCAAAATCCGCGAGTCCGTGAGGGGGGACATTGGGGCCCAATCCCAATGGGTTTAGGGTTTAGGGCTGTCCCAATGTCAAATCGTCAAGTGCATGAGCCCTCACAGCCTCTCGCACTCAAGCATTTACCAGGTGACATCAATTAAATCTGTGAGGATTCAGGGTTTAGGTTTTAGGGGGGACATTGAGATTGGGCCTGGGATTGGGCCAGGTATAACCAAAATCTCCAATGTCATGAAATCAAACATGGCCGACAGACGCCCCGAGTTCTCGCCAGTCCTGTCCCTCAGCGCAAATACACTCACTGCTGCCACCAGTGGTCAAACGGTAGACTGCAACCATTTAGCGAGGCTCTACCCGTAATACAGTATTTCTTAATTGAAAGAATCAAAAGTGAAGAGGACCTTTTCTATCGCCCAAAATGAAAGTGACGTTAACACCTGTTTTGTTCCCTTTTCAAACTAAATGGTGACACTGGTGTTTACACATGCGAGGCGACACTAATTAATTTAACTCCTGCTGATGTTTTAAATTGTTTAGTTACTTCAGTTGAACGGATTCACCGCACGCAATTGTTTGTTGCGTATTGCTATCAAGGGGGTTATTGCTAGACCTCTCAGACTTTCCTATTGTCCTGTATCAGAGCTATATGAATATAGGCCTAATGAATAATCGATATTAATCAATATATCTGTATATATATATAACCCAAGTGAATAATGTGTGTTTTCCTTGACATAGTGTGTTTCATCCTTGAATGAATGTGAATTGTTTCTTAAAAATAAAAGTAATAGTGTGTGTGTGTGTGTGTGTGTGTGTGTGTGTGTGTGTGTGTGTGTGTGTGTGTGTGTGTGTGTGTGTGTGTGTGTGTGTGGGCGCGCGTGTTGGGGAGCAGAGTTCTCGCTATCTAACCTTGTACGTGTTGCTTTTCTGCTGATAAGGGTTTCATAGTGAAGGGGGTTAGCAGAGAACACGCGAGAAAAAATGAGGAAGCTCAGCTGCATCAAGGCAGCCAGAGTTAGCCAGAATAGTACTGGTAATAATTGATTTTGCCTTCAAATTAAAAGCACACAATTTGTCACGAGCTGAGAAAGAACGACAATTAAATACTGAATTGTACAGCACAACAAAAAACACAAAATACAAATGTGATATACAATTACGTTAATGAATCGAAACACCATGTGTAAATAAATGCAAAACATATTTATGGTATTGGTATTTATATTACAAATATAGTAGACATAGAGTAGTTCAGTGATGGCTTTTTCTATCTGACTTGCCACTAGGTAATGGAGCTCCTATTGTACAGCCTTTAGGCGTTGTGCTACTGCTATAGGGTTTTCAGTATAGGAGACCCTAAATAAGGGTTTTATTTTGACAGTTACCACCGGAAGTTGGTTAAATCGGGTTAATTCTGGGTGGCTTGATACTGGTGGTTTGAACGGAGGCGGTCTCGTGAAACAGCGTCAAGGTGCAGAAGAGCGACGAGTACACCAGCTCTCTGTGTGCTGCGCATGAGTCACACGGAGCCCGCCCGCCCCTCAGGTCTCCCGGGGTCGCTCAGGAGTTTCTAAACCCGCGCTGGGATA
Organism: Hoplostethus mediterraneus; assembly: GCA_034670385.1. Lineage (NCBI taxonomy): Eukaryota > Metazoa > Chordata > Actinopteri > Trachichthyiformes > Trachichthyidae > Hoplostethus > Hoplostethus mediterraneus. Next base: position 200,274 of record JAXDDW010000163.1, on the reverse strand, counting down.
AGCCTGCGTGTTTCCTAGGATTGTTATTAGCTGATGTAAACGTTTATGACTTACAAATATCCTTTTCACCCTCTGGATGGAGAAGAGACCAGCCTTAGAATAAACCTCCCAGAAATTACACTCACAAGGACGCAAGGTAAGCTTACGAATTCTGTTGAATTAATAAAATTAAAAAAAAGAGTAATGAAGGTTCTGCACCCTTCCCACAATTAAAAAAAAAAAAAGTGTTTTACAACTCTGTTTCTTTCTAATTCTCACTCCTCTCTCCTCCATATCCACCTGAGATCGCTGACTTTGAACTCTTTAAGGCTACTGTCATTCATTACAAAGAGTCACTGTATGAATTATTTCTGCTTCACAGAGATCTCTGCTTCACCCGCAGCAGCTAGCAGCAAATTCAAATGATAATGAATTGATTTTTTGACTGGGTTGTAAATGGTCACACGTCGGCCTCAAGCTGTGCACTTGGCTCCCAAATATTCTTGAACACACACACACACACACACACACATACACACACATACACACACACGCACACACACACACCTTGTTTGAAATATCTAGCTTGTGCCCTCCTCAGTGCTGCCAGTTACACAATTCCCCTAGAGTAAGGAAGTGGTTTCAGAGACTATTGTTGAAGTGGGTGAGGATTCACAAAGGTAATAAACTCATTAGATCAAAAAAAAATGTTGCGTTCCGTTTTTGAAAAGAGTCTCAGGCACGTACACTATATGGCCAAAAGTCAGTGGACACCTGACCATCACACCTATATGCGCTTACTGGACATCCCATTCTAAAACCATGGGCATTAATATGGAGTTGGACTCCCCCTTAAAACAGCCGTCACTCTTCTGGGAAGGCTTTCCACAAGCTTTTGGAGTGTATCTGTGGGAATTTGTGCCCATTCAGTCATGTCAGGCAGTGATGTTGGATGAGAAGGCCTGGCTCGCCATCGGTGTTCTACTTCCTCCCAAAGGTGTTCAATGGGGTTGAGGTCAGGGCTCTGTGCAGGCCAATCCAGTTCCTCCACACCAAACTCGTCTAACCATGTCTTTATGGACCTCGCTTTGTGCACAGTACTGTAACTTAGCAGCAAAAATTATCATTATCACATTTATTATTATTATTTTTCAGATTTTTTTTTATGCACAGCTTGTGTTCTTTGTATATCCGCTGGGCCCCGCTGTATGTCTCCCAACAGAGAGGTTATGAAGCAGGGTCAGAGATCAGCGTCCTGGTAGCGACCTGCATTTAGTCCCTACTTTTCCTCAGTCTTCCTGAGCAAACACGTTGCACACCCTTCTGTATCCTGGTGTGGATTAAAATCCTAAACCTCGGCTAGCTGTCAAGACCTGTCAGGGATGAGAGGGCGGTAGGACACAGGGCGCTGACCCCTCTACCCGCTCCCTCGGTGCAGGCCGCTCTGGATAACAGTGTCGGCAAAACAAAAAATCTAAATCTAAATGTTCTGAGAACAGCTGGTGACCTGGTTTTATTTGCATGTCTGTCTACGTGCTTTTCCTGCTGTAACTGTAACAACCAACTGTACTTGTAGCGGTTTTGTACAATTATCAGCAAAAACAATTCACTGATTCTGATTCACAGTTTGAGCGGTTTATTCCTGAAAAGAAACATACACATTTTCAGCTGCCTATCGCTGCTCTGATCTGGAATCTGCAGAAAGAGAAAAAACGTGTATGTAGGTAACAAAAATCGAAAGCTCATGTATTAAACACAAAAAAACACTTGTCCTCCCTGGTGCATGCTGGTACCAAAACATCTACCTACAGTATATACCTTCAGCACTCACTGCTACTGACTATTACCCCCTATAGTAGGTAGTGCAGACTGGTAAATCAACCATGACAAGGCTGAAGTTTGAAGCCACTTTAAAGCAGACCTGAATTTTGTCATCATATGTAGCACCGCCCCGCCTCACTGTTGACCGTACGGTGCTAGTTTCATGTCTGCGTAGACTAGTGATGCTTAAGGTCCCGTAGCGCAGCAATTCTGCACATTGCCAGGGAGTTCCCGCATCGTTGTGCATGCCTTATGATGGTTTACTGCCCAAAGTACTGTTTTTTTTAGCAGCACAGTTGCACCACTAAAATGCAACGATTTGATTAATTTACGTCAATGGAATGAATGATGGCGTCACGTCCCGCTGTTGACCTTCCGCATGCTTCTGCACTCCTTTCAGTTTTTGGTCAATGAGTCCCATTGTTGTTGTTATCACGTGGACGCGGATATGAGACCTAATAAGTTAATACAAGTTAATATATTATGTTGACCTTAGAGGCAGAGCTGGGCTAGATAGCCTTGATTTAGCAGGGGAAAGGTAAAAAAAAATGACTCGATAACTGTGTTGTTTTTCACGTTATTATCTATTTTCTCTAATGATGTGTTGATGTTCCCATTTCGCGCCCCCCGCCCCACACTCTGCTCCTTATCAGTTTGTGTGTCTGTGAGCAGTGACGGATGGGGAAGTTGCTTGTGTCACTCTGCCTATTTTAAAAAGGGGTTTAAAAATGATTTTCCAGTTCCTTTATTTTATGTTTTATGACTGCACGAGTTTCAAGTTTCATCAGTGCACGCTCCTGCCATTTGTGTGTTGTGTTTGCATGCAGGGTTTGAGTTTAGCTTCACTATACTGTCTGCTGTTACATCGCTCTTGTCTCTGTCCTGAAAAATCACAAGGCTGGAGGATTCAGATTTAAATTGTGCGATAGAAAATGTCCAAAGTGTGGAGAGTTACCACTTCCCCTTTTGTGTTCAAATATTAATAATTAATTGAGTAATTGTGGTTATTGAGTGTTTGTGAGTTGAATTTTTCGACCCTTGTTGCAAGCCTAAATGCACAGAGTGGTGAACTTTGACAACAAAATGTTTTTTTGCTTCTCTTAACAGCACTTGATTAATTATTGTAAAGCAAACATGCACTTTTCACAAGTAAAAGGCATTTATCACAAAGGTTAAAAACATTGTAATATATTTTATATTAGAAATATATATTTCTTTACATTCCATAAATCACCTTGCAGAATTCCAAATCATTTTGCAGCCCCCTGGGGGGTCCCTCCTAACCCCTCCACACAGCATGTAAATGTCTCAGACGCTCTGCTCTCCCCGACGTGCGTATTGAGAGCATTTGGTTTGTTCAGTTTTTAAACTTTTTATGCTGCTCAGTTGGTTTCCAAGCCTGAAGGTTTCCATTTCGACCCTATACTGCAGGGGACTCTCTGCACTTCCCCTTCTTCAACTCACTCTTTCTCTTTCTCTCTCCTTAGCAAGACTTGAGTTTGTGGACCCTCTCATCGTCCTTCTGCTCTTTTTCTTCATCTGCTAAACTCAGCCTGTCTCCATGGAGGCCAAGGGAAAGTATGATTTTAATCCAACGGCAAAGGATGAGCTCAGCTTCAAAAAGGGGGACATTCTTAAGGTGAGTGTGTGTTCATTGCTGGGGAAAATGTATGTTATCCCACCTGTATCACAGTAAGGCTTTATGTTCTTTCTTTTTTTTTTTTACCTCTGTATGGTACATTGTCTCTTGACCCGAACTTGTTGATGTCTTACTAGATTTTACGCTCAAACGATGACTGGTATGAGGCAGAGATGCATGGGCAGGAAGGATACATACCACAAAACTACGTTGAAATGCAAACTCCAAGGTGAAAGCCAGTTGCATTAACCATCATTAGCGAGTCTTTCGAGGGTGGGGGGAGGCTTACATCCGATATGCATGAGTATTATGGTCTGTCTGTCTCTAGATGGTTCCAGGAGAATGCCAGTCGAAGCTCTGCAGAGGAACTCCTGATGAACAAGGCTGTCGGGGGCTTTCTGATCCGAGGGTGCCAGAGCTCCCCAGGAGACTTCTCCATCTCTGTCAGGTGTGTGTGTGTGTGTGTGTGTGTGTGTGTGTGTGTGTGTGTGTGTGTGTGTGGTATATATAGTATGTATAGTGCCCAGTCTGAATATTTTATTACAAGTATAGTAAATAATTTTATAGAGGCTTTGTGGAAGTTCATGAAGGACCATTGGAGCAAATAATATCTAAATATGAAAGAAATGGGCTACAAAAAGAGAGCTGTAGCTGTGGGGTACATGGAGGTCCACTCAGTAGCAGTAGTAGCAAAAGTGAATAGTGTGATCAGGTAGATTTGTTTTTAAATGTAGGTTACTGTGACCCTAGCCTCTACTCCTAAACACTCTGAGTTGGAGCTGGAGAAGAGTCAGCACAGTTAACCTGTACAAACTGCTAGCTAGCGAACTTGTTAATTTAGAGAGCTGACCTCCAATATCGCCGCCAGAGGGAACGTTAAATCACCTGAAAGCTTTCTATAGGTAGCCTTATAACTTAACGTTGTAGTTACGTACACTGACCAGCAGAGGACAATCCAATTGAGGAAATTCTGGGATGAGGAAAGGTGGAGACAGGGCATGTCATTAGTTTCTCAGTTACAGTTAATAAAACACTTCAGTTTCTGCACGCTTCACCCAATCTTCCCTCAGACACGAGTTTGACGTACAACACTTCAAGGTGATGAAGGACCACAAAGGCCATTACTTCCTGTGGACTGATAAATTCACTTCCCTGAACCAGCTGGTGGACTTCTACAAGACCACCTCCATCTCTAAGCAAAGGGAGATCTACCTTAATGAGGATAGCCTGGAAAACAAAAGCCCTTCTGCAACTCAACCGGTATATTTCAATTCTCTTTGATCATGGGACTTGTTGCTTGAATATAGATTAAGATTAGATTAGTAGATTAAGCCAGTGAAGGCTAGATAGGATTTTGACTGGATTTTAGGAAGATGATTTGAATTTCCTCAAAACGTTGACCTTGCTTCTGTGGGACTGGAGTAATAGATCAAAAAAAAGTGTATCATTTGACAAAGGTCTGGCAAAACCAAAACCAAACTCCCTTGGATGTTTATTTTAAACTCTTTTAGTCCTGGAATAGTTTGATCAATCTCTGTGAAATCAGGTTCCTTAAACCCCAGACTAGAATAAACCTGTAACTATTTTAAGCCATGTTTGCACAAAATTGTTACATTTTTCATTCCCCAAATAGCATATCCACGTTTTCTATTTAGAATGAGCTACATTATGAGGTTTTAATATCTCAGCAATCAAAATAATTCACAATTTCCGTCACATTTATGAGCTCTGAATATCAGCGTTGTGTACTGTGCGTGTTACTGATGTGGCCGTTTTGATGTTGCGGTAACTGTGTGTCCTCATGGTTATCTATCCCAGTTGAAGAGGGGGAGTCTGCCTGAACAACGCAGCTATGCCAACACACCTGCAGCCACAGCGACTCAGCGCAGAGCTTCAGACCAACCTCACAGCCAGCTGGTACATACATATATATATATAAGCGATTATGACTCATATAATACAAGGCTGTCGCTTTCTTTTGGGGTGATTCTAAGCAGTACTGTATGACTTTCACTTTGAATAAACTGTGTCGATCTGTTCCTGCAGAGTAAGAGAGCTGGTCTAGAGGAGCGGGCCCACACCATCGGCCACACGGGAAGAAGCAGCCCTGTCACCTCGGCCTCGGTTCCCCGACGAACATCAGAAACCTTGCCTCTTCCTCAGGTGGGCCAGCTGTCCTTTTCCTGCTAGTTGTGGCCTGGACTGTTCGTGAATTTTGTCCCCAAAGATTTGGCAGCACTTGGTACCAGAAATGCCCATGGCAGAAAGCAATCAACGGGTGCTCTTTGGAATGGGGGCTACAGGAATGAATTAAGGTCCAAAGAGGGTCCAAGGCGATCTGTTGTGACAGCAAAAGTTTAAAAGCTTTATTTTCCATTGGCCATCTGAAAAGTTAAAGCTGACCAACGCACTTCATGCCCTGGAGGCTCATTTGAGCTGAAATGCATTGGTCAGGAGTACCTTGGACTCTCTTTGTCACGCTCCAAAATAAACCCAAAGTCGTCACAAGATCACAATCCTTAGCTATATGTTTATTATTGTGCATAAACCTGTCACTATCTACTATCAGGCTTCTTCAGGTTTTTTTGTTTTACTATCCCCACAGAGGTCAGCCGCTGTACAAGTGAAGGCACTGTATGACTTCACAGCAGAGGAAGACGACGAACTAGGTTTCTGCACTGGGGACATCATCGAAGTGCTGGATCGCTCGGATGCATCGTGGTGGAAAGGGAGGCTGCGGGGGAAAAGCGGCCTGTTCCCTGCCAACTACACATCGCAACTGTGAGAAACTCCCCTAGGCAACGCGCTCTCATTGGCTACACATTTTAAACTGGTTTGGTCATGTGCATGAGCTGTCGGTGACACGAACATGAAGATGGTGACTCAGCGGCTCTACGATGCACCGATTCAGCGTGGTGCTTGTTCACGTCTTATTGAACATTTAGGACTTTTTCTCTGAATTTACAAAGGAGCTGAAACAACACACATACGTATTTAAAAAGACATGAACCGCCACACAAAAAGTGTATCATGAAAGTTTTATGTTTTATGTTTTGTATTGTGAGAGGTCTGTCAGTAGGTATTTATTTACAAAATGCTCCTTTGCCATTCTACTGTAATTGATGATTGATGAATTAATTGTTATTCAATACGGTAGCCTACCTTTTTTTTTGCTTGTTATGTTGTAATTGTGCTCACATAAGTTTTGTATGTTTATAGTTAGTCATGGAATTTGCATGCTTCACATAGACCTGTAACTTTCTCGCATCACATTCACATGGAAATAAAATGATTTTCGTAATTGATTTCATGTTGAGTATGTGGCTATAATACTAAGTTTAAATGAGCTAGCCTTCTAAAATACACTTTAATATTCCAGTGTGTCTGGTACTCAATTCTGAATTCATCACGACCTATCCTACTTTATGGTATTTTCATCTCCTATAGTGTTACTATAATATTCTTATGGCATATTATGTACAGCTTATAGTTTTAATGTGATATTTTATACAGATTTTATTTTATGTTATTATTTTTCCCAAGAGAAAACACAACCTCTCACCACGGATACTGTCAAGCTGTGGTAAAACAGATAGCCAGAATAAGTCAGAAGTAAATCGAGTTTGCCTTCAAAATAAAAGCCCCACTAGAGTCGTGCCCTCAATGCCTTGCCCTTAATGGAAAAGTGAGTGTGATATGGCCTTCTGTTGGAGGTACATCATGTTAAAACGGTGAATTTGATGTTGTATCTATTGTTATCATGCTAAACTAAAATGTCCAATGACCCCCTAGGGCTATGGACCCTTTATAATCAGAAATTCAGGGAATTCGTTTTATTTTGAAACCGCTTAGCGGAAGTGATATTTTTTGTTTTCTCCGCTAGGCTAATTTTCCAACACCTTTTAGCTCCTCCTCCAGACTCCACCTGCACACAGGTAAAGGTGTCTGTCTGCCCTGAGCAGCGGCGCTGGGTCAGACCAGGACTTGTTGGAGGGAACCCAGCCGCTATGGCCGAGTCTCAGATAATGTGTATGGACGACGAGCATGTCAACGAGAAGATTCCGGAGTCCAGACCGGAGTTTTACTACAGCGAGGAGCAGCGCGCGGCTCTGGAGCAGCTCCTGAGAAACGGCGACGGAGCCTTCAAGATGCGCCTCAAAGAGGACAAGGTGAAGGACTTTCTCTCCGCCCGGGAAATAAAATCGATACGTAAAAACTTTCAGGAGTACGACACGGATAGCGACTCTGAAGCTGGCGAGAACGAGAAGTCCAAGGAGTCCAGCGCGGATTCCGGGGTTCACTCGACCTACTGGCCCCAGATGTCTGACACCGAGGTCCCGGCTCTGGACATCGGCTGGCCGGGAAACAGCGGCTTCTACAGAGGGGTGACCCGGGTGTCGGTGTACACTCACCCGCCCAAGGAGACCCGGCCGCATATAAAGCAGGTGGTGAGGAGACTCATACAGGAATCTAACAAGGTAACTGAGTTATTCTAACGTTTTATAACGTACAGAGAAGTGATGTAGTGTGAGTTGAAACCTGTGGGTATGACCTCCGATCATCATGACAACCAGAAACATGAACAAAGGTCAATCATACTTCCAGGAAAGCGTCAATGTATCTGTTTTTTTCCTCAACTTATCCACGTATTGTCCTTTTTATACCCTCATGTTAAACCAAGCAATGGTTCTTTAAGTCATTTAAAGTCCCTGCTTAAATGAAACAAAAAACAAAAAAAACTTTGAACTCCAGTCACCATCACAAGCCAACAACCATATGTATATCCATATTAATATTACTTACTGTGATGTATACTGTAAATGTATGTAATTTATGTCAGGATAAAAAGTGGGTAGTCTTAGTGCATCCATGGTCAGTCGGGTCAATTTGGTCAATTGGGACCTCCTGCTTTAGTTGGGTAAATTCTCCCGGCCAGGACATGTTTTTGAACATGAAGTTTACAGGCTACACTGAAAATTGCAGTTTATTACACTGATAAGCAAATACAATAAACGTTATCACATGCTTCTTGCATTTGGGCCTGACCTACTTGGCCCTGGCTTTCCAATAGTTCTAAAAAGTTCAAAATGATTGGCTACTAGTTCTCACAGGATAACCTCAAACCAATGAGAGCCAACGACCCCAGGCTAAGCGCAATTACTGCCACTCTTTCTGGTGTGTACCATCTTTGATTACTAATGCATGACGCACACAAAAAGACACTCCTTTATAATTGACAATTGAAAGTTTCGGTTGTGGTTCAGCACTAGCCTCATGTATTTTAATAATGGGTTCAAACAAACAAACACAGAAAACATTGAATTGCTAATGATTTTCTTCCCTCATTATAACCAAAATATCCTACTAAAATGCTTTTACTTACTTACTATAAAATTGCTGTAAAAAACGTAGCTCATTTAAAGTGTACTCAGAGTAAAAGTTACGGAGTTGCTTTTAAAAAATATAGTTTCCATGCAATGCAGAAAGGACGGTTCAAACTAGTTTCTTTTCATTATAAAAATGCCTCAAAATAAAGTGCATAATCAAAGTAAAGCGTGAATCAACACAATAGTGTGACAGGATTTCAAAAAAAAAAGAAAAGAATACACCTATAGCTGGATGGATGGCTTTTTGGCTAATGTTAAGCTACATGGCTACATTTGAGCATTTAATATTATAGTTAGTTAAAGGTGCATGTGTGTATTAATAAATCATTACCATGTTCATTTTGAGACATTAGTTTAATTACTGTAAACAAGTGAGACCATAGCTGAGACGATTGGCAGCGTCTACACTGCATTTTACTTTGTGTGCCACCGGATCAGTTTTGGAGGGAAACAACAGGGTTGCTTTACGGCACAAAATAGGAACAGGGCGTTGTTCTTCCACCGCTAACAGAGCTAAAGCTTTCAGAGTTTCTGGTGATGGCAGATGGTGTTTATCTTTTTCAGTAAAGTTACACCATGGTTTCATTTGTTTACAGTAATTATACCAAGGTATCACATCAATAGATTTTTTAACAAGGTTGTAATTTTCTTCATGGATCAGCGAATTGCACTTTAAGCTCAAGCCACTTACGTCTTCTAACACTTAAACAAGTGAAGTATTACATGTTACACTCACAGAACATTACAGAGAGACTTGGGACTGGGAAGGGGTTAACCAGGCCCACAGCATCAATGATCACATTACTAAGTCTGCATGAATGGTCATGTGCGAGTTTTAACAAGCTAAGTCACATTTGGAGGAGGCAGGAAAGGCTGAGCAGTCATAGCCCTAAATGTCAGATTCACATCAGGACTTGCAGTGGAAGGATAAAGACTTGTTCAGCACCGCCACTCGTAAAAAAAAACAAAAAAACAAAAAAAGCAACCCATGTAGGTCGGTTGACCTCCCAGGTATGCAACTTTAAGACGACTAGCGCAGCACTCGGTTGTGATTGGCTTGACGCATAGCACTGCAGGCCATAGTCGCCGGGTTAGAGAGATAGGGTTTGTCCTAACTGGCACAGGGAACACTGTCTCTCTTTTTTCGAGGTGTGGAGGATGGAAACCCGAGTCCTGACCCAGACGAAGACCTCGAAATAGATAGTGTGACTGTGTGGGACTGGTTGGTTAGAGATGTGGAATAATTGGACACAACTTAATCCTCTCTGATTTGTGTTTACAGTAGCCTGCTCGGGGCTTTGACATCTTAATTAGAAGCTCCCTTGTTGAGATTGCTCGGCTCGTGGTGAAGTAAATCACCTGCCCCTGCAAAAGCTGTCAGGTGCACTTGCGCACATTTCCAATACCCTGATGTAGTGATCACTTCTACACATGCACATGCACGCATACACCAATTGTGAAACTAGAAGATTACACCGTGGCAGATTGTTCTTTCAGACAAAACATCAAGCTGACTACTGCATGTTGTTTTTAGGTCTACATGACAAGATCTATCCGCCAACGTCATTTAATTTCATGTTCAGTCTTAAAATGTTATTCCTTCTTAAAACAAGTGACAAATTCTACCAGCGGGGAATTCCACTTGTTTTCAATTCAGTTTCACTTGTTTCAGAAAAGAAACAACTTGTAATCAAGAAAATTACACTTGATTCAAGAAACAAGTGGGATTCTGTCACTTCGCCTCTCAATACCAGATTAAATGGAAGATACATATTCTTTTCAATGAAAAAGCCTTGGTTTAAATGTTCATTTCACCTTTTTATGTTTGACATTACTTGAATGTTACCGAACTACCTACACACGAAGCCTATGCCAGGGAAAACTTGTTTGAAGAGTGTTGGATCAGGCGTAAACATGCACCCAAGATTGTCAGATAAGGAATGGAAAAACATCACATGATAAAACAAGGAAATAAAAAAACAATGTGTCACTGTAAAATGCTACTGGGCACAACAGTCACCATATTAAAGATATCATCCTGCCTTGGAAATAGAAACGCCCCCAAATGGGAAAACAGCATTTCTACACTAGAGTACATGCTGTGACCCTTACGTATGGCATCAAGAGTCCGGGTAATGCATCTCTCCTTAATGTGCATAGCGCATGTGTAGTGATCCCAATCACTGACACTTCTTTTGAAATAATTAGAGGAGATTAATGGCAGCAGTTGATGGAATGAGTCCAAACTGTTGTGAGTAGTATCTCTGATCACCTGGAAAAACAAGTTCCACTGAAAGATCAAGTGTTGCGTCATAAATCCTTCCTTCTGCTCATTATATCATTCTAGAAAGTAATTAATGTTACTGATTTGTTGACATAACAACAGTAATATGAGTCTCACTGTGATTGTACGTAGCGACAGTGGGAGTGGGGAGTCTTAAAGCTGCAGCTTGCTCCAAATGGCAGTGAGAGGTTAACTGTTTGAAAAAATGTGAACTTCACACCAGACACCAGAATTGAATTTGGTCAAATAGGGTGAATCTTTCTAGGGTTGGGGGGGGGCTGGACACCGAGTGCAGCTTTAATATGTACAGAGAGCGTTTTTTCCCCCCTGCCTTCTCACTGTGCTGCATTTTAAACATCAGCCTCTTTGGTTGTCCAGGTGGTGGCCATAGTCATGGACCTACTGACAGACCTGCAGATCCTCCAGGACCTGCTGGATGCTTCATCGAGGCGTGGGGTGGCTGTCTACGCTGTGCTGGAGGCCAGGGGAGTGCCTCACTTCCTGGATATGTGCACTCGGCTGCAAATTAATGCAATGCAGCTACGGGTGAGAAGCACGGCAAACTCAAGAGAGCGTTACAGGGTGCAATCAAAGGGAGGAGGCTAGCTTAAGCAACACACCAAGAGCAACCGAGTATACTGTAGAAAAGGTGAAAGCAGCACCTCAGGGGGTCCCTGGTTCAACTCCCATAGCAGACAACAGCAGCCATGATTATGTAGATTGAAATATAATTATCAAGCTGAGTAAGGAATTTCTACCCATGAAGAGTAAAAAGAGGCAGGGTTAACTCGTAAGTGTTCATGTTAGCACCATATCTGTTTCCCTGTGGTTAAAACCACTTGATAATAAGAAGATAACTAATCTACTCTAGAGGTTTTATTTCCCAAGCGTTTAGTGACTACTGTAGTGCAGGCTTCATGGATATTATTATTTGAATTGTATGAATAGATTTTATTGTATTTATTTTATTATATTGATGTTGCCCTGTGATACTATTTCCTCACGGTACCGGAGAAATTACAGCAAGTGCCCATCTACATGTGCGATGAGCATCTCACTGACCCAAACTGTCATCCTATCCCCACGGGGACACGCTGGCCATATCTGGTGCATGCAAAGTTCGTTGCTGTCCTCCAGTTTAAATGGAGCGCCGGACCAGCCAGCCACGGCGGTGTCAGTTGATAAGCCTCTGAAAGGCCTTTTCAGGGCTGTGGGGCTCCGTTACTCTTACCGCTTAGAAATGAACATTCGCAGATAACGAGAACAATTTCAAAGGAGTGTAACCCAATGCTTCGCCTCACACAGCGTAGGGAAGCCTCCTCCTGCCTGTTCAGTGCCTGCAACTCCCTGCCTCTCTCTCCCGTTCTCTTCCCCCTTGGTAAACAGACGTGGCCGCCTTGTATGCTCAAGGGGTTTATTTTTCAACCTTTTGTATTCGCTTGCAAGTTGACTTTGGTTGCGAGCCACAGTTTCACCGGCCGTCCCATTGAACCACCTGGTTATGCATGATAGAGCGAGGGATGTCTGGTAGTTGACTCAAGCTTATGTGTGTGTCACGCTGAGCCAGGTCAAATGTGTAATCAAGTGGGTGTTTCTTTGCAGAACCTTCGCATCCGGACGGTGAAAGGGGCAGGGCTGGCCTTGTCCTTCGGCAAGCTCTCAGGGCTCCATGTGCTCTAAATACATGCTGATAGACGGAGAGAAAGTCATGTTTGGGTCTTACAGGTGAGCACGTCTCATTGCATATGGTTCCGCCGGCATAAACCCATGCTGGGTGAAATTCAGTCGAGACAAGTCTGTGCCCTGGAGATCTAACACCAAAATTTAATACATGAGCTTTCAGACCTTCTTTTTAGATGTCCGGTATCTGCTTTATGTGGAATAAGTCTAGTGAACCAAGTCTATAGATCTGTTGAAGAAAAGCACACCTTTTCTGTGTAATAATAGACCTAAATTAAACAAGCTGTGAAGCTGAAGAAGCCGATTTGGTTGATTCATAAAATCTAAAATTTCAGGTTCTCTTTTGTGTAGCTGAACACTATTTCCAAATGACACACATCCTACAACACATCCTATCAAACACCATGAATTGTGTTGATTCTACACACTCCTCTATTGTTCAGACCAACACTGTTAATGTGGGAAAGTCCTGCACACAGATCTGTTGTTGCAGGTCAGGTTGTCCATACACTTCAGCGTGAGGATGTGTTGTTATGTTGTTATGTGAAGGCAGTAAGCTTTTTGTGCATCACCTAGCTATTCAGTCCAAAGTCCAAACCTACAGTTATTACTGTCCCGGAGTTAAATGATGGGTAAGTGTTGGCTCTTCAGGATGGATTGTCAGGTGTACAATTAATCTTCTCATAGCTCAGAAACATTGAACTGATCATTAAAATGACAGCAGTATTAGTCAGCCAATGGCAAATCACATAAATCCATCATATTTATTAGAATTAAAGGCAAATTAAAGAGGCACTGAAATCCTCACTCTTCAAAAACCTTCAAATGACAAAAAACTCAAAAGCTGATTTAAATTTTGCTGATACTCTGCACACGCACCTCCTGTCAGCCAATTCTGAGGTGGAGCCCTAGGTCTCCACCTCCAAACCCCTCCAGTGACCTCACCGATAATAAAGCGCATTGATGATTTACCAAGTCAGAACAGGTGTAACAACTAATTCTTACTGGTTGAAACAGGTACAGCTGTACAGTCATATTCTGACTCACCTGCTGTAAATGTAACTTAGATAACCTGAATTTTATTTTGTCAGACAGAGGCATATTTGTTTTTGCCTATTTGCTTAAATTGCTAAGCGCACAGGAAGTGACAAATCTAAACTTAGAAGCAAAATGCAAACTACATCCAAAGATGTCAAAGATAGTTGAAGCTCCTGCAAATTGTTTCATCACCATTTCAACCACTAGCCACTAAGACGACATTTAGGTCCAAGGAATGTGCAGTTTAATGAGATCATGTTACATGATTTCTGGGTAATGAAGTCCTTCAAAACCTCAAAAAGTTGCCTAGTCCTTTAAAATTAATGCTGTGTGGATGCAGTTATGTGGTCACCAGGTAGTATTTTGGCACACTTTCCCAATAATTTCTGGTGGTTGTGAGGACCTCAAACTCCTACCACCTCAAACACCTCCTATGGCACATGATTGACTGGCCATTGTCATTTTAGTAGTTAGGGTTAGGGTTATAGTACTATAGTACTCTGGTAAAAGCAAAGTCCTCTATTCAAAGTTCTACTCAAGTATTTCAGTACTTAATTTTAAATGTACATATCGAAAGAACATCCTTGAGAAATCCATCTCCACCTTCATTTGCGGCTAAAGTTTCCTCTTCTTTCGTTTCCTCTTCGTCTTCTTCGCGATGTCAGGGTTTCAAGTTTCACAAGTTTTTTGAGGTGGGAGTTGTTTGAGGTTGTCCTCGCAGCCGCTGCTAGAGCCTTCTCAACTTTCTTTTAACACCATGGGTCAAGTTGTTCGCCTTAAAATCGACACTGATGTCCTCTGTTTTTCTCTCTAGCTTCACCTGGAGCTCCTCTCGGACGGACAGGAACACAATCACTGTGATGTCGGGACAAGTCGTGGACTTCTTTGACAGTGACTTCAGGGAGATGTACGCCGTGTCTGAGCAAGTGGACCTCTACAGGGAGTTCAACATCACCAAGCCACCTATTCCTGCACTGGTCAGGAAGCCATCAGTGGAGCGAGTCCAGCCTTTGCCAGTCACCACCTCCCGCTTCCAGGTATCCCTTGGGGAATCCAGACATACTGGCCTGAAGGTCCCCATGCATAAATACCACAATCCTAAGTACTCTCTGGTTGTGGGGAACAGCCTGGGCCGCACAGGTTCCCTGCAAGACCTGTCCGCCCCGAATGACTCGCTGGTCGCTGGGCTGAGCCAGAGGAATGGCTTGCAGAAAAAGTTCCTCCATGCCAACGGGGATAGCAGTGAGAAGCTGGACCGGGTCTGCCCACATTCACCTAGTTCACCTGCGGACGAGGAGGAAGAAGGAAAGGCGGGCTCGAAGAAGATCCAGGGTCTCAGCGTATGTAAGCAACGCAGCTCCTTCAGGCTTTTCCTGAAAGGTAGAGGAACCAATCATTGCGCAGAAGTTATAGAGGAGGGCATCGCCACTCCCCAGAGTCCCCCCCCCACCTGCAAAGTCCCAGAGACCAATAGGGCCGACACGAAAGAGTTGGACGATTCGTTTGAAATACAGGAGAAACCATCCCTGCTGAAATTGAAGAACAAGAAACCCCCAAAACTCACTCAGAGAAGTATGTCTCTGCAGACCATCAACACGGGAGATGAAGATGGTATGTGTTGAAATGTTCTGTATTATGTCATTATTTGTTTCCCTGCCATTGTTCTATTAATTGCTATTTCTTAGTTAATCCATCTTTCGCTCTTTCTTTACCAACAGGATTAAAAAGCCGGAAGTGGCACCAAAAGAAGAATTGCATCCAATCGTGAGACAAAAAGACAGAGAACGGAGTTTCATAGGTATAACAGAAAAAGAGGAGAAAGTGATGGCCAGACGATCTAACGGTTAAACATCGTGCAACAACTGGGTCACAGTATCACATTACTGCAGCTAGCTAGCATTCCTTAGAAGAAATGAATGCGGCGTCTGGCCAGCAACCATCCCATCCTGGTCTGTGACACTGGTTATCGTTTCTGTTATATTCCACACTGTGCCTCATGGAACTGACCGCCGATAGGCCTGTAACTGAGCTGAACTGAACTGAACTGAACTATGACAGCCTGTGCCGTCACCATGAGAAAATGTCCTCCATCCGTCTCAATGTCATAGTCAATGCCAACAGACATCAGAAGTCATTTGTCCACCGATGGACTTGGACAGACTTTTTTTCTATAGTTTTTTTTTTTTTTATTGTATTAAATTATTCCACACTTAAGTGTTGTTTTACCTTTGGTGCCTTTGGACCTACATACCAGACAGTAGCCAAAATGTGACCCAGGTAGGTAGCTTGTGTGTTAATCAGGTTGCTATGGTGAAAGGAAAAGTGATCAGTCGTGCTCGCACCCAGGAGTATCCCCTTACCAAGAACCCCTCGGTAACAGAGTGAGTGTTCATCGGGGTGTGTTGTGTAGCCTGTGAATAATGTACGCTGTTACGAGCCTAGGTGTTTGTACTGTCAACACAGAGGAATACATCCTGACTGTATACCATGCAGCTCTGCTGTATTGCTGTACTCTATGTTATTTCTTAGGTCAATGGAGGCTGTTTTTCTCCCTAAGACCACAACATGTTGCACTTTTGGACTTTGTTATTCAGTTGTCATTGAAAATGTAAAAGTTAATAAAGTGATGACAGACATGAAAATGTCAAGCCTCGAGGACCACTTAAAGCCACAGATACCACTGTATGCGATCAAGTGGAGGAAAATGGCAGATGATGAATTGGGCTGTGAAATTATAAGCACTCTCTTAGATGTTAAGGCAAGGTAAAGGCAGTATGGCGTCTTGCACAAACATGCCCAGTCATTATCTTATCAAACGTTTTGGCTCAATGTTTAAGTTTTCACTTGGCTTTGATATAACAGGTATGAGTGTACAGCACCATACAATCTAAAGTTTATCTTTCACAGGTGATTCAATATGTTCAACCCCTCCCTTTTTATACAGAAAACATTGTGGGAAATTCTAGTTTGCAAAGATATTTGCTGTTTTTAACTATAGGATCTCCAAGGAAACGTCAACCTCAAAGTAGAACCGCAGCCCTGTATTGCAGTTGTCTCACACGCACACACGCACGCACGCACACACACACACACACACACACACACACACACACACCTGACAGGAACTGCTGTGCACAGGAAAAGGTGTTGTTGCTTTACACATCACAGGTAGCCTCTAAATCTGACAATAAAATACTGAAAATAATAAAATGGGTTCCTCAGTACAATAACATGACTCTTTACACATATCTTTAAAATGTGTTTTTTGTGCCATAATGAAATTAAATATAGTCTTCAACATTAACTTGCTGATTGAAAAAAAAAAAATTGTGGTTTGCAGTTTGCAAGAGATGATAATGTAGCTCCATCTGCTGGAGAAACATCCACATACACCTTGATCATAAACTCATTTATTGTATAATAAATGTTGTCATTCTACCATTAATATACCATAATATCATGAAATTAAATTAAATTAAACATGCAACATAAACTTATACTATTTACACAATCCATGTTCAAAAGAACACATAACTAAAATGAAATATACCATTTCTACCAGCTTATTCACAAGGACAAAGTGCAGGAGGTTTGGGGACGTTTTAGCCACTTTTTGTTCTTTTTCACTTAATTTACTGCATTCATCGGTCATGACCTCAGTACTGTAAAAGTAAACATCATTTATGAAGAGGAAATTAACTAGTTTGTATATGAACTGGTCAGGAAGTGAAATTGTTCCAGCCAAATGAAGCAGTTCCCCTTATATATGACGTTTAAGCCCTCCCCCTTGCAAAACGGTTAGTTTTCAAGATTCATATTTTTTCCTTATATTCAAAACACTAAATGAACAAAGTGCTGAAATATTTCTCTCCTTTTGACCCATTCTGCAACAGAGAACTATACCTCTTAGAAGTGGGGCTTAAACTCTGGGCAGCTCTATAAGCAACAAATAGTTCACACTTCTCATTTTACACTCAACAGAAGTGTCAGTTCCCCCATTTCTGTGAAACACTGGACCGCAGTCCGAAAGCTTTGCTTTTTTGGGGTTTCCTGTACAGTCTCATCAAAGCACAATGATCGCTCCAATAAACCCATCTGGGATCCCCAACTCAGATGTTTCCAGTGATGCCTTGTATTTGGAGTCCCTACGAGGCGCCGTTGTTGTTGATGACTTTCCTCTTACGTAGAGCGACCAGGTCATAAAAAGGGTCTTTCGTGATGCTTGCCCTGAGGAGGAAGATTTAAAATAGATCATCAAGAGTGAAGAGGAACCTGGTGGACCATGAGTGCATACATTTTTAGCATGGGAACCAAACTGCCTCAGCTACAGGACTAAAACAATGGGACTGATAAACTTAAAGGATTCATTCAACATTAAAGGAACCGCACAGACTTTTTGGGAAATTGTCCCGTTGATCAACTCACCCTTTATGTGACAAGAGGATTGTCAGGGGAAAAAAAACCAAGGACTGCTTTTTAAATTTTGCCTGAATTTATTAGTATGCTGCATATGGAGAAAATACATTATGACCTGAGTGACATGTTAGCATGTGACCGGAAATCTACCAGAGACACAAGAGATGATTTTAGTAAGTAAGTAAGTTGACCAAAGAGCCAATTTCCCCCTCAAAAAGTTGGCGTGGTCCTTTAATATTAACATTTGAGATGACCAATGAGAAATAGTCGATTCAGGAGGTCAATGTTGCCGGTCACCTCAACTGATTACCTCTCGCTTAAACGCATCAGCAGCACCGTGGCTCTTACCTGATGGCGTCTATCCAGTCGTCCCGTTCATCTGCACTGGCTGCACTGAGTTTATAGGACTGGTGCTTCCCCTCCACCACCTTGCCTTTGTTTTCTGTTTTACAAGCCTTAATCTTCTGCCCTTTGGGGTTGTATAACTCCAGGCAACACTATTCACACACACACACACACACACACACACACACACACAAACAAGCATTATCAATCATGTTTCATGTTTATTATAATGGTGTGATGATTAGTCTCATTACTCACTAATGCACTGTTTTGATTGTTAGAACTGAGTATCCACTGTATGAGTCATTAAGTGGTGCGTTCGCTGACACTGTGTTTGAGGAATCTGGAGATTATTTCACAGACCAGGAGACCAAAGTAAATTTGACTCTTACCTTTTTGCTTGTGTCTTGTAGCTCCCGGACACATAGGTTCTCTAGGGGAATTATCCCAATGGGGTCTTTATCCTGAGGGAGATAGAGATCATAAAGAGATGGGGGGTTTGGGGGTTTTTTCTTGATCGTATTTGCTTCAATTCCCCTGACAAAAAGGCGGCTACTTACTGTGGTGTATTCAAAGTAGTACAGGCAACTGTCTGTCAAAATAAACCACCTCCTCTTCCAGGTTTTAACCCGGCCACCTGCAAAAAAAAAAAGTGCATTTTAGGGGAAAATCACTTTTTCATCAAGTGGAAGCAAATGCGCCCAGTGCGTGGAAAAACCCTTTGGTCAACTCAACATTTTCTATAGTGCACACACATGGCAGTGATGATCTCACCCCTTTTGAGGAGCCAGCCTTCTCTGTCTGGATTGAAAAACGTGTGCGTGAGGTCATTCCCGTCGTCTTCGGGGATTTTGAACGGCTCCTTGTGGATGCTGTCGTACAGTTTCTGGAGGACATTTCAAAATAAAGACAAGGAGTTTCAACTTGTTTCAAATCTGCCTCTACACATCACAGTTCTTCTACACCGTTCCAGTTTGTGGAGCGGTAAGTGCTGGGAGGAAGTGCTGACCGTGAGCAGCTCTTTGGGCAGATCGTCCCCGTTGTTGATGCCCCTGTTCATGAGAACGAATCGCTCCAGCCTGGGCTTGTCCTTCACGTTGGGGTTGTGGAGGCTGGTGTTGAGCATGATGATGGCAAAAGACAGGATATAGCAGGTGTCTGTTACAAACCACACACACACACACACACACACACACACACACACACACACATACACACACACACACATATAAGTGAGTTTCTTTAGTGTTGCATCATTATCATGACATGAGCAGGATAAATTACAGCCATTAAAAATAATGGTTTTCTGTGAATGCGGTTGTATCTCAGAAACTGCAGCCTCCCCCCCGAGCCTGGGGTCCATTGCTCTTTAGCAGCACATTTTTTTAAAATGTCACGGCTGTGTACTCATAGTGCAGAAAACCGGTTGGCTAATCACTTTCATATTGACCAAGTCAAGTTCCCTCTGATCAGGGTGGGAAAGCTACCTGGTATGTTACTGTAGCTTAACTTGGGGGTTGTGATAAAGCTGGCCTTCCAGAAAATGCTGGCAAAACAAAGAGCGACAGTGATGGAAGTCAACCTTTTAAAGGTGGTAATGAGGCAGGCGACGAGAATGTGCCGCTGCTTGTACCTGTTGATTGGAAGACCCCTGCGTTGCAGTCACAGTAGCGCGTTGCGAATGCCTCCATCATCCTGTCGATCTTCTGGGCTTCTCCTGGGAGGCGAAAGCTCCACAGGAACTGCCTACAAGAGACACAAGAGACGGGAGGATTTCACATCATGCGAAATCAAAATGTTTGCAGTGTTTAAGGGTTCGGCTTTCAAAGACACGCACGCATGCCGAGGTCACGCGACGATATTGAGGCCAAACAAACCTCAGCGCCTGCACCAGATTCAGGTCCGAGAACTCATGCAGGCCCACGAAGGCTTTCAGTATCTTGAGGTGCATTTCCTCCCTGGATGTTTCCAAAACAGAACATGTCAGTAACCTGATGAAATGGTAATAATATAGTTCAACATGTTGCCATCTAAATGAATCACTACATAGTACCTCTCTCCCAGGAAATTTCCTATGGCGGTCTTGTTTAGTCCCTCCTCTTTGTAAAGAAACTCCGCCACCGACTCCGCTGTCCATTCCAGCAGGTCATGTGCGACCAGGTAATGGATTCCCTGCAGCGAAAAGGCACAATGAGATTTATATGAACCGTTTTGGAAACCAGATGCATGCACATTAGCAGTGTGGCTGTATTTCAAGCTGGTATTTCATCCCACAGGATTCCTGTCCCAGTGCAACTTGCCACCTTCGGCTTGTTCCTAGATGAGAATTTCGATCGGTGCCGTGTAAGAGCCTTTTTAGGTTTCATGTTTGTGCCTACAGGGATCATGGGCCTTTATAATGTGTGTTCTTGGCCCAGAAACCTGTGGTTCATCTAACACTAGTATTAGCCTAGCTCACTCTCTGTGGCGATAATCACGCTGCACATCACCCTAGAGGGCATTCTGATGACCAGTTTGACCCTACTGCACATCAGAATGATTTTGGATCACTAAAATAAATGAGAACGCTGCAGGTTGTCACCTCTTACTGTCGAGGGGTTTCACCGAGCCACACCAGCTAAATAAGAACCCTCATTCTCAGTGTGCACTCCAGGTGAGCAGCACAGTTGAAAACACCATTAACCAAGAAGTCTTAAAACTTCTCATGCATTCCACTTGTACATTTCCAGAGTTCAGAGTGGTCACAGGCAAGGGGGACTTAGTTTCACGGAGGGCCTTTCTCTTAGGAGGAGCTTCGAGGGGGGACAGAAAGATGGAGGTCACTGTGGTTAAGTGGCATGCTGCGCTTCTGGCCCACTTCAGGGAACAGGATGCGGTTTCCTCGCTGCCGCTCGCTCTCTGCCTCTGCCTCAGTCGCTCTACCCCCCCTGTGCACCGTTTGCAGTTCTGCAGATCAGGCACGTCACTCGACTCAACATCCGCTCAAGCATCGGCGTTATCTCTCACCGTCTCCTCCTTGCGGTTTCAGTGTTTTCAAATCCAGAGGAGGGTGTGATGATAACTGAGTGAATGCAGAGATGTGCATGTCTTTATTGTGGCAGGACACCAGCCTCTATTTCCATGAGAACCGGTGAATCTAATGACTAATCTATTATATCTCCAGGTGTCGCTATTATGCTCCTATGGCTGGATGATCACCAGCACATACCATTGACCAAATCCAGTTTTCTGATCATATGCTGCCCACACATTGTTCCATATGTGGCGTGGATCAGATTTGAGCCATTTTGGACCTTTTAAAAGGGGAAATTAAGGGTTTTCTGCCCAATAGCACAACAGGACCGGAATGAATCTGCAGGGGGTTCATAGTGTTGGTGATTTAAACCTCATGACTCAACCATTACGTCAGCAGGTACTGAGATTTCTGGCTTTCTTTCTGGCCTGTGCTCTGCTTTGGAACAAAATCTCCCCAACCGTTGGGAGTTTCAACACTCTCCCAACCACCCCCCACCCCCTCCCTCCACCTACTCGCATTTCCAACTGCTGCCACCAGACATTTCACCAGCCGCAAAGGTTAAAAAAGCCTCGCTGTCAAGCCAAAACAGCCGATGACAAAGTGATATTATTACCTCTTCACCAGAGGTTTCTAATGGTGAAAATGGGACTTTACTGTTTGTGACCAAGGCCAGGAGGGGTGGAGGTGGAGGCGGGGCCAGAGACACATGGTGGAGGAGATGAATTGGATTGATGTTGGTGCTATTTCAGCTGGTTGCCAATAGAGGTCATAGATGAATTAATACCCCTTTTTGAAGAGCAATGAATCACCTGAAAATCAAATACTTTGGCCATGTGTGTGAGCTCACCTTTTTGGGGTAGATGTTGAATTTCTTTTTCCCGCACAAGAACCTCTTATTCCTCACAGCAATTTTTCTAGAAAGAGACAAGCAGCAGACAGATCAGAACAGTTCCCCCATGAGCGGTCAGGGTGCTCATTAGCAAGCAGGGGGGTCCAGTATATAAGAGCTGACACACGCAGTCAAACTGAGGCAGTGTGGTTGTCCTTCCAGTAAGTGGGTCACGCCGCTTACATGCATTATCGAAACAGGAAGTCATCACTTATACAACACAGAGTACTTTCAAAATGTACAAAGACCCTTGTTTCTCTCCCGTTGCTTTGACTGTGCAGAATGGTGTTTATGCCCAGGCGGCTGTGTAGAGTCAGGTATGACCACCACATTTTCTCCTCCATGAACCAAGCCCTCCAAGACCTCCATGAACTTTCTCCTCCATGAACCAAGACCCTTGGTAGTTACACTACAGCCAACCTTGGTAGTTACACTACCAAGGGTCGATAAATGTCTCCGGAAACTAGACCCAAGCAGACTAAAGTTGAGACTGACTGTAATAAATGGCCGTTCACGGTCAAACTAAGCAACGTGGGAGTAAACGTTGTGTCAAAGTGTCAATGAAAGAGGAAGGCCCCGCTGACTCAACCGAACCTACTTCTGCTCATCCAGCGCAGTGCTCTGGCCGTCTGTCTCGGCGTCCAGCCTCAGCTTCTGCAAGAGGAAAACGAGAAAAGAGGGAAGTGACGTTAACGCGGGATGTGGGACGGAGGCCAATTGTTGCATCAGGGCCACCAGTTGACTCACAGCTAAATTACAGTCCCATTCATCACAAGCATTTAAGAGGAATGTTTGCTTTTGTACATGAAGAGTCTGCTCATCGTGCTCTAGGTGGCACAATGGCGATTCATAAAGGGCCTTTGGGGGTGTATTTCAACACAGTACCTGAATGTCATCTGATAGGTCACTCTTATGAATCTTGATCTTTTCAGTCTGCCTCCTCTCCACTGAGGTGAGCTTGGCTGGAGCTGTGGGAGGACAACAGCATTAACACTGGGACAGGCAGTATTTGATGAAGCAGCCAAATCCAGTTGCTGAGTCAATAGTTCCTAATAGTCATCAGTGTGAGGAATATTGAGTATACTGAGAATACTGTAATACTGTAGATTGCCTTGACAGCCTCCCTCACACCTACACCCACACTGAGAGCCTGCATACTGCTTTACCCTCCACCTAGTTAAAAATAATCACTTCTCCTTCTACACAAACTCTTTCTAAAGAATCAGCTTGACGTTAGATAGTTCTACAGTTCTACAAACTACAAACACGAGGTAACAGTGCCAGCAAATTGGTATTAAATTGTGTATTGTGAATAAAAATAGCGTTTCGGTGTAATAGAAATGACAAAACATGAAAACACTGTTGAAGTCTGAGTGATTTGTCCACAAACCTTTCAATGAACTTTCAAAAACCGATAACTCATTACATTTCAATTGAATTACTTAAATTAAATTAAATTAAGTTTAATTAAATTAAATTAAGTTACTGGCAGCGGTCAATTAAAAGGTATGTTAAGTTAGCCCTCTGGACCAAATGACTCCTATGACATTAGCAGAGCTACATTAATTCACTATAACTATAATAACATTTAAAATATATCTCATGATAAGTTTGGTGTTTGGTTTTGAGTGCAGTTGGTCACAATATCAAAAGTTTAAAGGATAAACTGTGAGAATAAAAGCTTACCTCTCCCCCAAAGGAAGCTGTCTTTTCTCCGGCAGGCCATGTTGTGGTAGGTGGAAAGAAAACTGAGGCTGCACAGGAAACACATGTTTAAAATAGGGCCGGCGCTGCCATGCCTCGATCTCTCTGACACTGGAGGCACGCACATAAACCACCAGCACTGAGAGGTGTTCAGATTGCAATTCATCTTAGAATTTACAACATTTCTGAGGTTGTGTATGATGACGTGCTTCACAAAATGTTGAAATGTGTGTGTGAAAGAAAAAGAAAGAAAGAGAGGAACTATTTAAAAAGAGGCTATTTAAAATGTCAAGAATAATATGCCACATATCAACATTTTCTTCATTCATGAATGTACAAACCATCATTTCTATTTCTATTTCATACTTGTTTAAAAAAAAAACTATTAAATTGTAACTATTTAATAGTTATTAGTAATGGTATTGGTCTTGAAATTTAAACTACTAGAAACTACTAAAAACCAAACTGGGACTCATTGATTTCTAGATATTTGGCCCCACCTAGTGTGCAGGGTACAACATCATGTGCAAACCATTTATGTTGCCTTACTACAACGTTATATGTTATAACGTCTCAAAGAATGATGGTATATAGCCTAAAACGACAATTTATAACATGTTATTACATTTCAGCCATTAGAGACATAACAAGCATTATTCAGGCTGTAGGCTGTTCTGTAGGCTGCCATGTATCTCTCTAAGGCCAAATGCTGCCTTGAAGTGCTGCTCGTACGTTCTTTCTTCCGAGCCCAATTACATTAATTACAACCTGTGACGTGTTCACCTTTGATCAGAAACGGACCTTGTTTTTTTTATTTTTAAGAAATCAAGAAGTACAGAGCTGCTTTGCACTGAAATTGAAGTATTTCATTTACATTTTTTTGCAGACTTTCTTAATAACACGCAACTTGACATGAGTGAGGAGGTAGGGTTCAATGTTTAGTTCAAGGACACTTTGACTTTGACGGCACACTTTTACCACACTGCTGAATGAGGAGGAGAAAATGCACATCGGAGATTGATGTTTTAATTCATGTATTAGCATTGTTTGGAAAAATTGCAAAAATAGGAAGCTATAGTGAGTAGTTTAATGAATCACTTTTCCAGTGGACTAATAAGTAAAGTAATAATACTAATTGAAATGAAATGAAATGAGTAATAGTAATATAATGTCTCACAGTCGTATTTACCACTTCATTGGGTTGTTCATGTGCGCTTAAGTGAGGAATCGCGATATTTCCGACATCACCTGAAGGCAGCAAGAGCTACTTCCTGCTGCCTGTCAGAATTGAATCGCAAAATTGCTCGCAACCAGCAACAGAAAGACACGGACGCGCAACAACAGACGGGCATCGGGACAAGACAAAAAGTTAATCTCCGGCCTGATACAGTTTATTATCATCAATCAGTGGTTAGAAAAAACTTAAGTAATTCAATAAAAAGTTTCATAAGAGTTTGGACAATGCAAGCCATCAAATGTGTGGTGGTGGGAGATGGGTAAGTGAGATCTCGTTCAAGTTTTGAGTGTTGAAGTGTGTTTTAATGCAACTCTGCGTGTGTGCATGTTGTGTGAAAATGACTGTTCCCTGAACGTCTCATGCCTGAAACAAGGGTCTCAAAGCAGCCTAGTTAGACGGGAAACGGTGATATAAACTGATTGGTCAAATATTCCTTGGTCTCGTTTTGATGGCCTCGAGACTCTTCCCGCTGAGATTGATGCAATGCCCTCCAGACAATTTAAAAAAACAAAAAACAAAAAAAGAAACACTTTGTCCAGCATTTTGCCCTGGGAAAAATAAACATCAAACTGAGGCATTTGCATCAACTTAATACAAGGAGACTTTCTGAAATCATTCATCCTCTTCAGAGAGGAAACGGTTTTGTGAGTTTGGAGGCAACCTGAAGACAAAATGGATGCTGCTCAGTTAGTATCAGATAGTATCAGCAGTGTGTGGAGAGACGGGTGGTGTTGATAATATTTCAAGTTTTTTTCTGTAGCACATTTCCATAGCATTGCTGTATGTCCACTGACTGATCCAAGGAACTAAATAATTTACCGGCCTCGGCTTCTTCGCCCTTCCTCAATTTCGGTATCACAGAAGTTCCTCCTGTGCTTATTTTTACACTTGACTTCAGTTCCTCTTTGGTCTGCGTGGTCTTTCGCTGCAGCATAAAGTCCCGATGTCTGGGGACCAAGTGTGCCGCTTGGCTCTCACACCGCACGGGCCTCTTCTCGCTTGGGAAATGTCTCTTCGAGACGCTTTGAAGAGCCATTTAAAGATGTTTCTATTGATTTCATTTTGATGTTGGTGTCTTGAGTGCTTCAACGAGTACTGTGAATGGGCCTTTAGAAGTCTCTGGCTTAATACTGTGCCACTTTAAGACTTCAGCTTGAGGTTAAGGGTGAATTGAGTGTGAAGTAGTTCTGATATGACACCTAACCTATAGCACTACCTATTTCCCAGCCAACGTCTACTTCAAGTGCCCAGTTGTACCTTCAAAAATAGATCATTCTTTTTTTTCTTTTTTTTTCTCCACCGGCCCTGCTGCATGCTGGGTCGGTGATGCTTCGACAATCAGTGTGAAACTCCAGCAATATACGAGCCTTTCCTTCTGCGTGGGCAGGCCAGCAGGGACGATGAGAGCGATGCATTGAACAGAAAGTGACTAATCGCGTTCAAAGTGAGCAGATGCTTCAAACAGATACTGGCAAATACTCTGCGTTGTCACATTTGTGTGTGTTGTCTGCCTACTGTGAGGACCCATACTCACTAACACACACACACACACACACACCATCACCTCCACCATTGCAGTCTCGCATAGCTGGACCTTTCTCCTCACTAATACATATGGTTTTCTTAAAGCAACCACAATGCAGGGTGCCACTCGGGACTAGAGAGCTTATGGGCGTTGTCTTGTGTGTCTGGTAGCTAAGATTTGATTGCAAAACAGAAATTTAAATTGCTATTCTCTAAAGGCCTCGAGATGATGCAGAAACAGATTTGATTGGAAGATATGAAGAGGATATGAGGTTTTTACTGGTGGCAGTTTCAGGAATATCAACTGAAATACTTTCTGTTCCATGACAAGCCTGTTAAGCCCTTAAAGCTCACGGCTAGAGCAACATTCATGCTGAGTTTAGATTTCGTTTTTAATATTTGTTTTTCTGCCGTCAGGATCAGAGTCAGACGGATCAGGATTTATTTTCAGTCAGGGCAGCTGACATAGAAGAGGGAGAGAGACATAGATGTAGACTAGGGGAGAGAGAGAAGCAGGTTGAGAGTAGGAGGTAAAGGAGCTGTGGGGAGTCGCTCTGCTTTGACTCACAGCAACAAAGTCAACAGCATGTGTGTGTGAGTCACGGTGGCAAGGGTATGTACTGCAAATGCCCTGACACTCACTCACCGACAAACTTTTTCTTTACTTTGTCCTCTTATTGTCTTAATATATATATACATATAAATAGCATCTGTATTGTCACTGCAGCGTTTCTTAAAACTGCAGTAGGCAACTTCGCATGGTGGCGGCCCCAAGTGGCAGCGGTAGGTAACTGTTCTGAATTTCTTTTGAAAGTTTGAAGGACTTCATTGCCCAAAAATCATGTCACGTGACGGCAATAAGCTCCACAATCCTGGGGCCAAAACATCTTCTTCTTAGTGCCTTGTGAGGATGCAGGTGGCAAAGAATTTGAGGTTCAGCCATCGGTGGTGGGTCCAAATTTCTCTGGACGGAGAAAGTTTGCATTTCGCTCCACAAATTTCGGATTTGTCACTTCCGACACGCATAGATTTCCCGCCAGTGACCATATCAGACACCTGAAATTAATTTTGGGAAATAGCACAAATCTATTGGGTGGGGGGGGGGTGGTGCTTTTCCTTGTTCAGGCTCAAATCTGTGATTTAAGCTGATAAGAGGGGTGTATTTAAAAAACGCTATCTCTACTACATAGCATGATCCTCCTGTACTCCTGGAGTCCTTTTTTTTTTAGGATAACACATCTAGCCTTGGGTGCCACTTTCTACCTTCCAAGCTTGCACAACACATACAGCACCTTTTGGGAGTGCAGGACTCCTCAGCCTGACATTCCTCGCCTCCTGTCTGTACATGCACCACTGTTTTTTTTTCCTGTGGAATTTCAGTCTCAACTCAAGTTCTCTCCACTGCCCTGAGACATGTTTTATAACCGTGAAGCAAAGTTTGATAGAAATATTGTCATTGCCACAGTGGCTGTCAAATTTAGATTGCTTAGACAGCTGGGACATTGGAGGAATGCACATAACTAGGAATCAATCTGCCCCTTTTTAAGGGTTTATTTGGAAAGCGGTTACAATCAATATCCTTTTGCCGTGGCACTTTCAGATGACCTTGACGGATTCAGAAGGCATCTTAATGGTGATGACAGTATTATGGTGCGATGGGTACCGCGGTATTGAGTGGAGGTGATGCTTTTATGTGCTGTTGTTGCATAACTCGGTGTGTTCCAGCAACAAGAAACCTATATTGCTCAATCTGTGTTTTCAGTGCTGTGGGAAAGACATGTCTGCTCATCAGCTACACAACCAACGCCTTCCCAGGAGAGTACATCCCTACAGTGTGAGTGTTGTTTCCCCTGCTCACTAAGACACACACTGTGCAACACAGCCGACACAATGCAATAGATAACATACCAAGTTGGGCAAAGTGGTGAAGACTAGATTTATAAATGAAAGAAACAAGTGAGATGTTCAAGGTGCCACATCATCAGCATCAATATGTCACTGTCAAATGAATTGTAATACCTATACTTACCGTAAATGCCAGTGGTATTTTTAGTGGTAGTGCTTAAAACCACTTTACTGAAGAGGATAAACATGTTGGGAATGATTTTACCATCTGCCTTTGCCAAAAAGTCTGAACGTTTTTAGCTGCGCCGGAAGAACAGCGCCCTCTTCCTGTTTTGTGCTGTAAAGCAGTCCAGCAGATTTCCCGCCAAATCTTACCCAGTGCCACACAGTGGAAAATGCAGTGTAGAGGCTGCAAATCTTCTTAGCGATGGTCTTTTTGGTATCCCATAAATATACTATACTCTCAAATGTCATAATATATGTCATAATGGTTTACTGATATTGAAATTGCACAAAAATGCAAAGTTACTCTACTCTAAGCCAATAAAATGACATGTGCTCAAGTGATACTGAAAAATGTCTTGGTGTTGCCATCAGTGCAAAAGATCCTTTAAAAACAGTTGGAAAAACAACCATCATAAAGAATGTAGTCAGCTGGTACTGAATCATTATACACACAATTTATTTGCACTCTTAAAGTCAAACTTTAGTCCTCTATCACATCATGTTCAATAGTTTACTTTTCTCTTACATTGTGACACAACTCTTCATTGCATTTGCATTTATTTTTCTTGCAGGTTTGATAACTATTCAGCCAATGTAATGGTGGACAGTAAACCAGTTAACCTGGGATTATGGGATACAGCGGGACAGGAGGACTATGACAGGCTCAGGCCACTGTCCTACCCTCAGACGGTAACACGACTTGTTTCATTCACACACGCAAAATGACATCAGTAGAGTGCATTCACAACGCCATTCACAATTTATTTATTTATTTTCCATCTATAGGACGTGTTCCTCATCTGTTTTTCCCTGGTGAGCCCTGCTTCCTTTGAGAACGTCAGAGCCAAGGTCAGTTGGTGATGTTTGTTTGACCCCTGTCTTTGAAATGTTCATATATCTGCCTGGACATAGAACAAATTCAAGGACACACACACACATGAGGATATTTGCTTCTTCAGGCAAAGCGTTTCTCTTTTGCTTTATTAAAGAGGATAAACACATTGGAAGTGATTTTTTTCCATCTGCCTTTCACTCCTTCCACCATCTCTGAAAGCTCTAGCTTGCATGGTACCTGTTGTTTTTGTTGCACCATGATGGCCACAGCATACTTGCTAATAGTTTATTTGTAGAGGTTTAGCAAACAACATAGCACATTCATAGCTGGCTGATTCATGTGCATGACTTAATGCACATTACACTTTGGGGACCACTGTTCCAAATGTTGATTGTTGGTGAATGTGTACAGTGATATACAGTGACTCACTATGTTATCTCATCATTTCAGCAGCATCTCCCGGTGTATTCAAATATGAGCTTGTACACAAAGGAGAGAGGATTTTTTTTTTTTATGATTATTATGTGCATCTCTAGTCCTGGTTTGGGCAGTTGAGGACAATACTGGCCATTACTGCAAGTGATAAGAATTAGGGGGGGAAAATGCTCATCTTAATGACTGGCAGTCAGATTGTTGAATCACGGCTTCCTCTTCTTGCTGCAGCGCCGTGGCAAAATGTGACTTTTCCAATAATCGTTCTCAATAGTGTCAGGAAACGCGCCAGGCTATTTCAGGCATAAATAAGCCGAGCAGCACAAATAAGCCTGACAATACATTCTCCACTGGATTGTTCCCAGTTGACCCTTGTCAAATTGGGCCCATTGCCATCACTGTCAATCACGGGGTGCATTTTCCCAAATACAAGGTAAGCTCTCCCTTTAGGTCCTCCTGAAATGAACTTGTACAGTTGTATTCTTATGACTATAGTGAGTTATTCCTTTTAGAAAATGGTTACTCAATTATTTCCATATATTACTATAATTTTGAATCATACAATATCTTATATTTTACTTCAGGAATTACAAAAATGCCATTTTTGCGACAAAAGTAGTCCCAAGCAACAACCATAATTAACCCGCAACCTCCGACCTAGCCAATCAGAGGGCTGGATTCAACCTGTCTGTTTTATACAGCATTTTGGGGTCCTGTGCAATGTTCAGTTTTGGGAGCATGTGAAGAAAGAGCTAAGGGGCAAAGGACAGATTGATCAATATGCTGCTCTTTTCTCTTTGTGCCACACATCAGTCAAAGTAAATGTAATTGCCTTCCAAAGTGGGCTTGCGGGCCTTCTCTGCTTGACAGGCCTACACAGTCACAAGCGAGCATTAGTGCGGGAACTGCTGCACAAATTGCAGGTGCGCAAAGTAAGATGGAGGAGGGAGAAGATTGTTCATGATAGTGGCAATCACTGAGGGCCCGGCATTAATCCTTTCCAATTTGTGCTTTTTAGAATCTCCCCGCTTGCACAAACAAGCACACTGAGCCTTTTGATTTGTGATTAGCTTCCAATCGCGAGTCCCCAGTCCTATACGCAAATGCCTGGCACATTTCCTCATGTGAAACTTTAGTCCGTGTTTCAGTAAAACTCTTTTTCAAATGCTCGTCAGGGTCACGGTGTTACGTGATATCCATCTATCTGCCAAAAAAAAAAAAGGGGAAGGAAAAAAAAGACACAAAAAAGAGGCAGTATGCAGGCAGTGTGGAGGTGGCAATAATGCATGTTCAGATTAAGAGACATATACACTGGTAGCCATTGTAGAAGTCTCTCATTGCCGGTGCATATATCCTCCAGCTGATTCATTCTCAAATATCAGTGTTCCCCTCGGGTGTTGTGATTCATTGCATGCAAAGTAGACAGTTGATGTTCCTATTTGTCTTGGAGAAATGCATAATGCAAAGCTCCTCACGTTGTGGAGATAATCATGCATGCTCAAAACTGAGTGAGTTGGCACAGGATATGATAGAAACTACACTCAAGACTGTAATATGATCTGCTCATCAAGTATCATCCCCGTGTGTGTATTTGCCAAAGAGGCTGTGAAGCTTAATGGAAAATTCCACCCTCAGATACTGTGTGTGTGTGTGTGTGTGTGTGTGTGTGTGTGTATATATATATATATATATATATCATCAAGCTGTCATGTCCAATGCATCCCAAGTTATTGTGTAGGTGGAGAGCAAATAGCGGTGGTGCTAGCTGTGAAATGCAACATGTCTAGTCTCTGCGCTACATTCTGGTCTATCTCGGCTGCTGTCGGTGGAGAAACTGGTGTCTCTTCCTCTTTCTACGATGGATTTCTCCCTGGATGGATGCTGAACGTCGGTTTAGAAAGAAGCCCTTGCTCTTTGATTCTGACGTCACATCATCTGCGATTGGCCAGTTAATCACCATAATGCAAAAAAAAGAAAAAAAGGTCACCAAACAAAGTGGACCCAGAAATGCAAGCTACATCACCAATGGCTGTTTTCTAACGGTGTTTTAGTCGCTTTAACCCCAATAGTGACTAGCTTTACTAGCCAGCTTTACTCTTAGTGATCATTTTGATTTGGGATTGTGCTGATTTTTGCTAAGAGTTCCAGTCTACAGTCTTTCACTTGGCGTAAATTGTAGTTTCAGGGTTTCCCACAAGGGGGCATCAGCCGGCATTGCAGTCCAGCAGTAAATCATTCATGCTGTCCACGGCTACTCTAGTTTTGTTCGGTGCGTGTGTGTGGATCGTTTCTGGTTCATCAGAGTACAGCGTTCCTCCTTTGTCATCCAAGGTTGCCAGTTAGCTAACTTGTGCTCCACCCACTGAGGTTTGTCTAATTGTTACTAATTGTTTCTGCCTCCAGAGCAGCTCTCTTTGAGGGACTGAATCTCCGCTCTGCTCATAGAGAGCTCAAGGTTGGATAATTGGGGGACAGGCAGTGGGCGTCTGAGGTTCAGTGAACCTTTGTGCTAAACAGACTTTTTCAAAAGCAGAATGACGTTCATTCTCATAATATTGTATTCAAACTATGAAACATGTAACAATGAGTGTTGCCCGATGGGCAGTAACTCACTGATTCAAGCACACAGAGGCAGACTGAAGTGAATTTGAGTGTTTTTATGGACTCATTCACAAGGGGTGCTATATATATCACATTCATTTCTACAGGTCAATGAGCCTGTCAATAATTTTTTTCTTTGCTGCATCATCCTAGATTGAATTTTTGCGTCAGTGGCAGTGTTTCAGCGGTATTGAACTGTGTGACGCACAGGAACATCAGGAACACTTTGAAAGAAACCTTGCTTCTTTTAAGCTGGTAAAGGACTGGGGTCAGTTTTCCTTTAATGTAACCTAGTTAGAACGCTCCCCGTGCTTCCTGAAAACCCCAGAAATCATTTGAAGAATGCAACACAAAAGAATAACAGCATGGAAACTTCTTCGGTCCATATTGCTACATCCCTTTTTTTTTTAGACTTTCCACAGTTTCATAGATAATGTCCTGGAAATGTGCTGGGAAATGATTTCCTGAACAGAGTGCGAATACCAATGAAACTGCACTTCATGCAACAAAGCTAGATTATTCAGTCTTGGCTATTGGATTGGATATGAGAAGCGTGTTTTAACCTTTGAAGATTATTCACTTTCTGAAGTGATTGAACTGAAAGGGAATTTATTCTAGTTTTGACCTTGTGCTTAACGATCGTTGCTTTGTTCCGTGTGTGTGTGCGTGTGTGCGTGTGTGCGTGCGTGCGTGCGTGCGTGCGTGAAAACCATTGCTCCCTCCAGTGGTACCCAGAGGTAAGGCACCACTGCCCCTCCACCCCCATCATTCTGGTGGGCACCAAGCTGGATCTGAGGGATGAGAAGGAGACCATTGAGAAGCTGAAGGAGAAGAAGCTGGCTCCCATCACCTTACCCTCAGGGCCTGGCGCTGGCCAAGGAGATAGGTAAGACATGGCTGTCACTCTACATCCCCAACCATCATTTCATAACTAGTAGGCAGGGGTTTCTTTTTCATTGTACTTATACTATTGTAGTAGTAGTAGTAGTAATAATAATGATAATAATAATAATAATAATAATAATAATAATAATAATAATGATGATGATAATAATACATTCTAGAAAACATTTCACATATGTATGTTTTGTTCATTTTATTTTATTTTGTTTATTCATTATTAAAATTTGAATTATTATTATTAGTAGTAGTAGTAATATAATAAATCAATACATAATAATAATAAAATAATGTACACACACATATAACAAATATAATAATAATGTTAACAACAACAACAATAAGAATAGAGCACATTTCAGCATGGGTTAGACAAACTAAATTAATATTGGTAATGCAAGATTTAGGACTGATGCAAGACAAAAATGAACGTTTGTCCATTCCCATCCATGCCAGCTCAGCCCCATACCCATCATATCAAACAGACAAATGGAGAGATGGAGTGTGACGCCTTTGGGTTGTCATTCTAATCCATCAAGCTGGTACTGCATGTTTTGCCAGATCTTTGAGGGATTTTCCAGAGATGATTCGTGGATCATTGAAAGCTCAGTTCCAGTTTGCGATCAAATGAGACAGTAAATATGTGATTGATCTGCTTACATTGACTGACAGGGACAAGCGCTACTTGTTATACTTGTTTAACAATCTTGTGTTGAAAAAACCCTTTAGCCTTCACGACTCACGACTGTTTGCATTTTTGTGCGTGTTTTTTAATACTGCATTTAATCTGTCCAGATTCAGTAAAGTACCTGGAGTGCTCCGCCCTGACCCAGCGAGGGCTGAAGACGGTGTTCGACGAGGCCATCAGAGCGGTGTTGTGTCCACAACCCACCAAGGTCAAGAAGCGAGGCTGCCAGCTGATCTGAGGTCTCCACCGATTGACACTGGCAGTGGCGCGCACAGGGAAGGGGCTCAGGGACGACATATACAAAACTCACCTTTCCACGTTTTTTGCACCATTTGAATCTCGTACAAATACGATGCGTAATGGCACAGATGTTTTTAGAGCTTAGCTTCGTCTCATCTCCTACATTTTCTCTCTGTATATTACACTTGAAATTGGGTGTGTTAAATAAGGTGTGTATTATGTACTGTAATTGCAGCATTTCTCAAAGGTGCTACATGTAGCATTTGAAAAATCAGTAAATCACTACCACATTGAGACATCAGTGTAAATACCACCAACACCTCAGAAGATCGCCAGCCTCTACCGACCTCTACGCTGCATTTTACCTTGCGTGTTGGATTTGGTGGGAAATCTTCTGGATCGCTTTACGGCACAAGTCAAATCAAGTTCAATTATAGAGCGCCAAAGTTTGCACCTAAGTGCTTCACGGAGCAGGCGAGATTTAAAGCCAGAAGACGCACAATTTTAAAAAAAAAACACAAAACACAAAAATTAAAAATGCCAGTGAGTAAAGATGCATTTTTAGTTGGGACTTAAAGG
This sequence comes from Hoplostethus mediterraneus, assembly GCA_034670385.1. Classification (NCBI taxonomy): domain Eukaryota; kingdom Metazoa; phylum Chordata; class Actinopteri; order Trachichthyiformes; family Trachichthyidae; genus Hoplostethus; species Hoplostethus mediterraneus. The sequence goes on along the minus strand of JAXDDW010000163.1, from coordinate 164,970 downwards.
CCTCAATTGGCAGATCTGATGCTTTGAGGAAGATAGTTTTGGGACACCTACAGAAAAAGCACCTTTCCATTTAGGACAGCAAGATCTAGTTGGTATGGGCAAAGAATTTCTGAAATATATAGAGAGGAGCCGGACCATGTAGGGCTTAGTACGATCTCAACTCGATAGCCAATGGGGAGCCAGTGCAGAGAGGCCAAGTCCGGTGCGATATGAAAAGCAAGTAAGTGAAACAGGTTTTGTTTTAGCTAGTAATCCGCAGCTTTCTTCCATTCCCACTATTCTGCCTTGATATTTCCTTGTGGTCTTAATGTTGAGAAATGCAAACTGCTACAGGTGGTACCTTTTTAAATATTTGTGAATATGTCTCAAATTTCAAACAGACTTCATGACGTCTTATTTTGTATGTGTGCTGTATTACTGCCCCTATATTTTGCAAGTAAAAAAAAGATACATATTGTCATCTTTTGTGCATAAATACTTAAAAATTATTGTGAACCGGAAATAAAAATGAGAGTTAAGCAGGTTTACAATTAGAAACCCCTTCCGATTTAGGGCTGCGGAACTGCACTGTGGTGTGACACGCCTGTAGTTCGTCTGAAATTGATCTGTAAAATGACAGATTTTGCTTTGATATCATAGAATAAACAGATTTTTAATAGTGCTGTGTTGATTTGCCCCCATAAAATGGTATTTTGCCTCCTGTGGGACCCGAAGGGAACTGAGAGGTTCTGAGTGATTTATCCCCCACCACAGAAGAAGATGAAGGGGATTATGTCTCTGAATGATTTGAGCCTCCCTTCTGGCTGCAAATAAGCTGTCTGTCATTCAAATTGTTGCAATGTAGGAAACCACTTAAAGGCATCTTTTTTTTTTTACTTGTGTTTGCCTCTCTGTGTTACTTTTGCCTTTCGCTTCTCTAATGAGGGAGTGTCGGTGAGTTCAAATTCATCGGAGGTAGTTTCAATAATAAAACAGTCCTAACGAAATGACTGTCACTTAATGACAAATTGCAAGGCGGCTGCACAGACTCCACATCTCTCTCTGTCTCACACACACACACACACACCAAAACCCTAGCCATCATTAGATATTTGTATTAGATTTTAGTTAGCTGCTGAGATTAGAGGGGAAACAAGGAGGCTTGAGTGTGTTTGTTTGCTGCAGGTCTAGCAGCCGTGCTTTTAACTTATGAGATAGTGCTTTGTTATTGTTTGTGTGAATGCATACTGTGTCAGGGTCTAGTATGAGCTCAGGCCATTTGTAGGGTTGGACATTTAGCGCCGATATTCAGGATGTTTAAATGTGACCATTGACCATTTTCATGCCCACAATTTTAAAAAAAAGGTTACAAGTATTCAGTGTTTCCTCCAGAATTTCATTCTTGTCAGGATGGATACGCCTCTGAAACACATTTAGACCATCGTGGGACACTAAACCTCTCCACTCCAGGATAATAACGAAACCTATTTGATCATACCTTGAAGATCTTTGAAAGTTTGAATGAAGAATGAATAAAGTGCAGGGCAGTGAATGAATGGGAATGGATAAAGTGGATAAAGTACAGGGCAACAGCAATGGACGAATGTGAAAGGGAATGAAAGTGCAGGGTGCTAGGTGATAAGTGGTTGAGTTGTCCTCCATTGAGCTGTAGAGGGTGAGGAGAGGTGTTAAAAAAAATCTGATGGCAGCTGGCAGGAAAGACTTCCTGTAGGGTATATGGGGATAGGTAGTGAGATGAGCCAGGCCCACAATGCAACGAGCAAGTGAGCATGGCGGTCGTGGTGCAGGAAGCAATCACATTTGGGCAAAAATGGGTTCTCAAATTTTCCTGGTCTTTGAATATTTGCACCACGGCGGTGTTTACGTCCTCTGTCCTATGATCCGAGCCTCCTCAGGAAGTGCAGTCTGCTCTGACCTTTCCTGAAGAGGGCATCAGTGTTGTCTGACCAATCCAGTTTATTGTTGAGGTGCACCCCCAGGAACTTGTACGATTCCACCACCTCCACCTCCTTCGCCTGGAGGATCACAGTTGGTGGTGGTCGCCTCTTGTTCCGACGGAACACATTGACATTGAGCTTGTAGGTGGTTGTCGTCGCACCATCCGACGAACCTCTCCACCAGACTCCTGTACTCATCCTCATTGTCCTCTTCGATACAACCCACAATAGATGACTCATCAGAGAACTTCTGGAGATGAGTAGACCCAGAATTGAATTGAAAGTCTGAGGCGTAGAGGGTGAACAAGAATGGTGACAGTACAGTTCCCTGGGGTACACCCGTGTTGCTCACCAGCGTATCCGACATTGGTGCTCTGTAGGCGAACAAACTGCGTCCTGCTGGTGAGGTAGTCCGTAATCCAATGTGCCATGGCGTGGTCCACCTGCATGGCTGCAAGCTTCTCTGCAAGCAGGAGTGACTGGCTGGTGTTAAATGCACTGGAGAAGTCGAAAGACGTGATTCTCCCAGTGCTCCCAGGCCTGTCCAGGTGAGAGTACACTTTATGCAGCATGTACGCCATGCATGTATGTAGGTTAGGGTCGAGGACGAGCCACGGGAATGACAGAGGAGTGACGAGGAGTTAATCAACTCCGCACTGAAGGGAGAGCTCATCTCGGCCACAGCACCTCAGCGGGCATAATGAATGTGCGGGGCGTGGCTGTTAACACGTTCTCACATTTAGCGAAAGGGTAGGGGTCCGCGGAGATATCCTCCTCGCTGAGAGCAGCAACACATCTCATTTATAAAGCAATACGCTATTTTTTTAAACGCGTGATGGAAAACATTGCAAATTGGATCCTACCGACTTGCCTTTGAATCCCCGCAGCCGGCGTGTTTCAATTATTTTACCAAGGCATCAACATCCAGTCAACATTTCAGCATCTATCAATGCTTTACACATATGGAAATATTGATAAACGAGGCTCTGAGAGCATATCTGATCACAGGGCATTGAGAAGATGTAAACGCTTAAAAGATGTAGTGAAATATGGGGTGGGTTTGTGTGTCAGTGCGTGAGTGTGTGTGTGTGTGTGTTTCAACCAAAGGATTTGAGGATCACGTCAGATTTAGAGCCACTGTAGTGTACTTGACCTGCACCCAGTAGATAGAGATGGAAATTCAATTAACAGATAAGGAGCTACTTAAAAACCATTCGTCTGAGAGGAAGGTTTTTCCTATCTCTAGAGCAGACTCCATTCTGAACTCCACGAGTGTATCTCCACGAGCAAAGTGTTTCGCCGCTGAAAAACTAAAACAGATGAAATGAACTGAAACTTGAAATCTCTGAAGATGGCGGCCCGGAGAGGGGCAACTTACATCGTCTGAGTAGCAGCAAGAGGGGCAACTTACATCGTCTGAGTAGCAGCAAGAGGGGCAACTTACATCGTCCGAGTAGCAGCTTGGCGGTCCTCGACGCCAATGAGAGGAGCATGGCGATCATCTTCACGTTTCCATTAAGAGAAAGCAAGTTGATAACGGCAGACACTCGATGTGAGCAGCCACCAACGCCTGAATACAGAAGCAAAGAATGCAGCCGGTGTGATCAGACTGAAATTATAAGGTGAGTGAGCGGTGTGTGTGTGTGTGTGTGTGTGTGTGTGTGTGTCAGTTTATAGGAGGTTCTGGGGTGAGACGCAACAATAAAATCTAGATGTTCCATGATTAGATTTAGAATTTTCTTTAATAAGGTAAGATAAGAAGATGAAACTCTATGGTGAAATTTGATCATCACAGCAGCAAAAGTAGCGGAATACAGCAGGTAAAAAAAAGAAAATAAGTAAAGGCGATAAAAATATAAATAAATAGAAACAATTATGCGCTTATATAAACACATGCAACACTTTTAGTAGACTATGGGTGGGAAGTATGAGAATGAGTATGGATTAGTCATATATAGATATACTTAGAGATGTTGGTAAAGCGTGCTGCGTTCACTGTCGTCACGTTACAGGATTTCTGGGTATTGAGGTTCACAAACGCTGCCTTTCTCTGCTCAGCTACAGAGAAAACTCTGACCCAAGGATTACCAAGACCTTCTAGCTCCGAAAATCCAAAAGCCCAGGTAACGAGGATCCCTGCCTGGGTTCGGCGTTCGCCCACACAGACCTCACTTGCTCCCTCCCATGCCTGACTCATCAGAGTTTTGTTTTTTTTTGCAGAGCTATGACAAATGACTGAATAGCTGCAAGTCAAATAACATCTCTCACTCTGAGACATGATCCTCAGTGTTCACGGGGCTGGCATTGTATGAATCTTCAATCCACTGGCATTAATTTAATAGACTCCCACGTCCCCCCCGGCACGCCAATCTCTTTTTCCAGCGCACCAACCTAATTACCAAACATAATACCCGGTAATAAACATGAGGTGGAAATAAAAGAATGTGACGTTCCCCCCATCAGCAGCCTGAAAGGCACCGAGAGGATCCAGCATCGTTTCTGTTTGATGTTTTTTGGGGGGTTTTTTTTGAGGTAGCGCTCGTTTTTTTTGTCCTATTGGGAACCAGTTTGCCATTTACAGTATTTGTAATGATGAAGGCAGCCGAGACTGACGTGGGCCCTGCCCATGACCTTTACGAAAGCTGTAGGAGTCCATTCCCCTGAGGCACTGTACCTCTCCCACTATACAGAGAGGCGGTACATATAGATGGATAGATAGATAGATAGATAGATAGATAGATAGATAGATAGATAGATAGATAGCCTCGATTTTACCAGGTTATAAAGAAACAAACCCATTACAAGAGATCATGCAAAAACAGGATGAAAAACAGGTACAGTCCTTCAGCAAGTGCCATCTAACAATGAGTTAAAATCAAAGGATAGTCTTGCAGGTCATTCCATGAATAAGCTGCATAAAAATACAAAAGCCGACTTCACACGTGGAATAACTGCTGTGATCGACCATGGTGTGCTTTTATTCTGAACTTTGAAAGTGAACAAATGTAAAAGGGTAGCTTGGAGAGTAAGTGATGGCCAACCACCTTCTCATTGAGGATATCAATTGTAATCGTCTGTGTGCCCTGCAGTGGACGCGGTTATGAAATATTAATTCTAGTTTTCATGTGAAATTAATCCTTCATTTGACAGTCTGGGTGACCACACACACACACACACACACACACACACACACACACACACACACTGTTGGCCAAGAGATGGGCTAATCATCACTGTTGTCATGGGCATTTTAATGATGGCTATGGCTTGCATTATTGCCTTTACATGCAGGGGGATAAAGGATCTGTCTCTGAGCACTTGGGAGAAGCCAAAATGATCTGTGGTGACAACAAAGTAATGGCGGTGGAGTGACACTATGGCAAAAATCAGCATTGCGGTTCTGCCGTGTGTTTCTGAAAAAGGTCATAATGGAAGACACATCTGCTTTACGAGACCCAAGACGCCAATCAGCCATTCAACAAAGGCGAGGTGACAAAGCTGTGGCAACAGAGGAGCCTGTGGGCTGTAAAATAGTGAGGGGGCGCCGCTAGGGGAGGACTACCCCTTCCCCCTTCCTTTGGTTGTTTTAAAGGACAGAAGCATTATCAAGCAGACATTTTTGAAACAAAATGGAACGGATTTGGCCACAGGGAACGGCGTTGAAAGGATCCCAAAATGTGGCCACAATGAAGCACAATGCACATACTGTCTGATATGAACTGTATCTTTCTATTGAGCCTGTTCTATCACTTACATCCTTAAATATCCTTTTTCTTTTTTTCTGTGTTGAGTTTGTCTGTACAGTATATGTTAGCAATTCCTAATAATGTTGGAAAAAAAAGTCAATACTCACAGTGGGTACATAGGGTATAAAGGAAGCTACTGCAGGAATTTTATTGCATTATCTACTGAAATGAAATATTGCTCTTACTAGAACTTTGAGCAACTTTTGAGGACTTTTATTTTACGTTCCACAAGTACCCTAGTATTGTGAAAACGCTGTCTTCGCAGTGAGTACACAATAAATAGGCCTGTTTCTTTTGGTCGTTTTGGGTCCCCCCTCTGGTCTAGGTCCATTTTATTGAAACCTCATTAGCCTCCCAAAACGTAGCCTGCTTTCCCCTCCTGAAATTTAAATCATCATCATTTTTCTTTTCATTCAGACTCACTTTCAAACAACCTTTAGCCCAGTAATTCAGCTGACTTCAGTCATCCAAACATTAAATAGTCCAATGAGTTCTAAACATAAATTAAAGATTTCTACAAATTACTTGACTAAATATTGGGTAAAGTGAGAAAAAGTAGCATCATCATCATTAAGTAGGCCTGTAGCCTATTTTAACTAGCTTGGAGTACTGCATGTCTTGCAAGATAAAGATAAACCATCCATCCCACATGGCCTATTCATAATTTATTCCACTCAGCCTATTTAACAAACAGCGGCATGCCAAATAACACAAACACATTAAAAAAACAGTTTCCATAAGAATCCAGTGCATGTTTATTGACTTGATGATGGCATGCTCACTCACAGGAGGGCTCCGGGCTTCAAAATGAAGGAGCCAGTAGTAGCAGTGTGAATCAATCTGAACACACACACACGCACACACACACGCACACACACGCACACACACACGCACACACACGCACACACACACACTTGTTTTACTATACTTGTGAGGATCTTTCATTGACCATTCAAGGGATGAAAAAATATCTCAATAAAATGTTCAAATGACTGAAGTCAGCTGAACTACTGGGCCAGAGGTTGTTCCAAATCGATGGAAGAAGTGGACCTCTTTTACCTAAAGTGCTATAGAGAACCTTTCTGGAGGGGTTCTTTACAGATATTATTTAAATAGAACCTTTTTGAAGACGTGCTTTTTATGGAGAACCTTTGTGGAGGGGATCTTTACAGCATACAAGCCGTTTTTTTTTTGTTAAGCGTACACACACAGAGCATACGCTGTGACTGACACACACACACACACACACACACACACACACACACACACACACACACACACACCATACATGGGACTTTTAACACCTCCTACTTGACTCCGCGAGCGGCAGAGCTGTTACCTAGTTACGAGAGAGATTGTGCGACCAGTAATGTTATAATGTTGGGTTGGTGGCTTTCGGCGACACTCGGACCAGGAGCAGGCGGAGAGAAACTCAGACACCTAATAGAGAAATAGAGTCAGCTATGAAATAAGCGCGTTTTGGTTGCGACGAAAAAGGGGATATATGAAATACATCAGTTTATTCCCGCATCCCCGCTTGAGTTTGACCTGTTCTCGCGTTATTTCACCGATCATTTCTACCCCCCGGACGAGACTGTGAAAGATCGCCGTTTGAGAAAGTCTAACGGGTAAGTTAAGAGGCATTTTTTATTTTGTTTATTCGGTCATTCTAGTAATCGGGATTCAGTTCATTCTCATACGTGGTTTTCACAGTTTTTTGTTTTTTTGCAGTGTCATTTCATTTGATAGCCAGATTAATGCATTCTGCGTCCGCCGAAAATGAATGTGAAGCGCGCGGCTGTTTTGCTGGAATTACAGGCTGATAAATCAATATCAAGCTTTAGTGTCAAGCGTTTATAATTGACAAGCGTTACTGTGTGTGTGCGTGCGTGCGTGCGTTGAACGTTTTGAACAGAAGAGATAATTCAAAGAAAAAAACTATAGAAAAAAACTCAACCCTACTATCAAACATATTCACGAAATTGGCTACTGATGGAAATTTGCTAGAAAGGGAGAGGGGGGTGGGGAGGTTGCAGAATTGCTCTACCATGGGGATGGATATGTAAAGGTGTGTACAGGTGTGTAAAGGTGTGTGTGTGTGTGTGTGTGTGTGTGTGTGTGTGTGTGTGTGTGTGTGTGTGTGTGTGTGTGTGAGTGAGGGGTTAATTCTCAGTATCTGGGTGATGATCTATGATGGCAAAAATAATAAATAAACAGAAATTCTGTGAGTTTGAAGGAAGAAAGAAAGTCAAAATGTAGTTTTACCTCATTCTACTTGGATAATAATGTCTGATCCTGGAAGTTATTTGTTGTTTATAGAAAAAAACATATGAAACTAACGTACTAATAACTAATTTATACCATTGTGTATGTACAAAGGGATAAAGAGAAGCGCACACACACACACACACACACACACACACATGCACAAGAAGGAAGCTCATCAGCACTAATTTAATGCACAGTTGCTTTTCAAAGAGGGCAAAAGGCAGAGAAGCAGGTAAAAGCCCTGTGAGAGAAAAACAGCATTCAACGACAGCAGCATCAACACCCTTGCCCCCCCACACCACTTCATCATCCATCCATCCCTCTTGAAACTGTGGCCAGCAGAAAGAATAACCGGAGCATATTATAGTTTTTCTTTGATGGGATGCTGCTCATATTAGGTTGTTTTTCTCCTCTTCTGCTCCTAGCTCTTGAGACTGGCATCATGTAGAGGACCTGGACCAGACCGAAAGTTTAAAAAAAGAGTAAAGTCAGTATTGGATTGCAGGGAATTGACATGCTCTAATAAGTCCCTCCGGCTGCCGGGGTTTGACTCACTGAGCCCTGAAGAGAAAGAGCTCCTCTTAACCCGTGGAGCGGCACCAGCGCCCTCAGGACGGTGGAGTTCCCGCTGAGTTCAGAGAGGAGGTTAAAATTAACAGTGTCAATATATCATAAAATATTCATCTTTCAACATGCTGGGACCACGAGTCCCTGATTTATTCAAGGACTGCTGCTTGGTTTTGAACAACGGCTGCCTGGCACTCACATTTCTCCCATGTTCAAAACCAGCACTTGAAAATCAAACACAAATTCACACCGTAGAGTGAACAACTGTAGGATGCCTGGGGTTCAACTGATATGGGTCTTTGAATGAATACCGATATTTTTGTAGTGAAGCTGCTGATAGCCGATATTTTGTGCCAATATTCAATTGGCTTTAAATTTGACCATTTACATGCCAAACAATTACAAGTATTTTGTTCTTGTCAGGGTGGAAAAGCCTCTGAAACAGCATTTAGACCACCGTGGGACACTAAAACTCTGAAACCCAGATTAATGAAATTATTTTAGGGTTGGCAGGGCGACCCACCACACCTGTTCAATGGTAGGGAAACTCCGGGAGACATTACTAACTTAGATGAAGAATTACTTACTTAATTACATCTAATGAATTACAATTAAATGAATAAAGAAAATGTGCAAAGAAAATAAAATGTAACTGCATGTTTCACATTGTTTTTATGTAGCTGTGTAATGGGAGGAGCTTCCAGTGTTTCTTTTTAATTCTTGTCAACATGAAGAGTTGAAGAGAAACCGGTTATAGAATAATTTCCTATTAACTGAGATAATGTTATGCCGAAAAACAATCAGCTTTTTCCATTTTTTTCCATGCATGTCTGCACAGGCGTGAATCTGTTTTAATTAAATGCTTGGCATGCTGGCAAACGTTCACTCTCGACTCTCAAGAGGAAATAATATAAAAGAAAACTTAGCAAATACGCTGTTCAAACAACTAACCATGCCTCTGACCTTGAGGCCGTTCTGTACTGTGCGCCGAAGTTTATTCTTCTCTTACTAATGGACAGCCTAATCTCTGACCTTTCTGTTGTACAAGAACTACGTCAGTGTACCGTTTTTGTCCTGTAGAACCTGAATGCACCTGAAACTGTGCATCAATAGAGCTGAAAAGTGCCCACCCCCTTTTTTCACTAGTCCTGGTTCTCGAAGTAAAGTGAAGAAAATGCTTTACTTTAAGCTTTGTACCGGACCAACTCGCTACAAGATGAATCGTGAGCTTATAACAACTAGATTCATGAAAAATGAAAAAAGGCAACACTGTATACATAACATTTTTTAAGAGGGAAGTACTCATCCAATACAAATTGCAAGTGACAACATTGATTCCCTCTCCCTCATTTTCAACAGTGATAATAAATAAATAAATAAATAATATAAATAAATAAATTCTAAATAATATTATAATATAATAATATAATAGTGATTGTTGATTTGTTGTGGTTTCCCCTGCATGCACACTCATCTGTAAAAAAAAAAGACATCATGCCTGACAGGTTGCTAACTGACTAACATTACTGCGCTCTGGTCTGGCTGCCAACCATGTGCAACTTTGGAGCGGGTAACGTTTCTATGGTAACAGCAACCTCTCCGATTGGTGGGACCTCGCTAAAGCTTGTAGGTAGTGTAGTATTTCACAACTCAGGAATCAAACCTGATTTCTTAACAACGAAGTGACTGATGGCTGGAGCATGGTCGTTTCACAATCCGATAGCTGATGGTACGTCTACCTTACACTGTTAAACATTATGGCTAATAATAAAATTCCCTTTGGGGGACAATGAATGGAAATTACTTCCAGAGCCAGCGCTATACCAAATGACTGGCAGGATTTCTGACCAAGCCTGAACACCGAGGCTCTTCTCTGAAACAGGAGTCGGCCTTTCAAGTGGGTTTGGCGGGTTGTTACCTCGTGTTAGACTCTGACCTTTGTGACGGATGCTGAGCTCACCGGTGCAGCAGCGCCTGACAGCTAGGATCTTGGCATTTCTGCTGCTGCAATGAACTGTGTTAAACTGTAGCCTTGTTTGAGACACGTTCCCTCACCTCGGCTGTGGTTGCCTGTTTAAAGAAACCCCCTATTTCCCACAGCAAGTGTTCGGTTTAAACTGTGGTAGTTCTGTGTTGTTTAAAATATGCATTGTTGTTGGAGTGTTGAAGACAGGGTGGATCCTGCCTCGATTTCCACAATTTCAACATCTAAAACTACTTAAAGCATCATAACATAAAAGATCCTTTTATTGTTCGTCAGGAGTGAGCGTTGGTATTTATTTATTTATTTATTTATTTTTTCAAGAGACACCATTAAAATGTAGTACCGGAAGTAGTAACGACATAGCCTGTGCCTGTTTATTATTTATTAATCAATAGTAGTTAAAGTTTTTAATTAAAGTTGTGTATTTTGTGTTAAAATTCAGACCAAGATCCCTCTTACAATGAGATTCACAGCAAGGACACAACATAGTTTGCACCCCTCTTCTCAATGACAGAAGGGAAAACGAAGTGTAACACTTCACACCCCAGAACCCTTTTGCTAAATTCAAACAGATCCCCCATCTGATGCATGTAGCGTCTCTGACTGTGCTCGGCTCATTTAAGATTACTGCTGTACATGTGCAATAACCCATATTGGTCAGTGTACAAAATAATTGGTGAGGTAAATCCCTACCGTAGCTGTATTCAACTCTCCTGGAATCACTTCAGACCAAAGCTCATTGTCACGCTCCGCTGGTTTGATGGAGCCGGGAGGGCATTTATTCCAATGGAGGATGTTTAGACGGATGGTAACGGATTAGCGCCCCTAGAAAGAAAATGATAGGGGGGCATGGAGAAGCAACAGTATGGGCTGAGATTAGCGACACCAGGAATTTAATTTGTATTACATTCATTTGAATTTGTCATCCTCGAATTGAATAATTGAATTGAATAATTGAACTTGAATTGCATCATTTGAATTTGTATTACACAATTTGAAATTGAATATAATGGATTGAAATTGAATTTGATCCTCATTGCATTCAGCTGTCAACTTTTATTTCAGTCCAGTTGGAGTAAAAATTCAATGCTCAATATGTTTTCAAATTCAGTTCTTAAAAAAAATCAGCATGACAAATTCAAATAAATGTAATTCAGTTCCTGCTGGCACTAATCTAATACACCTTCCTTCACCGATGTTTTGTTGAGTTGTTGCCCACGACACCTCAAGAAGGCTTAACTGTATTCCAGCGTCCTGGAAACACACCCCTCTATGCCACCACCTCACAACTTCCTTTAACCCTCGCCATCTAATGCCTGCCATCAACCTAGCATTACCCTAGCCTTGGTTAGCCTTGATCCTAGCCTTGACCTAGCATTAGCCTAGCCATACCAGTACAAGCCTGCCTAACTGATACAACAACACAACTAGACAACACAGTTAAACAGTGTGTGTGTGTGATTGCGAAGGGAGGGGAGGATTCAAACCCTGTGGAGGGTAAGGGGTAGGGGTTGAGGTGGGTTGACCCCAGTTGGATACTATTTCCGGGTTAGGTAAAGGGGTGGTCGTCCCTGGTTAGGGTACGAGGAGTGTGTGTGTGTGTGTGTGTATGTGCCACCATGCCTATACTTACTGATGGGCACTTCCCTAGCTAGCAGTACAGACCCCCCTCAATACCACAGTACAACACAGTACAATCCCATAAATGCAGTCAAACAGTAGGAAATGTAAGTCGGAAAAGATAAAAAAATAAATGGAAAATGTGTAGGAACCCAGATAGTAGCTAAAGCCATACTATCTGCTGTTCAGGGAGGTTGTGGGAAGACATTGTTGAGTGAGTGCATGATGACCGAATGAAGGAGTGAGTGACATGTTTTCATTATTTTTCTCCTTCATTTACATTCCCCTCATGCATTTTAATTCAAGTAAGTGAAAAAAGGATAAAGCTTTGAGAGATCGCTCGCTCTCTGCTTCAAGGTTAAGATTAGATTGGCTGCAACAGATTGTCGCTGTAATTCAAAGTAAGAGTCCCCCTCTAGACACTAGAGAAGGTGAATGAATTAAAAGTGGCTGTTGCTCCTCATTCAAAAACCAGTATCACCTATATATATTGTACCTTAAATACTGTACAGATATAGCCCATAACATAGCCTTGAATTTTATGACAAAACTGTCTTAGGTAAAAATACAGTTCATGACTAAAGCCACATCAACATTTTCTTCAAAATAACTTTCGCCTTAATGTTATTCATAGTTTTAGCAACACATTGTTGATTATATGTTGGCAGTTGAATAACTAGCGCAGGAACATCTGGCTTCACTGTGGAAAAATGTACTTCAGTCTCAGCAGTGATTATTTGTTTGTCGGCCAGTTCCAGGAAACGGTCACACCCTCAGCGCTCAGATAAGGCTGCTTTCACCTTCAGCAGCCCTGACAGCAGTAGCTTTGTTCCACCAGAGATGAAGGCATTTCAGGCAAAAATGCTTTCTCCTCATAGATCATTTGATCTGGTGAAAGACAGTCAACAGTATATTCATATATTCATTCCAAAATGAGATTGCTACCACGCTGACAAATTGCTGCCGTCTTAAAAATTAAACGCAGTATGGAACATTATTGAAATCATTCACTATCTTGAGACCCTTGGGTGCAAAACAGGATCGTTTTATAAGATGCAGTAATCTAAGGTAAAAAGTGAGATATATTTTCCAAAATTATAGCGTTTGGAGTGAAACGTTTATGTATGACTGGCAGGTGGAAAATAAGCTATTTAATACATATTTTGACTCCAGCTACAGACATTGCAGGTGTGAGCAAACCATTTACAGACTCAAAGTAAAGTACTTTCAAATTCTGTCAGTCTTGTATCACTCAACAAGATGTAAAAAATCAATCTAAATCCAGCCCAATGAATCCCTGTGTAAACAAAGTGGGACAAGAGGGAGGAACAAATCCCACATAGGTCTGTCAGTGGGTCTAATATTATCTGCACTGGGTCCTCAGTGTAGCCTAGCCTCCCAACCAATCAAAAAGCATCCAAACAGACTGGCACAGAAAGGTTTAAAGATAGGGAGGGTGGCCTACTTCTTTGGATGTTTTTGATATAAAGTTTTTCTTCCATGCCCAAAAATGAGCCAACCTCAGAGCAGAAGTATGTGTAAATAAGTATAAGGCATGTCGCCTCCCTCCATTATACTCCGCTGTGGTAGAGAGGTATCAATTGTATCGAGATTGTAGGGATGCGGACCTGAAGCGGTTCGTTAGGCAGCGAGGCTCCATCTTCTTGAAGAAAAGAAGCTGGAGCGGTGTGTGTGTGTGTCTCTCTCTCTCTCTCTCTCTCTCTCTCTCTCTCTCTCTCTCTCTCTCTCTCTCTCTCTCTCTCTCTCTCGTTGACACCGTCAGCAGGTCGGGAACCCCAATTTGCAAATTGAATACATTTCCCCCAGGGAGCGAGAGAGGTTTGAAAAGGCCAAATGAGAAATGACAAATACCACGGTGATCCGAGACAGCCGTCAGGGGTGTTCGAGATAAGTGACGTGGACCCATGATTAATAGGATTTCTTGGAAACGTCGCACCTGCAATATAGGTTGCTATAAAGCTCCATTACAGCTTGGGGTTTGACCAGCATGGGTCGATATCTGATATTTAATAAAAGGCCAATATCGGCCCGATATACAGGTTGGGTCGTGTTAATTCATTGGAAATCCTCCATCAGCACCATCCTAGATAGTCCTAGCACCAAGCTCAGATTCAACCTGAACTGTTGTATATATGGTATTTTCTTCTTTCCCTTGTTCACCATTAAGGACCAGAATAGAACTGTGTCAAATATTCTTTCCCTTATCCTTGTTAAAACTCGGCGAGAAGCGCTTTCCTGGAGGAAGAAAAATCTGCCCTTGCTGTCCTGTTTTGTGCGCCTGGCTCTTATTTGGTTCTGTTTGATTTATGACACTGCTTCGTGGTTGTTCTTTCTCCTGGGTTTCTGCGGTGCCTGGAATTGGAAAATGTAATGCCTGAAATGTCCATCATCACGAGAAATTGAAGATATTGAAAAATGAGTAATGGGAGAGATGTGCAGGAACCAAGAAATGAAGCAATTACACAGATATCTCAGATGTCTCATAAAATGCCATTAACCTCCCCTTTATTTTCTGTTTTTGCTGTTAATGCTGTTTATCTTTAATTTTCCATGTGGGTTTCTTTTAAATTGATCTCCCGGAAGGCAGAGAGACCAAATGCTAATCATAGACTCTATATAGCTGCTTTCATGAAGGTGACAACATCCTTTCAGTTGAGTTGTTTGATAAGCTCAGGACACATCTGTGTCTATTCTCACTGTTGATTGTGTGATTTCAGACGTGATGACTGAAAAGCCATTTCACAGGAGGAAATAGATAATATATATATATATTTATTTATAACATGTTCTACACTGTAAGACATTGTTTTTATATCAATAGAGGAGTTGAATACTGTCCTGTTGAATAGCTATATAGTTAGTAAATGTAATTTAAGGTTCTGATGTGTGAGGTGTGTCTTATAATCTGCTTGTAGTGCATCACAATACACTTCATCTTTTTTTTATGGATATTTCTCAACATCCATTTCCATTCATGCCCTGGGAAATATTATGGGAAATCATGAGGACTGCACCTGCTCCAGCAATGGAAAAGTAAAATGATGGCAGGAACAGGAAGGACCTTCAGATTGTATGGGGGACTGAATCGGCCATAATTAGAAATAAATGGATGAATGAATAAGTCTATTAATGAATACAACAATAAATATAAGATATAATAATATAATATAAATAATATAATCATATATTTATAAAATAATATACAGAGAATTACGTTAATAAATAAATGAAAAAATAAAATGAGCGTAATTCATTTTTTTTTTTAAAAGAGTAGAACAATGCATAATACATTTTATGTATTTGTGTATTTCCTGCTGCACAATAGGCCAAAAAGATGTTTCGCTGGGTGTGCAGCAATCAAACTAGGAGTTCTCTGACTCCAAATAACTGCACAATGCCCACAACTCTTCTGCGAGCCAATAAGTTTGATTCAATTGTGTCCATGGGAATTGGATGTGAGGCGTGTCCAATCACACATTCTTTTTATGAGATGAGGCGCAGTCGTGTAGAAACCTCTTCCAAATTCCCAAGAACTAATGGGCTGGCCTCTGCGTCGCTAATGGCTAGCAGGAGACTGAAGTTATTGATTACTGTCTCTACAGGGAGAAGCAGGTAATCAGGGGAAGCATTGTTGTCCTCTGCAGTGGCAGTGTGTTAATTTTCTGTGGCTATCACAATGTTCATCATCACAGTCTGGCCTGAAGTGCATGAACGTTGGAACTATATTTTGGGAGGGGGTGTGGTAGGTAGGGGTAAAGGGAACATTTCTGGAATCATTTTGCATAGCAGTCCTTAAACTAAAATTTGGGGACTTTGGTAACAATTTTTAGTTTTATTTGAATGAAATAGCCTAAATTGTTCTGTTTTCATTTAGGCCTACCCAGTGTGTGTGTGTGTGTGTGTGTGTGTGTGTGTGTGTGTGTGTGTGTGTGTGTGTGTGTGTGTGTGTGTGTGTGTGTGTGTGAGTGTGACACATTGTGTGGTTGTTTCCCATTACGGTCTTGTCGCTCTCCAAGGTGCTGAATGTCTCTAAAGTGGGTCAAGTGAAATCTGAGAGTCATTATTTGACCCGTTAGATCAAACGGTACATTATGTTGCTTCGGCCTGGCCTACACTCATATCACCACAACCTGTAGATAAGAAAGCACATATTGCACAACAGAACAGCTCATAAATGAACACTTTAGCAGTGGAATCAAATCTTAGTTGCAAATCTTATGGGAACTTGAACAAATGACAGAACAGGTTGTATAAATGTCAGCTGAAGGGGGAGATAAATGGCGCCGGAAAACAGCTCTTGCTCTCACCTTTACTTACAGCCTAAGTGTGAGGTTATGTCGATAATGCGGCAGGGCTGGAAGTTTGTTGAAGACACAGGTTGTTTTGTTGTCATCCAAGGGAGGCAGATCCAGTCGAGCAATGCACCACAGAACAGAAACAACACCACCCACGTGTGACTGACACAGCCTCATCATAGCAGGGAGAAATACATACATAAATAAATACAAATAAATGAATGGGGAAATAAATGACTATATCGGCCATTTTTCTTGTTAAAGTATTGTGTTATTTATGTATTAATTTATGTTCACTGCTATTTATTTATATATTTATGGAGTTTATTTATTTATTTATTTTTTGCCATTCTGTCTGTCCTCCCAAACAATTAAATGATTAATTCCATCCAGGGCATGTTAGCCACGTTAGTTTCCCTATTAGCCCCTAAAATGAAAGTCTCACTTGTCTTTGCAATTGCTGATGCATAAAAAGCTATGAAGCACCAACTTGTTAAAAAATAACCAGAATAAAGGCTCATTCCTTTGTTTCCTGTTCATTCCCAAATGAAATCTACTGTGTGTGAATGGGAGTCGGAAAGTGCCAGCTGTTACTTTGTTCCTGTATCCAGTCGCGGGGACGTCAGCGCCAGTGGATGTTTACGAAGTGTGAGACTCCATAGACACATATGGAGCCCAGCCCCCAAAGCCTCTGAGCTTCCTTAAGCCTGTTCTCATTGCGCGCACACACACACACACACACACACACACACACACACACACACACACACACACACACACACACACACACCCATATCAAGGTACGTTATGTGCTCACAGGTCAGTACATGTTAGCCAGAGTGCTTGGTTGCTAATGAAATGTCAATTATTAGCCTCAGCAGCCCCCGTGTGTGTGAACACACTCTGTTTAATTTGTCTGAGGTATCAATAGGGCCAAATAAATCTGTTACGGCCAAATCAACTTGCCCCCAAATATCTATCTTTGGTTTGGTTATGGTTTAATTGTTTCCTGTCTGACTCAATATCCCATAATCCCTTCTATCATTTTATCATTATTTTATGCTTATCCTACTATTTGCTTGCCCTTTGTCTGTACCACTGTTGCTCTCAGCATTATAGTTTTTAAACATGCTTTCAGGCAAAAAATGCCGTAGAAAATAAATCAGTAAAAATACTCAATGCAAATGTATTCATTGCTTAATAAAAAATAAAAATGCCCCTAAAAATCAGAACAAAGGGAGCAAAAGATTCCCTCTGATAAAATACGTTTATTTGTTGCTCTGGCTCACACACTTGAAAACCTTCGTCGTCATCCTGCCCTCAGAAAGGTTTTGAAATCTGAACCGCACAAGAGTGCTATAGTTTTCCAATAAAAGAGGTTTTCATCAGGATTCCTTTGAAGTCAAATAACACTTTTATTTTCTCAAGAAATTGGAATAACACTTTGTCAGCCTGTTGCTATTGTATCTCAGTCGACCGCGTACCACATATGAATATCAACACTTTCTAAATGTCCTTGAAAAAAAGCCTTTCTCGCTTCCCTTTCTCTCTCCTCCTGTGGAAACATATAGTTTATATACATACATATAATGTTTTCAGTTCAGTTCGATAACAAATGTTTTCTTTCCCCTGCAGGACAGATGGGCGGCAGCTGAGACAGACAGAAAGACAAAGATATAGACAGAAAGAGCACATCCATGGATGACTTCTCAGCACCCATCCTGGAGATGACTGATGAGATGTGGGAGAACAGCAGCTTTGCAAGCCCCTGCTCTGACCTTCCCCTGTTCCTGCTTGTGTTCAATAACACCATCTTCAACGAGACTCTGTTGAACTCCACCAACTCCACCAACTCCACCATTCCAGAGGTGTCCTCCGGTCCCAGTGTAGCAGGGGTGCTCATCCCACTCATATACATAATTGTCTGCATCATCGGCCTGGGCGGTAACACCTTAGTCATTCACATTGTACTGCACTACTCTAAGACAGAGTCTGTGACCAATATCTACATCCTCAACCTGGCCATAGCTGATGAGTTGTTCATGCTAGGCCTGCCTTTCCTGGCTGTTCAGAACACCCTCCGGTCCTGGCCCTTTGGCTCCTTCATGTGCCGTCTGGTCATGACCGTTGACTCGATCAACCAGTTCACCAGCATCTTCTGCCTGACGGTGATGAGTATTGACCGCTACCTGGCCGTGGTCCATCCCATTCGCTCCTCCAAGTGGCGGCGCCCTCAGGTGGCCAAAGCAGTAAATGGCACAGTGTGGGCACTGTCGTTTCTAGTTGTCCTGCCCGTGGTCTTCTTTGCCAACATCCAGAAGGCGGGTGGCACCTGCAACATTGCCTGGCCACAGCCGGCAGATATCTGGCGGGCGGCCTTCATCATCTACACCTCCACAGTGGGATTCTTCTGCCCGCTCCTTATCATCTGCCTCTGCTACCTGCTCATTGTCTTCAAGATCCGTAGCTCGGGTAAGAAGGTCCATGCCACCTCTACCAAGCGCAGGAAGTCAGAGCGGAAAGTGACACGCATGGTGGTGATTGTGGTGGCGGTGTTCGTCTTCTGCTGGCTTCCCTTTTATGGCCTAAACATCATCAACCTGCTGGTATCCCTGCCCCCTGAGTACCAGGGCCTCTACTACTTTGTTGTAGTGCTTGGCTATGCTAACAGCTGCGCCAACCCCATTGTCTATGGCTTCTTGTCAGACAACTTCAAGAGGGGTTTCCGTAAAGCCCTCTGCCGCTCCTCAAGGAAGGTGGAGAACCATGAGTCCATGGAGCGCCAGCAGCAGCAGGAGGAGCGGAGGAGGGCGCTAATGCCTAGGGAGAGCCTGCGAAGGGCAATCCGGGTTGAAGAGATAGATGAAGAGGAAGATATCTCAGAAATGACCGAGATCTACAGAATTTCTCAGAATGGCAATGGCAGCTTACAGCCGCAGAGTTCCCAGAGCCTCTTCTTAGAGAAAGGAGCACCTCCAGGGACAACTGACTTGTCCTCCCCAGAAAAGAAAATCGTGGACACCAATGGGAAAGACCCAGGCAATGGGCCCTCTTTGGCTGTCCCACTGCTTCTTAATGGAGCCAAAAATGGGAGTAACAAAACCCTGCCAGAAGAACCCTTGGAACAGAGCACCTCATTGGAGATAAGTTACCTATAAAGTAAAATACTGATTGTAATTTTATCTTACTCTGACCTTTATTCTAACACAGGATGGGCCACCTCTAATTAACTGCCTACAGCCACTCATGTATAATGAAGCAAAGAGCCCATTAAAAGAAAAAGTACACCACACTTTCCTCCATTACAATTGCATTTTGGTCAGTGGACTTAAAGCAACATCAAGTTGATAATGAACTTTATGCTGCAGTGATTGTACAATATTTAACAGTTTGAAGGAGATGCTAAAGTTGAAACATCATACAGTTTGTGACTGTGTTAATGTGTAAAGATGCATTGCTGTTTGTACAGGTTTGTGCCTTTCTTTACTTTTATCATATGGATCTGGTTGATCTTTGTACTTGTAGCTTTTTACTCAATAATGTGACAATCAAGTGCTCAAATGTGAATGCTTTGAAGACGGCCATCTACACAGTAGCTGGAAGACTGTCTAGATTTTATGTGGCTTATGAAGAGGCCTTGACAAGACTGACCATGCTCTTCTCATAGGGTATTATTTTAAATGAATTCAAGCTATGGTGGCTATGCCTGGAAGGAGAATAGGGTGGATTTTTCCTTTAAATATACCTACCTTTATCATCCACCTGTTTGGGACACCAAGGAGGGGGGGGGGGGGGGGTCGTGGCAGGTCGAGGGAAAAGAGGAACCACCCACATTAAGAAAAAAATCAATTTGTGGATCCAGAGAAGGGGCGGATAAAAATACTGTGGGTTTATTTTGGTGTATTTTGTACATTTTTGATGCAACTTCATTGTATTTGAGGAATTATTTTTAGGTAACTTAATGCACATGTATCACCTCACATCATTTTGACATAAGGACATAAGGTTATTTTTTCGAAATAACTCCCAATCACATTTTTTTGGCCCGAGGCCCACCACCCATGCTGCATTTTGACCCTTGTCCCTTGGCGTCAGCCGACCATGACAGAGTTGCACAACCTCCCTCTACTCGGAACTCTGCAGCGCCAGTGAAATACAGTAGCAGGTGAAAATGATCTTATTCTAAATGACACGTGCAACGATGCGCAACACGGCACGGTCGCCCTATTCGCCGTTCATCATATAGTCACCTTTCCGTTATTCATTAATCAGTTACTTTGCGCCACACACTTTGATGCAAGCCGCACTATATATAGATGGCTGTAAATACAGTGAAACAATGTTATCGTCTCCCTGATAATACTGTGTTGCTCCTCTTCCACGCTGCTCTCTAGCCCACACGCCCCCACACACCCTTTCACAAAGATCCATCGAGAGGTATAAAAACATCATTAAAGGCACATTAAAAATGGATTTGCCTCGCTGATATTTTATTTGCTGTGCCCCTGGGGCGTGCAGTTTGACGAGAACAAAGATGCATTTAGGGTAAGCAGTGCCGCAAAGTGGTGCCTCTCTCCGTGAGTAAGCTGTTTGCTAGTGTTTGTGTATGTGTGTTAGGCTATAAATATTGTTGTTTCATGCTGTATGTGCGATTCCTCCCTCACCCCCCTCAGTGATAATCCACCTGGGTTTACTGTACATGGGGCGGCGATAGTCATTTGATGGTGGTATGTGCAAGAATCGGTGCGATTCTCTGCCCACGGTTCACACCCACCTGCCATATGGACGCACAAGGAGGAAAACAGGACTCCATAAACTCTGATATGATTCACTTTTTTTTTTGGCAGGAGCTACTGCGGAAACCCTCTGCAAACACTGCCAGTAGCTCAAGAGTATGAGTACAGCAAGGTCGACACACCGCCCTAATAGCCGTTTTTATGATCTAGATGGCTCTATCCTGCCTTCTACTGTTATAAATGAGCACATTCTGTAGCACATTCAACACTCCAAAGGAACCATGCGTATTCTATAATTATGTGATTGTTGGTTATTTTCATCATTATTCAAATTATTAACACCATTACCATTTAGTCACCGCTAATGCTAAATGAATGGGAGTCTGTTTTGTTTGCCAAATCGTCCTTGGCTCAAAAGTGTTGGTGTAGTTTTGAAGTAGAAACATATCAAGTTGCCTCTGGGACATAAACTATTACTGTCAAAGAATCATCCATCAGAATGACTAATCCTGTAAAGACCGTCGTGGTATGCATCTCTTCTCGCCAAACTGTTTGGGATCAAGGCAAGGCATCGACAGAATATTTCCTACGCGATGCTGCCGGATGGTGATGATCACGTGAGGTGTAGATTTTGTATGTTGCCCAGTGGATCCTTTCTTCATTGTGCAGCAGCAGTTTCAGTGTTTTGTGCCATGAGGACCAATCTGTCATTCAAAACATTAACTGAGGAAATGCGGAAAAATAAAGGATATGTTCCAGTGAAACTCGTCTCTGTTTATTATCTCCAGTAACAATCTTCAAACTAGCCAATTTCAGGTTCTAGAAATTGGCGTGCATGTTTTTTTCTCTCCACAAAATAGAAGACTGTCTGGTCTTTAAGGTCTACTATCAGGATCTGCAAGCACTTTGTTGTAGGTCACTGGCCAGTTCTTCGCTGCAGTGCTTCAGCACATTTTAATCCTTTAGCATGCTAATGAGAGACAGCAAAACAGGTCTTACTATGTACCCTCTCTCTATGACCTTTGACCATCATGGATCGATCATGCTACATGCTAAGTGCTAGAAACAAAAGGGTTTTACAGCCATCAGATAAATAAATAACTAAACACAGGAGTCGAGACATTTGCTTATTCTCAGGTTTATAAATACAAAGGCGTATAATATGGAGTTTTAACAGTATTTTGATTTACAGAGGCTCATACTGTTCGTAAGAATTGATGCTCACACAGTACATCCAACTTTTTGTCTTAGCAAAAAAAAGTTAATTCCAAGTAGGCAATGAATTTATGTTGGGATGGAACCAATAGTCAATCCAGTCTACCCATAAGATCAGTCACAGCAACATCACAATTAAGATACTTGATGCCCACGCTGCATTTACCATATGTTCTCAGCGCTGCTCCAAAAGGCCGCAGTGGATGATGTTTGATGCGACTCACTGCAGCGTGTCAGGCAAGGATGTTCGGTAGGAAGTCTGGAAGACGGCTACAGTCGCATTCTAGTGCCATTCTTGTGCGACATAGGTCTATAAAGTCCTTTGGAAATTATAGTCATCGGCTGATGATGAACCCATGTCACTGTTACATTGCATCTAGAGGCGTATGTAGGGGAAGGCAGTCAAAATGATATGAGATGATAGAATGATAATGGAGCAGATGCATGAAGATGACAGGATCATTCATCACCAGGCTGATCCCTGAACTCAAATTTGTCTGATTTGTGTGTATGTGTGTGTAAGAATTATGCTCTTCACCCCACCTACTTCTATACAGCATCTATACAGCATATTTCATGTATGTCCTATGTGGAACAAGTGGAAGGGAAGGAGAGGCAAGCACACAACAGCAACCTGAGCTCACTCAATTTTCCGTCAGAAATGTCAGCGACAGAAGCATTTCTACATGAGAAGTTCACATAAAAGTAAAGTCAAAAGTGAAAAGTACTAAACATGGCCGATATTTTGTGCCAATATTCTATGTACTTATATTTGACCATGTTCATGCAAAACATACATTTAACGGATTCAGTGTTTCCTCCAGAATTGTATTCTCGTCAGGGTGGAAAAGCCTCCGAAACAGCATTTAGAGCATCGGGACACTAAAACTCTCCCCTGAAACCCAGACTAATGGAATTCATGGAATTCTTAAGGCAGGGAGAGGCAGGTTTCATTGCGGGTTTTACTGACCGATCATCCCTGAAGCTGTTGAGGAAAATCACATCCTCACCTCCTTCATATCGGCAGGGTGTGACACTGACTGGTTGAATAACCGATTTTAATTCCAAAGCTAATAATGGCCCTCTAACCCTAGTCAGTAACTCCACATTTGCTCTGGGGGCCCTTATGATGCCCAAAGATCAAAAATGAGACATGCAGGGCAATCATGTGATCACTCTGATGAAGTTTCTGCTTCAATTTTGTCTAAATGTCACATCTGAGGAGAACTGTTTTTTTTTGGGGGGGGTGGGGGTATTCAGCATGAAAAACTATAGAGGTGGATCAGCACCACTCACTTGAAAGGCTGTGTGGAGGCCTATGCTTGTACCAAAGACGTCAAAGACAAAATGTCAGCGGCCGGTGACTGGTGACTCATTTCATGATTCATTCAAAAACAGGAAGGAATTTGAATATGGCTAGAGCTTATCTTTAAGCTGTTGTCAAACTAATGGAGGAAATTCATAATCCTGCCCTCAAATGAATTTGATTTGTAATTCTCCCCACAAGGGCCCTACAAATATTTTGGGCGAAAATAAACTTTTAAAACTTTTTGCTAAAAATATTCAACAAAAATATCTAGAATCGATTTAATTCCTCTGCTTCTTGAGACCCACAAAAACGTATACTGTATACAAATATTTTGAGATATATTGTTTAATGTAGCTCTCATACTGCAGGATCACTTTGTTTGAAAGTGAAAACTTTGTTTTCTACCTGTAATATATGACTTCATCCACTGTAATGCGTTTGCATTAAAACCTATAGCCTTAAGTTTAAAAAGAAGTATTTTATAGTTTACTGTATCAAAGGCTTTCTGGAGATCCAGTAATCGCCTTTGTCAGCAGTAGTCTCATGCATCCAGTTATGGACTGGGCATAGTTTTGCTGCAGGAGCATAGCAGCGCACTCCGAAAATCATAATCAGGGAAGAACCTAGTCCCTGATGCCCTGCCTACACATGCTTAAATGGAAATAGAAGACACTGGGTTGGAAGCTAATGTCCGGGCACATGTTAATACTATTGAGTAACAAGCAAAGGAGATTAAAACCATTATGGAAAAGATAAAACCCAGAACAGAAAGTGACAATACTCTCCATCTTGTTAGGAGTTCAATCCTGCCTAGTTCTTCATGGAGACAAGCAGGACATCAAGAGGATGCACCGTGGGCACCTGGGCCTAGCTGAGATACAAAGACACCATCTGGTGGCCCACGGTCAGTCCCACTGTTAAAGAAAGTTGTCTGTTCACACTGCAACACGCGCAAACCTGGCCAACAGAGCAAGCTGCTACGCATTGTGTGCTTGTGTGGCAAAAGCTTGTGTGGCAAAAGCTGGTAGCAGATTTACACTATGTGAGTTCACAGGGAGGCTGTCACTCCAGTAACTTCTCTTTTCTTGGAAAGCATCGCTTGAAAATGCAAATCCATGATTGATGTTCTTAATCTTTATATATACACTCTATTTATACACACACATACTGTATATTACAGTTTGTTTTATGTAATTTGATTTGTTGACTTGTGTTAGCAATTATAGCATTATGTAATTGTTGCCATTTCTCTGTACCATTTTAGTTTCACGAAAAGGAGTACTTGGAGAGAAAAGAAGCCAACAGTAAAGATTGGTTCACCTTTACTCCAGCCTCTGACTTTCTCTTCCAGCATGTCAGCTATCTGTCTGTTAGCGACACACAGTTATGCACACTCACTCTGAGGACAGAGTGAGTGTGCAGAGTGTATTTTCCAGTTTCATGGCTGTTACGTGGTCTACAGGCTTTCAGGGTTTTTTTGTGCTGATCTGATTTTGTTGACTTACATTTGAGTTCACGGGTTAATGCTATGAAAATTCATAAGCACACTCACAATCAATGAAATACAATGCCTCCTTCACTACTTGGCAACAACCAACACATGACATCAAGTGCATACAGCGAAGCAAAAATGTCTTTTATATACAGATGCAGTGGGAATGCGTGTCCTGATCCTCTATCTGGCAATGGCATGTAACACTTTGACCAAGGCTATGAGTCATGTTGCTAAGAGACGAATAGCCTGGCTTAAGGACAGATTAAATGGAAAGTTTTCTGAGTGTGCTGTTGTTAGACAGAGAGAAAGGCAGGTGCAGCAAGTGGGTGGATGGATGAAGCTGTAGCAAGAGAGGAAGAATGTGAAGGCAAACTGGATTATCCTCTCTTGCATCTAAAGATGTTGCTCTCTTTGACTAACCCATGGTCTCCATGGAAGCAGAATCACAATATGATAGATAGATAGATCAAGCGCACGACAGCATACAAATCATTCTCTATACCCATGCAATTATTTCTCACTAAGTTCATAAACTAACTAAATTAAATTCGAAACTAAATTCACAAACTAAATTAATAATGTTTACAAACAATTAATAGACATCCTAGTGCAAATCAAGTTTATTCATATAGCCCTTCGTCACAAACAAGTCTCAAAGGACTTTACGGGCCTAAATAGGTCAGGCTGAGAGACGTCTATCTTCAAAATGTCCACTTTTCAAAAACAGGCTTGATTTCAGCCTGAACACCATGGGTCCAGAGGGTTTTGAAATGGTTTCATGAGCACCAGTGAATTTATGATGTCCTTTCCTTGGATTTTTTTATTGGTGAAGAGTTTCTGTAGGTGGCACTGTTCAGCCACGTTGGCTATGGCTGCTTATGCTTAACAGGCATTAAAGATTAGCAAAACAGACATTTCTTTATATGAAAATGTTGCAGATTAAAAAAATGATGAATGTCTCAGTTTTCCATCTTCATGGAAAAGGTCGATCTTAGACTCATCTTAAATTTGATAAGTATGTTAAAATCTGATGCAGTCCTACTCTTTCCAATTGAGAAACACCCTATAGTATCTTTACAAGATTTTGAAAGATTAATCCACGCTTTTATCTCCTACTGTCTTGATTACTGTACACATTCACTCAGCAAACACAGATGAGTGTTTTATGTTGGCTTTCCACCGGTGTTATTGTCGTGCCGGTGTTCTGTTTATTTCCCTTACGTTTCTTTTACATTGATGCTGCTCCTTTGTTTTGTGAAGCCCTTTGTATCCCAAGTTTGAAAGGAGCTATATAAATAAAGATTTACTTACTTATCTATTTACTGACTTACTTATTCATCTTTTCCCACCTACGATTGCTGCACCCATGTATTTCCACCAGCATTTCAGGGTTTTTTAATTTGTAATTTAATTTGTAATTTGTAATTTAGTTGTTTTTTTTTATCAGGTTTTTTTTATCAGGTTTTTTTCCAGATGTTGCAGGAAAAAAAAAAAAAGTTAGTTCCTGTCACATTACTTCCATAAATCCTAGATAAATACAAGGACTTCGACAACAATGGAGAGAGAAATGTTACATAATGTATACAGTGATGCATATTTGAAGAATAAATTAGTTACTTTTGATAAATGTGTGTGTTAGAAAGCTTAATTCAGTATTTTCGTTACACCATCAATCAAAAATATTAGTTGAAATGCTGCTGAATATCGATGTATGCTTTGCATAGCCAGCACTTTCTTGCCTGTTACTTGTTGAGTAGAATTCATTGCTTGCAAACAGGACGTCTATAATAGTCCTGGCATGATCATAATTAACATGCCATGAATTCAAAACGAGGCAATACAGAAGTGCCTAAAAAGAATTGTGATTGTGATTCTGCAGCCAGAGGGCAGTGGAGTCTAATCATAAGTGCAAGAGGCTGTGTTGGAGGTAAAGGCCTAGCCAAGGCCGAGTCAGGACCAAGTTCTGGACCTAATGTCCTAGGTCCAGAGAAGACTGAAAAAGATGCAAGTCTGATTTAAGATGCATACCAAAAATTCTGAACTGATTGCAATGATAATGCTACTCAGCAGTCTCTTTTAGCATTAAGACAAGAGCACAGTGTGGGAATCTTGTGATTTTCATACAATTCTATGAGCTTATTTGTTTTAGTCTCAGGAAAAATTACAAGTTACAATAAAAAAATATTTGTGACAAAATTTGTGACAGCCAACAACAACAGGTTATAGCCATACCATTTAAATCTTTGTGGATGAGCGAAGATATACTTTCAGCAGATTATTGTAATCTGTGGACGATACAGAAAGTTTGAAAGGTGAATTATATTATATGATTTATCACAAAATAAATGTAAACGGTGCAAACTTCTCTAACCTAATAATATATGGAAGTTCTGCAGCACTGTAATTACTGTTGAGGAAAATCACATCCTCACCTCCTTCATATCGGCAGGGTGTGACACTGACTGGTTGAATAACCGATTTTAATTCCAAAGCTAATAATGGCCCTCTAACCCTAGTCAGTAACTCCACATTTGCTCTGGGGGCCCTTATGATGCCCAAAGATCAAAAATGAGACATGCAGGGCAATCATGTGATCACTCTGATGAAGTTTCTGCTTCAATTTTGTCTAAATGTCACATCTGAGGAGAACTGTTTTTTTTTGGGGGGGTGGGGGTATTCAGCATGAAAAACTATAGAGGTGGATCAGCACCACTCACTTGAAAGGCTGTGTGGAGGCCTATGCTTGTACCAAAGACGTCAAAGACAAAATGTCAGCGGCCGGTGACTGGTGACTCATTTCATGATTCATTCAAAAACAGGAAGGAATTTGAATATGGCTAGAGCTTATCTTTAAGCTGTTGTCAAACTAATGGAGGAAATTCATAATCCTGCCCTCAAATGAATTTGATTTGTAATTCTCCCCACAAGGGCCCTACAAATATTTTGGGCGAAAATAAACTTTTAAAACTTTTTGCTAAAAATATTCAACAAAAATATCTAGAATCGATTTAATTCCTCTGCTTCTTGAGACCCACAAAAACGTATACTGTATACAAATATTTTGAGATATATTGTTTAATGTAGCTCTCATACTGCAGGATCACTTTGTTTGAAAGTGAAAACTTTGTTTTCTACCTGTAATATATGACTTCATCCACTGTAATGCGTTTGCATTAAAACCTATAGCCTTAAGTTTAAAAAGAAGTATTTTATAGTTTACTGTATCAAAGGCTTTCTGGAGATCCAGTAATCGCCTTTGTCAGCAGTAGTCTCATGCATCCAGTTATGGACTGGGCATAGTTTTGCTGCAGGAGCATAGCAGCGCACTCCGAAAATCATAATCAGGGAAGAACCTAGTCCCTGATGCCCTGCCTACACATGCTTAAATGGAAATAGAAGACACTGGGTTGGAAGCTAATGTCCGGGCACATGTTAATACTATTGAGTAACAAGCAAAGGAGATTAAAACCATTATGGAAAAGATAAAACCCAGAACAGAAAGTGACAATACTCTCCATCTTGTTAGGAGTTCAATCCTGCCTAGTTCTTCATGGAGACAAGCAGGACATCAAGAGGATGCACCGTGGGCACCTGGGCCTAGCTGAGATACAAAGACACCATCTGGTGGCCCACGGTCAGTCCCACTGTTAAAGAAAGTTGTCTGTTCACACTGCAACACGCGCAAACCTGGCCAACAGAGCAAGCTGCTACGCATTGTGTGCTTGTGTGGCAAAAGCTTGTGTGGCAAAAGCTGGTAGCAGATTTACACTATGTGAGTTCACAGGGAGGCTGTCACTCCAGTAACTTCTCTTTTCTTGGAAAGCATCGCTTGAAAATGCAAATCCATGATTGATGTTCTTAATCTTTATATATACACTCTATTTATACACACACATACTGTATATTACAGTTTGTTTTATGTAATTTGATTTGTTGACTTGTGTTAGCAATTATAGCATTATGTAATTGTTGCCATTTCTCTGTACCATTTTAGTTTCACGAAAAGGAGTACTTGGAGAGAAAAGAAGCCAACAGTAAAGATTGGTTCACCTTTACTCCAGCCTCTGACTTTCTCTTCCAGCATGTCAGCTATCTGTCTGTTAGCGACACACAGTTATGCACACTCACTCTGAGGACAGAGTGAGTGTGCAGAGTGTATTTTCCAGTTTCATGGCTGTTACGTGGTCTACAGGCTTTCAGGGTTTTTTTGTGCTGATCTGATTTTGTTGACTTACATTTGAGTTCACGGGTTAATGCTATGAAAATTCATAAGCACACTCACAATCAATGAAATACAATGCCTCCTTCACTACTTGGCAACAACCAACACATGACATCAAGTGCATACAGCGAAGCAAAAATGTCTTTTATATACAGATGCAGTGGGAATGCGTGTCCTGATCCTCTATCTGGCAATGGCATGTAACACTTTGACCAAGGCTATGAGTCATGTTGCTAAGAGACGAATAGCCTGGCTTAAGGACAGATTAAATGGAAAGTTTTCTGAGTGTGCTGTTGTTAGACAGAGAGAAAGGCAGGTGCAGCAAGTGGGTGGATGGATGAAGCTGTAGCAAGAGAGGAAGAATGTGAAGGCAAACTGGATTATCCTCTCTTGCATCTAAAGATGTTGCTCTCTTTGACTAACCCATGGTCTCCATGGAAGCAGAATCACAATATGATAGATAGATAGATCAAGCGCACGACAGCATACAAATCATTCTCTATACCCATGCAATTATTTCTCACTAAGTTCATAAACTAACTAAATTAAATTCGAAACTAAATTCACAAACTAAATTAATAATGTTTACAAACAATTAATAGACATCCTAGTGCAAATCAAGTTTATTCATATAGCCCTTCGTCACAAACAAGTCTCAAAGGACTTTACGGGCCTAAATAGGTCAGGCTGAGAGACGTCTATCTTCAAAATGTCCACTTTTCAAAAACAGGCTTGATTTCAGCCTGAACACCATGGGTCCAGAGGGTTTTGAAATGGTTTCATGAGCACCAGTGAATTTATGATGTCCTTTCCTTGGATTTTTTTATTGGTGAAGAGTTTCTGTAGGTGGCACTGTTCAGCCACGTTGGCTATGGCTGCTTATGCTTAACAGGCATTAAAGATTAGCAAAACAGACATTTCTTTATATGAAAATGTTGCAGATTAAAAAAATGATGAATGTCTCAGTTTTCCATCTTCATGGAAAAGGTCGATCTTAGACTCATCTTAAATTTGATAAGTATGTTAAAATCTGATGCAGTCCTACTCTTTCCAATTGAGAAACACCCTATAGTATCTTTACAAGATTTTGAAAGATTAATCCACGCTTTTATCTCCTACTGTCTTGATTACTGTACACATTCACTCAGCAAACACAGATGAGTGTTTTATGTTGGCTTTCCACCGGTGTTATTGTCGTGCCGGTGTTCTGTTTATTTCCCTTACGTTTCTTTTACATTGATGCTGCTCCTTTGTTTTGTGAAGCCCTTTGTATCCCAAGTTTGAAAGGAGCTATATAAATAAAGATTTACTTACTTATCTATTTACTGACTTACTTATTCATCTTTTCCCACCTACGATTGCTGCACCCATGTATTTCCACCAGCATTTCAGGGTTTTTTAATTTGTAATTTAATTTGTAATTTGTAATTTAGTTGTTTTTTTTTATCAGGTTTTTTTTATCAGGTTTTTTTCCAGATGTTGCAGGAAAAAAAAAAAAAGTTAGTTCCTGTCACATTACTTCCATAAATCCTAGATAAATACAAGGACTTCGACAACAATGGAGAGAGAAATGTTACATAATGTATACAGTGATGCATATTTGAAGAATAAATTAGTTACTTTTGATAAATGTGTGTGTTAGAAAGCTTAATTCAGTATTTTCGTTACACCATCAATCAAAAATATTAGTTGAAATGCTGCTGAATATCGATGTATGCTTTGCATAGCCAGCACTTTCTTGCCTGTTACTTGTTGAGTAGAATTCATTGCTTGCAAACAGGACGTCTATAATAGTCCTGGCATGATCATAATTAACATGCCATGAATTCAAAACGAGGCAATACAGAAGTGCCTAAAAAGAATTGTGATTGTGATTCTGCAGCCAGAGGGCAGTGGAGTCTAATCATAAGTGCAAGAGGCTGTGTTGGAGGTAAAGGCCTAGCCAAGGCCGAGTCAGGACCAAGTTCTGGACCTAATGTCCTAGGTCCAGAGAAGACTGAAAAAGATGCAAGTCTGATTTAAGATGCATACCAAAAATTCTGAACTGATTGCAATGATAATGCTACTCAGCAGTCTCTTTTAGCATTAAGACAAGAGCACAGTGTGGGAATCTTGTGATTTTCATACAATTCTATGAGCTTATTTGTTTTAGTCTCAGGAAAAATTACAAGTTACAATAAAAAAATATTTGTGACAAAATTTGTGACAGCCAACAACAACAGGTTATAGCCATACCATTTAAATCTTTGTGGATGAGCGAAGATATACTTTCAGCAGATTATTGTAATCTGTGGACGATACAGAAAGTTTGAAAGGTGAATTATATTATATGATTTATCACAAAATAAATGTAAACGGTGCAAACTTCTCTAACCTAATAATATATGGAAGTTCTGCAGCACTGTAATTACCTTGATTGCAGATCAAGGTCCATCAGGACCTAATTAGACAGAATTCGCTATTAGATTGAGACTCATGTCTGTGATGTATCTATAATCTAATAACATCTCCTCACAATGAAATTGGTGGAACATGAAATAACACAGTAATTTGGCCAAAAATGAGAGAGAAGTGATGTCTTATAGCACTTACAAAATAAATGATTGTTTTTTGTAATACTGCCCTTTCATGTAAGCTATCAAACACGGCAAAAATATCTAACATAGTTTCACAGTGAAACGTTCTCGCCCTGCAAAAAAGTTTTTTCATTGAAGAATCCATATTCAACTTTATAAAAAACAAATATCAGATATACATGTACCAGTTATGTTACATACATAGTTAATTTATGTTAACATTAATCTGAATTATGATGAATAGCCCCCCCCCCCCACACACACACACACACACACATTTAGGCCAGGCCTAAATGAGCAGTGGTATAGACCTACTGGTGGTGTTCTCATAAGGCATTAGCCATCAGGCTGTACAGGTTATGTAACATGACAACTAAAGCCGTAAATAGTGATTTGTAAGATGAAGATTTCATTTGCAAAATGAGTAGAACTCTTCTCCCATTGGCTCACCATGGTTCCTCTGACTTTTCCATCTGACTCACCCAGGACCCAAATTAATTCAAAGGATGGCACTGTGTTCAAAGCCAGAGAGTGACATACTATATACTAATCAGCATGCACTGCATTCTTTACTCAAGTAAAGATTCATATACGTTCACCATTCAGCATTCAGACTGACATATACTCAGTACATCAAGCCATGCTATAAAACACAGATGGACATCAAAATGAGCATATTTTTATCCAATAATTATTTCTTATTTTGCTAGGTTGTTCTTAGCTGGTTGCTAGGGTGTCCTAGGTGGTTGCTAGGGTGTGCTAGGCTGTTGCTAGAGTGTCCTAGGCCGTTGCTAGGGTATTTCTAGCTGGTTGCTAGGGTGTCCTAGGTGGTTGCTAAGGTGTCCTAGGCCATTGCTAGGGTATTTCTAGCTGGTTGCCAGGGTATCCTAGGCCATTACTAGGGTGTTTTTAGCTGGTTGCTAGAGTGTCCTAGGCCATTACTAGGATGTCCTGGGCTGTTGCTAGTGTGTCCTAGGTGGTTGCTCTGGTGTTTCGAGCTGGTTGCTAGGGTGTCCTAGGCCGTTACTAGGGTGTTTCGAGCTGGTTGCGTCAGTATATGATCACATGGATGAAAAAGCATACACTTTCCACTTTCTGGTCAAGAGGAGATATGATTAATGATGAATAATTAATAATGATTGATTATGATTTAAAAAACAACAACTATTGCATTGTTTTTAAAGGTCATTCAAATAAAAGATATTCATTTATCATGTAGCATGTTCACTATTCACCTATTGGAAGATGAACTGACTGGCTTAACTTTGTTCTTTTACTTCACTTATTACGGGTATGGGGCCATCAAGCCTGCCAGTGCCTACTATCAGCAGCAGTGATGATTGGATATAATCAATAATCATCCTCAGCCGTGAAATTGTTGGTATTGTTTTACATTAACAATGGTCAATTGTGCAATTGCATTGGCAAGAGGCCTCATTGGTGGTCGCCTTTCAGCCTCTGCAAGGTAGGTTTCACACAATCTGCCAGTGCTGAACATGTTAGTGAAATGTTTTGATGCTTGTTTGGGGAGGAAACGCACTCATGGTTTTTGGTGAGTAGTAGTTCTCTTACTTAATGACTGTAATGGAATGTTTCCTGTATACTTTATTAGTCTGATGCTGTCTCTGCTGTATTTAACCATGTGTGTATTTATTTACCCTCAAAAGAAAAACAAGGTGCAGAAGGATCTGAATGGGGTCCCAGACACCACCGCCACCATCGTCACTGCTAGCTCAGTCTCAATCCCCTCTGAGACTGAAGTGAAGCAGAAGGCCAAGAGGCCTTGCTTCTGGTATCAGCGGGCTTTCAAAAACAAACTCAGTCCACTTATCAGAGGTGAGGCTGATAAGCCTCAGCATTCTGGCACGCAAAGCAGGTGAACTAGAACTCAGAAACTATTCCTTTTGATGATCTGTCAGGAAGAACAGTAGTAAATGAATATTGGTCATTTGTCTCTTTGCCTCACACATTTTGGTGGATTTTGAACAACAAAGGGTAGACAAAATGCATTATAATAAATACCAAGATAGTAAGTAGTAGAGCCCTTTGCCTTCACAACAGCTATTGTCATGATTTTCCACCCTGTTCCATTGTCACATTCAATTAATTTCTAATTGGCATTCAACTTTGTAAGACACTGCTGTGCAGACGTCTTTTCAATTGTGATATAGTGTGTAGACATAGTGTGATTCATGTGGTTTTTCCGTTATTTTGTCCACTCTCTGTACAATCAGTGCTTTGAGACTCTCTTGTCTGTTCTATGTATTGACTGTATGTGTGTGCGTGTCCCTGTAGTGCCAGTACACAAGCTGTGGCCGCCTGTACTCGTGTCAATGTGACAGCAGTCCAGCCTGATGGCTGCTGCACCAGACACCCCAAGACAGCCAACAGCCAGAGACTTACAAAGGAAGAGCTCCGCTGCCTCGGGTGAGCACTGGAAACAGACTCATATACACACACACACAATGCATGTTCATATGCAGACCTATACGCACACAAAGTAGTATGAACCCATCTACTACCATCAAAACATTCAGATAAAAATAGATAAGAACAGTAAGAAATGTTTTGTCATTGAAGAAGATCTATTGTTTTGTCTTCTGACTGGTTGTGTTTGTGTCTCAGCTTCCCCAACTTAGCACAGACGTGCTATATGAATTCCACCCTGCAGAGCCTCCTGAGCCTGGAAAGCTTCATTCAGGAGATCATCTGTCAGCGTGGGGTTTGGGAATCTGCCCCTGCAGCCCAGCTGATCAAATACATTCAACACATTCAATTCAAATTCTCCAAACATGGAAAAACAAAATCACTAAAACCAAAGTCTCTCTTCTCTTCCATGCTTTCCATCCTTTGCTCTTCTCAGAGCTTTTGCAGCCCTAAAAGACAAAAACAACATAAAGAGGAAACGGCACATCCTGTCATCCTTGAAGAGGACGGTCTCTGTCTCGGCCCAAGAGTTTATGGACAATGGGCAAAAAGTGAGTAAGCTTTGTGTCTCCAACGGATCATACAGAAGGATCTTTTTTTTATTTTGCTTGCTCTGCCTGCTGATGCATTGTGTTTATTTCTCTATGTGTGTGTATGTACAGGATGCCCATGAGTTCCCCTGCTACGTGCTGCAGCAGATGAGCTCACTGTCGTCGACGCTGCAGGGTATAGCAGCCACGATTGGCAGCACCTACGTCTGTCCCGTTCAGGCTCACCTGGCCTTTCAGATGGAGAGCACCAGGACCTGCAAGGGGTGAGACTACACAGCAAAACACATCACAGACATGTTTACACACACTAGGATGTCCTGGCAGGCTAAGGACTCCCACAATATGGCCATTGCTGTTGTCTTGATGGTCTACAAATCTGCAGAGGTGGTCATTTTTGTAGTTTCAGTCTCTCTGTGCTTAATTAGGAGACGACAGACATCTGAAATGCAAGACACCCCTCAACAAACTACACAGCAACTACACAGTTAACTCAGTTAACTAGTTCATTTAACACTTAGTTTTGAACATGTGCCGCAGAGCCATATCAGCTCTCACTTGTCAACTCCAAACAATTGTCAACACTTATTAATACTGACATTGACTGATGTGTGCTACTGGTCACGTCCAATCGTGGTACAAAGTCCCTGAAGCAGGGGGCCTTGTCGTTACCTGTGTGGCTGTATTTCTATGTGTACTATCCCTTTATTGTGTAGATGTGGTATGAAGTCCTTGAACCAGCAGGACTTCACCAACCTGTCCCTGGACCTGGTGAAGGGAGGCACAGTGGGCCAGCTGCTGGAGCAATACCTGATGGTTAGTGGCACCTCTGCTCATCCACTCAGATTAGATTCATCTGATGTGATGCCCATGTAGAAAACACAAGATGAAACAAGAGATGCTCTTCTCTTGTTTCTACACACTCTTAGCCAAAGCAGCATTTCTTTTCCATAAGTATTTTTGAAGTTGTGTGTGTTTGTGCACGTATCTGCTAGTCTCAGTGTGATTTTGTTTCCATCCATGGAAATATGTGAACTAAAACATGCTGCCTGCTGTTCCCTCCTTGCTGCAGGAGACCCAGACGTAGTATCGCTGTGAGTGTGGTAAGTCATCTGGCCAGCAGTGGTCCTTTTTGAGCCTAACGCGGTGAGTAATATCACATCCATCACAAATGGCCTGGTGTCAAATCTGTTCTTCCCTTGTGCTTATCTAAATATATTGACTTAGTGAGCAAGCTAACAAGCTATCAAGGATATCACTGAAGATTACATACGTTTAGGTACAGAGGAGCTTCAAGTTCTCATTTTTCAACATAGTGTATGCGAACGTGTTAGCGTGGAACCTATCACTATCTTCCTCTGTCTCTACTTATGCTCCTATCTTTTCCTCTCCATCTCTTTTCTGTCTACAGTATCCTGATCCTCCACCTGAAGCGTATGAGGATTACTCCAAGATGGACCTTGGAAAAGATACAGGACCCAGTAATACTGTCCAGAGGGCTGGAGATGGCCACTGGGCATGTAAAGGCTGCTGCTGGCCTTCAGGTCTCCAAACAGGTAAAGCTAAACTTACGTTATAACTACTTTTTGTTATACACAAAATGAGAGACCATTACATTTTTAGCAACCTCCATAGTTTATTTACTGTGACCATGGTTTTTGTTGAGATATTAAATGTAGATCAAACCTCTCCTTTCAGACTCAAGACCGGATAGGAAGCCTCAACCAACAAGGGCTCACTCTGACCCCTGCCGGCCCTCCTCCCGCCACAGGTACTGCAGTGAAATTTGACTTTGATACACAGTACACATGGACTGATGTGTGTCTATGTCCATAATGACATCAAATGTATCATTATATGACAGCTATAATTGTGTAGAAAGAGTAACAGTTGAGTGAAGGGGACGCTCTTCTCCACTGCAGCCCCACTTTGTGATTTAGGTGAATAAGACAGATGTATTTTTGCAGCATTAAGTGATTAAATACTGAATAATGAGAAACATACTCATGTCCTCTACTGTTTTCTTCCCATTCTTTTACAATCCAGCCACAGTGCATGTGAGCAGAGAGGAGAAAAAGGCAGGGAAAGAGGGCAGCAACCCTATGGTGAGGATAGAGACAGAGATAGATAGATCAGTACTGAGAGAGAAAGACTAATTCAGAACCAAACAATAGGCCACAGACAGTCCTGTACAGCTCAGCTGATAACTAGAATGTAGAAGTTAGCATCCAACAATCTCATGACTACAAGTGAAAGTAAACAATGCTCACTATGTGTGTTGTTTTTTGTCTGTTTGGAGCCAACTGTCAGTAACTGTGTTGTTTCTCAGGACAAGTGTCGCTACGCTCTCGTCAGTGTAATGAGCCATCAAGGCTACTCACCTGACTCAGGTAAGAAATCCCAAATAAATGTGTTTTGAAATGACTTAATAGCACAACAAGATGTGAAAAAAGTCAAGGGGTTTGGATAGTTTTGCTAGGCACTTGATTTTTTTATGTGTTTCTTAATATAGCTGAAACGTGCCCACACCCTTCTTTAGTGGCCCGGGATAAATACTTTCTCTTGTTCATTTTGATTTTCAACAATGTTCTCTTTTCTTACCTCAGGTTACCTAGCTAACATTGATTAGATAGTTTACATTCTGTTCTGTGTGATCATGTCTTCATAAAAGAGTCTAAATACACTTCATCTAGGCCTACAAACACACACACACACACACACACACACACACACACACCCTACTGGGAACCTATGTGATTTGAAGTGAGTTGGTGTGTAGCCTCCATAGTCTCTGTAGATGTCTCATGTAACATTGGGTCCTCTCCTCCTAGGCCACTACGTCAGTAACGGGGTCTATCCGGCGGGGGAACCACACCACCAGACAGACCGCTGGTTGTCTTACAATGACAAACAAGTCACAGAGACGACAGGTGAGTCTGTCTGCAGGCAGCGGCGGTGTTCAGCTTATGTCCTCTTCTACCAACGATAGGTAAGAGGACAGTACTGTCATGTCCTCCTCACACAAACAAGATTCTTGTTTAAGGCTAGGCACCAACATTTTATACCAAGATTATGGACACAATGACACTTACTGAATTATTTAGTTAGTATTCACAATTGCTAATATTTTTTTAAAATAAGTTCCAACACCTTTCTATCAGTGGATAGAGTCAGAGCGTAATTTCCTGTTTCATTAACTAGAACATGGTCATTTATGGAGGGATTTGTAAGAATATACAATTCATATAAAATATTCCATGAAATAGGAATGACCAAGATGGGTTGAAGACATGGAAGGTCGACCAGCCTTGCCAGTAGCACCAGCAGCACCAGGGCCGCCGCACGCTGCCTGAAAGAAGGGAGTTTTTCCTTGCCACAGTCACTCCTGTCTTTTCAAAAGGACCAAATCAGAACATTGTTTAAAAAAAAAAAAAACACACATCTCTGGGTAGATAAACCCCGCACTGCATTAAATTGACAGACCTGAAAAAAACAGCTATTGTAAAATTATTTTTCATACAATCAAACTCCCTCTAAAAAACAATGGCTGTTTTCACTGTGATTTACCAACACGTGTACCAAAAATTAAAGTGGCAATAAAATGTGGACAGGCAGAATACTTTGGACTGATGTGGATCATTGTGTCTTAACAGAACAATAGATAAACAAGTTCTATATATAGATGGAGGCTAATGAGACAATGGTGGAATCCAGGGCTATGGTGTCCATGTCAGGATCCTCCTCCTCCTCTTTCTCCATCCAGCACCTTCATCTCCTCTATGTTGTCTATGCAGTGTACATCTGTTATCTACCTATCAGATTTTTGACGTGGAGATGATTTGGTCCAACCACCTTTATGCCTTGGGCTTGCTTTGTGGGGAGGTATGCAAGGGAAATAAACCAACTGTTGCCCAAATCAAGAGTGTTCTGTTTTTGTGTTTCTTTATTCATTCTCAGTAGAGTCAGAAGATAAGGTTGAAAAGAGGTTCAATGTACACTGAGTCCCAGATTTATTTAGACAGCAACACACTAGTTGATGGCTCAATGTGGAATGAAACAATGATTGTGGTTTATTGTGGAAGATCGGAAAAGCCAACTACATCACCACGCTTGACCTATGTTAAGGGCTATTGGCAGGTTGCCTTGGAAGAAAAGTCCAAGTAGTACACTTTCAGAACACCGGCGGGTCTGTTCCAGTTCACAATGATGCCTTTTGGACTTCATGGAGCACTAGTCACTTTCCAGTGTCTCATGGACAGAGTACTCGAGGGGCCTCATTTATAAAGGTTGCTATGCACAAAAAAGTGGCGTTAACAGGGGTGAAATGTGCGTACGCATATTTTACCGCAAACGTCGGGATTTAGAGAAAAATCCTATGCGGTAAAAGGTGCGCACCTCTACGCATCCTTTCACCCATGCGTAGAACTCACCACAAAGTTTTTTAGACACGGGAATCAGCGACGCCCGATGGGGGGACAAAATAAAGCTCAGTCCTCTTAAAATCCTTTTGTATCTGTTAAGTCACTACTTAAAACCTATTTTTATACAAAGGCATTCTCTTAACTCTTATTTTATTGATTATTTTACCGGACGGCGTCAGGATGAAGTGACTGAGGGGGCAATTTGTTATGAAATAAAACTCATTGATTTAACCTGCAACAGCCTCAGAAAGGATAAATAACAACATACGGCGACTGTTCAAAATCAAAGAATACATTTATTAATCAGAGACTCACATAAGAACAGAGCACTGCAGAGCATTTATGAACGATAACGATTCTGTCAAAATCAGCAGGGGGAGTCTCAAAGTTGTATTTACCACCACGAAAAGCCGTGGTTACACCCTGTCGTTTCATGCGATCTCGGTAATCAGAATCTGCTAATCGCAACACACAAGTGGTGCGTCTACACTTGACAGTTAAATGCGAGCTCTTTGGCCAGATATGTGTTCGGATTTCCAGTTCCCGCGCAGTATTTTAAAAAAACTAAATAAACTTAAATAAACGCGTGGTGCGGCGGGGGGTTTTGCGGGGCCTCTCTCGCGGATCTGCCCAGCAGGGAAATGGGCGTGATTTGATGACGTGTCCCCGCTGTATGTGTTTTGAGGTGCCTGATTGCGTCTAGAGTTCCGAACACAATGCGAGCACAAAGCGACCTCTGTGCGTCTACACCTGTCACTTGATGCAGCCTGGCGTGATCAGATGACCGAGATCGCATTGAAAAGACAGGTGTAACCACGGCCTGAGAAGGGTCCAGCTGCAGACCTCCACTCTCACCACCCTAGTTCTGTGGCAGTGCAGTAGTGCCGTTGACTTGCGAGTCAGAACAAACTTTTAAATTAGGCCTTGTACATCTAATATGAGTGAAGACTCAGCAACTGGATTGCTTATTTCTCGCCTCAAAATTGTTCAGAAACAGATTTTGGTGGACTGCTAAGGTGAAATAAGTGGAAGTTTACGTACTTCATACAACGGAACCCCACTAATGCTCAACCAACCCCACTACTCATGCTCAACCTCCATTGGCTCACCATTGGTTCACAGAAGGGTACTGTGAGTGGAGGTCTCAAACCCCACTGGCTCACAGAACTAGGGCGATGAGAGTGGAGGTAGAGCGATGTGAGTGGAGGTCTGCAGCTGCACCCTTTTGGAGATCTGTCTGTCTATCGATCTCCTCCGCTCGGTTTCAGTGGGCTACTATGGACGCCCTAGCATACACCTATGGAAATATTTTTCTATAGATACATAAAGCTTAAACAGAGGGGGCAAAAATACAACTGAGGGGCTAAGCATATTTTACTCTCTCATATGTAGCTCCTTATGCTTGTTGTATAACTTAAAAACTGTTTTTAAATTGTTTTTAGCATTTTGTTCATCATTAGTTTGTGTACCATTTTTATTTTGTCTTCTAAAGCACTTTGTAAAGTGCTATATAACTAAAGTTTATTTTTATTATTATTAAGGTGTGCCGGATTATTAGGGCTTGTGTGGTTCTCCACAATGTGGCCCAGATGCCTCTACTGACCCCCAAACAGTACAGCTTTACGGCTCTCAACCTCACTGATGAGCACCTCGATCTCGCACTCCGCAAATTTCTTGCAGTTGGCGTCTCTCCGTCTTTCCCTCATTGATAGTCCAACAAAGGCTCCTTAACAACGTCGGCATATTCATGACCTATTTAGCATTGACCATTTATGGATGATTGTGGGACGACACTGGGAGGAGTAGTGGGAAGACACTGGGAGGAGTAGTGGAAGGACACTGGGAGGAGTACACGAGCGCACAATTCACTGCAGGTGGGTATTTATAAAGAGAAGACTGCGTACAGGTGTGTGCCGCATGGTTTCTTGCATTAGTAGATTCTGAGGTTTGTGCGTACGCAATGTTTGAGGATCGAATCTACGCAAAGTTTTTTAAATGAGGCCCCAGGACTGTGAAGACTAATGCGCAGCATACCTCGATGACGTAGTAATATACAGTAACACCATTTTCAGCATCTATGCCAGGTCCTAAACCGGATCCATGAAGCTGTCCTAACGCTGAACTCACAGAAGTGTGAGTGGGCAAAACCTGAATGTTACTTGGGGTACCATCTCAGCAAGGGAGAAGTGCGTTCTCAGGTAGACAAGATTGAAGCCATTCGGAACAGCCCACAACCCCACACCAAGAAGCAGGTGAGGTCTTTCTTGGGTCTAGTCGGAGGGTACCGAAGATTCATAACTCAGTTTTTCTCTATTGCAGTACCTTTGACGGACCTGACCTGCAAAGCAGCCAAGAACCCGGTGGAATGAACTAACAACTGTGGGGAAGCATTCATGACTTTCAAAGGCCACATGTGCTCATCTCCTGTCTTGCACAGCCCAGATTTCCCAGGATCCAGCCTACGCCTCACCCACACCCTCCCCCCAGTCTGCCACAAGGACCCTTTGGGGGTCTTTCATCGTATGGGTTGTTTACCTCTCCCAAAGGTCCTGTCCTGCTCCTTTGACTTTTTACCCTACGAAAGTCGACAAGCCCTATAACGAAAGAACCATGTTGAATTTCACTTACCCAAACAGATGTCTGTAATCCAGCACAGAAGAGGACCACCGGCCCGCCAGCCCGGAAGCCAAGGGATACTACCCCGGAAAGTGGTGGTCAAGACCAGTTAGTTTTATATGCTGGGATGTAAATAAAGCACTTCTGCCTGTGTCTCTGTCTACCCGGGGGTAGTGAATCTGCTACACTGATATTACTTGAAGCTCTGTTAATGTTCATAGTCTGAGTAATACAAACCTACCAATCGGGTATAGTTTATTGTAACTAGAAAATTAGCTAGTTCTACTCAAGGCTATTTACATTTAGTAAAAAAAAATCCACTATAGCTAAATTGACAATAACAATGGCGCATATATACCATGCTGGGGATGACCGTTCCTGTGCCAGTCAAAGTGGCACATAGTGATCAATCTCCGTGCACCATTCAGGTAGCTCTCTGTTCTAGCCCCCACCTCCCCTTTGCTTGCAAATCTTTTTGGCAGGTTTTGAGCATTAAAACACTGGCAAAAGTCAGCACGCGCAAAAAGTGTAGCGTAACAAAAAAAAGTGTTTTGCAAATACAAATTGATTTTTCTTCCTCAAAAATTATGGCAGACCTTCATAAAAGCATCAACTTGGTTTTGATTTAGTGGGAACATTGCAGTCCCTCTAGTGGAATGAAATATCAACACATCAACTGCAACGCATTTTGGTTTGTGAGTATATTCATAAACTAACTCATATATACTTTTTTCCTGAAACCTGGATGACAGACCAGTCTAGTCTGCCATTATGTGGAGAAAGAGTAAAAACAGAATGTGCAATTAACTCCTTTATAGTGCAGCTGGCCAACCTGGCTTGAGGAAACTTTCCTTGTTTCATTAATGCAGGCTAATATGGTGCCAGCTGTTTTAAATTATCTCACTAAGTCACATCTGATTAACTCTGTTCCTCGGTGGATGTAGTTATTTGGATAATTGAGTAGATCAAAACCATGATGGAGTGGCAGCCATGGTAACAAGAGACGGCAGCTGTTAACTTTTCCTGCTGCTGACCAACTTTAATAATTGAAAACGAAAAGGAACATATCTTATCGGAAAAACATATTTTCAAATGCAACACTGCTCCAAAATGAGAGAGCAACCCTGGCAGAAATGTGCATATAAATGAAATGCATTAGTAGACAATTTACAATTGCATCCATAGCCTGTATTGCATCATTGTAGTTACCTATTTAAATTTTAATTGTAGAAATTATTCAAAAAGGTAGTTTCTTTTCTTGCCTGTAATGTTCAAGTTCAAGTTCAAGAAGTTTATTTGTCACATACACACGGGGTGTGCAGTGAAATGAAAAAGTGGCAATGCTCAACAGAAATGTGCAAAGGGCAACAAGTTCACACTATTTACAATAAAAAACCAAACAACACAATATTTACAGTAAGAGCACTTAAAAGTATAGAAATATGAGAAATTGTATGTATGTAATAAATATGAATATAAATTATGTGTAGTCGTTACCTTAACCACAAAAGTTACCTTAACCATTCCTTAAGCATTCCTATGCTCTGGACTAATATACCTGAGTTTACAGTTTCTGATCTGCACATATTTCTGTACATTCTCTGCATATCTGTAGACATGCAGTGTGTAAACTACCTCCCTGTATAATAAACCACATGTACAAATTAAGGGATACATGGGTGTTTAATAAATTTGAAAGCAATGATTGAGAATATAGGATGGAAAAAGAATGCATGCATGATAATTGCCTTTTAGGTTTTGTATTCCAAATGAGGCCAGAGAAATGCTTGAATGTGCTTCATAGCATTTGTTCCACAAAGTTTACAGATTCAGGCAAAAGCTGAGCTTTACTTTTTCTGGGAATACTATGTAACTGTAAAGTTCTGGGAAGATTTGCCTTCCTATTTCTCAAGGAATTCTAATCTTACCTTGAATGTAAAACATATCCTTTACTTTGTAAACAAAGATACAAATTAAATTAGAATCCAAATGTCATGATCTTAATGGGAAATGTTTTAAAAGGATGCCTTAATTTAGATCAGCAGTAGACTGAAAGTAATGCTGCACATTAAAAGAAAAGCCTGTCCACTGTAATTTATGAAAATGTCAGACTTACATAACTACAATAATCTTATCATGTATTATTATTGTTGGTGGGGTTGTGATTTATAAAGTGGTTGCGGGAGAGAAGTGTTTTCTCTCAAGCACAAACTGTTATAATGAATATTACAATACAATATGAATATCATAACACAGTTGCTGCT
Organism: Hoplostethus mediterraneus; assembly: GCA_034670385.1. Lineage (NCBI taxonomy): Eukaryota > Metazoa > Chordata > Actinopteri > Trachichthyiformes > Trachichthyidae > Hoplostethus > Hoplostethus mediterraneus. Next base: position 120,703 of record JAXDDW010000163.1, on the reverse strand, counting down.
GCCAAGGCTAAAGAGGACCTGGCAGATATATTGCAAGCAGGTCGCCTCTTTATTGCAATTCTACACATCTAGGTAATGTCCAAGTAAGTGGTTAACCTCTCAACTATCTTAATGTAGCCAACAAGAAAAAGGAAGACTTGGGGGAACAAGCAACCCCCGCCTTCATCTCAACACAATGCCACCAGGCCAGTGGTGGAGGGCATCCCTGGGAGCACCTGCTGAGCCGGTGCCTGGGTGCAGCAGCTCCTATATTGGTGGTAGGTGCACTCCAACGTGACAGGTCATTCACTCACCCTCCACCAGAGAGTCAACCAGATCACTCTGTGATGAGACCCTCTCTGTTGACTCATTTGGATGAGGTAAGTGCTTATCAAAAAGACTTTGAATATGAAGAAGTTATTTTTACAGGACTTGGACCCCAACAGCTCCCAGGAAGGGCCAATCCAAAGTGGAGAGGTGATGTTCATGTCGGTATTGTGGGCTGTGTCAACTTCTTCCACCACAGGACAAACAGTGATGGAATAAAGGCCTTTATTCACAAAATTTCTCTTTTGTTTTTTTCTTCAGAACAAACTCATGTCACTTTTAGCCCCACTGCACAGGGGTGGAAAATTAATCAAAATAGTCGGCAGCAATCCTGTCCCTTGCAGCACTGCCACTAGGCTGGTCCAGGTACAGAGGCTCAATATCATCAGTGAGTTGCTGCCGGACATGTGGGACCCTCTCTTTCCTTATTGTTGCAATATTGTGCAGCACTGCACATGCTACAATAATGTCACATGCCCTATCTGGTGCAACCCTCAGGCCATGGAGGCATTGAAATCTTCCCTTTAGTTGCCCAAAGGTCATTTCAATCCTGGACCTGGCCTTGGCAAGAGCTGCATTGAAGCAGACTTGAGGCCCAGGGGTGGGGTCGGGGTAGGGAGTCATGAAGAAGGGCTTGCAGGAGTAGCCCCTGTCTCCCAGGAGGATGCCATCATAAAGACCTGTGGAATTATATATCGTTAGAACATGAGGGCAAAGTGGGAATGGGCAAATAAGGCCTTTTGGCTAATAGTTAGCTATTGGCTACCTTGCTCAAACCTAGAGCACAGGTTTGACTCCTGGAAGATGCGTGCATCATGGACAGACCCAGGCCACTTTGCCTCAACATTGGTGATGAGGCATGTAGAATCACTGATCATCTAAGAATAAAATGATTGAAAGTAATTTCCACCAGCAGCAAAGGCCACATTATTCTTTACATCAGAACTGCCACTATTGCTCTGAATATTGCCTGAAGGTTATGAGACACTGTACCTGTACATTTATGCTGTGGTAGGACTTTCTATTAACAAAATCCCCCTCACGTGGCCCGGAGGGTGCTTTAATGGCGATCTGGGTACAGTCCACCACACCAAGGATATTGGGAAGCCCTGGAGAAACATTTATTAGTGATTATGTACAATGGTTATTAATAATATTAACATTGCAAAACCCTCTTGCAAATGATATAACATTTACCTGCGACTGCATAGAAACCTTCCTTGATGGTGTCTACCCGTGCATGGCCTGGAAATCTAATGAACACATTGATATACCTTTTGACTGCAAGGTAGACTTTTCTGATAGCTCGGCATACTGTGGCTTTGCTGATATTTTCAGCATCGCCAACAGCATATAAAAATGTGTGCGTCGCGAAGAAGCGGAGGCCAATACAGAGAGTCTGTGTCACGGTCAGGGCTGAGCTTCGCTCAGTGGAGTTTGCTATGTGCTTTCCTATTAATTGCTGGAGGTAAATAATTCCCTCGCGGCTAAATCGGTAGCGCTCATAAAGATAATTATCAGAGTGCCCTAAAGGATCTTGTCGATCTCTGAAAACACGTTCCCTTCTGAATGCTCTCCTTACAATGATCGCTCCTTCATCGACAAGAACGTCTCTCACAAACGGTGCGCTCATTTCTGCTAAGTTTTTGGGTTTTAGACATCGTTGCCCTGGTTACAAGTCTGGCTGAATTGTGAACTTGCTTTGTGAAACGAAGCGTCCTGATCCTCATCCGAAATTGTCAGCAAACTAATCCGGTTAACTCAATTTGCCACGTACGTGAAACGGACCCCTGGTTCGGAGCAGGTTAGCTGTGCAACCTCGGTTACCATTGTTATCTAACCCGCTATCAAGTGAGAAACCTCCGTGAGACCGAAAATCCCGAATAAACCCAAAGTTAGCTCGTTTACCCACTAATTTCGCTTCGTGTGACAGGCCCCAGATAAAATAAAAAATAAAAAATAAAAAATAAATAAATAATACGTTTCAGTCTAAATCTTTTGGACTCTGTTTTACGGCTGTGTTTTAGGTTTTAAATGGCTACCAGCTTCATTCTGGTGGACTGAACCTTTAAAATTGCGACAGTTATACTTGCATTACGACAGGAACAACAAACCGTTTTGCGGCAGTTTGCTACTTCCTTTCACACCGGCGGTTTGGCGGAGAATTGTGCCTCTGACTGGTGGTTGGAATAAACTTCTCCATCGGGTGTCACAATAATTAAGGTGAGGTTAGAATAAAATATGCGAAGACGCATGAAAATTAACTGTTTTTAATCGTGTATGCGGCTAAACTGTAACAAGACATGTCGAAGAGTATGTAGCCTGCCACCCAGTTAGCTTAGCCTTGCTAACGCGACCACCTGGCAAGATGTCATAGTTGGGTGGCTAACGCAGCAGCTAATCCTGATATTTTAGCTATCACTCTCAAACGTCTCATCCTTGGTTGCCAACGTTAACTGCGTCGTGTGCCCCAGTCGTGATTGTTGAGATATTGCGTCTGCTAGTATGTGACTATATTAGTTCATTTAAAGGTAAAATTGTCAAAACAGCTGGCGAAACCAGATGTCAGCTGGCACCACTCCATGATGGAAAAGCTGTTCGACGGTTAGGGGTCAGTGATGACTAGCCCACTGCGCAAGCTGATCAGTGCCTATTATTATTTTAGTGCATTGATGACGAAACCAGTGCTGCTCCTTGTCTGAGACCCTGTCAATGTGTGGGATAAGTTCCACCGCTACCATATAGGCCCTTGCATTATACATTACATCAGTGATATGGATGTGTACATCCTGGTGATAGAAGTCTGTCATTTTCTCCCTGGCTTAAGATCATGGCGAAGTTCCATGCCCCTGTGATCCAGGACAATCCTTCAGGATGGGGTCCCTGTGCGGTCCCAGAGAAGTTTAAAGACATGCCCTATCAGCCCTTCAGCAAAGGCGACCGTCTGGGAAAGGTTTGTGTCCTCCCCTTGTATACTTCCAAGCTTCCCCATGTATAGTGCCATCTGGTAATGGGTTTGTTTGTCGCTTTTTTCCTTACATAATTTTTTTTTCCTGTTAGGTTGCTGACTGGACTGGGGCCACTTACCAGGACAAGAGATACACAAGTGAGTGGGAGTAGTTTTGTAGTTTTACAAAATCAGATTCAGAAGGCAGTAAGCAAAATGAGTCTGCAGATGTTCACATATCTTTACAACTAGAACTATGTTAATCCAAATGTCAGGCATTATGCTAACCAGTCGACCCGACGGGCATTATAAGTGGCAACGGCAATAAAGTATGGGTTTACAGGTCTATAATGGGTGTGCTGGTTTAAAAGAAAACACACAGCTGTTTGTTTAATGTACATGTAATTTATTTTCTTCAGATAAGTATTCCTCTCAGTTTGGAGGTGGTAGTCAGTATGCCTACTTTCATGAGGAGGATGAGACAAGCTTCCAGCTGGTGGACACTGCCAAGACGCAGAAGACTGCCTACCAGAGGAACCGCATGAGGTTTGCTCAGGTACCCCAGACTCCTTCCTCAGTACTCTGCAAAGCCACGCACAGACTGAAAACTGAATGTTGCATTTTGCCTTAAATGTGTTTCAGTTTATTTAAAATGTTTCTTGCCATCATAAGTGTTCTGTAGCCTATTTGTGGTAGTCCAGTAACTGGATAACATTTCTGTTAACAGAGGAATCTGCGAAGGGACAAGGACCGTAGGAACCTGACCCAGTTCAACATGCAGACACTGCCTAAGAGCGCCAAGCAGAAGGAGAGGTGAGATGCTGTGGAAAGGAAATGTCCCGTTTTATCTTGTTTCTCTTCACTGCTATAGTCCAGAATTTCTACAGGTGTGTCTCCACATAAGAGTATTAGCATGGGCCTGGGTCCCAGGTTAAGACCACATATACTCAGTTTGTCTCGACCTGATCAAGTTTTGTTCTTTTCAGGGATCGCATGCGCCTGCAGAAGAAGTTCCAAAAGCAATTTGGTGTCCGTCAGAAATGGGACCAGAAATCTCAGGTATGCCCACAACAGCTTGGGGTGATTTGAGGAATTGCAAATGTGTTTTTACTTGGAACTCATTTATATCATGGATGTTTTGTTTTAATGGTTTTAATCTTAGTCTTGGTTTATGGTCAGAGAGAGTGTATGTTGGCTCAGCAGAGACAAAGTTTGAGAACAGGCAAAGACCAATGACTTCATATAACCAAACTATTCAAATGTTATGGTCTTAAAACGTTGCTGGTCAGTGTGGTGGCTGACCCTTACCACTGAAGACAAATTTACCGGCATTTGGAGGCTGTTGAAATGTGTATACAGTTCTGGCAAAGATTATTGGTACACTGTATACTATTCAGATAATGTGCAATATCTAATGAAATAATTGGAAATTGAAACTTCTTTTGGTCTTCACATATTCATCACATCAAACAATAAGAATAAAAATTAAAATCTTTATACCTTTTGTAGAATATAATTCAGAAAACCACGTAGATGAGATTGGTTCTCTGAGGGTAATCCTTTAATAATCTCCTGTTTTTGGGTTACTCTTGGGTCAGTCTTAGGTCAGCAGATGTCCTCCCACACCTCTGACTTCTTTCCCTTTTTTATTGCTTTGTTACCTTCATCATTTAGTGTTTGATTGTTTTAGTGTAGTTAGTTTAGACCTATATAAGCTCATCTGTAATATCTGTATGTTGGAGAAGGTTTGCAACCACACCATCATTGATGTGGTCTCGCATTCTTTCTTCCCGTATATACGTATTAAATCTACTAACCGAATTGTTCTCTTGTGTCTGCTGATGATTGACATTAAGGTTGACAAACCTAGGTTGAAGTTCTAAGATTTCCACCACACTTCAAAATTGAACAGTGGCTATGATCATGATTATTGGCTCCCTTTTCTAATACTTGGTTGCACAGCCACAGTTTCTCCTGATTGTTTTGGTGAAGGTTTTTGTTAACACTGTGGAGTAGATGTTAACTTCTTTCCCAACCATTTATACAATACGTTTGTGTTTTCTTCTCTTCCTCTGTTGCCTCTTTTCCTATCATCCCTTTTGCCTCTCTTCCTATCTTCCCTTTTCCACTGCATATCCCGATTCCTCAAGGCCCAGCTGAAGCCCAGAGATTCATCTGTAGAGGTAAGGAGTGATTGGGAGGTGAAGGAGGAGATGGACTTCCCCAGACTCATGAAGATGAGATACATGGAGGTGGCTGACCCAACTGACATGTAAGTGAAACACACAGCACTTAATCAGCAATCACTCAACTTATATTCAGAGGGATACAAGAGATACATTTTTCTTTATGTCTCATCTCCTCCAGTGAGTGTTGTGGCGCCTTGGAGTACTATGACAAGGCTTTCGACCGTGTCACCACCCGCAACGAAAAGACGCTGAAAAGCATCAAGAGGATCTTCCACACTGTCACTACCACCGATGATCCTGTCATCCGCAAGGTACAAGGACACACTCACATATAAATGCAGTTTCTCAATGTACAGTTGTGACATACGTTCTTTATTGCGTGGATGCTTTCTTTACAATGGTAATGGTTAATCTTGTACCTTCTCTCCAGCTGGCCAAGACCCAGGGTAATGTGTTTGCCACTGATGCCATCTTGGCCACCTTGATGTGCTGCACACGCTCAGTGAACTCTTGGGACATCATTGTGCAGAGAGTGGGCAACAAGCTCTTTTTCGACAAGAGAGACAACTCTGACTTTGGTGAGGCTCAATTATGCCAAGATCTCACTCAAGAATATCACTGTTGGCATTAGTGATGTAGTAACTTTGCATTTTAACCGTTTTAACACTGAATGCTGTGACATCTGTGACCTCAGATTTGTTAACTGTGAGTGAGACCGCCAATGAGCCACCCCAGGATGAGGGAAACTCCTTCAACTCCCCCCGTAACCTGGCCATGGAGGCCACATACATCAACCACAACTTTAGCCAGCAGTGTTTGCGCATGGTAGGTCCACCTTGGTTCCCCCTAGAAATACACCTGTCATTAAGATGTTTCTAAAAGTTAATCATTTCTAATATTCGCAACCTTTTTGAAAAAATATTCAAACATTTCTTCTTTACCATTTACTTGCAAAACATATACATATGGTGAGTATGTCTGCTGAGCCATCTGGGTGCCCCTAAATCTGGTAGATTTGAGTCTTTGTCGATATTTCTAACATGATAATGTGCATGAGAGGAGGGCAGTTTGTCTACTTCACCATATTACCAGCTGATTAGGTTTCTGGAGTACAATTACCTGCCCAAGTAGTTGGTGGAGTGGACAAACTTTGGGGTTTGGAGTCCTGGAAAGAAGCAATTAGCACAGGTGAATAACGTATTCCTTCAAGATTCAAGAACTTTATTTGTCACATACACACAGAGTGTGCAGTGAAATGGAAAGTGGCAATGTGCAAAGGGCAACAAGTTCACACTATTTACAATAAAACCACCAACACAATATTTACAGTATAACAGTAAGAGCACTATAAGAATATACTAAAATATGAGTAGTTTGTGTATATGTAATATAAAGTGTGTGTGTGTGTGCGCACGCAATGAACAGTCTTATAAATCACTTGTCAATAAACAACTTTCTTCATCAATTTGTGAATGTTCACAATTTTAGAACATTGTCAACTGCATTTTTCCAAAATTCTTGTCTGATCTCTAGTTTAGTTTTGGCATTATTGCTTATTTTACAATGTGCAATGTGTACATTGTTTTACAATGTTGAGGATTACTGTATTTCATGACAGCCAATTATTAATATTGCTTTTTCTTCAGGGTGGAGAGCGTTACAAGTTCCCGACCTCTAACCCTTTTGTGGAGGAAGACATGGATAAGAGTGAGGTGGCATCTGTTGCCTACAGGTAGGTACTGACCCCTGCTGGTTAGTTTCAGTATGACACCAAGACCAGTGTATTGGAAAGCTCACTCTATCCCATAGTCAAAATGTAGTGCTTGCCAGGTATACTGGTCGTGACCTAAATTTAAGGCTTTTGTAACATAAGTAATACATTACTGAACTTGGATTATCGTACATGATGCCAGTATAATTTGACATAACTGTTAGCTGGAGCTCATTCAGCCATGGCAGGTATCCTCAAGTCTAATCCACACTTCACATTTCTAATCTCAGGTGAATCACCATGCTGATTTTCTCGTATTTATTCTTCAGGTACCGTCGCTGGAAGCTTGGGGAGGACATCGACCTGATTGTGCGCTGTGAGCATGATGGAGTGATGACCGGCGCCAACGGAGAGGTGTCCTTCATTAACATCAAGACCCTCAACGAGTGGGACTCCAGGGTAAGAAGAGGGGAAAGGCATTTAGTGGAGGTTACAATGGGGTGGATGTGTATCCTCACAGGGTTCCTAAGGGCATGAAAAACCTGGCTAAGTCGTGGAACTTGAAGATTGTGCTTTCCATGGCTGGAAAAACTGCAAATAAGTGTAGTTACCTTTCTGAAGGTATAGTAGCCCAAATAACTCATTTTTGTAGGTAACATTTGAACATACCCTGAAAATATTAGTCATGAAAGTGCTCAGTCATGGAAAACTCACCGTATTTCTTTAGGCTCAGTGTGTCGGAACCGTATATGAACTCTTTACTTCCAGGGTTGAATAAAATGTTTGTTTTATGTTGTTAATCTTTCGTTCCCCTTTTTGCTCGTCAGCATTGTAATGGAGTAGACTGGCGTCAGAAGCTGGACTCCCAGAGAGGAGCTGTCCTGGCCACTGAGCTGAAGAATAACAGCTACAAACTGGCCCGCTGGACCTGCTGTGCCATGCTTGCTGGATCGGAGTACCTCAAGTTGGGGTGAGGAACGCACACAATTTACTTTACTCACATGGCAAATGATTTACCATACACAATGCGGAAAACTACAAAGCATACGTAACAATTGCAAACGCCACCAGATGAATACAACAAATCCTTTCATACCACTGAAAGGTGAGCAGAGTTGGAGGTCAAGTTGCCCAAGAAGGTCCAAATCAGGCAACAAAAGCACTTCATGTTCACATTTATCTCCAAACCAACAAGGTTATAATTGTGTAAGCGGTAGCGGAGTTAATAGGAGGTTTTTGCAACCAACTAAGGTGACCTAGTGTTTGCTAGCAGATGCACTTAACATAACCAAGCAGTTAACTAAAGATACATGCTGTAATGCTGATAAGAATTTGATGTACTTGCTTTAGAAATACACATGCTAACAAAGTAGCTGACTGCTAACAATCAACGGTACCTGTAGATTAACAACTGGTGTGAGCAGGTCTTACCTTCGACATGGATGCTCCCTTCAGTCCAGTCACCGAAGCCTTTAATGTGGATTTGGCCCCTAGCTCTGCTCATCTCTTCACAACATAACATTGAAGAATAATATTGTATATTTCAAAAAAAAATTAAATTGTCTAAAGACTAATTTCCTGACAAGTCATTGCCTCCCTACCTCTTCCCCAGGTATGTGTCTCGTTACCACGTCAAGGACTCTGCTCGCCACGTCATCCTGGGCACCCAGCAGTTCAAACCCAACGAGTTTGCCAGCCAGATCAACCTTAGCATGGAGAACGCCTGGGGCATCCTCCGCTGTGTCATCGATATCTGCCGCAAGTTGGATGAGGGCAAGTACCTCATCCTCAAGGACCCCAACAAGGTGAGCTGTCGCACCACAACACCGACTTTCTGCATTGTGCAAAACAGTTTACGAGGATTTCTTTCTGGAAAGTTGGAGTCAGTGGTAAATCAGGGTTCAAACTGGGTCAATATTCTGTGCATTTGTCTTTTGTCAACAGCAAGTGATCAGAGTGTACAGCCTGCCCGATGGGACCTTCAGCTCTGATGAAGATGAGGAAGAAGAGGAGGATGAAGAGGATGAGGAGGAGGAAGGTGAGATTGGATTGTCAACTGCTGCTGTTTCCCAAGCCTTGTATATGTAGTAAAACGTTTATGGTATGAACTTTGAAGAACTTTGGTTCATGACCACCATGCACCATGTCATGTGATCTTACTTATGCTTATAGATTTACAGTACAGCTGAGAATTGGTTGTTTTTCCAGTCACAATGGTGTCTCAAGTGAAAGAACTCGTTATTTTTATTTTTTTTAATGCCGTTAACGCCAGATCACGAGTTAACAAAGCTTGTTTTCTCATGATAACGGCTTATTTTGTCTTATCTCGATAACGAGATCATCAACCAGTTATCACAGTTATGAACAAGCTTACTTTATTATAACATTCAAACAGCCACCCATGTGGGTAGTTTATTTTCCAGTTCCCCTATACCAACCAAAGACTAACATATCTGCTTTGAGTTGACCACTGTAAGTAAACCTACCCTATAATGTAAATACCCTCATATCAAACCACTAGGGAAAACATTCTTACAACAAATGGCAAAAGTTCATAAAAAGTTCATATAGTTTGCTTTGAAACTCCCAAACCCACCCCACAGAGCAGTGTGTGTATGTCATGGTCCACTCTTGTGAATTTAAACAGAATGGTGGCGTCAATGTTTCTCAGTGAACGCGAATACGAAAAACGATAACGGGTTGATTTATCTCGTTATCTTGAGAAATCGCCTTTTTGTTTTCTCGAGATAACGAGCTTTGTTATCTCAAGATCACAAGTTAATGGCATTAAAAAAAATACTTGCAAGCATCTACGGAAGCTGTTCTCGGCTTCCGTAGGTGACTGTATTTTAGATGAACCCTGTTTTATTGACTGATTTCACTTTCCACCCTTTTTCCAGATGAAGAGAATTGAAGTGTGGCAACGGCTCCAGTGACCAAAGTGGCATGCACCACACAGAAACACACCGTAACTCCTTTTGACATTCAATAAAGACATCAGAGATTGGCTGCCTTGTTTTTATTTGTGTTCTCTGCTTTTATGTCTTATTTTCTCCCATATGTGAGTTGGAAAACATTATTTTACTGGTTATGTTTGCTGTGCAAATTAACAGTTTACACAATGGCAATTAACTGCCGTAGCACATGCTAACAGTGTCATTGTCTGTAAATATTTGAGTTGGACGTTTTTAGGATGGAGGAAAAATGTGTACATGTTCTAAGGTTGCTGTGGCTGCTCTGCTGTGTCCCAGATGAACTCCAAAGCCATATCGCCCATCCGCTCCTGAAAGGCCTGATCAAACCTCTCACTCTGGGCCACAGTAAAAGTATTCCTCCAGTCACCGATCTTACCTGCAATGAAAACATGTTACATCATATCTGTTAACATGTACTTATACAGGAACTGCAGGTCAAAGGTTGCATTACCTTTGCGCATGAACTGTCCATTGAGCTTAGTTTGTGGCACAAACTCATAATTGGCCTCTGGGTCTTTCTTCATGTTCTTGAAAGTAGATTTGTCAACAATTTGATCAATGGCTGCCTCACTGAGGTCTTTATCTAAGAAATTGCAAATCTTAATTACTGCTGTCTTCAGGTCCTAAAGGAGAAACAAAGATCAAAAGAGAAGGATGCTCAGTCTTAGAACAACATTGACCAAGAAATACTCATTTAATGATTACTGCTTCTGTAAATGTCCCTTTTACTTTAATACTGCATTAAAAGGACTTGAAATGCCCACCTCCCCAGACTTTGAACAGACCCAGGGGAAACCATGAGTCCAGGCTGCCTGCATATCCTGAACGTCTTAAATTGTACTATCAAAACTCAAGGCCTTAATTGTGAAATTGAGAAATGAGTCCAGTCATGCAAAAGTCTTAAACTCAAGCTAAATCTTACCAAAATCATCTCCTCGTATGTCAGGAAGAGGATGTTGTACTGGTCTCTCTTAGCATGCCACTGCCTGATGTGATTAAACCAGGATGTTGCACTAACTGTATTAAGACATACTATTAATGCATGCCTTGGTTTAACATTTTCCTCAAAGATCAAATGAATATACAGAGGCAAACGAAGGCTATAAGCTGCAGATCAAGATTAAAAATGCTGGTCTTCCCTTGTTTACCTATTTGAACACCAGAATGACCCACTTCACACACACAACAGAATATTTTCAACACATTTGGTGGGGTGACTTCAACTTTATAAACGTGGTCCTTGCCAAACTGCACACAAGGAAAATTATTAACTCATAAAGACAGTGATACAGCAGTTGAAAATGCATTCGATGAGGCAATAGCCTCTCACTCACACACGTCATGGTTAAGTTGCTTCTGAATAAGAATCTAGTAGTGTACTGAAGCCTCAGAGTTTGTTAGTTCAGTGCAGCTCAGTTTGAGTAATATATATATAGGACTTTCGCCTTGCCCCCGCCCAGCTAGGTTTCCCTTTTTTATCATTCTGATTTGCTTGAGTTTGTCAGTATTTCTGTTCATTGTAAATGCTATTTTGTATGGTTCTGTATGCAAGGATGTGGCGATATGTGCGCCCGTTGTGTTGGACTTGATAGCGTTGCCATGGTTTCCGACCGACGCACGAGCCGCCTTTGCTGGGCGCATAAGTTCGGGACTGGCCCGAGCTCGTGAGAGAGTTCTGGAGAGTCCGTTAGAGAGAGAGGACTGTGTAATTAGTAACGGCTACTCCGAAATTCGGTTATTTTAGTTGGTTTGAATTTATGTTTTAGTAACGAGTAATGGATTTTACTGTCTGTTAATCTGAAGAAGCGTCGGCAGCGTGAAGAGGAAGTTTTTCGCCATAGTGACTGTTTCTGCCTTGTGTGCAGACCGTTTACAGCTAAGAGTTGCAAGCTAGCCGGGGTGGTTAGTTAGCTTCGTCTGCTACGTTCCCATAATGTGGTTCTCCCGGCTCTGAGGCTGAAATACCCTCCTCGTCGGACAGTCAACTCCCTCCTCCTCCTCTTCAGCGATCGTATGCCCTTCCCTCGCCAGCCGGACCCGTCTTCACCGTCACCCCCCGCCCCTCCCCTCTCTCCATCATCAGGGACTTTCTCTCCGGTCTGAATATCACCATCACCTCAGCTCCAACCCCGGGCAATGTGGTACCATTAGAATAGGATTATTTTAGGGATTTAGTATAGTATTAGCCTAGGTTTATTTGTAGTATAAGTTAGTTAGGAAATAAATCATTGTTGTTTTGTATTGCGTGTATTTACGTTTGTTATTAAATGTGCAGTTAATTTGTTACCTTGTGTCCCTCCCCCAGTTACTTAGTGAGTGTCCACCTTAATCACCTATATGTCCATAGAGGGACGCCAATGGTAGTGGCTAGCGACTTGATTATTAGTTTTATTGTTTTATTGTATCGTTGGGTTTAGGTGGCTTTAGTGTGCTGCCATTACATACAGTCCAGGTTTGTAGCCCTCCGATTCAAGTAGTCAAAATGCAATAGACAGAAGTTTACACACTGGTATACTTACTCAGATGACCATATCATGATTATTCAGCATTACTCAATACAATACAAATGTCAACAGTGAATAGGCTACCTGTAAATGTCTGATGTTGCTACTGAAAGATGAGTGGTTGATTCAAATTCTAGCTCTAATTATGTTTTTATTCTAATTCTGTTAGTTTACAGAATTATCTATCAACTCAGAATGAAATTAATACTGAAAGAAAAATACATGGCTATCACCAAGACTATCAGCACAGTGGGCTGTAAATTCATCATGATCGAACCGGGGTTGAGGTACCGTACCGTTCCCCAACAGATACTGCTCCAAAAGTCCTCAAAGCTCTTGGGGCTCTCCAGCTCGGACCAGGCACAGCTGGTAATAGGAGACAATGTTGTCCTTGGGGTTCCACATCACATAGATAATCTGCCGCAAAAATACCCAACAGGTCACACAGGGGAGAGACAGGCACGATACCTGCTGTTCTCTCGTGCAGAGAAAGCCAAATTCACGCCAAAACGTATTCAAATATGTCTGTTTAGTGCTGCCTTGCTTTTCGGCAAGCGGAGATACCTAGTAGAACAAGGCTGAAAATGTTTTCAGAATCGCAAGGGTCTTCTGGTAAATTCTTCCACCAATCCTTAGTTATTTCAATAAAAATTGTTTTGTGTGTCTTTTCGGCATGGCCATTTGTAGACGGTCCCTGTGCTCGAAGTCTAGCTGCCGGCTGCACATAGAGACCAATGTAATTCATACAGCACGGAGGACTGTGGAGGGTTAAATGTGACACATTAAATAAATAAATCATTAAATAAAAAGGGAAATATATGAACAATTAATTCATTAAAATGGGAAATACAATATATTCAATTGTCCATTTCCACATTTATTTAATTATTTCCATATTTAATGATTTATTTAATGGTTTATTTATTTAATATTGTCACTTTTAACCCTCCATAATAGAAGGCCCGTTTTGATTTAAAAAAAAAGCGTCTTGTTCTTGTGGCCCCGTCTTATTAGCTACAGTGGATAAAGTAAAATAAGCTTAGAAATCTACAGCTTTTATGTGTCTAGAAACCATGCACTCCTCCGTGGACAGTGAACTTAATCTACTCTGAAATAACTTAACCCTCCACGTCTGAAGGCATAACGACAGAGTTATAGGCTAGCTCTCTCACCAGAAAGTAGTTGTGTCTTATTCTGCCTTCGGATGCTGTCAGAAATGATAGACAGAGTTGGCGAGAGTGTGACGTTTAAGGGGCGGAGAGCATGGAAGCCGTGGCAACAAGTGATGGCTGTATCATATTGTTCTATTTTAAATAGTTATTATTGTTGCTTCAGTTTCCACTCTTTTTTGTTATTGTAAATTAATCAAGTATTGAAAAATGTGACTAAAAGGCCACAAAATGTATATGCCCATGTCCTATTCTTTATTCTTTCTGTTGTATTGTATTTTTATTTTTTATTCATTTTATACTATTTGCTCTGTATATTGTCATAAAATATAGCCTGTTCCTGCTCTTGTTTTGTATATTTCCTTGACTTAAAATCAAAAGCTCATTTTAAAAAATGTGTCTATAATGTATACTTTTCATCCTGTTTAGGGTTTTAACATTTTATCTTGTCAACTCATTTTATTTTGTCTGTTACATAATCTAATAGTTCAAAATCGCTCAGTGGCCCAGTAGAAGGTGTTGCACTGATTGGACTACAGGATTGGAGTACAGGTTCTGGACTTGCTTACCCAGAATGCCCTTACAATAACGTGGAGGATGAGGACCAATGAGGACTGTTGTTGTGAACGGTCATTCTACTCCATATCAGCGACTTGATATTCATACATAGTTGTTGTAAAAAGTGTTTCTGCTGTTTTGCCCACCTCTTGTTTATCAATGCTCCTAACTTAGACCATTCTAACCATTCAAGGATGATGATGTAGCCAACGACTGAGTCAGTAATGAGGCTTGGAACACCCAATTAGCACCCAAGATTGTAATAATTTCCTGAAAATGTAATAACGCCTGAAAATGTAATAAAATGTGCACTTAACTTGATCGAAAATCTAATGAAACCCAATAATGTCATAACTTGACCAATATTAGCAATTTATTGCATTTTAATCTAATACTTTTGATGGATAATTTGTACCTCTGGATACAGATACACAAGGATCGTGTTCATCTGGATCAAAAAACGTCCTTGGGAGTGCCTTGGAGATCCAGTAGGCGTTTGTAAGCACCTGCCTGATAGACTTCACAGAGGTACTGGCATGGTTTATCAATGTATGTATGCTTTTTTTTTATTGTTTTGGTTATTTCTATGAACATGTCTTGCTCATTGGTATTGTCAGTAAACACTGAGGTAAACATTTTATGTTGAGATATAATGATAATGAAAGATCCATATTCTATATAATATACAGTACCAGTCGAAAGTTTGGACACACTTACTCATAGAAAGGGTTTTTCTTTATTTTTACAATTTTCCACTATTTTAGAATAATAGGAAAGTCATCAAAACTGTGAAATAACACAAAAGGAATCTTATATTTTAGATTCTTCAAAGTAGAAACCCTTAACAAGCAAAGAAATTCCACAAATGAACTTTTAAAGGCCACAATCACTATGTGAGTCTTTAAAATGATGATTTAATCATTGTGGTTCAACATTCTCCACCTCTAAAGTCTAAATGAAAACTACTTGTTGGGGGTGCATTTCAATTTAATTAAAATGTAAGTTTTGAAAATAAATTCATACACAGGCATCAACTTCTCTATTTGTCTAAGAAAATTTCAAGCATTTAAGCATCAAGCCTTTATATCAAAATGTCATGAGAAGATCATGAGAAACAGAAACAGGTGTGTCCAAACTTTTGACTGGTACTGTATATGAACCAAAATATAAACCAAACTCTTCAAAAATCTACCTGAAATGTAAATGGTCAGCTAGTAATGACCAGATTGGGGCTTCAATGAAGGGAAAACAAAGACAGTGAACTCAGGACAGTGTGTGATGTTAACAGGGGTTATAAAGATTTGTTAGCTTGTTCCATTAGCTACACAGACAGCAAGATGATCGTCAATAGGTTTGGATCAAAATAAAACTGATATTTTCCTCTGACATGATACATTGCAGGATAAGTTCTAATGAGAGAAGAAATATAAACAAATACACATTGGGTTTTGATGATTTTTTTTTTAATAAGGAAGTGAGTAAATGTTGGTTTAAGCAGGTCAGCTTTACATGTATGCAAAAAAAAAAATCATCTTTGGTTGACATGAAAAGAGATGGAAAGAGACAGAAATGATCTTATAACAAGACAACTACTTGTAGACAAGTTTGTATCCTATGTCATGTTGCAGGTTATACAGCAAGGTGACTTGAGTGAGTGTATAGTAGATGACAGTTTGATGATAGTAGATATAGTTTATGATATGAGGTCCAGAGATACAGAACATTGTATTTATATGTGACTGCACTGATAAAATACACAGTACACATTGTTATGACCAGGGTTGCACATTGTTGTTTTGGTCTTGTTCACATCTTGGTCACATCTATTGGTACTCTATTGAGTACCAATAGATGTGGTTTGGTACTCTCATGTTTTCTTTTCTTTTTCCATCCTGTGGCCTCCTGAACGTCCACAGAGCTGACTGGTGACTTGTTTAGGAGATTGGATGGAGATGTTAACTACTCCAGCAACTGTCCTGGAAGCTCTCTTCTCATCTCACTTTCTACTTCTTCCCCCCACCTCCTTCCTCCTGGCTTGAGGTTTAGGCTTAGATACCTTTTATGTCTTTTTAGGATTCTGCCAATGTGGCTGATTGTTGTCATGCTGACCTCTCTCGCTCTGCTTAAGCCTATAAGGTATTTGCCCTTTCCCCTAGATCCTAACTACTAAGCTTTAAGAAGTATTTGCAATTTCATTGTAATTAATATCCTTTAGTAGTTACTGAGTACAATCCACAGTCAAAGTATGTATCATTGAAAGACAAATGTAATGCCCAAGTAACAAAACATGCTTCAAAATGGCAAAATTCAGATGAGGAAATAAACATAATGGCCATCCGATCAGAAAAGAGTAAATTGCTAAATGTCATTATGAGAATCACAGTTAATTCCTCCGATAATTCCTCAACCTCCAAGACACTTTGATGATGTGATTGATTGATGATTTACAGCAATAATCATGAATGAATTGTTACACCTGCATGTTAACATTAGATGGATCAAAATATGATTTTGGAGTGAGCAAAAAGTCACAATGTGATTGTTGCCACAAATATTGTCTGATCCCAGACTCTACTGGATCAGACCGGATCTGGATAAACTGGCGAGTCCAGGATAGTTTGGTTCTTCTTTGACGTCAGCAGGCCTTTACACAGGGAGTCATGGATCCTCTGCCATGAGTCAATCTCTGAGCGCCAAAGTGCAGCTCTGGCTCTAATGAACTGTGAGACCTCACTCTTGCTGCCTTTGTGCAGACTGATGCTGTCTTTGCAGATGACGAAGATGTCCAAGCCAAGGAAAAGGGCATTGAGTGCCATGAAACCAGCCCTGGCTGACTTGGAGAGGGCAAGGGGCCCTTTGGCTACCGCCTGTCCTATATCTGGGATATCTGAGGCCACCTTGGGCACGTTACGTAATGCTTTACCTTCCTGGACTGCCACCTTGCCAGCACTGGTAAGCAGCTCTTCACTTTTCAGCACCATCACAGCAGAGACACCATCTACAACGGAATCAATGCCTTTTCCAATAGTAACTACTTTAACAAGTATCTTGCTCACTCCTGGGACCACACTATTCACTTCCATTCTGGTGACTATTTGACTGGACACCTCCATCAGACACTCCTGGAGACTCTGCACATCATTCATGAAGTTTTGGAAGTCCTCCTTAGCTTTCTTTTGATATTTACAATTGACTCCAATCTCTGTGGCTGTGGTGACAGCACTGTTGACTCCGCTGGTAATTCCCAGCCCCACCCCAGTCAAAGTCAGAGCCAAAGAGACCCCAGCAGTTAAAGGGGCTAAGGCCAGACCGACAATGGAAAGCACACCTCCAACCGCCCCCACTGAGCTACCTGCCACACTGGAGATCTTAGCCCCTAACTTCATCTTGTCTAGTTGGACAGCACTGTCCTCCAGGTTACTTAGAAACTGCAGCATCCTGGGTTGTCCCTGGCTGAACTTACTGCTGAAGCCAGAACTCGGCAAGTCCTGGAACAGGAACAATAGCCTGAAGGGCTGGTCCATCCTGACGAAGAGAATGGAGGAGAAATTAGATTCATACTATACTTGATGTTATTATAATGTCGTCTCCATGCTTGATTTTATGTGACAATACCAGTGCTTTGATATATCCTGATTTTCCATTAGTAAGATCTTAGCCAATCTAGTCATTTTATACTGATTAGTCAGTGCCATAGACTTATGGCACTGACTAATCAGTATAAAATGACTAGTGTATGTGAAAGTGTATACCACAAAAAGCCACAGAATAAGGTGCAAGTCAAGCTCCCAACCCTGGGGGGAGGGTGATTTGTGGCAGATGTGTCGAATGACTCAAGAGGGAAGTCCCTTCAACTAACTCTTTATGGTCGTACAATTGGGTCCCAAGCAACAGACAGGCTTGTTTGGTTCCTTTTTCTCTTTTTAATGACCATTTCTAGGTCTTCTTGACAATTATTGCTACGCTAGTTCAGATAAGTTAGTTTGCTTTTCTATGCTAAGCAAACAATAGGAACATATCAAATCCAAGAGCTCCAAGTCATCTTTTGTTTTAGACTTGTACTTCATTAGATTTTGTGTCAAACAACAATGCATACTGAGAAAGACTGAATCTCAAATCCAAGAATGCCAAGTTGATCTTTGAGATCTTTGTGGCAAACGATCATCCCAAGTTGACTTGGAGAGTGCTCACTTCTCAAGAATGTGAACACAGTGAAGGGTCCTTACAGTTTGAGATGGGCTTGATGTTGACGTTGAGCAGGCCATCAATTAAGATGGACAGTTGGTAATTTTCCCATCTCTCTCAACAAACTCTGTACTACTCCTGTGAAGTTTGGACGCAATTCATCATTCTCGTAATGAATCTTGGGGCTTCCCATTTATTCTCGTTGGCTAAGTCATAGAAATATACGTAGACGCTGCATTGACTGCTTCAGCCCATGGCTATGATACGTCAATGTCGCCACCATATTGGTCTGGGCAAGACTGTATGTATGGTGAGTATGGTTTTTTTAATAAATTATTTTTTTCTGGCGCTGCTATAACCGCTGCTGAATCATTTGAGTCAAATTAACTCACTCACTTAACTGATTCAGTTCTTTTGAACAATTTGTTTGCGAATCGGTCATCAGTAGTCCAGGTCAGAAGACAGCTCATTCACTTTGAAATACTGAAAAAAAATCTAAATAGCGCATTTTTAAGGACTAATAATTGACCATCATTGAGAAAAATGGAACTAAATCGGCAAATCCAAATTAAAATAGTGAGACACTGGCCATCAGTCTGCTTTGTATATTTGTATAGCAGTGAAAGGATACAGATATACTCCCAGACAGACAATTACAGACGAAGACAATTATAAGATAAGATTTATTTTACCTTTATTGATCCCCAGAGGGCAAATAAAGAGGGAAAATTCAAATGGCCTATAATCAAGATTTTCATCTATATTTATATATCTACATTTCTCCAAACCGATTTTTATTCTACTTGTTTCGGCTAAGCGGCTGACATATTATGAATCTGACTGTAGTTAGCTGGCTAACTAACTTTTCTCACACTTTGAAGGTTTCCAAAAGAGAAAGAGTTGATACACAGCGATTATAGCCTAACGATCGAGATTCTAAGTAACTGGAGATAAAACTTTTTTTTCTACTCCACGTAGATCAGAAACCCTTGAATATAAAAACGACTCATTGAAATCGGTTGAGAAATGTAAACGTTATAGTACTTTTCATCTAGAAAAACCGCAGCTCCCCAGTTTACTTGTATTTGTTTACAGGCCAGTCTTGCCCAGACCAATATGGCAGCAACGTTGACGTACCATCCACAGGCCAATGCGGCGTCTATGTATATATGTCTATGAGCCAAGTAAACTTCCAGGATCTTTATCTGTCCTCTGTTCTTGCATTATTTTATTTTGTACTTGTACTTCAGCCATTAGATATTATGTCAAAAATGTCATGGAGAACACAAGAACAGACAAGAAAGCATTCCTTATTTCTAGCTAAGCTGACAATTCAGGCTGTTATGGATGCTGTAGGCATGGTTAAACGTGTTAACCCTCCCTGTGTCACCCTATTTCAATTCATAGCTGAGAAGGAGGAAACCCCTCATTCCCTTCATTAAGCCACAACACAGCATCTTTCATTAAGAACAGACAACCCAAGGTTAGCACAGCATTTTCAAAACATTGTGTGAAAACAAATTGTTGGATTATAAGAGGTGGCTAAATCAGTGATAAATCAGTTCATGGCAGAGATTAACCCAAGATGTCTGAGGTCTTAGCTCCTACTGGACAAGATGTTTGACACCTACATTTGTTTTAGCAGTGATAAATTAAGACAACAAATTAATATCCCATGTAAGGGTTTATAATTCTATTCTTCAGTTTTGGGAGAACATTGTCACTCCTACTTGTAGCATTGCTTGGATCACTGGCGTTTATGCATGATACTTCCTTCAGTGCATAAATACAGATGACATAATATTCTGACTTAGATTCTGTTAATGGCATGTAAAACTAATAGAAATTGATTCAATTCAATTAATTTCATTACTTTAATTAATTTCTAGAAACGACTTCTATTAGGAGGACTTGTCCATAATCTCTTATCTTACTTGTCAACATGTGCAGAAAATTGTTTGTGTTTAGTGTACAGCATTTTGCACAGGTTAACATTTCTTTTTTGCAATGATTTTTGAATATTTGGTTAAATTAACACAGAATTTCCAAATGTGTCAATCATGATGACCAGATTTGCATAACAGTTGATAACAATAACTTATAACACTTTGAATAATTGTGTTGAAACAAGATCTGTCCCCAATATATGAGAAATGCTTACCTGATATCAACGAGCTGATTGACATGACAAAGCATATTTTGTATGTCGTCTTCAGACAAATCCACAGCAAGGTGCACCACCATTTTTGAGGTGCTCTCCTGCCCGCCTCCTAAGTCGCTGATAGAGCTGTGAATGAGGTTACAATCAGTTTCTAGGGCCTTTTGTCAAATTTGTATATTGTTTCAAGGAAAAACAGAACGTATTGTTTATGATTATGAACTGCCAATAGAGGCTTTTCCAGCAGCATTGAAGAACCCTTAGAGGCCACCATGTAATTCATTCTAACTTGGGTGTGGCTACTATGGTATTTAGAACATTCCTGCAAAAGGTCTATTTACCTTTTCTCTATCCTCTCACAGATTTTCTGGGTGGTGCTTATGTAATAGTCCAACTGAAATGCCAGCACTTCCACATTGTGAAGGCTGGGAAGGAAGAAGACACTTGCATCTCTCTTAAACTGGAGGAGGAGTGGGCAGACCAGCCTCGCAGCAGCAATGACAGCCTGAACGCTTTCAGGTCTTATCCCACGGGGCAGTTGTAGGACCCGGTTCCTCTCCATGAACACATGCAGAGAGGTGACCGCCAGCCTCTCCACGGCATCCAGGAAGTGGTGAAGCTTCTCCAAGCCCTCCAGAGTGTTCTTCAACACAGTAGCCAGCTCCTTCTCCAGCTCTGTACGGCTGCTGTCTGCAGTCAGGCTCAACTTACTCTTCATGTATTGCCACATGGCCTCCGCTTTACTCTCAGACTTAGTGACATGGTTGAAGCTAAGGTCGATTTTGTCTGCCCGGTCTTTGATTTCTGTCATCAACTTAAACTCTGTCTTCCTCTCAAGCATCCATTTAGTGAACCCGTCGCAGAATTCTCTCACTGTGTCAATGTCACTGAGGGTATCTGAGGTGTAGCGGCTCAAAGCCTCCTGTAGTTCCTCTCTGTAACACAAAACAACATTGTTCAATTTGTTTTGAAAACAAAGCTTTAAAGCACAACTTCAGTTTTTATTTGGACATGGACACTCTTTTCCATCATTCTGACAAAAATCCAGATATATGGAGACCAACATGACCAATTTCTTCACTATAGAGCTATACTTACATCATGATTGCCTGCATGTGTGGCTCTCCAATACAGTCCTAAAGAGCCAATGGACACGACAACATTCAACCCCAAAAAGACCCAAGTGTTTTTCCGCTCATTGATTGCTTGGTCCTATCATTAGATTAGATTAGATTAGATTCAACTTTATTGTCATTGCACAGAGTACAAGTACTGATGCTCCAACAATTTGAGGAACTAGAGAGCTTTCAGTTCCCTTCAGATCCTGGAATTGCTGCTCAATACATTTTTGATTGGTTGATATTTTTGATATTGATTGGTGCGGCATTTTTAATTTTTCGGCCCAATTAGGAAAACTGAACAAAACATGTAAGTTACCATAAATCAAAAAGCCATGCATTGTCATGACTAAATTGTTTTTCTGCTGCAGAAAAAGGAAGATACAAACAGACATGGCTACCCAGGGAGGAGCGTGTATGTGATTACTGCTTGGCGGGGTAGGTTGAGACAGAGATGCACTTCCTCCTCCACTGGGAGAAGTTCTCTTCAATAAGAGGCTCATTGAGAGAAATGCTGTCACAAACAGCGCGAGGCTCTCTCTCCTTCAGTGTCCTGCTGGCCGCATTTCTGTAACATGTTGCGCATTGTGCCACTGTCTAACGCTATAGTTCTGCACCTCAGGGTCTTTCGATGAATTTAATCACATTAGGATATTGACCGAAAAGTATTTGTTGTAGCAGAGCCTTGTTAACAGGTTATTGGCCTCATGGAGTTATTTTCCCCTCACGTTAACCAAATGTCCACATTTACCAGATTTACCTTTGGAAATGTCTACATTTACTGCCCTGCTGGGAAATATCCTCATTTACCTTTACCCCTTTTTAGTTTCAAAAAAGTTCAAATGCCTTACTTTATTTAATATAACTGATTTCATGTGAATGAAATATTTCATGAAATAATGAGTTTTTCAATAGCTTCTCAGTCAACCAAATACACAACCTTCCCCTTATTTGTTAATTTGTTCATATTTTCTTGTTGCCTGGGTAAGAAAAAGCGTAAAACATTTTTTAAACGTACCTTGACAAAGACATCAGTTTGTCTCCACTTGGTTTTCTGTCAACTTGTTCTCGTGGCCTTGTCTTATTAGCTACAGTGGATAAAGTAAAATAAGCTTAAGTATTGAAAAATGTGACTAAAAGGCCACAAAATGTATATTGTATTTTTATTTATTTATTCATTTTATACTATTTGCTCTGTATATTGTCATAAAATATAGCATTTTCCTGTTCTTGTTTTGTATATTTCCTTGACTTAAAATCAAAAGCTCATTTTAAAAAATGTGTCTATAATGTATGCGTTTCATCCTGTTTAGGGTTTTAACATTTTATTGTCTGTTACATAATCTAATAGTTCAAAATCGCTCAGTGGCCCAGTAGAAAGTGTTGCACTGATTGGACTACAGGATTGGAGTACAGGTTCTGGACTTGCTTACCCAGAATGCCCTTACAATAACGTGGAGGATGAGGACCAATGAGGACTGTTGTTGCGAACGGTCAGTCTACTCCTTATCAGCTACTTGATATTCATTCGTAAACAGAGACTTTTATGTTGAGATATAATGATAATGAAAGATCCATATTCTGTCTATGAACCAAACTCTTCAAGAATCTACCTGAAATGTAAATGGTCAGCTAGTTTTCAGATTGGGGCTTCAATGAAGGAGACAAAGACAGTGAACTCAGGACAGTGTGTGATGTTAACACGGGTTATAAATATTTGTTAGCTTGTTCCATTAGCTACACCAGGGGTGGCCAACCAGTCAGAGACTAAGAGCCACATTTTTTACTGTGTTACTGCAAAGAGCCACATCATACACATGGGCACACATGAACATCCCCCCATCCCTTCCTCTCACACACTCTCTCTCTCTCTAGAAACACCTCTGCTCAGCCAGATTTACTGTAAATGTCACACACCAACATGATAATGACAGAAATTGACTCCTACAGTACTAAGACCACAGGCCAGTCATTTTCAACAATGAACATTGTGTGCACTGTCTCACACACACAAACTCTCAGTTCAACCAAGTCCACAAACAAAAATATAATAATTTACAATAGCGTTTTTCTCTTACTATGCATGTTGCTTAGTGGGACTTCTGGCATTCCTTGCCTTGAACAATCCTATTCAAATCTGGCTTGTATTCCGTTGTTGCCACTCGAAGCAATTCTTTCACATGTGTGTCAGTCAGAACAGATCGATGCTTTGATTTCACGTGTTTCAGGGTAGAAAACACAGACTCGCAGACGTATGTTGACCCAAACATTGACAGTATCTTAAACGCAGCCCGTTTGACATTGGGGTATTTTTCCATTGGCACACTTTTCCAGAACTCAATGGTCCCTTCCCTTAAAGCAGGTTTCAGTTGGTCCTCCTCACAAAGATCACTCATCTGTGACTAGCGGGGCTTTCAAACAGTCCGTCTCCGCATTAAATGGGTCGACGAGGAACGTAATCTGTGGCCTTTTCAGTTGTAGATCACGGAACCGAGTCACAAAGCTTTCGTGCAGGTTTTCAACCAGTGTTGCATATCTGGCTGTTTGCTTATTCAGGGCGGCGCTGGTGACTTGCCCGCTGGCTTTTAATACCATATTGAACTCAAGCGAAGCGAAGCGAATACGTATACACATACACATTAAAAAAAAAACACAAACACAAACTTCGATATGAACGTAAGAGCCGCATGAAACCAGGCAAAGAGCCGCATGCGGCTCGGGAGCCGCGGGTTGGCCAGGCCTGAGCTACACAGACAGCAAGATGATCGTCAATAGGTTTGGATCAAAATAAAACTGATATTTTCCTCTGACATGATAATTTGTAGGATCAGTTCTAATGAGAGAGGAAATATAAATAAATACACATCGGGTTTTGATGATCCTTTTTTTAATAAGGAAGTGAGTAAATGTTGGTTTAAGCAGGTCAGCTTTACATGTATGCAAAAAAAAAATCATCTTTGGTTGACATATGAAAAGAGATGGAAAGAGACAGAAATGATCTTATAACAAGACAACTACTTGTAGACAAGTTTGTATCCTATGTCATGTTGCAGGTTATACAGCAAGGTGACTTGAGTGAGTGTATAGTAGATGACAGTTTGATGATAGTAGATATAGTTTATGATGGGAGGTCCAGAGATACAGAACATTTTATTTATATGTGACTGCACTGATAAAATACACCTTACACATTGTTATGACCAGGGTTGCACATAGCTGTTTTGGTCTAGTTCTCAAATTAGTACCAATAGATGGTGGTTTGGTACTCATGTTTTCTTTTCTTTTTCCATCCTGTGGCCTCCTGAACGTCCACAGAGCTGACTGGTGACTTGTTTAGGAGATTGGATGGAGAGGTTAGCTACTCCAGCAACTGTCCTGGAATCTCTCTTCTCATCTCACTTTCTACTTCTTCCCCCCACCTCCTTCCTCCTGGCTTGAGGTTTAGGCTTAAATACCTTTTATGGCTTTTTAGGATTCTGCCAATGTGGCTGATTGTTGTCATGCTGACCTCTCTCGCTCTGCTTAGGCCTGTAAGGTATTGGCCCTTTCACCTAGATCCTAACTACTAAGCTTTAAGAAGTATTTGCAATTTCATTCTAATTAATATTTAGTAGTTACTTAGTACAATCCACAGTCAAAGTATGTGTCATTGAAAGACAAATGTATTGCCCA
Source organism: Hoplostethus mediterraneus (assembly GCA_034670385.1). Taxonomy (NCBI): domain Eukaryota; kingdom Metazoa; phylum Chordata; class Actinopteri; order Trachichthyiformes; family Trachichthyidae; genus Hoplostethus; species Hoplostethus mediterraneus. Next base: position 95,211 of record JAXDDW010000163.1, on the reverse strand, counting down.
AGTAGCAAAACATGCTTGTGGTGGAGAAGAATAAAGATTCTTTCAAGAGATTTGTCCTTATAATAATTTAATAAGCTTGTTGCAACAAGGATCAAACAATACAGAGCACAGAGTGGTCTGTCAGAGTTCGATGCAGACAGTTGAGCATGACAGGGTTTTTATAGTGAACAGTATCAAGAAGGGGGGTCAAAAGTTCAAGCTCAGTTCAGACAGATTTAGAATGCAAGACATGAAACTTTTGCTCCAGACATTTGACATGTTTAAGGAACTAAGCTGTGGTTTCATGTGGGTGGGCATGCAAGCTGTTTGCAAAAATATAGAAGTCGACACTTCTCTAAAAGATATTATGTACATGTTGTGCTGACAAAACATATTGCTTTCAGTAAATTTCCATTACATGCTTCAAAATGGCAAAACTCAGATGAGGAAATAAACATAATGGCCATCTGATCAGTAAAGAGTAAATTGCTTAATGTCATAATATGGTTAAATGGTTTAAATGGTTCAGTGACCAACAATTCTTAATGAATACCAGCCACAGATTTAACAGATTTGGCTCATCCTGACATACAGCGAGGTCCCGGCAAAGGTCCAGGCAAAGTGTGCAACCTCTGTGAGTCTGTAAATGGAAACGTCCGCTGAGAAAATAATTAGCCCAAGGAGTGCAGCTGTCTATTGCCAGGCGTCTATTGCACCAGGTGCAAACAGCAGGTGACTCTAGACGTTGTAAGATCCATGCAGACCAAAGCCCTGGCTCACGCCCTCCTGCCTTCCTATGCTGCCGAAACCCGGGATCGAAACAGGGACCTTTAGATCTTCAGTCTAACGTTCTCCCAACTGAGCTATTTTGGCCGCAGGGGGTACTCTGTGAGTCGCAAAATACCTTGTACTGACTGGAACTTACCCATCGCTAGTATGCTGATGTCTCTGTTTTTAGGCTGATTTGTGCATGACAGTCCTGCATTTTGACATATTTCCATGTCGCATTTCCCCCCTTTGATGGCATTTGACGCCGAAATATAACTAAAGTCCAGCAGCGAAGTTGCTGCACTTATTACGGCTCCTCTAATATCAGTGCAGACTGTCAGGGTAATGTTAGGAGTACGGCTTGCTAGCCTACAGAGCACCGCTAACGCTATTCTGTCATGAAGTGGCCCGGTAATGAAGCGGTGGTCTTTTTTATTTGATGACTTGTTTGATCGATTAGTAGCGTGAAACGTATAGGTTGTGAACAAATCGCGAGCATCCATGCTTTTCTATCACCATCAGATGAATAGCATCTCTCTCTGATGAAATGTCACTGTGATAATACCATTATTGCCATAGTAATGTCCAATAACATACTTGTCACGTCTGTTTACGTAAACGTCATCGATGACGTATAAGGGTCTTGAAGGGTTGTCTCATTTCATAGGGAGAGATTTCAACCACTACCCCTTGTAACTCTGTTCCGAGGGCCAAGCCGATGGGAGAGGGGCACTCGAAAACGAGTTGTAGGGGTGAAAATGAGAAATGGGATTCGACCTAAATGTAAAGAGACGTTGCCATTGTTTCATGAACTGGGTGAAGGGGAATCTGTTGGTGAACATTGCAGTACGTGTTTCCCAGTGGGACCTTCGAGGGAGTAACACAGGGGGCGGAGTCCAGTCGAAGACTGTCGCGGAAATCATAGGCCCAATCCCAATGTCCCCTCTCATGGACTCACGGACTTTGAGGCGCGTTCCCACTAAATCTGCGAGGGTTTAGGGCTGTCCCAATGTCAAATCGTCAAGTGCATGAGGGCGCTCTCGCAGACTTTTTGAGCCCTTAATGCAGAATTTCCATAAGTCCGCATCGACTTTGCCTGAGGGAATTACCCACAGTTCATAGCGTTAATAAACGTTAATAAAAGTGCCGATAAATACGGGGCTACCAGGGGAAGCCCAGAAGCGGTAAAAAAAAAAAAAAAAAACAGTAAACAAATGGAAGGACAAATGTTTATTCATCAACCATTTATTTAAATTTTTGCTTGATGCTGTTTTGACAAAACGAGTCAATTGATTATTTGACAATTACCTCTTGTCCACTCCGTAAGGCAAGAGCCTGGGTAGAGAAAGTAAAATAAAAAGTCCCAAAACCCACAATCGTACATACATTTTTTTTTGGTATCGTCAAGGTAATGCAATATGTCGCAAAGTGCTGTCCCATTCCTATTTATACAATTTTGAGCCCTTGCAGCCTCTTGCACTCAAGCATTTACCAGGTAACGTCAATTAAGTCTTGGGATTGGTCATTTATGTTATTTCGGGTTTAGGGCTAGGTTGAATTAGATTAGATTGGATTGCTCTTTATTGTAGTATAGGTCCCATACATTCATGGAGGCACAGCTGCTTCAAAGTGCAACATTGTGCAAAGTTTAAAAAAGAAGTCGTAAAAAGTGGAAAAATGTAATCTATACAGAGGCGCGATCCGATTGACGGCAAACTAATCCAACCTAGCCCTAAACCCGAAATAATAACCTATGCCTACCCGGACTACGGTCCCTCTGGCTCATAGCCAGAATCAGACGAACTCTCCTCCTCGCTCCAGTCCACATTGCTCAAGTCTGAGACGTCTCCACTGTTTCAATAAGTGTTTAATTATAGCAATAAGTACAAACAATGACGTATCTTCAAACACCGGACTGATACCAAACATATCTCAGGCAGTACAACTGTATCACTTACGCAACAGTCTTTGACTGGACTGTGTTACTCCCTCAAAGGTCCCACTGGGAAACACATACTGCAACATCCACCAAACAGATTCCCCTTCACCCATGTGGTAGAATTTACGTATGTTACCTTTGATATTCTTGTTTATCCCTTAGTACTGTTATCCCCTATGTTTTATAGTTGCTTAAGCTCATTAGGCCTTAGTGTATGCACTTGTTGGGTCACACATGGTGAGGCGCCGAGGTGTCTGGGTGCATGTCTTGTCAATAGTCGCATATTATAGTTGGGAGGACAGGATGTGCCTAGTCTAGATGAAGGGAGAACGACTGGTGCCTGGTAATGCAGGCCACAGGTCAGGTCAGATCATAACATAGTCGCCCAAAGAGCCGGTACCATCCAGAAAGCCTCCCCCATTACTTCCTTAAGCCACGTGTACCCAGATATCTGCTCCGTGTAGCCTTGTGACCTCACTAGATGCGTCAATGCTTTTAGTCCTTCCCCTAGTAGATAGCGCTTTTGCATATTCATCCCCTTTATTGTTTCCTTTAGCTATATAAACTTTGCCCTGATGCTTCTATAGCGGAGATCCGTACACTCATCTACGTGTCGCATCTCTCCTGAGCTCAGTATTGTTTTGTATTGTCCTGTATTGTCTTGTTCTCTGTTTTATAATAAATGTGCTCATGTAATTCATGATTGTATTTAAAAGGACTTCTGTCTCGATCTAAGTTTATTCAACAAATTGGCGTCACGAACAGGATTTCAATACAGGCAGTCACGAAAAGGGGTCTCAATTATGACCCCCACGTAAGAGTGCCTTGACGAGATCCAAAAGTTTATTCAACAACCCAGTTCATGAAACAATGCCAAAGTCTCTTCTACATTTAGTCTTCGGTTTGATCTCCTCATCTTCTCTCTCTTCATCCTCTTGCTCCTCAAATAGCAGGCAATGGTGGACAATTTTGATGCAACTCAAATAGACTACTGCTCTGTGTTTCGGATTGAGATTGTTTTGGGGTGCTAGTGCCAAATGACATAACATTGTTCAAATACTACCTAGCTAACTTTTCTAGCAGTGTAAATAACACATTGTTAGCAAAATCAGACAATCATAATTCAACTGTATTCAATCACGAACGACAAGGGAATTATTGGCTAAACGTGTTATGTTTAATTACACTTGGACTACTGCTAACGGACGCCAAACTCGTCGGGATTAGGGACATTGAACGCAGCATTGAAATCACACGCTGGTGTGATTGGCTGAATTTGAAAGAGACATCTCATAGGCTACAGAGAAAGGCAAAATGTACACAAATGTAACAAGGTTTACACGTGTCTGGAGAGCCTTGGAAAAATGTGGTTTCGGCCCTTATTTCTGTAAAGCAATCAAGACCATGTATAAAAATGCTAACTGTTCAATTAAACTGTGCACAGGCACCCCAGATTTGACCTAAAGCGCGGCGTCAGACAAGGCTGCCCGATCTCCCCATACCTGTTCCTGATCTGCACTCAATTACTTTCAGATTTTATTAAATTCAACCACCTCAAAGGTATCACTATCGCTGAGAGAGAGATCATCATTAGTCAGTTAGCTGACAATACCACTTTGTTTTTAAAGGATGCTTCACAGGTTTCTTTAGCCATCGACATAATTAAGAAATTTTCTAGTGCCTCTGGGCTCTGTCTAAATATCAGTAAATGTGAGCTGCTAGCTCTCAAAAACTGTAAGGCATCCTCCATCTCTAACATTCCTGTAAAAGACTCCATCACCTATCTCGGCATAGATATCAACAAAAATCAAAACACTAGATGCTCTCTGAACTTCAACCCCATTATAGGAAAGGTACAGAAAAAATTTAACTCATGGCTTCAAAGAGATTTATCGATTAGAGGAATAATTTTGTTAACCAAAGCAGAAGGCATTTCCCATTTGACCTATGCAGCTTTGTCTCTTGCTGTGAACAAACAGACTACTGAAGTCATTGATAACATGCTTTATAAGTTTGTGTGGAGGAATAGGATACATTACATTAGGAAATCAGTCTTAATGAACTCATATGAACATGGTGGCTTGAACTTTCTTGATTTTTCAACCCTAAACAATACGTTCAAAATAAATTGGATTAAACAGTTTCTCAAAAACCCATCTTCAATCTGGAATTTTATACCCATTTTTTTATTTTCAAAACTTGGAGGCCTTAAATTTATTTTACTTTGTAATTACAATATTGAAAAAATCCCCTTAAAGCTGTCTAATTTCCATAAGCAAATGCTTCTTACCTGGTCCTTAATTTACAAGCACAATTTTTCACCCCACCGATACTACATTTGGAACAATAGAGACATTCTATACAAACATAAATCTTTGTTTTTGGAAAACTGGTTTAACCATGGAATTTGTTTAGTTAAGCAGCTCTTCAACTCTAATGGTGTGTTAATGTCTTATTCTGAACTTCTAGACAAGTATGGTATTCCCATACCACCAAAGGAATATGCTCTAGTTTTTGATGCGATCCCGTCTGGTGTTATAATGCTTCTTAAAACCTCTATAACTTCTGAACTGACTTTACTAAATTTGGACCCTGCTGACACTAGTGTTGGTCAAATCTGTTTTTCCACTAAAAAGAGAAATACCAACCGTGATACACGTGCCTTATTTCAAAAGGACATGGTCTCTGTTCCAAATGTGGTCTCTTACTGGAATAGCTTCACTCCAGACCTGAACTGGAAGAAAATCTGGTGTCTTCCCTCTAAATATCTGATTATCAATAAGGTTAAGGAAGTGTCTCTTAAAGTGATTCATCGCTTTTATCCCTGCAAGCTATTTCTACGAAGATACAAGAAGGACATTGACGTGAACTGCTCATTCTGCAAACAATCTGAAGAAGATATGTATCATTTATTCTGGTCCTGTCCCTTCTCATCTGTTTTCTGGCAAGATGTTTGTACATTCATTTCCCAAAGCATTATGTAAATGTGTTGTTTGGATTCTTTTCCTATGCTGTTAACAAAACAGATCAATATTACATCGTCAACTTAATTTTGTTACTTTCAAAATACCATATACATAAATCTAAATTCTCCAATCACAAACCATCTTTTTTAATCTTTAAAAATGAGCTCAAACAATACATCTTAACAATACAACATTCTAAAAACAGTAAAGCTATCAAAACTACTGACTTATGTACTCTATATAACATTTGTAATAAGTTAATTCATTTATTTATTTACTTAATTTTATCTACTATGTGATCCCCTGGCATTGTTCATTGTTCTTTGTTCTTTGTTTTTTATGTTCTCAGTCTGTCTTTTTGATATCATCATTGTTATATGACAAGATTCTAAATAAATAAAAAAACAAACACGTGTCTGGAGGTTTCTAAACGCAGATTCAACAGTCTGTAAATAAATGTAACAACATTTAAATATGTTTTAGATGAACACTGCAGCTGTTTTTAATTAAGTATATTTGTGGATTTGTTTTACATCTATATAAAACGAGAGGTATTTGTGTGTGCAACGGAAACAGACATTTGTGAATACTAATTTTTTTGTGAACCTTCTGTCATTTATATACAGTACTGTGCAAAAGTCCTAGGCACCCTAGATTTGTTAATATGAATTTGGCCCTAGATTTGTATTTATTCTTTGTTTTTTCTTTACATTACTGCTCTTTATAGTCATATTTTGATATTTAGGAACTTTTAATTTCATTATTTCTGAAATCAAATCAAATCACATTTATTTGTATAGCCCTTAATCACCGTTACAGTCTCTAAGGGCTTCACAGTGCCCAACATGTGAAAATAATAAATGATTAATACACGGCATCCCCCAGCCTTAGACCCTCACAGAGGACAAGGAAAAACTCAAAAACCTTATTGGAAAATTGGGAGAAACCTTGGGAGGGGCTACTCAGAGAGGGATCCCCCTACCAGGACGGTTGGGCTGCAATAGATGCTGAGTTTGGGCAAGCAGAGTATACACAATATATGAAAGTTGGCACAATAACGATGACACAACTCCACTCACTGTCCGACGGCTTGATGACTCACAGCTTGATCGTTTTAGGATCTGCTCCTTAAGGGGTCCCACCAGTTGCTCTGCGACATGGTAGGGCCACACTGTCATACTGGCCCAGGTCTGGGTTGACACAAATGACATGGCTCAGTATATTAGTCCTCTCAGGTTGCTGTCAAAACAGGCCTCTCTCTCCTTCCATGCCTTGAGAAGATTGATATGGTACGTCTCCTGCCTGGAGGTAGGTCTCTGGTAAGACGTCAAACTGCAACAGCACCTCCCTCAGGTCCTGGTAGTGATTCTGGTAGTGGTTGCTGCTCTCCTCATCCATGGCTGTCTAGTCTTCCAGCGCCTTCCCAGTGAGAAGGGGCACCAGTCTGCAGGCCACTGCTGTGTCCTTGCCATCATTTCAAAACTGCAGGACATAGTTCGCTATGTCCTCCCACTGCTGGTACACCGGATTGGTACCTTGAATAGGGAACGGAGCCGCAGAGGGAATGTTACCATGTTGAACGGCAGTGTTTGCCTCCCGTAAGCTGTTGTGAGATTCACCAAGTGAGCTGGGAAAGCCTCCTGTGGAGGGCGCTCTTCTGGCTTCCGCTTGTGGTTAGAGTACCAGGGAGGTTTGAAGGCCTCAAATCTCCTCCTGCAGGTTCTCTTCCCTCTCCTGTTGTGCAATAAAAAAGTCTCAGTGCAGCTAGGCCAGGCTTCCACAGGCTCACCTGGGGGAGGTCATCCAGAACTGGTTTTGGGTTGTGATTTTGAGTTTGGTTCAAGGAGCTCAAACTCACGCTCCTCCTCCTCAAAACCACAACCCAAAACCAGTTCTCATCCTCACTGCGGTTCCCAGTTGCCGTTCTCTTCTTTAGACTCCGATCTTGACTAGGATCAGTCCAGTCCTCCTCTTAACAAAACAGCATCTGGCCATCCCACCATTGCCACCAAATGTTATGGAGTGTTATCCAAGAGGTGTAACTCTCCAAAAGATGGTATAGCCACACATTCAGCACTTGAGTGCAAAGAGTTTTTATTAGGAATCCCGCTATTTATAGCACCAATAGTGAAATGAATCTCTATCGTGGCTTCTATACTTTAAAACAACTTTTAGCCACTGCCCTAGCAGGAGTGAAATACAGCATCAACGCATCACAATAAATGCACCTGTTTCCTTCACTTGTAATATCACCGTAGAATAAAGGTATGCTGTGTAGTCATGTGTATGTGTCAGTGTCAAAAAAGGGTGCATCAAAAAGCCGATTCAAAATGTTTCAATATTACTAGGACGCCGTTCCTTTCAAACTAAAAACAACTTCCACATATTGCGTCTTGCGTCTGCTTAGGTCAGTTGGAGCTAAGGGGCAAGGGCCAATCAAACTAATATACTTCAGGTAAATACCTATTGGCCAAAACTGTAAGTCAAAAAGGGTTTTTTTCTTCATAAAGTTTGATAAATCATAAAACTTGATTCTTGTCCATAACTTAAGTTTGGCTCTGACAATCTCCATATATTACAATTTACCCACTAACACTTGTGACAGTCAGCCCCAGTCTGCCAGCAGTGATGGGGCCTCCATCACAGTTTGCCCCATCAGATTGTACATAAAGTATAAGAAAAGAAAGAAAGTCTAAAAGTATTTATTAATCACTGCCAGAACAAATAATAATTAAAAAATAATTATTAACAATAATTTAAAAATAAGGCACAGACAGAAAAAAAATAACGTTGCAAAACAACCACTGATATTATTCAATTGCATTATGTGCAACCCAGTGGGCAAAATAATAACAATTTCCCAGTGTAAAGTAACTTGGAACCTGATATTTACAAATTAAAAAATTAAAATAAAAAAAATCCCAAAACGTCTAAGTGTAAAGAAACTCACACATACTTGTGGATTTTCAAGTGCATATTCTACACTTCAAATGCAAATATCTGCTGTATAAATGTATTATTCTTAGAAAACAGAGAGAGAGAGAGAGGATGGTGGTGGGGATCTTCTCTGCACTGACAAATCGGACATTCCGACGGAGATTCGAAGGCGAAGAAGAGGCTGCAGAGCGGGACGAAAGATCCAGGAGAGGAAACGGAGGTACAAACCATATTTACCCTCCGTTATTATGGGTAATGTCCGTTCCCTCTCTAACAAGACCGACGAGCTTACAGCGCTGACCCGAATGCAAAGGGAGTACAGAGAATGCAGCCTCATGTGCTTTACCGAGACCTGGCTGAATGGATTAATACCGGACTCTGTTGTTTCTCTGGATGGATTCAAACTTGTGCGCGCAGACCGGAGAGCGGAGGACTGTGGTAAGCGGAAAGGCGGGGGGCTGGCGGTGTTTATTAACGAGAGATGGTGCAACCCAGCGCACGTCTCTGTTAAAGAACAAGTCTGCACTAAGGACATTGAGTTACTGGCTATTGGCATTCGGCCTTATTACATCCCGAGGGAGTTTTCGCACGTTATTGTTGTGAATGTGTACATCCCTCCCTCGGCCGATGCAGCTGCCGCATGTGAGCTGCTACACAGTACGGTGGCCAGAATGCAGACCCAGCACCCACAGTCCTTCATGCTTATCAGCGGAGATTTCAATCACGCCTCTCTGTCTTCCACTCTCCCCACATTCACACAGTATGTGGAATGCCACACCAGGGGCAACAGGACGCTAGACCTTTGCTATGCTAATGTCAAGGACGCATACACCTCCGCCCCCCTCCCCCCGCTCGGACGCTCTGATCACTGTCTCGTTCATCTGCTCCCTGAATACACACCCAGGGTGAGAAGAGAGCCTGCACAGAAGAAGTCTGTGAAAGTGTGGACGGATGAGGCCAGTGAGAGACTGAGAGACTGTTTCCAAACCACTGACTGGGAGACACTCTACAGCTCTCATGGAGAGGACATCGATGGCCTGACCCACTGCATCACAGACTACATCAGCTTCTGTGTGGATAACACTGTGCCAACCCGGAGGGTACGGTGTTTCTCTAACAACAAGCCCTGGGTTACCCCTGAACTTAAAGCCCTGCTGAACCAGAAGAAGAGGGCCTACAGTTCTGGAGACAGAGGGGAGCAGAAGAGAGTTCAGCGCGATCTGAAGTATTCGATCAGGCGGGCCAAGGACAGCTACAGGAAGAAGCTGGAGGAGCGGATGGCGCAGAACAACACACGAGATGTGTGGAGGGCCCTGAAGACCATCTCAGGACAAGGACAGAGTGGAACCGGAGGGACAGCTGATGGAGACCAGAGCTGGGCAGACGAATTGAATCTGTTCTTCAACAGATTTAATTCCAACCCCCCCCCCCCTCTGCCACCCCTCCCCTCCCCCCTTCACACATCTCCAGGCCAGCGGACACTTCCACCATCCCCCGACCATCACCATCCACATCCCCACCCCCCATCACCCCCCTGTCACGCCTACTCACCCCATCCCCCTCCACTACCACCAGCCCCCCACAGCCCCCCAGCCCCCACTGTCCACCCCCTTCCCCTCCCAACTCCCCCCTCTCCTTAACATCGGACCAGGTGAGGAGTGAACTAAGGCGGCTGAAGGGCAGGAAAACTGCAGGACCAGACGGGATCAGCCCCAGACTGCTCAGGGACTGTGCTGACCAGCTCTGTGAGGTGGTCATGTACATTTTCAACCTGAGCCTTAGTCTGGAGAGGGTCCCTGTCCTGTGGAAGACCTCCTGTGTGGTTCCAGTTCCTAAGATCACACATCCCAAGGAACCAAACCACTACAGACCTGTCGCCTTGACCTCCCACCTGATGAAGACCATGGAGAGGCTCATCCTCAGCCACCTTCGCTCTGTGGTGAGCACAGCGATGGACGCGCTGCAGTTTGCCTACAGGCAGAACATCGGGGTGGATGACGCCATCATCTACCTACTGCACCGATCACTGTCCCACCTGGAGAGTGCTGGGAGCGCTGTGAGAATCATGTTTTTTGATTTCTCCAGTGCATTCAACACAATTCAACCGACGCTGCTGCGGGGGAAGATGAAGAGTGCAGGAGTGGATGAACAGCTGACTGCTTGGACCATCAACTACCTCACCGACAGGCCACAGTATGTGAGACTGCGCAACTGTGTGTCGGAGGGGGTAGTTTGCAGCACTGGGGCCCCCCAAGGAACGGTCCTCTCTCCCTTCCTCTTCTCCCTCTACACATCAGACTTCACCCACAACACCAGCAGCTGTCATCTCCAGAAGTTCTCTGACGACTCAGCCATTGTTGGCTGTGTGTCTGAGGGGAATGAGCTGGAGTACAGGTCAGTCATCATGGACTTTGTGGACTGGTGTGAGCGTAACCACCTGTGCTTAAACACCAGTAAGACGAAGGAGATGGTGATTGACCCCCGGAGGAAGGCACCACCCCTCACACCGGTGAACATCCAGGGCTTGGACATAGAAATGGTGGACAGTTTTAAGTACCTGGGTGTTCACCTCAACAATAAACTGGACTGGACACACAACACTAACGCCCTGTACAAGAAGGGCCAAAGTCGCCTCCACCTTCTGAGGAGACTGAGGTCCTTTGGAGTACGCGGGCCCCTGCTACGGACCTTCTATGACTCTGTGGTAGCTTCTGCTATCCACTACGCTGTGGTCTGCTGGGGAGCGGGCAGCACTGACCGGGACAGGAAGAGACTGAACAAGCTGGTCAGGAGGGCCAGCTCTGTCCTGGGCTGCCCACTGCCCTCTGTGGAGGAGGTGGGTGAGAGGAGGATGTTAGCCAAGCTGACCTCCATCAGGGACAACACCTCTCACCCACTGCACCAGACAGTGGAGGCCCTGAGCAGCTCCTTCAGCGGCAGACTCCGTCACCCTCAGTGTAGGAAGGAGCGCTACCGCAGGTCCTTCATCCCCACCGCTGTTAGACTGTTCAACTCAACAGTCTAGTCCTCATCTTTCCTCTCTTATATAGAACTGTGCAATACCCCCCCGTACCCCCCCCCAACAACCAGTCAATCATCTCCCCCTCCACCACCTTGTAAATATGTATATAGCCATAGCAATATATTATAGGCCTACAGTCTCTCCCATAATACACTTTTTGTTATTAAGCTGCATACAGTCTTTTAATATTTAATATTTAATTTGTTAATACTCCTTGTTTATCTTTTGCTTTTTCTTATGGCACTCTATTGTTTGCACACTTGTTTTTTTGCACTATATTGTTTATTCTATTCTGTTTTTTCTATTGTTGTGAGCTGCTATAACGTGAATTTCCCCACGGCGGGATTAATAAAGTCTCTCTTATCTTATCTGATATTGTATAATAACATGACCTATGATTCAAAGGAAAGTACTGAAGGTCAGAGTCGAATGCTACTGGTACTACTGCTACATTACTGGTAAACAAGATAATAAACATATCACGCAGCTCGCTAAAACCTGTTCTCACTGGGTTTAGAAGAATAACCTTGAAGATGGGAGTAGATCCATCCCTGCATTACACCCTCTCTATATAACCACTGTCTAGGTACTTCCCATTTCCACAGTTTTATTCTACAATTGATTAGTACATGTAACAATCAACGAACAATCAAGAGTATGCACACCCTTTGTTTAATCAAATTAGTATTTCATTTATTTAATATAAATGATTTCATGTGAAAATTAGTTTTCTGGGTAAAATTCAGCAGTTTTTTTTATTTACCTTAGCAACATCTGTTTGTCTCCAGTGTCGTCAACTTGTTCTTGTGGCCTCATCTTATTTTATAAATCTGCAGCTTTATGTGTAGAAAACACGCACTCCTCTGTGGACAGTGAACTCAACCTACTCTGAAACAGCGAGTGAGAAATGAGAAATCTTCGACAGGAGCACTGCTCAGGCATGCTAGGTTTCGTTTTCCTTTCTCAACATCTGAACCTTGAACCACACCCACTTCTCCAGTTGTCTTTCACCTGGTCAAGGCTCAATAACGACTCTCATCTGAAACTGGTGTCTGGTGGCACATGAACGACCCAACACTGATAAATATTACTGGGTGACTGAGGATTTTTATGGAACTGGCTTTGTGCCAATATAATCAAACAAAACTTCTTAAAAATCAAACAAAAATAAGAATTTGAGAGAGAATAAAACTCTGAAGTCATCTCAAAAGTAAAACTTGCAAACAAATTATCTGTACAATTGTGTAAACTATTGGTCTTTTACTTTTTTCAGGACCTTTTGTTTACAGTTCCCTCTGCTTCTTTCTCATTGACTTTTGCCCTCTCTGTCAGCTTTGCGGTTGCACTGCCAGCTCTCTCCTTTGCCCTGCCTGACTTTTTGTTTGCAGTTCTGGCACAAACCTCTCGCGTGGGCGAGTTTTTTTCAGGGGTGCATCCCCATTGGCTCAAATTCTTATTTTTGTTTGGTTTTTAAGAAGTTTTGTTTGATTATATTGGCACAAACCTGATTCCATAGATTTCTCCATCTTTTCTATGATAAACTGTTTCCGAGAGTGTGATGTTTAAGGGGCAGAGAGCATGGAAGGTGTGGCAACAAGTGATGATTGTATTTCATTGTTTTTTATTGATAGGTATTCTATGTAAATAATTATTATTGTTGCATGCTTCTGTTTCCACTCTGAGACCCATGTGAGCACGGGTAGAACGTGCAAACTCCACCCAGAAAGTCCCAGGAGATCACCCACCTGAGCACCAACAGCGCCCCATTTTGATCCATCACCCTCTGGGTTATGGGCCCAGCACACTTCCGCTGCGCCACTCTGCCACTCTAAACAAAGTCACAGTAGGTAGAGCATTCAGGAACAATGTAAACTGTGAGTGTCTGCAAAACAGTTTGGTGTCTTATGTCAAAAAAGTTGTCACACGGACCAAATAATAATATCCTGTCAGTCATCAGTAGTTGCTACATTTGGTCCCTAGAAATGTAGTGGACATAAGAAGCTTTGGATGTTTGAGTGTCAAATGACATTAGATCCAGAGACTTTGCCATAATTAAGGATTTGGTGAAATGACCCCCACCCCACCACCTCTGCAATATGAATATGAAGATGAGTTAAAAAAATATTCTCAGTTCAGTTTAATAGAGTCCACATTGGCCTCTTGCAATACAAATCTAGATCTGTGGTTGGTAACCTGCCAATGGATTAAACGCACAAGAAGAAAACAAACACAGTGAACAGTGAACTCAGGAGAGTGTGTGATGTTAACAGGGGTTATAAAGATTTGTTAGCTTGTTCCATTAGCTACACAGACAGCAAGATGATCGTCAATAGGTGTGGATCAAAATAAAACTGACATTTTCCTCTGACATGATACTTGGCAGGATCAGTTCTAATGAAAGAGGAAATATAAACAAATACACATCGGGTTTTGATGATCTTTTTTTTAATAAGGAAGTGAGTAAATGTTGGTTTAAGCAGGTCAGCTTTACATGTATGCAAAAACAATCTATGTTTTTCATCTTTGGTTGATATACGAAAATAGGTGGAAAGAGACAGAAATTATCTTATAACAAGACAACTACTTGTAGACAAGTTTGTATACTATGTCATGTTGCAGGTTATACAGCAAGGTGACTTGAGTGAGTGTATAGTAGATGGTAGTTAGATGATAGTAGATATAGTTTATGATGGGAGGTCCAGAGATACAGAACATTTTATTTATATGTAACTGCACTGATAAAATACACCTTACACATTGTTATGACCAGGGTTGCACATAGTTGTTTTGGTCTAGTTCTCAAATGGGTACCAACAGATGTGGTTTGGTACTCATTTGGTACTCTCACTTTTTCTTTTCTTTTTCCATCCTGTGGCCTCCTGAACGTCCACAGAGCTGACTGGTGACTTGTTTAGGAGATTGGATGGAGAGGTTAGCTACTCCAGCAGCTGTCCTGGCAGCGCTCTTCTCATCTCACTTTCTACTTCTTCCCCCCACCTCCTTCCTCCTTGCTTGAGGTTTAGGCTTAGATACCTTTTATGGCTTTTTAGCATTCTGCCAATGGGCTGTTGTGGCTGATTGTTGTCATGCTGACCTCTCTCACTCTGCTTAGGCCTGCCAGGTATTGGCCCTTTAACCTAGATCCTAACTACAATAATTATTTGCATTCTAGTTAACATCCTAGTCCTAGTAGTCATCCTAGTTATTTAGTACAATCTTCAAAGTATGTATCATTTAAAGACAAATGTTATGTCCATACAGCAAAAACATGTTTCAAAATGGCAAAAAAAAATGAGATCATGAGAATCACATTTAATTCCTCTGATAATTCCTCACACTCCAAGACACTTTGATGATGATCAATGAATTATAGCCAAAAGCATGAATGAATTGTTACAAATGCATGGTGACATGCGATGAATCTAAATATGATTTCAGAATAAGCAAAATGGCACAATGATTGTTGCCACCAATATTGCTACAAATACAAATATATACAAGTATGGTTGTGTGCTTCTTTCTATCTCCCTCTCTGAATAAACTATCTCCCTCTCTGAATAAACTATCTCCCTCTCTGGATAAACTGGCGAGTCCAGGATAGTTTGGTTCTTATTTGATGTCAGCAGGCCTTTACACAGGGAGTCATGGATCCTCTGCCATGAGTCAATCTCTGAGCGCCAAAGTGCAGCTCTGGCTCTGATGAACTGTGAGACCTCACTCTTGCTGCCTTTGTACAGACTGATGCTGTCGTTGCAGATGTCGAAGATGTCCCAGCCAAGGAAAAGGGCATTGAGTGCGATGAAACCAGCCCTGGCTGACTTGGAGAGGGAAAGGGGCCCTTTGGCTACCGCCTGCCCTATATCTGGGATGTCTGAGGCCACCTTGGGCACATTGCTTGAAGCTTTACCTTCCTGGACTGCCACCTTGCCGGCACTGGTAAGCAACTCTTCACTTTTCAGCCACTTCACATCAGAGGCAGCATCCACAATGGAATGAATGCCTTTTCCAATAGCAGGTAATTCAAGAACTATCTTGACCACGTCTATGGCAACACTTGCATTATTCACTTCCATTCTGGTGACTGTTTGACTAGACACCACCCCCAGACACTCCTGGAGACTCTGCACATCCTTCATGAAGTTTTGGAAGTCCTCACTGGCTTTCTTTTGATATTTATAATTGACTCCAATCTCTGTGGCTGTGGTGACTGCACTGTTGACTCCCCTAATAAATCCAAGACTCATCCCAGTCAAAGTCAGAGCCAAAGAGACCCCAGCAGTTACTGGGGCTAAGGCCAGACCGACAATGGAAAACACACCTCCAACTGCCGCCACTGAGCTACCTGCCACACTGGAGATCGTAGCCCCCATCTTCATGTTGTCTAGTTGGACAGCACTGTCTTCCAGGTTGGTTAGAAACTGCAGCATCCTGGGTTGTTTCTGGCTGAACTTACCGGTGAAGCCAGAACTCGGCACATCCTGGAACAGGAATAATAGCCTGAAGTGCTGGTCCTTCCTGACAAAGAGAATGGAGGAGAAATTAGATTCATACTATATTTGATATTTTAATGTCGTCTCCATGCTTGATATTATGAGACAAAACCAGTGCTTTGACATATCCTGATTTTCCATTAGTGAGGTCTTAGCCAAGCTAGCCATTTTATACTGATTAGTCAGTGCCATAGACTTCCAGTGTATGTGAAAGTGTACACCCCAAAAAGCCACAGAATGAGGAGCAAGTCAAGCTCCCACCCCTGGGGAGAGGCACCGGCTAAGAGTGATTTGTGGTGGATAAGTCAAATGACTCAAGAGGTAAGTCCCTTCAACTAACTGTTTATGGCCGTACAATTGGGTCCCAAGCAACAGACAGGCATGGTTGGTTTTTCTCTTTTTAATTACTATTTCTAGGTCTTCTTGACAATTATTGCTACGCTAGTTCAAACGCTAGTTTGCTTTTCTATGCTAAGAAAACAATAGGAAATGTCAAATCCAAGAGCTCCAAGTCGTCTTTTGTTTTAGAATCGTACATTACATTTTGTGTCAAACAACGACGCATACTGAGAAAGACTGAATCTCAAATCCAAGAATGCCAAGTTGATCTTTGAGGTCCTTGTGGCAAACGATCATCCCAAGTTGCTTTTGTATTTGTAGGAAATAAAGAAGACCAAATGAAAGCTGTCTTTATTTGACTGCTCGGGGTGGTGGTAGCTTAATCCATGAACTGTAAATGGCATATTATATCTCGGACAGCTCTTCCATCCTGGACATAGAACATCTAATCGGGCTCTCAAAATCCTCTCCCGACATAAGGCTATGCCAGGGGTGGCCAACCAGTCAGAGACTAAGAGCCACATTTTTTACTGTGTTACTGCAAAGAGCCACATCATACACATGGGCACACATGAACATCCCCCCATCCCTTCCTCTCACACACTCTCTCTCTCTCTAGAAACACCTCTGCTCAGCCAGATTTACTGTAAATGTCACACACCAACATGATAATGACAGAAATTGACTCCTACAGTACTAAGACCACAGGCCAGTCATTTTCAACAATGAACATTGTGTGCACTGTCTCACACACACAAACTCTCAGTTCAACCAAGTCCACAAACAAAAATATAATAATTTACAATAGCGTTTTTCTCTTACTATGCATGTTGCTTAGTGGGACTTCTGGCATTCCTTGCCTTGAACAATCCTATTCAAATCTGGCTTGTATTCCGTTGTTGCCACTCGAAGCAATTCTTTCACATGTGTGTCAGTCAGAACAGATCGATGCTTTGATTTCACGTGTTTCAGGGTAGAAAACACAGACTCGCAGACGTATGTTGACCCAAACATTGACAGTATCTTAAACGCAGCCCGTTTGACATTGGGGTATTTTTCCATTGGCACACTTTTCCAGAACTCAATGGTCCCTTCCCTTAAAGCAGGTTTCAGTTGGTCCTCCTCACAAAGATCACTCATCTGTGACTAGCGGGGCTTTCAAACAGTCCGTCTCCGCATTAAATGGGTCGACGAGGAACGTAATCTGTGGCCTTTTCAGTTGTAGATCACGGAACCGAGTCACAAAGCTTTCGTGCAGGTTTTCAACCAGTGTTGCATATCTGGCTGTTTGCTTATTCAGGGCGGCGCTGGTGACTTGCCCGCTGGCTTTTAATACCATATTGAACTCAAGCGAAGCGAAGCGAATACGTATACACATACACATTAAAAAAAAAACACAAACACAAACTTCGATATGAACGTAAGAGCCGCATGAAACCAGGCAAAGAGCCGCATGCGGCTCGGGAGCCGCGGGTTGGCCAGGCCTGATCTATTTGAACACCAGAATGACCCACTTCACACACACACAACAGAATATTTTCAACACGTATTCAACACATTTGGTGGGAAGACTCCAACTTTATAAACGTGGTCCTTGCCAAACTGCACACAAGGAAAAATATTAACTCAAAGACAATGATACAGCAGTTGAAAATGCATTCAATGAGGCAATAGCCTCTCACTCACACACGTCATGGTTAAGTTGCTTCTGAATAAGAATCTAGTAGTCAAAATGCAATAGACAGAAGTTTACACACTGGTATACTTACTCAGATGACCATATCATGATTATTCAGCACTACTCAATACAATACAAATGTCAACAGTGAATAGGCTACCTGTAAATGTCTGATGTTGCTGCTGAAAGATGAGTGCTTCATTCAAATTCTAGCTCTAATTATGTTTTTATTCTAATTCTGTTAGTTTACAGAATTATCTATCAACTCTTCTCAGTATGAAATTAATACTGAAAGAAAAATACATGGCTATCACCTAGACTGTATCAGCACAGTGGGCTGTAAATTCATCATGATCCAACCGGGGTTGAGGTACCGTACCGTTCCCCAACAGATACTGCTCCAAAAAGTCCTCAAAGCTCTTGGGGCTCTCCAGCTCGGACCAGGCACAGCAGAAGTGGTAATAGGAGACAATGTTGTCCTTGGGGTTCCGCATCACATAGATAATCTGTCGCAAAAATACCCAACAGGTCACACAGCTGAGAGACAGGCACGATACCTGCTGTTCTCTCGTGTGGAGAAAGCCAAATTCACGCCGAAACGTATTCAAATATGTCTGTTTAGTACTGCCTTGCTTTTCGGCAAGCGTAAATACCTAGTAGAACAAGGCTGAAACTGTTTTCAGAATCGGAAGGGTCTTCTGGTAAATTCGGCGTATAAATTATCCACCAATCCGAAGTTGTTTCAATAAAACTTCAATTTGTATGACTGATTCACTCTGCTCGCTACCGACCTCTACTGTGCGTTTTGATGGAAGGAACAACAGTCAAACTAATTCCAAAAGTTATAATTCTATTCCGTTAAGTACACCTTGGCGTACATGCCGATGCCAAGAGTGGCTCCTTTAGACTCAGAAAAGTTATTACGTTTTTTTCTTTATAATATGTAGGTTTTCCCGATATGCAAGACAACACTATACAACCACATTATTGGGAGTTTCGCGTTCATTTTTCACCACATCGCGACTGCGGCGCGTATCAGTGGCTAGACGGGCACCGGGGACGGCAACGCGACCCTCACCTTTGCCTTCTTGTCCTTCAGGCCTGGAGGCATGAGGGCGGGGGTGAGGTGAGAGGCGAACAGCCGCGGGGAGGACCGGAGCGAGTAGTCTTCACGACCCTCCCTGTACTCCAGCCACGGCATCCGCTCCAAGTTGTTAGGGTACGCGGCGCGGTCACGCTCTCGCTCACAGACGGAGATGATGATATGCTGGGTCCATATGGTGCCTGCGTCAGGATGCAGGAAAAAAACACGATCAGTGATGGGCGGCGCAGTACTAGTATTACCCTCCCCAGTAACGAGTAGTGTAGCGAATTACTATTTCAATTTCAGTAATGTTACAGCTGCCAATCAGAGAAATACATTGTTACAGCGTTATTTTTATTATCACTACGTCATATGACATTTACATTTACAACAATCAGCTTCATTGTTTGTGTGTGGCGCCTACACGTCACCTGCACGTCGCAGGATACGTTTACATTAATTCCCATTACTTTTGTAATCTACGCTCGCGTACAACAACCTGCTGGCAGTAATTGGTTATAAGTCACTGAGGCGCACAGGCCAGTTACGTTGAAGGTCAGGGGAAACAATCTCCGGGAGAGTAATGTAACGAGTTACTTCTCACACGGAGTAATAAGTAAAGTAATATAAATAAATAACGAGCCCAACAGTGGACATTGTAAGGGCTCACTGAAAATTGTACCTACCTTATCATTACAGTGTACTGAGTCAAATAAACAAACAAAAAGCTTGTAAAAGTGATGGGACTCCAGGAGAAAGCGCAAGAGCAACGAATGAAACTCATCGTCACGAGATGTCCGTGTGAGTTTTCTCACTCACCAGACTTGGGATAAGTGACCAGGAAGACGTCACTGTCACGGATTTGGAAGCTCTGGAGCGAGTCGATGTATTCTGCAGTGGTGCAACCAATGGCAAAGTTGTAGTTCTTATACCTGCACAGGTAGTCGGTGATCTGCTCCATGGGACGTCCGAAGCAGACAGGTGAGTGGAGTATTTACGTAGATGAAGCGCTCGTGCAAAGAAGAACAGAACATTTATCAGCGTGCGGGCACAGCAGCTGGACTTGAACCTTTGATTTACTCGTGTAGTAATAGCCTGCAGCAATACTCCATAGGTTTCAGCGGTAGTCAGCTCTTCCTCACGTATCTCTGGAACAGACTCAATAACTCTGTAGACACTGCTGCCACCACTAGACTTGGAGTATACCACATTATTTAAAAAGGGGCAGTAAGTAACGTATGACCTTTATCGACCTCTATCGGCGAACAGTAATAATTGCAACAACCTGATGGCACGACACAGCCCACACCACTCCCCGCAAAACTCACTTTGCCGCCGTACTCTGGAACAAAAACTACTGGGATACATTTCAGGAGCAGTTCTATTGAGAGAGGAAATACAAACCAAATACACATCGGGTTCTGATCATCTTTTTTTTTTTTTTTTTTTTAATCAGGAAGTGAGTAAATGTTGGTTTATACCAACTCATCCATTTTAATCAGGTCAGCTTTACATGTATGCAAACAACTCTACTTATGTTTTTAATATTTGGTTGACATATGAAGAGCGACGACAGAAATTATCTTATAACAAGACAACTACTTGTAGACAAGTTTGTATCCTATAGGTGTGTTCCGACTGCAGGAACCTGAAACTTTTGGGTACTTTTGTGAGCAGGAACCTTCTCAGCAGGAACCCTTTTAGTTCCCCAAAACAGTTTGAGCTGGTGTTCCCACCGTACACCAAAGTACCAACAACAACAGCGCCAACTTCAACACAGTAAACATTAAAGTTCAAGCAGCTATGCTGTTGCTTGTAAACACACAAAAAGGTACATCCCCTTGTATGAGACATACCAGTAGCACTGCACTCAATCTGACAGAGCGTCCTGTTCTTTCCTACAATTTTCTCCAACGCTGCTTTGGTATGAACATATGAACATGATAAGAGAATATATGTAAGGTCTATAAAATAGACCGATTACTATATATTGTGTTGTTGTCAGACAGCGTCCTGCAAGCATCCTGTGGCCTCCTGAATGTCCACAGAGCTGACTGGTGACTTGTTTAGGAGATTGGATGGAGAGGTTAGCTACTCCAGCAGCTGTCCTGGCAGCTCTCTTCTCATCTCACTTTCTACTTCTTCCCCCCACCTCCCTGCTCCTGGCTTGAGGTTTAGGCTTAGCAGTGTAGGGCAAGCTACTAGGAAAGTGTAGTGAGCTAAGCTACCAGTTACTCTACATTAAATTAAGCTTAACTACACTGAAGCTACCCCCCAGAGAAATGTAGCAAGCTAAGCTACAGCAACATGGCAAAAGTAGTTTCAGGTATTGGCCCTTTAACGTAGATCCTAACTACAAAGCTTTGAGAATTATTTGAAATTTAATTCTAATTAATATCCTTTAGTAGTTACTTCGTACAATCCACTGTCAAAGTATGTGTCATTGAAAGACAAATGTAATGCCCAAGTAGCAAAACATGCTTCAAAATGGCAAAACTTGGATGAGGAAAAAAACATAATGGCCATCTGATCAGTAAAGAGTAAATTGCTTAATGTCATTATGAGAATCACAGTTAATTCCTCCGATAATTCCTCAACCTCCAAGACACTTTGATCATATTTCCAAAATCATATTTTGGAGTGAGCAAAAAGGCACAATGTGATTGTTGCCACAAATATTGACTGATCCCAGATTCTACTGGATCAGACTGGATCTGGATAAACTGGTGAGTCCAGGATAGTTTGGTTCTCCTTGGATGTCAGCAGGCCTTTACACAGGGAGTCATGGATCCTCTGCCATGAGTCAATCTCTGAGCGCCAAAGTGCAGCTCTGGCTCTGATGAACTGTGAGACCTCACTCTTGCTGCCTTTGTGCAGACTGATGCTGTCTTTGCAGATGAAGAAGATGTCCAAGCCAAGGAAAAGGGCATTGAGTGTGATTAAACCAGCCCTGGCTGACTTGGAGAGGGCAAGGGGCCCTTTGGCTACCGCCTGTCCTATATCTGGGATGTCTGAGGCCACCTTGGGCACATTGCGTAATGCTTTACCTTCCTGGACTGCCACCTTACCAGCACTGGTTAGCAGCTCTTCACTTTTCAGCATCTTCACAGCAGAGGCACCATCGACAATGGCATCAATGCCTTTTCCAATAGCACCTACTTTAAGAAGTATCTTGCTCACTCCTGGGGCCATACTCGCATTATTCTCTTCCGTTCTGGTGACTGTTTGACTAGACACCTCCACCAGACACTCCTGGAGATCCTGCACATCATTCATGAAGTTTTGGAAGTCCTCACTGGCTTTTTTTTGATATGTATGATTGACTCCAATCTCTGTGGCTGTGGTGACTGCACTGTTGACTCCGCTGGTAATTCCCAGACCCACCCCAGTCAAAGTCAGAGCCAAAGACACCCCAGCAGTTACTGGGATTAAGGCCAGACCGACAATGGAAAGCACACCTCCAACCGCCCCCACTGAGCTACCTGCCACACTGGAGATCTTAGCCCCCAACTTCATGTTGTCTAGCTGGACAGCACTGTCCTCCAGGTTGGTTAGAAACTGCAGCATCCTGGGTTGTCCCTGGCTGAACTTACCGATGAAGCCAGAACTTGGCACATCCTGGAACAGGAACAATAGCGTGAAGGGTTGGTCCTTCCTGACAAAGAGAATGGAGGAGAAATTAGATTCATACTATACTTGATGTTATTGTAATTTCATCTCCATGCTTGATATTATGATTCAATACCAGTGCTTTGATATGTCCCGATTTTCCATTAGTGAGATCTTAACCAAGCTGGTCATTTTATACTGATTAGTCACTAGACTTCCAGCGTATGTGAAAGTGTACACCCCAAAAAGGCACAGAATGAGGGGCAAGTCAAGCTCCCTCCTCTGAGGAGAGTCGCTGGGATGGACAGAGGAGCCAGAGAGGCACCAAGTTGATGGAGATCTTTGTTGAGAACGATCATCCCAAGTTGACTTAGAGAGTGCTCACTTCTCAAGAATGTGAACACAGTGCATCCAGTTTGAGATGGGCTTGATGTTGATGTTGAGCACACAATCAATTAAGATGCACAGCTGGTCATTTTCCCATTTGTTTCAACAAGCTCTGTACTATAGACTCCTGTGCTGTTTGAATGCATCAGGAGGATTCATCCCTTCCTCACCAACGAGATGGCGCAGGTGCTCATCCAGGCTATTGTCATCTCCCGCCTGGACTACTACAACTCCCTCCTTGCTGGTGCCCCGGCCTCTGCCATCAGACCTCTGGAGTTTGTTAAGAAAGCTGCAGCTCATCTAGTGTTCAACTGCCCCAAGTTCTCCCACACAACTACCCTTCTCCGTTTTCTACACTAGCTCCCTGTAGCAGCTCCCATCCAGTTCAAGATCCTGGTGCTAGCCTATAGGGCAGTAAAAGGAACAGCTCCTTCCTACCTCCAGGCTATGGTTAAGCTTTATACCCCCACCCGACCACTTTGCTCTGCTGCCTCAAGGCGACTGGTTGTCCCATTGCTCAGCCGTTGCGGCCGATCTACCCGGTCACGGCTCTTTTCTGTCCTGGCCCCACAGTGGTGGAATGAACTCCTCACTGATGTCAGGACAGCTGAGTCACTGTCCATCTTTTGCCGCAGGCTGAAAACCCACCTCTTCAAGAAATACTACCCTGACCCTTCCTCTTAGCACTTGCCTATTTGTTTTATTTGTTTAAATAAAAAATATGTAGATAGCTTATTGCACTTTTACTAGTGCACTTCTACTTTAGCACTGGTCTTATGATTTCTGGTGACTAATAATTATTTTGCCTACCTATGTTGAAGGCACTTATTGTTATTATGTATATAGTTATTCTCGCAATGAATCTTGGGCCTTCCCATTCATTCTTGTTGGCTAAGTCACCTTCTAATGCATGGCAAGTAAACTTCCAGGATCTTTATCTTTCCTCCGTTCTTACATTATTTTGTTTTGTATTTGTAGTTCAGCGATTAGATATTATGACAAATATGTCACGGAGGACAAAAGAATGCACAAGAAAGCATAACTCATTTCTAGCTCATTCCAGCTTTGCAATATGTAGCCATGGTTAGCTGTGTATGTCCATTATCCCTCCCTGTGCCAACTTATTTTAATTCATAGCTAAGAAGGAGGAAGATGAAACCCTTGCTCAGATGCTGCACAATGCAGCAAGTTTCATTAAGAAGAGAAAAAACAAAAGGCTAGCATGGCATTTTCAAAACATTGTGTGAAAACAAATTGTGAATCATGAATCTTAGCTTCCCCTCGACATGAGTTTGCAATGATTTTTGAATATTTGGTGAAGAAAACACAAAATTTCCAAATCATGCTGAATAAATTTGCATGATAATAGTTGATAACAATAACTGATAACACTTTGAAGATCTGTGCCCAACAGGATGATACATGAGTAATGCTTACCTGATATCAACGAGCTGATTGACATGACAAAGCATATTTTGTATGTCGTCATCAGACAAATCCACAGCAAGGTGCACCTCCATTTTTGCAGTGCTCTTCTGCCAAAAGTCACTGATAGAGCTGTGAAAGAGGTTACAATCAGTTTATAGGGTCTTTTGTCAAATTTGTAACAGAATGTATTGTTTATGATTATGAACTGCTTTTCCAGCAGCAGTGAAGAACCCCATGATCATGTTGGGAGACCCCATGTAATTCCGGCACAACAGCCTAGTCTGTCTTGCTTTTGTCAACACTGCAACCACCGTTGTCACCTTGTGTTGTGTGGTTAGCTGCTCCAAACAGTGGAGAAGAAATCATTCTCCATACTTCCAAAAATTGTTGAGAGTAATGGAGAAACAACAAACCAATTGTCAGAAAAGGAAGAAGTCTGAATGGTTGCTCGCATTCATCACCATCGACGGATTTCATTGCTTAGCAATGCAAAAAAGTAACACAGCTGTTTCAGCTAGTGTTACTAGCCTAGCTAGCTAGCAAGATTAGTAACTAATTCTAACTAATTCTAAAAATGACTTTTTTTTATTTAAAATGCTGACTCTTATGTTTTTCATGTGTTCATGTAGGTTGACCAGCAGTGCCGGTCTTCCACTAACTTGTCGGGGGTCTTCCAACATGGCATCGGGTGTGGCTACTATGGTATTTAGAACATTCCTGCAAAAGGTCTATTTACCTTTTCTCTATCCTCCCACAGATTATCTGGGTGGTGCTTATGTAATAGTCCAACTGAACTGCCAGCACTTCCACATTGTGAAGGCTGGGAAGGAAGAAGATATTTGCATCTCTCTTAAACTGGAGGAGGAGTGGGCAGACCAGCCTCGCAGCAGTGATGACAGCCTGAACGCTTTCAGGTCTTATCCCTCGGGGCAGTTGTAGGACCCGGTTCCTCTCCATGAACACATGCAGAGAGGTGACCGCCAGCCTCTCCACGGCATCCAGGAAGTGGTGAAGCTTCTCCAAGCCCTCCAGAGTGTTCTTCAACACAGTAGCCAGCTCCTTCTCCAGCTCTGTACGGCTGCTGTCTGCAGTCAGGCTCAACTTGCTCTTCATGTATTCCCACATGGCCTTGGCTCTACTCTCAGACTTAGTGACATGGTCGAAGCTAAGGTCGATTTGGTCTGCCCGGTCTTTGATGTCTGTCATCAAGTTCAACTCTGTCTTCCTCTCAAGCATCCATTTAGTGAACCTATCGCAGAATTCTCTCACTGTGTCAATATCGCTGAAGGTATCTGAGGTGTACTGGCTCAAAGCCTCCTGTAGTTCCTCTCTGTAACACAAAACAACATTGTTCAATTTGTTTTGAAAACAAAGCTTTAAAGTGCAACATGGACCATTTTTCCCATCATTCTGACTAAAATCCAGATATATGGACATGTTGTAAAATAATTATCATTGCTTTGCTGTATTACTTTATGCATTTTGATGTATTTGTATTAAGCAATTTTATAATGGAAAAATGTCAGGCTGACAGATATAAAAAGAGTGTTTTTGATTAACTATATAACCCTCACAAGTATGTAAAGTGTATTTTGATTGAAACGTGTAATCTACAAGAAAACCCAAAAGTAATCATAAAAGTTTGAAAAATGCAGGTTGAGGCCCTCTCATGAGAGGGGTAAACAGACAGCAAGAATGTGCGCCTTGGCCGGTTATGGTAGCGTGCCTGTTTGAGTGCCTCGAGGCCATGATGGTAGGCCTTGACAATATGGTGGCGTGCTTTAGCAATAGGGGCAAACTGCATGCCTCGATATTAGAACGACGCGTGCATGTTAGAAGCTGGGGTTATTTCTGCTAGTTAAGGAAAAATACCTGCTGACATCGAGCTAACAGTGCCAGAATGGGGCATAAATCCAGAGATAATGGGACAAGGCAAGGCCGTCTGAATGCGTGCATGTGCATGTATGTTTGAATGCGTCGCAGTGATTCTCCACCCAGTTTTTAGGATATATAAGATCATGCTCAGATAAATAAATGAATGAATAAAACTCTATGCATCGAGCGCTGAACTTCTCCAGTGATTTGTTTTGACCCTGTTTGAGACTTGAATTTAAGAAACTGTAAAGAAAGTTAAGTTTTGGTGGGGAGGTCCGGTCTTTTGACACTGGCCCGATACTTGGACCTCTTTTTCCTACATCAGACACAACAACATTCAACCCCAAAAAGACCCAAAGCAAGTGTTTTTCAGCACATTGATTGCTTGCTCCTATCATGTCAAACAGGCTAATATTGTTTGAACAGGCTAATAGTGTGTGAACAAATCCTCCAACATTTTTTCTGAACTAGAGCTTCAGTTGAACGATAATCATCCTGGTATTGCTGCTAAGTACATGTTTAGTATTCATTTTTCATTGATTGGTGCCCCATTTGAAATCTTTCGGCACAATTACAAAAACATAAAATAATGAATACAATTTTTTAAAAATAAAACTGAACAAAACATGCAAGTTACAAAACATAGCATAAGCTTTCATAAGTCAAAAAGCCATGCACTGTCATGACTTTTATTCAGCTGTAGAAAAAGGAAGATACAACCACATGGCTACCCCGAAAGGAGCCTGTATGTGGTCACTGTAGTGATGTGTCGTACATGAAGGAGTTGGCTCTCTCAGAGCCGGCTCTTTTAAGTGAACGATGTGAGCCGACACATAATAGTACTTTAGAACAGGGGTGTCAAACCATGTGCCATGGAGGCACTGGCGGAGCCAGAAGGGTGTCCGGGGTGGCACTGGACACCCGATATCAGATTGGCCACCCCGTGCCACCCTAAAATTCTATTCGCTATCACTGGCAGTTTGATGCTGATTGACATCTCATTTCACCTCTTGTTGAAATAAGAATAATAAATATTTATTTTGACATCCGACGGCACCTTTTTCAAATCGAGGACAAGGAAGAGAGAATATTTTCGAGCGACTGGACACGGAAAGAAAAGGAAGCGCTGTGATTGGCGCCCCTCTCTCTCTCTACTTGTGTACTCTCTACTTGTGTACCTCTCTCTCTCCCTCCCTCCCCCCTCCCTCCCTCCCCCGCCATCATCAATCAGGGTGTTTTATTTTGAAATTTGTTGTATTTTGAAAATTGCCCGGATGCTCTATGCCGTTCCTGTGTCTGATTTCCTGCCGAGCTTGAAAAAAAAAAAAGTTTGGTCTCCAGTTACTTAGAATCTCGATAGTTAGGCTATAATCGGAAACCTTCAAAGTGTGAGAAAAGTTAGCTTCATAATATGTCAGCCGCTTAGCCGAAACGAGTAGCTTGTCATAAAAATTGGTTTGAAGAAATATAGATATATAAATTATAGATGAAAATCTCGATTATAGGCCATTTGAAATTTCCATCTTTATTTGACCTCTGGGGATCAATAAAGGCGTATCTTATCTTATAATAGTCTTTGTCTGTAATTGTCTGTCTTCGAGTAGCTATATCTGTATCCTTTCACTGCTATAATTCTAGTGAAGTAACCCTAGTGGACCAAGCTATCTAAGTAAATTATCATTTCTACCTCTAATCAGCAATCATAGGATTCATTCATGCTCCTTAGATGCCAGGTTAGGGTTACACACAAATTTTCTGTCATGGACTATGGACCCCCTGAAGTAGCCTTGGCCATCCCATGTATAAAACTGTAGTTCCGACACTGCATGGAGGGCCGAGAGTATGCAGGTTTTCGTTCCAACCGAACAATACACCAAGTGATTCGACCGGTTATCACACCCTCAACCAGAGAGGAGGGACTAATCAGTGAAATCACCTGGTGTAGTCTTTGGTTGGAATGAAAACCTGTATACTCTCGGCCCTCCATGGCACATGGTTCGACACCCCTGCTTTAGAACAAATGCAAAGATTTTTTACACCGCAATTTAGGAGAGAGGACTTCTTCCCAGAAACTTCTAAATAAAAGCCCACAAATAACCAAACATACTTCATACAAAATAAGAGTCTTTACAAAAGCCCAACACATCGTCTCTTGTGATACGCGATTTCGAATAGACTGAATAAATTGCAGTGAAGTCTTCTGGTCACTGTTGACGGGGGAGGTTGAGTACTACCGATACGAGTTAATGCTCAAGTTGTTCATATTCTCTAGTGGGTGTATAGGTTTATCTGTCGGTTTCCACTTGCATACAATGTGTCTCTCACTCGGTTTCCCTCTCCTGTGACTCTTTCCGAAGGCAGTTGATGAAGAAATTGAAAAATACAATTTGAGGTGCCTGCAGTTGGCGGCCGATACAGATGGAGGAAGGAAGACAAGAGAGAGGAAACACGAGAAGTAGCCTGTATCTTCAATTGTATATCTCTGGGTTCCGGTGTCGGGCCAACTAAAGCTGACTCGACAGGCGAGAACTGGGCCGTGACTGGACCGGCATTTCTTTGCTATCTAGGATAACTATTCGCCTTATTTGTTAATTTGCTCGTATTTTCTTGCTGTTGTCTGGGTAAGAAAAAGCAGTAGCGTAAAACATTTTTAAACTTACCTTGGCAAAGACATCTGTTCGTCTCCACTTGGTTTCCTGTCGTCAACTTGTTCTTGTGGCCTCATCTTATTAGCTACAGTGGATAAAGTGAAATAAGTTTATAAATCGGAAGCTTTGTGTGTCTAGAAAACATGGACAGTGAACTCAACCTACTCTGAAACAACTTTCACAATAAGAGAAGTCTTCGACAGGAGCGCCGTTCAGGCATTCTGAGTTTCGTTTTCCTTTCTCCACGTCTGAACCTTGAAACACGCCCACTTCTATGGTTGTCTTTCACCTGGTCAAGGCATAATGCCAAGTTAAATTAAAGCTCTCTCCCCAGAAAGTCGTGTCTTGTGGCAACAAGGAAGCATATGTATGAGAACAAGTCCAGGAACACATTTAACAAGTTGTGTCTTATGCTGCCTTCGATTGCTGTCGGAAATGACAGACCAAGTTGGCGAGAGTGCGACGTTTAAGGGAAGGAGAGCATGGAAGCTGCGACAACAAGTAATGGCTATATCATATTGTTGTATTTAAAATAGTTATTGTTGCTTCAGTTTGCACTCTGTTGAATTTTTTGTTTATCGCGGATTTTGTTTATAATAAACACATTAAAACATCAGCTACTCTGCCTGATCGCATTTCCTCCTCTTCGTTCTGCCACTTACACTTTATACCACCCATTTTAGTAGCACTTTAGGAGTACTTGAAGGCAGCATTAACCAGGAGAGCACGCGGAAAGAGACGTGTCTTTGACGTCAAGACCCAACACAATAATGCAATTGTGCCAGTAAAACACTGATAATACCTACTATATATTTAACTTATCAATATCGTTCTGGGTAAATATCACACGTATGCTTGTAAATGGAAAGGAAATATAACTTATGTTATTGTAAATTAATCAAGTATTGAAAATGTAACTAAAAGGCCACAAAATGTATATGTCCATGTCATATTCTTTATTCTTTCTGTTGTATTGTATTTTTATTTATTTATTCATTTTACTTTGTTACTTTGTCATGTAGTGTTCCATACCCTTTGCTCTGTATTTTGTCATAAAATATAGTATGTTCCCGCTTTTGTCTTGTATATTTCCTTGACTTAAAATCTAAAGCTCATTTTAAAAAATGTATCAATAATGTATACATTTCATCCTCTTTAGGGTTTTAACATTTTATTGTTCCAGTTACTTTATCTAACGGTTACTTGAATTTTTATTGTCATAGCAACTGCCAATAAAAATATAATATTCTCATTTCAATGCACACAAACCATTTCTAAACTAAATTCTTAATGACCACAAGATGGCGATCGTGCATACTGTGCTTATTTAGCAATCGTGGAATCAACAAAGACGGTAAACCAACACATGATCAGGGACAAAAACGCTCAGCGCTGGCACTCCCATTTATTTCCTATTTGGCATAACCGTTGCCGTTGATTCCAGCGTCGCTGCTGCAGTCGGCGTTGTGCACCTGTGCACAGTTTTATATCATAACTGCGAAATAAAAAAAACAATGGAGGAGAAACTTGTTTTATGTGTGTCGGAGCATCCCGAGTTATACAACATCACGCTTAAATCATACCACAATCTGACTAAAAAGTCTGGCATGGAATGCCTTCTTTCCTGAATGCTGTCATTTAAAAAACTCGACAGTGTGAAAGTAATGAATGTGTTGACGCCGACGCTTTGCATGGATCATGTGAAAGCTCCAACTGTGCAGGAAGTCTAGCCTAGCCTGGCAAAACCGGCAAAACGTAACATTTCTGATGAACACAGGGTATTTCAAAAGACATGGGAGGAAGAATTCGCTTTTGTTGAGGTAAATAACAAACCAATGTAGCTTCTTTGCCAGAGAACAATAGCAGTACCAAAATGGGCAAACGTTCACCTCACCATGATAGCTATCTAGGTGACTTGGAATTACATATCCATTTGGGGGTAATTTGATATACTCAGACCTGATTTAAATTTAATATGCCTATATTTATTTTATTAAACATTCTTGTGATTTATTGCAACAGCAATCTACACTTTTACATTTAGTGAATTCAAGGAAGATGATTTAGCCAACGACTGAGTCAATAATGAGGCTGCTTTTGCTCATATTACACCATCCATTATCTCCAACAGCCGCTACACTGTTTGTTTAAACCATGTACCAACCAGTCACTTATAAATCCCTCTCGTAAAGCTTTGAATGGAATACGATTGATAAATTCACGCCTCACTGAAGGGGAGATCTACCTTGCAATGTGAGGCCAAACTTCAAATGCCAAAGTGACTCCAAATTTAACACATCGTTTTTATCACTAAAATAGAGAGAAAAGATCAAGCAAAAATCCCCACAAACATATTTTGAAGCCATGTAGAAGAAGAAGATTAATTTATTCGCATTTTGGGTGCACACATGCACTAACACACACATCACATGCAAGGGGGAAGTGGCCACCAAACACAACACACATGCAGGTAGGGTGTCCAAAATGCATTTATCTTCTGCATTTTCCCATCCTTACCGACCTTCCTCCGGGGGCAGCCCTTTTTTCTTTCGGTGCCAATTCCAGTTTGTAGATCCTCGTCGTGGTCAGGGACAGGACAGGATGTTGCATGTTTTTAGATGGGGTTCTTTATAGGTGGAGACCCATGTGAGCACGGGGAGAATGTACAAATTCCACCCAGAAAGGCCTGGGAGATAACCCACCTGGGCACCCCAGAGTCAACAGCGCCCCAGGCGAGAATCGAACCCAGGACGTTTTTACTGTGAAGCAGCAAGCACAGCAACCACAGTGTCACCAAAAACAGAGGATAGTTTCGATCTATCACCCTCTGGGTTATGGGCCCAGCACGCTTCTGCTGCACCACTCTGCCACTTTAAACAAAGTCACAATAGGTAGAGCATTCAGGAACAATGTAAACTGTGAGTGTCTGCAAAAAAGTTTGGTGTCTTATGTCAAAAAAGTTGTCACACAGACCAAATAATAATATCCTCAGTCATCAGTAGTTGCTCCATTTGGTCCCCAGAAATGTAGTGGACATAAGTAGCTTTGGAAGTTTCAGTGTCAAATGACATTAGATCCAGAGACTTTGCCATAACTTATGATTTAGTGAATTCACCCCCCACCCCACCACCTCCCCAATATGAATATGAAGATGAGTTAAAATAATATTCATATATTTAATAATAGTCAGTTCAGTTTAATAGAGTCCACATTGGCCTCTTGCAATACAAACTTAGATCTGTGGTTGGTAACCTGCCGATGGATTAAACGCACAAGAAGATAAGTTAATATAAGATAAGATAAGACAGATACACAAGGATCGTGTTCATCTGGATCAAAAACCGTCCTTGGGAGTGCCTTGGAGATCCGAAAGGCGTCTGTAAGCACCTGCCTGATAGACTTCACATACAGGTACATGGTTTATCAATGTATGTATTTTATTGTTTTAGTTATTTCTATGAACATGTCTTGCTCATTGGTAATGTCAGTAAACACTGAGGTAAACAGAGACTTTTATGTTGAAATACAATGATAATTAAAGATCCATATTCTGTCTAAAACCAAACTCTTCAAGAATCTACCTGAAATGTAAATGGTCAGCTAGTTTTCAGATTGGGGCTTCAATGAAGGGGAAACAAAGATAGTGAACTCAGGACAGTGTGTGATGTTAACAGGGGTTATAAAGATTTGTTAGCTTGTTCCATTAGCTACACAGACAGCAAGATGATCGTGAATAGGTTTGGATCAAAATAAAAGTGACATTTTCCTCTGACATGATACTTTGCAGGATCAGTTCTAATGAGAGAAGAAATATAAACAAATACACAATCAGGTTTTGATGATTTTTTTTAAATAAGGAAGTGAGTAAATGTTGGTTTAAGGAGGTCAGCTTTACATGTATGCAAAAAATCTATTTATCTATCTAATCTATTTTTTTCATCTGTGGTTGACATACGAAAAGAGATGGAAAGAGACAGAAATTATCTTATAACAAGACAACTACTTGTAGACAAGTTTGTATCCTATGTCATGTTGCAGGTTATACAGCAAGGTGACTTGAGTGAGTGTGTAGTAGATGATAGTTTGATGATAGTAGATATATATAGTATAGAATATATATATGTATAGATATATATATATATAGTTTATGATGGGAGGTCCAGAGATACAGAACATTTCATTTATATGAAACTGCACTGATAAAATACACCTTACACATTGTTATGACCACGGTTGCACATAGTTGTTTTGGTCTAGTTCTCAAATGGGTACCAACAGATGTGGTTTGGTACTCATTTGGTACTCTCACGTTTTCTTTTTCCATCCTGTGGCCTCCTGAACGTCCACAGAGCTGACTGGTGACTTGTTTAGGAGATTGGATGAAGAGGTTAGCTACTCCAGCAGCTGTCCTGGCAGCTCTCTTCTCATCTCACTCTCAGATACCATTTAAGGACAAGTATTCCGGAATGCACTTTCCGTGTTCCGGCCTTACATTTCAGCCTTTTAAACCGAAGATCTGGGCCTGCTGTGCCATCGCTATACCAATTTCACACATTCAGCTGAGCGCTGCTCCAATTTAACTCGTTTTGCCTTCAAATAACATGGCCTTTGCGGGAGGCAGACGTCTGCATGGAGCTCTCAGAGCGACGTGTACACATTCTCAGCAACAAGCGCAATTCTTGTTGAAGCTTTCAGTTCACAATCTCTCGACAAAAGCCCTAGCTCTGATATTTCATGGAATAAAGACTGGAGCAACAACGTTTCTGGCCTCCCAACACTGCTCCCTCAGAAGACTCATCAGTGGCACTTTATCACATCAACAACACGCCTGAACAGGGACTTGAACCCTGGACCCTCAGATTAAAAGTCTGATGCTCTACCGTCTGAGCTATCCAGGCTTCGGAGAAGGCCTCTTTTTCCGCCGTGAAACTGAAAATCTATTATTGTGAAACATTGTTATGAAATCTCACCCATGGTTGTACAACACGTGTGTTGGTACAAATCACTCTGCAATCTTAGTTGCAGTGGAATTGGACAGGACCATTGGGTGCATTTGCACACACATCAATGTTGCTGACGTCCTCTAATATGTCAGTCTTTCATACGGAGGACCTCGGCTTGCAGCGGCATCTCATTTTGATCCAAAGCTGGTTTAAATGGTTCAGTGACCAACAATTCTTAATGAATACCAGTTGTAAGTGATTGCCAGCCACAGATTTAACAGATTTGGCTCATCCTGACATACAGCGAGGTCCCGGCATAGGTCCCGGCAAAGTGTACAACCTCTGTGAGTCTGTAAATGGAAACGTCCGCTGAGAAAAGAACTAGCCCAAGGGGTGCAGCTGTCTATTACCAGGCGTCTATTGCACCAGGTGCAAACAGCAGGTGACTCTAGACGTTGTAAGATCCATGCAGACAAAAGGTCCGGCTCACGCCCTCCTGCCTTCCTATGCTGCCGAAACCCGGGATCGAACCAGGGACCTTTAGATCTTCAGTCTAACGCTCTCCCAACTGAGCTATTTCGGCCGCAGGGGGAGCCCTCTGGTACTCTGTGAGTACCAGACCATTTCAGCCTTTTAAAACGAAGCTCTGGGCCTGCTGTGCCATCGCATTTACCAATTTCACACATTCAGCTGAGCGCTGCTCCAGTTTAACTCGTTTTGCCTTCAAATAACATGGCCTTTGCGGGAGGCAGACGTCTGCATGGAGCTCTCAGAGCGACGTGTACACATTCTCAGCAACAAGCGCAATTCTTGTTGAAGCTTTCAGTTCACAATCTCTCGACAAAAGCCCTAGCTCTGATATTTCATGGAATAAAGACTGGAGCAACAACGTTTCCGGCCTCCCAACACTGCTCCCTCAGAAGACTCATCAGTGGCACTTTATCACATCAACAACACGCCTGAACAGGGACTTGAACCCTGGACCCTCAGATTAAAAGTCTGATGCTCTACCGTCTGAGCTATCCAGGCTTCGGAGAAGGCCTCTTTTTCCGCCGTGAAACTGAAAATCTATTATTGTGAAACATTGTTATGAAATCTCACCCATGGTTGTACAACACGTGTGTTGGTACAAATCACTCTGCAATCTTAGTTGCAGTGGAATTGGACAGGACCATTGGGTGCATTTGCACACACATCAATGTTGCTGACGTCCTCTAATATGTCAGTCTTTCATACGGAGGACCTCGGCTTGCAGCGGCATCTCATTTTGATCCAAAGCTGGTTTAAATGGTTCAGTGACCAACAATTCTTAATGAATACCAGTTGTAAGTGATTGCCAGCCACAGATTTAACAGATTTGGCTCATCCTGACATACAGCGAGGTCCCGGCATAGGTCCCGGCAAAGTGTACAACCTCTGTGAGTCTGTAAATGGAAACGTCCGCTGAGAAAAGAACTAGCCCAAGGGGTGCAGCTGTCTATTACCAGGCGTCTATTGCACCAGGTGCAAACAGCAGGTGACTCTAGACGTTGTAAGATCCATGCAGACAAAAGGTCCGGCTCACGCCCTCCTGCCTTCCTATGCTGCCGAAACCCGGGATCGAACCAGGGACCTTTAGATCTTCAGTCTAACGCTCTCCCAACTGAGCTATTTCGGCCGCAGGGGGAGCCCTCTGGTACTCTGTGAGTACCAGACCATTTCAGCCTTTTAAAACGAAGCTCTGGGCCTGCTGTGCCATCGCATTTACCAATTTCACACATTCAGCTGAGCGCTGCTCCAGTTTAACTCGTTTTGCCTTCAAATAACATGGCCTTTGCGGGAGGCAGACGTCTGCATGGAGCTCTCAGAGCGACGTGTACACATTCTCAGCAACAAGCGCAATTCTTGTTGAAGCTTTCAGTTCACAATCTCTCGACAAAAGCCCTAGCTCTGATATTTCATGGAATAAAGACTGGAGCAACAACGTTTCCGGCCTCCCAACACTGCTCCCTCAGAAGACTCATCAGTGGCACTTTATCACATCAACAACACGCCTGAACAGGGACTTGAACCCTGGACCCTCAGATTAAAAGTCTGATGCTCTACCGTCTGAGCTATCCAGGCTTCGGAGAAGGCCTCTTTTTCCGCCGTGAAACTGAAAATCTATTATTGTGAAACATTGTTATGAAATCTCACCCATGGTTGTACAACACGTGTGTTGGTACAAATCACTCTGCAATCTTAGTTGCAGTGGAATTGGACAGGACCATTGGGTGCATTTGCACACACATCAATGTTGCTGACGTCCTCTAATATGTCAGTCTTTCATACGGAGGACCTCGGCTTGCAGCGGCATCTCATTTTGATCCAAAGCTGGTTTAAATGGTTCAGTGACCAACAATTCTTAATGAATACCAGTTGTAAGTGATTGCCAGCCACAGATTTAACAGATTTGGCTCATCCTGACATACAGCGAGGTCCCGGCATAGGTCCCGGCAAAGTGTACAACCTCTGTGAGTCTGTAAATGGAAACGTCCGCTGAGAAAAGAACTAGCCCAAGGGGTGCAGCTGTCTATTACCAGGCGTCTATTGCACCAGGTGCAAACAGCAGGTGACTCTAGACGTTGTAAGATCCATGCAGACAAAAGGTCCGGCTCACGCCCTCCTGCCTTCCTATGCTGCCGAAACCCGGGATCGAACCAGGGACCTTTAGATCTTCAGTCTAACGCTCTCCCAACTGAGCTATTTCGGCCGCAGGGGGAGCCCTCTGGTACTCTGTGAGTACCAGACCATTTCAGCCTTTTAAAACGAAGCTCTGGGCCTGCTGTGCCATCGCATTTACCAATTTCACACATTCAGCTGAGCGCTGCTCCAGTTTAACTCGTTTTGCCTTACAATTAACATGGCCTTTTGCGAGGAGGCAGACGTCTGCTGGCCATCAGAGCAGTTACCATTTCACAACAGCAGCGCAATGTCCATGTTAAGCTTTTCATTCACATAACATGGCTTGCAAAGGCCAGCGTCTGATGAGTTTCAGAATCGAAGGACCTGGACGCGGAAGGAAGTTTGGGGCCAACACTGGCGGAAAATCACAGTCGGCATTACAACAAAACACCTAACGGACTTGACCGCGTCCCTCGAGAATTAAGTTCTGGATGCTCTACCGGCACGGCAGCTAGTCCAAGGCTTGCTGAGAAGGTCTCTGTTCCGCCGTGAATGAAATCATTATGTAAACGGTTATGAAACCACCCAAATGGTACAACATGTGATGGAATAAACAAATGAGATTTATTCCAGGAGAATAGACCAGGCAGGGGTGGATGCAGCGAAGCATAAAGTGCAGGACGACCTCAAATGGTCAGGTTGTAAGGAGACAGGTTGCAGGAGCAGGCATTTTGATCAAAGCGGTAAATGGATTCCATGGACAAATTAAGGAAGCAGGTTGTAAGGTGCAGCAAGATAACAGATTCATCCTGAATCACGAGTCTCATAGTGGGTCCCGGAACAGATGTACCACACTAGGTAATGGAACAACGTCTGGCGGGAATGGAAGAAAGCCCAAGGGGCAGTTCTTTACACAGGCGTCTATTATGACCAGGTTGCAAAGCAGGTGACTCTGATGAGTTGTAAGAAGTCCATGCAGGAGCCGAAACATGGAGCCACGCCCCCAACCTTCCATGCGCACGAACACCCGACGAGACAGAGGACCTTAGACTCAGGTAGAACGCTGCTACCGACTGAGCATTCGGGAGGTGGTGAGCCTTGACTCTGATGATTGACATAAGGTTGACGAACCAATTGAGTTCTAAGATTTCCACCACGAGAATCTTTAGTGAGCAACGTATTCCAATGCACTTTCGTGGAGGTTGTGCACTTCAAGACGTGACACATTTCGCCATTAATTATGTTGAAGCTTCGGTCACAATCTCAAAAACCCAGCTTTATCATTTCCCGAATACACTTGAACAGTTTCTGAAATACCACTGGCTTTCGAGGAGCATCGTGCACTTTATCACATCACAAGCGACCTGAACGGGCTTGAAAGCTGGACCGCTCAAGCTGAAATACGCCATGGTCAAGCTTCGACGGCCCTTTTTCCCCGTGAAATGAAAATGATTGGCTTCGAAAATTATGAAGTCCCCAATGGCTGTCAACGTCTGGTTACAAATACTCTGCAAATCTGGTTCGGAACGGACAGAACCACTGGTACACTTGCACACACTGAGATTGCGAAGACCTAAGAATTGTAGTCTCATAGGAGGACCCGGTGCAGGGAATTCATTGAGCAAAGCTGGGAAAGGTCAAGTGGGCCAACATCGAAGCTACCATTGTAGTGATTGCCACCAAAGTAAGATTTGGTCACGCACAGGAGGTCCCGGATAGGTCCGAAAGGGACAACCCGAGGTCTGTAAATGGCAACGTCCATGAGAAAAGTAACTACCCAAGGGTTCAGTGCTTACCGGCAGTTATTCACAGGCAAACAGCAGGTTGAACAGACGTTGGTAGTCCAGCAGAAAAAGGTCCGGCTCCGGGCTCTCCTCAGTGCTGCGTAAACCGGGATCGACAGGGCCTTTAGACTTAGTCTGACGTCTCCAATGGAGCTAATCGGAGCCGGAGATGGGAGCCCCAGGTCCCTGGCAACACAACAGACCAGCAACAGAAAGAACCTGGAGCGGAGCATGGGTAGCATAAATGACATTAGTGAGCGAATGATTACGAAATCTGGTTGAGTCTAAATTTCCACCACGGATTGACGAATCCAAGTTCTGGGAGGCTTCCATCTCACAAGCACAATTGTGAAGCTTTCAGTTACAGTCTTGATTGCTAGCTCAATTCATGGTAAGCTGGATCAAGTTCGTCCCAACTAGCTCCTCGAAGACACAAGCAACTATAGAAACACGCCTTACGGGGTTACGGACCAGATAAAGTCTCCCATTTAAGGACAAGTATTCCGGAATGCACTTTCCGTGTTCCGGCCTTACATTTCAGCCTTTTAAACCGAAGATCTGGGCCTGCTGTGCCATCGCATTTACCAATTTCACACATTCAGCTGAGCGCTGCTCCAGTTTAAGTCGTTTTGCCTTCAAATAACATGGCCTTGCGGGAGGCAGACGTCTGCATGGAGTTCTCAGAGCGACGTGACCTTGGACTGGTCGGAAGGGAAGGTTTGGGGCCACTGGCGGAAAATCAGAGCGCATTGGACAAAAACCCACGGCACTTGTCCGCGTCCCTCGAGAAGTGTTCTGGGTCTGGGGCTCTCCGGAGCACGGCCGCCTCCGAGTCCAAGCCTGCTGGGTCCATGTTGGCCAGATCGTTCTGTAACGGTTACTGGACGGACCCAAACGCAAAACTCGGACTCAGAGATGGAATAAACAAAGAGAGTTTATTCCAGGAGAAAACCGGAGGGTAGAGTGGATGCAGGGCGAAGCAGGGAGACAGGCAGGAGACACGGCGGGCAGGGCAGGCAGGTGGTGAATGAACAGGTTGGCAGGTAGCAGGCAGGTAGACGGTAATGATCCTGGGCAGAGGGAGAGCAGGGTTAACGTCAAGCAAACAACAGATAATCTGTAATCCAAATTCAAGTGGGCGGGAACGAGATGTACCACACTGGTTGGAACAACGATCTGGCGGTGAGTGGATGGAAAGCCGGGGTTCTTACACAGGTGGTGATGATTTGATGGATGGCAGGTGTGCAGGGTAGAGCAGGAGATTGGGATGAGGTAATGAAGCAAGGAGGAGCCGGAGACTGGAGCCACGCCCGCCAACACACACACACACACACACAGACAGAGACAGACAGGGAGAACTGCTAGGAGGCAGAGGTGGTGAGCGTGACATGCTGATGATTGACATAAAGGTTGACGAACCTAGGTTGGAGTTCTAAGATTTCCACCACAGAGATCTTTGTGGAGAACATCCCAAGTTGACTTGGAGAGTGCTCACTTCTCAAGAACGTGAACACAGTGAAGGGTTCTTACAGTTTGAGATGGGCTTGATGTTGACGTTGAGCAGAATCAGTCAAGATGCACAGCTGGTCATTTTCCCATCTCTCTCAACAAACTCTGTACCAGTCCTGTGAAGTTTGGACGCAATTCATCATTCTCGCAATGGATTTTGGTGATTCCCATTCATTCTCGTTGGCTACGTAGACGCCGCATTCACTGCTTCGGCCCATAGCTAAGATACGTCAATGTCGCTGCCATATAGTGCCTGTAAACAAAGCACTATAACGTTTACATTTCTCAACCGATTTCAATGAGTCGTTTTATATTCAAGGGTTTATGATCTTCGTGGAGTAAAAAAAAAAATTGTCTCCAGCTACTTAGAATCTCGATAGTTAGACTGTAATTGCTGATAGACGCTCAAGAGAGCAGTGTGTATCAACGATAAGCTTACATGAACTGAATTACTTACGTGGTGGAAAATAATTAATTGTCAAAAGGAATTGTAAAAACTCAGGTTTGTCAAGCATGGATTCTTGGTTAATACTTGTGGAGACTTCCCCCTATATAATATAATTTAATGTACATGAAATGTGCAGAAAGTTCTTTTTCTGTCCATGTCCCCATCATTTTACCTTTTCTTGTGCTCCAGGTTAGTGATGAGAAGGCCGACTCTTTTAACTAACTTGATTCTTTCGAGCCGTCTGATAGAAGTTAATCAATTCTGAATCGATTCATTATGATTCACCAACAAGAAAAATACCACATCATCCGCGTATCCGCCGGATCAAGGAGCCATACTGGATTGTGAAAATAATGTAGCAATGTATTACATTCTATATACATTGACAACAGTTTTTGTAATGTTTATGATGTTGTTTGTTTAGATTATTAGTTTATCGAGTCGTGCGAGTCGTGTGCGAGTCCAATTAACTCATTCACTTAACTGATTCGGTTCTTTTGAACGATTCGTTCGCGAATCGGCCATTACTACTCCAGGTCAGAACACAGCTCATTCACTTTGAAATACTGACAAAAAAATTATCTAAATCGCACATTTTTAAGTACTAATAATTGACCATCATTAAGAAAAATGGAACAAAATCGGCAAATACAAATTAAAATAGTGAGACACTGGCAGTCAGTCTGCTTTCTATATTTGTATAGCAGTGAAAGGATACAGATATACTCCAAGACAGACAATTACAAAGACAATTATAAGAGAAGATACGCCTTAATTGATCCCCAGAGGGGAAATAAAGAGGGAAAATTCAAATGGCCTATAATCGGCCTAAGCGGCTGACATATTATGAATCTGACTGTAGTTAGCTGGCTAGCTAACTTTTCTCACACTTTGAAGGTTTCCAAAAGAGAAAGACTTGATACACAGCGATTACAGCCTAACGATCCAGTAACTGGAGGCTAAAAAAAAAATTC
Source organism: Hoplostethus mediterraneus (assembly GCA_034670385.1). NCBI lineage: Eukaryota > Metazoa > Chordata > Actinopteri > Trachichthyiformes > Trachichthyidae > Hoplostethus > Hoplostethus mediterraneus. The sequence goes on along the minus strand of JAXDDW010000163.1, from coordinate 53,761 downwards.
TACTCCACGTAGATCATAAACCCTTGAATATAAAAACGACTCATTGAAATCGGTTGAGTGCTTTTCATCCAGAAAAACCGCAGTTCCCCAGTTTACTTGCATTTGTTTACAGGCCAGTCTTGCCCGGACCAATATGGCGGTGACGTTGACGTACGATCCACAGGCCAATGCGGCGTCTATGTATGTCTATGAGCCAAGTAAACTTCCAGGATCTTTATCTGTCCTCTGTTCTTGCATTATTTTGTTTTGTACTTGTACTTCAGCCATTAGATATTGCTCCAACAATTTGAGGAACTAAAGAGCTTTCAGTTCCCTTCAGATCCTGGAATTTCTGCTCAATACATATTAGCACATTTTATTGATTGGTGCGGCATTTTTAATTTTTCGGCCCAATTAGGAAAACTGAACAAAACATGTAAGTTATCATAAGTCAAAAAGCCATGCATTGTCATGACTAAATTATTTTTCTGCTGCAGAAAAAGGAAGATACAAACAGACATGGCTACCCAGGGAGGAGCGTGTATGTGATTACTGCTTGGCGGGGTAGGTTGAGACAGAGATACACTTCCTCCTCCACTGGGAGAAGTTCTCTTCAATAAGAGACTCATTGAGAGAAATGCTGTCACAAACAGCGCGAGGCTCTCTCTCCTTCAGTGTCCCGCTGGCCGCATTTTTGTAACATGTTGCGCATTGTGTCACTGTCTAACGCTATAGTTCTGCACCTCAGGGTCTTTCGATGAATTTAATCACATTAGGATATTGACCGAAAAGCATTTGTTGTAGCAGAGCCTTGTTAACAGGTTATTGGCCTCATGGAGTTATTTTCCCCTCACGTTAACCAAATGTCCACATTTACCAGATTTACCTTTGGAAATGTCTACATTTACCACCCTGCTGGGAAATATACTAATTTACCTTTACCCCTTTTTAGTTTCCAAATAGTTCAAATGCCTTACTTTATTTAATATAACTGATTTCATGTGAATGAAATATTTCATGAAATAATGAGTTTTTCAATAGCTTCTCAGTTAATTCTTCTTATTTGTTAATTTGTTCATATTTTCTTGTTGCCTGGGTAAGAAAAAGCAGTAGCGTAAAACATTTTTTAAACGTACCTTGACAAAGACATCTGTTTGTCTCCACTTGGTTTTCTGTCGTCAACTTGTTCTTGTGGCCATGTCTTATTAGCTACAGTGGATAAAGTAAAATAAGCAGTATTGAAGCAAGTATTGAAAAATGTGACTAAAAGGCCACAAAATGTATATGTCCATGTCCTATTCTTTATTCTTTCTGTTGTATTGTATTTTTATTTATTTATTCATTTTATACTATTTGCTCTGTATATTGTCATAAAATATAGCATTTTCCTGTTCTTCATCATCATCATCATCATCATCATCATCATCATCTATCACCGCTTATCCTGTTCAATTTATCTGTTAAACTGTTCTTGTTTTGTATATTTCCTTGACTTAAAATCAAAAGCTAATTTTAAAAAATGTGTCTATAATGTATACATTTCATCCTGTTTAGGGTTTTAACATTTTATTGTCTGTTACATAATCTAATAATTAAAAATCGCTCAGTGGCCCAGTAGAAAGTGTTGCACTGATTGGACTACAGGATTGGAGTACAGGTTCTGGACTTGCTTACCCAGAATGCCCTTACAATAACGTGGAGGATGAGGACCAATGAGGACTGTTGTTGCGAACGGTGAGTCTACTCCTTGATATTCAGCTACTTGCTATTCATATATAGTTGTTGTAAAAAGTGTTTCTGCTGTTTTGCCCACCTCTTGTTTATCAATGCTCCTAACTTAGGCCATCCTAACCATTCAAGAATGATGATGTAGCCAACGACTGAGTCAGTAATGAGGCTTTTAGCACCCAATAAGCACCCAAGATTGTAATAATTTCCTAAAAATGTAATAACGCCTGAAAATGTAATAAAATTTGCACTTAACTTGATCAAAAATCGAAAAAAAACCAATAATGTAATAACTTGACCAATATTGGCAATTTATTGCATTTTCAGGTGGGTAATTTCTTTCCCCAAAATTGATAATGTAATTGTGACACAGGGCCCAATGTCACTCCTCCCTGCAACTAACCCTGCTGTGTAACAGCCCTCTCCCAACCAACTGAGGCCGGTTGCCCTGCCAGCTTGCTGAGGGTGCACACTCGGTGAGCATTGGCACCAAGAAACCATCGGGTAACTTGCCATCAGTTCTCCCCTGCCGTTCACAAAGGCATCACTCAACACCAAACAAAAGACAATAATGCTGAAACTCTTACCAAGCCATTTCCCTCCCGTCTCACCAGTGCTTCCTGGGCGTGCCAAACAGATGAGCATGTTCCTCCGACAGATATTGAGTGTGTTGGGGGTGGTACCTGAAACCACACCCTTAAGTGGCTCCAACCACAACCAAAACCAAAAGTAGTGAGTCTGAATAATTAATATGTACAGTCAAGTTAATGGCCTTGTCGTATAGTTACCATTTATGATTTAAAGAATAACATTGGGAAAATTGTTAGAGCAATGCTGGAGAGAAAACTGGTTGAATCCCTTTTTCCCCTTGTGTCTTAAGGGTTGGTAGAGGCCAAAAGGGCGGGGTTAACCTTTAAAAATGCCTGTGTTTGTTTCCATGGGCCATTTTGTCCTGGGCTACCGAGGTGCTGCAGAGGCTCACTATGCTACCTTAAGAGGTGATGTTTTGTTCTCTTACTTTATTTTTATGCCATGGCTATGTTTATTTTTAGTAGAGATGGGCGGATGAAGCCTTATGAAGCTTTTGAGGCTTCTTCCTGATTGTACCGAAAAAAGATTCGAAGCTTCAAAGCCTCAAAGAGAGACCCTACCAGTGACATCTAGTGGTCAGCTGCAATTATAGCAGCCACGAACTTCCAAATGATTCACACATCTTGTTGATTCCAGTTCCAACACAAAAGCAATAAAGTCAGTCTTGAGCAGCTGTCTTCATTCTGAGAATCATTGTCCACACATGAAAGTGTTACAACATTTTGAAATGTCAATTTACTAATAAAATGTTTAAATGTGTTGTGCTGTTATAATTACTTGAAACATGATTTAGATTAATATGGCAGGTTTGTGCTGTGAAGTGAGATGACAGGTATTTCAACATCAGTGTTTTGGAGGTATGACTGAAGGTTTGTGAGAAGTTCTTATGCAATTCAGTGGAAAGCACTTATGGTGGTAATAAGGTAATAAGGACATCCCTGGATTTGGATCATATACCTTTTCCTGATTTTCATTAAGAGAACATGATTGTAATGTAACACATAATATGAAAAGATTCAAATTCAACGCTGTAGAAGTACTTTTGTGGGAATGATTCTGAAGGACTTCCTTGTGCCACAGTGTGAAAATAAAGTGAATATGTGCAGGAGGGGATTGTGCTTGTGGGATGTGTTGTGCAACACGTTTTTACAAGTTTTTATTCGCATTCTCCATCATTAAAGTTCTCTCGCAACGCTATGAAGCAGGGAGGGAACACCGAGAATTTCGCGTCTGCTTATAACGAATGAAACGCCAAAAATTCGAATCAGTCACCTCACTTCCGGTGTTTCATTGTGACGTATGACGCAAACGTCATCGGTCACGTGATCACGGAGATTTGATACAAGCCTCGACATAGTGTTTCGGACCAGTCTGCTTCAATAGAGTGAAACAGGCTTCGGAGCCTCAGTGTCAAACGTCCCATCTCTAATTTTTAGTAATGACTATTATTACTTGACTATTATGTGTTAGTTTTCATATTGTTTGTTTCTAGATTTTGGGACTAGTTTATGTTTTGTTAACACATGATGATGTATTTATAATGTATTATGTATTTTTCCTGTTCACAGAGCCTGATCGTTGTTGTCACTTTTCCTGTTTGTGAAAATAAACCCCCTTGCACCTTATATCTGCGTGCTGTGCCATCCATTCCACGGTGTTTGCCTCGTGATAGTCATTGGTGTGACAGTAATACTTTTGATGGATAATTTGTACCTCTGGATACAGATACACAAGGATCGTGTTCATCTGGATCAAAAACCGTCCTTGGGAGTGCCTTGGAGATCCAAAAGGCGTCTGTAAGCACCTGCCTGATAGACTTCACATAGAAATACTGGCATGGTTTTTCAATGTATGTATCCTTTTTTTTATTGTTTTGGTTATTTCTATGAACATGTCTTGCTCATTGGTAATGTCAGTAAACACTGAGGTAAACAGAGACTTTTATGTTGAGATGTAATGATAATGAAAGATATGATATATTCTGTCTATAAACCAAACTCTTCAAGAATCTACCTGAAATGTATGGTCAGCTAGTTTTCAGATTGGGGCTTCAATGAAGGAGACAAAGACAGTGAACTCAGGACAGTGTGTGATGTTAACAGGGGTTATAAAGATTTTTTAGCTTGTTCCATTAGCTACACAGACAGCAAGATGATCGTCAATCGGTTTGGATCAAAATAAAACTGATATTTTCCTCTGACATGATAATTTGCAGGATCAGTGCTAATGAGAGAGGAAATATAAACAAATACACATCGGGTTTTGATGATCTTTTTTTTAATAAGGAAGTGAGTAAATGTTGGTTTAAGCAGGTCAGCTTTACATGTATGCAAAAAAAAAATGTTTGGTTGACATACGAAAAGAGATGAAAAGAGACAGAAATTATCTTATAACAAGACAACTACTTGTAGACAAGTTTGTATCCTATGTCATGTTGCAGGTTATACAGCAAGGTGACTTGAGTGAGTGTATAGTAGATGACAGTTTGATGATAGTAGATGGTCCAGAGATACAGAACATTTTATTTATATGTAACTGCACTGATAAAATACACCTTACACATTGTTATGACCAGGGTTGCACATAATTGTTTTGGTCTAGTTCTCAAATTAGTACCAATAGATGGTGGTTTGGTACTCTCATGTTTTCTTTTCTTTTTCCATCCTGTGGCCTCCTGAACGTCCACAGAGCTGACTGGTGACTTGTTTAGGAGATTGGATGGAGAGGTTAGCTACTCCAGCAACTGTCCTGGAAGCTCTCTTCTCATCTCACTTTCTACTTCTTCCCCCCACCTCCTTCCTCCTGGCTTGAGGTTTAGGCTTAAATACCTTTTATGGCTTTTTAGGATTCTGCCAATGTGGCTGATTGTTGTCATGCTGACCTCTCTCGCTCTGCTTAGGCCTGTAAGGTATTGGCCCTTTCACCTAGATCCTAACTACTAAGCTTTAAGAAGTATTTGCAATTTCATTCTAATTAATATCCTTTAGTAGTTACTTAGTACAATCCACAGTCAAAGTATGTGTCATTGAAAGACAAATGTATTGCCCAAGTAGCAAAACATGCTTGTGGTGGAAATCAGAGAATAAAGATACTTTCAAGAGATCAGATTTGTCTATCTAATAATTGAATAAGCTTGTTGCAACAAGGATCAAACAATACAGAGCACAGAGTGGTCTGTCAGAGTTCGACAGTCGAGCATGACAGGTTTTTATAGTGAACAGTATCAAGAAGGGGGGTCAAAAGTTCAAACTCAGTTCAGACAGATTTAGAATGCAAGACATGAAACCTTTGCTCCAGACATTTGACATATGTTTAAGGAACTAAGCTGTGGTTTCATGTGGGTGGGCATGCAAGCTGTTTGCAAAAATATAGAAGTCGATACTTCTCTAAAAGATATTATGTACATGTCGTGCTGACAAAACATATTGCTTTCAGTAAATTTCCATTACATGCTTCAAAATGGCAAAACTCAGATGAGGAAATAAACATAATGGACATCTGATCAGTAAAGATTAAATTGCTTAATGTCATTATGAGAATCACAGTTAATCCTCCGATAATTCCTCAACCTCCAAGACACTTTGATGATGTGATTTACAGCAATAATCATATTGTTACACCTGCATGTTAACATTAGATGGATCAAAATATGATTTTGGAGTGAGGAAAAAGGCACAATGTGATTGTTGCCACAAATATTGTCTGATCCCAGACTCTACTGGATCAGACTGTATCTGAATAAACTGGCGAGTCCAGGATAGTTTGGTTCTCCTTTGATGTCAGCAGGCCTTGACACAGGGAGTCATGGATCCTCTGCCATGAGTCAATCTCTGAGCGCCAAAGTGCAGCTCTGGCTCTGATGAACTGTGAGACCTCACTCTTGCTGCCTTTGTGCAGACTGATGCTGTCGTTGCAGATGACAAAGATGTCCAAGCCAAGTAAAAGGGCATTGAGTGCGATGAAACCAGCCCTGGCTGACTTGGAGAAGGCAAGGGGCCCTTTGGCTACCGCCTGTCCTATATCTGGGATGTCTGAGGCCACCTTGGGCACGTTGCGTAATGCTTTACCTTCCTGGACTGCCACCTTGCCAGCACTGGTTAGCAGAACTTTTCCAATAGAACCTACTTTAAGAAGTATCTTGCTCACTCCTTGGTCCGCAGTCGCATTATTCACTTCTGGGTCCGCACTCGCATTATTCGCTTCCATTCTGGTGACTGTTTGACTAGACACCTCCACCAGACACTCCTGGAGACTCTGCACATCATTCATGAAGTTTTGGAAGTCCTCACTGGCTTTCTTTTGATATGTACGATTTACTCCAATCTCTGTGGCTGTGGTGACAGCACTGTTGACTCCGCTGGTAATTCTCAGCCCCACCCCAGTCAAAGTCAGAGCCAAAGAGACCCCAGCAGTTAAAGGGGCTAAGGCCAGACCGACAATGGAAAGCACACCTCCAACCACCCTCACTGAGCTACCTGCCACACTGGAGATCTTAGCCCCCAACTTCATCTTGTCTAGTTGGACAGCACTGTCCTCCAGGTTGGTTAGAAACTGCAGCATCCTGGGTTGTCCCTGGCTGAACTTACCGATGAAGCCAGAACTCATCACGTCCTGGAACAGGAACAAAAGCCTGAAGGGCTGGTCCATCCTGACGAAGAGAATGGAGGAGAAATAAGATTCATACTATACTTGATGTTATTGTAATTTCATCTCCATGGTTGATATTATGAGACAATATGCTTTGACATGTCTCTATTCTCCATTAGTGAGATCTTAGCCAAGCTAGTCATTTTATACTGATTAGTCAGTGCCATAGACTTCCAGTGTATGTGAAAGTGTACACCTCAAAAAGCCACAGAATGAGGAGCAAGTCAAGCTCCCAACCCTGGGGAGAGTCGCTGGGACGGAAATGAGCAGGACTTGTCCATAATCTCTTATTATCTTACTTGTCAACATGTGCAGAAAATTATCTTTTTTTTTGTTTGTTTGTTTTTTTGCACAGGTCAACATTTATTTTTTGCAATGATTTTTGAATATTTGGTGTAAACACAAAATTTCCAAATGTGTCAATCATGATGACCAGATTTGCATGATAACCAGATTTGTTGATAACAATAACTGATAATTGTGTTGAAACAAGATCTTTTCCCAACAGGCTGATACATGAGTAATGCTTACCTGATATCAACAAGCTGATTGACATGACAAAGCATGTTTTGTATGTCATCTTCAGACAAATCCACAGCAAGGTGCACCACCATTTTTGAGGTGCTCTTCTTCCAAAAGTCACTGATAGAGCTGTGAATGAGGTTACAATCAGTTTATAGTGCCTTTTGTCAAATTTGTAACAGAATGTATTGTATGAACTTCCAATAGAGGTTTTTCCAGCAGCACTGAAGAACCCCTAGCGGCCATGTTGGGAGACTACCATGTAATTCTGGCACAACAGCCTAGTCTGTCTTGCTTTTGTCAACACTGCAACCACCGTTGTCAACTTGTGCTGTGTGGTTAGCTGTTCAAATCAAGCAGGAAAAACAGTGGAGAATAAATCATTCTCCACACTTCCAGCGGGCCTCTATTTCAATGAGGTGCCGGTCTTCCACTAACTTGTTGGTGGTCTTCCAACATGGCGTCGGGTGTGACTGCTATGGCATTTAGCACATTCCTGCAAAAGGTCTATTTACCTTTTCTCTATCCTCTCACAGATTTTCTGGGTGGTGCTTATGTACTGGTCCAACTGAAATGCCAGCACTTCCACATTGTGAAGGTTGGGAAGGAAGAAGACACTTGCATCTCTCTTAAACTGGAGGAGGAGTGGGCAGACCAGCCTCGCAGCAGTGATGACAGCCTGAACGCTTTCAGGTCTTATCCCTCGGGGCAGTTGTAGGACCCGGTTCTTCTCTATGAACACATGCAGAGAGGTGACCGCCAGCCTCTCCACGGCATCCAGGAAGTGGTGAAGCTTCTCCAAGCCCTCCAGAGTGTTCTTCAACACAGTAGCCAGCTCCTTCTCCAGCTCTGCACGCCTGCGCTCTGCAGTCAACTTACTCTTCAAGTATTGCCACATGGCCTTGGCTCTATCTTCAGACTTAGTGACATGGTTGAAGCTAAGGTCAATTTTGTCTGCCCGGTCTTTGATGTCTGTCATCAGGTTGAACTCTGTCTTCCTCTCAAGCATCCATTTAGTGAACCTATCGCAGAATTCTCTCACTGTGTCAATGTCGCTGAGGGTATCTGAGGTGTACCCGCTCAAAGCCTCCTGTAGTTTCTCTCTGTAACACGAAAAACAACATAGTTCAATTTAAAAGAGCAACTCCAGCGTTTCTTTGACGTGATCCCTATTTTCAACATGACCAATTACTTCACTATAGAGCTACAGTACTTAAATCATGATCTCCAATATAGTCCTATAGGGCCAATGGACACGCCTACATTCAACCCCACAAAGACCCAAAGCATGTGTTTTTCACCACATTGATTTCTTGCAACTGTTTTTTTTCTGAACTAAAGAGCTTTCAGTTGAGCGACAGTCATCCTGGTATTACATATTACATATATTGCTAAATACATATTTAGTACTTGAAAGCCATTGTGTGCCATTTCACATTTTTCGGCACAAACTGGACAAAACATGTAAGTAACACAATATAGCATATGTTTTCATAAGTCAAGGTATGCACTGTGACTATATATCCATCATGTGAGGACATCTATTACTAAATGGGACCTCTGAGCTTCAGTGAAGAAAATACTGTGGTAGTTTTAGAAGATTCGCACTGTTACGGAGTGTTATCCGAGAGGCGTAACTCACCCTCCAAAAGATGGCACAGCCACATGTTCAGCACTGGAGTGCAAAGACTTTTTATTAAGAATCACGATAATTACAGCACCAATAATGGAATGAATATCTGTATATTACAATTTACCCACTAACAGCAACAACATTTGCAACAGCCCTATTTGGCCAGCAGTTATGGGGACTCCGTCACATTACCACCCTTCTCTCCTGAGGCGATGATGTTCGGCAGGCGGGACAAGTAGTGATGACATTTTCTTTCCCTGCTTTGTGGTGGACACTGAACTTGAATGGCTGCAGCACCAAGTACCACCTGGTCACTCTTGCGTTCCGATCTGTCATAGTTTGGATCCAGGTCAGGGCCTGGTGATCAGTGTGGAGGTCAAATTCCCTTCCCAGTAGATACAACACAAACTATCCAGCGCTCACTTGACAGAGAGACACTCCTTCTCAATGGTGGAGTAACATGTCTGTTGTGGGAGGAGGCTCAGGTAGAGAACAGGCCGCTCTTCACCTGGATCTCCTTGGGCCAGCACTGTACCAACAGCAACTCCAGAGGCATCTACTTGGACCAGGAACCGCTGCTGGAAATCAGGGCTTCGGATAACAGGCAGAGAGCACATATTCACCCCTTAGCCCTTCCCCTCCGTTTTGCGCATTCACGTGAAGGGGTAGGGGTGTCCCAATTCTCTTGTGATTGAGGGGTAGGGCGAACAGAGATTTTTCAGGGGCACACTACAAACCAAGGGCTATGAGAAATCTCCCAGAATGACCTGCGAATCAACTGGAAGATCTTGGCTTCTCCGCTACACTACCATCAAAGTAAACCACAAATGTAGTATTTTCTTCGTTAATAAAGATTTAAAAAATATTCTAACCGTTTAGTTTAATGTTGTTTCAATGTATTATAGACCGTTTCTTTATAACAAGCATAACAAAACATCGCTAATATGCCGATGTCTCTACTTCGCTAGTTAGTTACGTTACATTGTTTTTAGGCTGATTTGTGCATGACAGTCCCGCATTTTGACATATTTACATGTCGCATTTCCCCCTTTGATGGCATATGACACCCGAAATGTGACTAAAGTCCAGCAGCGAAGTTGCTGCACTTGTTATGGCTCCTCTAATATCAGTGCAGACTGGCAGGGTAACGTTAGGAGGCTTGCTAGACTACAGAGCACCGCTAACGCTATTCTGTCATTAAGTGGTCTGGTAATGAAGCAGTGGTCTTTTTTATTTGATGACTTGTTTGATCGATTGGTAGCGTGAAACATATAAATTGTGAACGAATCGCGAGCGTCCATGCTTTTCTATCTCCATCAGATGAACGGCAAATGTCACTGTGATCATACCATTATTGCAATAGTAATCTCCGATAACAAATTCGTCCCATCTGTGCATGTAAACGTCATCGATGACATATCAGGGTCTTGAAGGGTGGTCCCAATTCTTAGGGAGAGATTTCTACCACTACCCCTTGTGACTCTGTTTCGAGGGACAAGCTGAAGGGCCAAGCCGAAGCCGTAGGGGTGAAAATGAGAATTGGGATTCGGCCCAAGTCTCTGCTTTTGCATTTCTGGAGGTTAAGGGTGAGACTATCCCCTTGGATCTTTCCCAGGACCATGCGCAGGTGCTCCATGTGGTCTGCCCAGGTTAGGCTGTAGATCACTACATCTTCCAGATACGCAGCACAGCAGTCCTCACAATCCTGAAGGACCCGGTTCATCAACCGCTGGAACATGGCTGGTGCTCCATGCAGTCCGAACGGCATCATAGTAAACTGGAAGAGACCAAAGGGGAATCCGAAAAGCTGTGAGGGGCTTTCACTCCTCCTCAAGAGGGACCTGCCTTCGCTTGCAGAGATCGAGGGTGGTGAAAAAGTTGGCTTCACCAATTTTCTCCATAAGTCTTCAATCCTCAGCATGGGCTAGGCATCTAACTGGGAGATGGCATTGTCCTTCAAGAAATGTATACAGATCCGAAGTGACCCCTCTTTCTTTGGCACAATAACGATGACACAACTCCACTCACTGTCCGACGGCTTGATGACTCACAGCTTGATCGTTTTAGGATCTGCTCCTTAAGGGGTCCCACCAGTTGCTCTGCGACATGGTAGGGCCACACTGTCATACTGGCCCAGGTCTGGGTTGACACAAATGACATGGCTCAGTATATTAGTCCTCTCAGGTTGCTGTCAAAACAGGCCTCTCTCTCCTTCCATGCCTTGAGAAGATTGATATGGTACGTCTCCTGCCTGGAGGTAGGTCTCTGGTAAGACGTCAAACTGCAACAGCACCTCCCTCAGGTCCTGGTAGTGATTCTGGTAGTGGTTGCTGCTCTCCTCATCCATGGCTGTCTAGTCTTCCAGCGCCTTCCCAGTGAGAAGGGGCACCAGTCTGCAGGCCACTGCTGTGTCCTTGCCATCATTTCAAAACTGCAGGACATAGTTCGCTATGTCCTCCCACTGCTGGTACACCGGATTGGTACCTTGAATAGGGAACGGAGCCGCAGAGGGACTGTTACCATGTTGAACGGCAGTGTTTGCCTCCCGTAAGCTGTTGTGAGATTCACCAAGTGAGCTGGGAAAGCTTCCTGTGGAGGGCGCTCTTCTGGCTTCCGCTTGTGGTTAGAGTACCAGGGAGGTTTGAAGGCCTCAAATCTCCTCCTGCAGGTTCTCTTCCCTCTCCTGTTGTGCAATAAAAAAGTCTCAGTGCAGCTAGGCCAGGCTTCCACAGGCTCACCTGGGGGAGGTCATCCAGAACTGGTTTTGGGTTGTGATTTTGAGTTGGGTTCAAGGAGCTCAAACTCACGCTCCTCCTCCTCAAAACCACAACCCAAAACCAGTTCTCATCCTCACTGCGGTTCCCAGTTGCCGTTCTCTTCTTTAGACTCCGATCTTGACTAGGATCGGAGTCCAGTCCTCCTCTTAACAAAACAGCATCTGGCCATCCCACCATTGCCACCAAATGTTATGGAGTGTTATCCAAGAGGTGTAACTCTCCAAAAGATGGTATAGCCACACATTCAGCACTTGAGTGCAAAGAGTTTTTATTAGGAATCCCGCTATTTATAGCACCAATAGTGAAATGAATCTCTATCGTGGCTTCTATACTTTAAAACAACTTTTAGCCACTGCCCTAGCAGGAGTGAAATACAGCATCAACGCATCACAATAAATGCACCTGTTTCCTTCACTGGTAATATCACCGTAGAATAAAGGTATGCTGTGTAGTCGTGTGTATGTGTCAGTGTCAAAAAAGGGTGCATCAAAAAGCCGATTCAAAATGTTTCAATATTACTAGGACGCCGTTCCTTTCAAACTAAAAACAACTTCCACATATTGCGTCTTGCGTCTGCTTAGGTCAGTTGGAGCTAAGGGGCAAGGGCCAATCAAACTAATATACTTCAGGTAAATACCTATTGGCCAAAACTGTAAGTCAAAAAGGGTTTTTTTCTTCATAAAGTTTGATAAATCATAAAACTTGATTCTTGTCCATAACTTAAGTTTGGCTCTGACAATCTCCATATATTACAATTTACCCACTAACAGCAACAACACTTGTGACAGTCAGCCCCAGTCTGCCAGCAGTGATGGGGCCTCCATCACAGTTTGCCCCATCAGATTGTACATAAAGTATAAGAAAAGAAAGAAAGTCTAAAAGTATTTTTAATCACTGCCAGAACAAATAATAATTAAAAAATAATTAACAATAATTTAAAAATAAGGCACAGACAGAAAAAAAATAACGTTGCAAAACAACCACTGATATTATTCAATTGCATTATGTGCAACCCAGTGGGCAAAATAATAACAATTTCCCAGTGTAAAGTAACTTGGAACCTGATATTTACAAATTAAAAAATTAAAATAAAAAAAATCCCAAAACGTCTCTCAAATAAGTAAGTGTAAAGAAACTCACACATACTTGTGGATTTTCAAGTGCATATTCTACACTTCAAATGCAAATATCTGCTGTATAAATGTATTATTCTTAGAAAACAGAGAGAGAGAGAGAGGATATTGTATAATAACATGACCTATGATTCAAAGGAAAGTACTGAAGGTCAGAGTCGAATGCTACTGGTACTACTGCTACCAGGGGTGGACTGGCCATCTGGCATACCGGGCATCGTCCCGGTGGGCCGTTGATCCAATGTGGGCCGGTCTGGTCCGCTATGTATTTTTATTTTTTTATTTTTTATTTTTTTCTCTAAATTCCCTCCAATTGGGCCGGCCAATTGGCTACAGAGGGCTAGCAGTGTGTTGCCAGCATCGACACATATTATTGGTCTATTGTTTGTCATTGTCAATCAATCATGGGCTGACAGGCTCAGAGAGCCCTGACAGTGCTGTCAATCACAACACGAACCAGGGTGGGGCGGGACCTCATGGCATGGGCGGGAGTCGCGGGACGGGCTGCTGCTGAGCCAATTAAGTAGTGAGCGTCTTGACTGAAAATGGATAAGAGGAAGAAACGCCCGGGTGGCGCTGAGAAACAGCGATTAAAAAAGCTGAAGTCTCTGGAGGTGGAGGCTGCTAAATGTGCAAAATTGACGGACCTATTTGGTGCCGGGGTCACCACCCCAGCAGCAGCAGGTGCTGCTGCGCCGGGAGACGAGCGAGGAGGACTCGACGATGATGAGCGAGCGGAGGCAGACATGGTAAGTAACGTTAGCCTGGGGCTGGCTAGGCTACATTTTTGAGACATGTCCAAAACAAAGTAGAAAACGTTTTTACATTGAATGTGATGTGACCTAACTAACTGCATACTAGTGAATGCAGCTGCCGCTAATGCTAACGTAGCTCCTCAGGGATTGAAGCCGTTATTTTTCTAACTTTGACAATCTAAGGCCGCATTCACATGGAGCGTCTTTTGCTCGCGCGTTTCCATTGTTTTCTATGTAGCCGCACGCCTTGCGCGCTCAAAATCCGAAATGTCAGCTGTCTCTTGTTGCCATAGCAACAGTAAACATTCACGGTGTTGTGCCAATATATGAACCCCCAGCTGCCCCCGGTGGCCTGGCCATCGGCGTGTGAATGTGCGTGAATGAGATACTGATGAGCGGGTGGCACTTTGTACAGTAGCCTCGGTCACCAGTGTATGAATGTGTGTGTGAAAGGGATTAGAAAGGCGCTATATAAATCAGTCCATTCCATTCCATTTTCAGAAGGAAGCACCCTCTCATCTGACAAATTGGAGGCATTTATGTTGATGGCCACAGAGAAAGACATTCTCATGGCCTTGGACTCTGACTCGGTGATAGACAGACTTGCAGAGAAGAGTGAGCTGCTTAAAAAGCTGCTCCACTGATGAGGCGAGAAATATTTTATATTATTGTTACACATTGTCATTGTTAATCATTTATAATCATTATGGATGTAGTAATTCATTATTTGTCATTTTAATGATTCTTTTCAGAAGTTTTATTGTGCTTATGTGTTGATCCTTAATGGTGTGATCATGTACACTAAATTATCAATTATTCTCCATTACAGGTTGTTCTGATATATTTGAGGAGTCGTTCTCCCTCTGTTCTATATGTGGACTTGTTCTCTCATTTGGGACCACTGTTAGAATTTGGCTTATAAGTTTATAATGTATTTTTTAATGTTGTATAAATTCATACTTCATAATTATAATAATAAAAAAAAAGTTTTAAAAGAAACGCACATCCAAAAAGTTTTCAATTCTAGGTGCAGGACAGAGGAAAACATTTTCTTTATTTTTCAGACTTAATAATGTATCCATGTCCCTCTCAGGTTGACCACTTGACATGTGAGAGCCTGAGGAGTTGTTCCCCCTCCGTCCATGTTCGAGGACTTGCTCTCTCTCTGCCTCCACTCTCTGCCTTCATTGCATTGACACTATAATGAATAAAGATTGATTGATTGATTGCTATAGCTGTCAATTTTAGTCCTTGAGTTCATAGTTACGTGCTTTATTTGTTAACTGCTATCAAGGAATATGACTCTCCTTTGTAGTATGCATGAGAGAAGACACCGCGAGATTTGTGGACTTCTACGTGGTGTCCGCTGATAATGTAGTGGGCTGGTCTGGACAGAAAATGCCAGGGCTGAATTTTTGTCCCAGTCCACCCCTGACTGCTACATTACTGGTAAACAAGATAATAAACATATCACGCAGCTGGCTAAAACCTGTTCTCACTGGGTTTAGAAGAATAACCTTGAAGATGGGAGTAGATCCATCCCTGCATTACACCCTCTCTATATAACCACTGTCTAGGTACTTCCCATTTCCACAGTTTTATTCTACAATTGATTAGTACATGTAACAATCAACGAACAATCAAGAGTATGCACACCCTTTGTTTAATCAAATTAGTATTTCATTTATTTAATATAAATGATTTCATGTGAAAATTAGTTTTCTGGGTAAAATTCAGCAGTTTTTTTTATTTACCTTAGCAACATCTGTTTGTCTCCAGTGTCGTCAACTTGTTCTTGTGGCCTCATCTTATTTTATAAATCTGCAGCTTTATGTGTAGAAAACACGCACTCCTCTGTGGACAGTGAACTCAACCTACTCTGAAACAGCGAGTGAGAAATGAGAAATCTTCGACAGAAGCACTGCTCAGGCATGCTAGGTTTCGTTTTCCTTTCTCAACATCTGAACCTTGACCCACACCCACTTCTCCAGTTGTCTTTCACCTGGTCAAGGTTCAATAACAACTCTCACCTGAAACTGGTGCCTGGTGGCAAGAAGGAAGCATATATATGATGACAAATCCAAGTTTAACTGCCGTTGTGTCTTATGCTGCCTTCGGGTGCTGTCGGAAATGTTATAAATGCCACTGGAGCGCACATGAACGACCCAACACTGATAAATATTACTGGGTAAGTCAGGATTTTTATGGAATCGGGTTTGTGCCAATATAATCAAACAAAAATAAGAATTTTAGAGAGAATAACACTCACTGAAGTCATCTCAAAAGTAAAATTTGCAAACAAATTATCTGTACAATCGTGTAAACTATTGGTCTTTTACTTTTTTCAGGACCTTTTGTTTACAGTTCCCTCTGCTTCTTTCTCACTGATGAGACTTTTGCCCTCTTTGTCAGCTTTGCGGTTGCACTGCCAGCTCTCTCCTTTGCCCTGCCTGACTTTTTGTTTGCGGTTCTGGCACAAACCTCTCGCGTGGGCGAGTTTTTTTCAGGGGTGCATCCCCATCGGCTCAAATTCTTGTTTGTGTTTGGTTTTTAAGAAGTTTTGTTTGATTATATTGGCACAAACTGATTCCATAGGTTTTCTCCATCTTTTCTATGATAGACAGAGCATGGAAGCTGTGGCAACAAGTGATGATTGTATTTCATTGTTTTTTATTGATAGATATTCTATGTAAATAATTATTATTGTTGCATGCTTCTGTTTCCACTCTGTTTAATATTTATATAAATAAATATTTTGTTTATAGGTAGCCTGGTTGAAATTGTTGCACTGATTGGACTACACGCTCTGGACTCACTTACCCAGAATGCCCTTACAATAATGAGGAGGATGCTCCATTCTAGGAAGATGATGTAGGCAACCACTGAGTCAGTAATGAGGCGGGCTTTGCTCATATTACACCATCCATCATCTCACTCTTTTTGAATGGAGCTGGCCGGACACCAACAGCCGCTACCCTGTTTGTTCAAATTATGCACCAACCAGTCACTCATAAATCCCTCTCATAAAGCTTTGAATGGAATGGGAAGATCAAATGCCAAAGTGAGTCCAAATTTAATCGTGTAGTTTTTATCACTTAAATAGAGAGAAAAGATAATTTTCTTTATTTAGCAGCAGGAACGCTAGGCTTCATCGTATTCGCCCCTTTCTTACCCCTCTTAATAGTTAATCAATTAGAGACCTTGTATAATAGGACCATCCCATGGTGAAGAGCACATGAGTCTCACCACTTCTCCTTTTTAACTAAACGCAGCCCTGTTTTTTTAAGCCTACATCCCAAATGAATATATACAATCTTACAACATTGGATTGAGTGAAATGATGGATGAAACTCGCTGCTGTAGACCTCGCTAGCTTGGGATCGTATTAGATGATACGAAAGCGCAAAATGTCAGTGGGCACTTTAAGACGTCACGCGCAGGCATGTGAACAGCGGCGCATACACGCTATAGGGGGTAAGGCGGGTTCTGTGCTGTTTCCATGGAAACAGGGCATCCAGCACATCTGTATTTCTTCCCTGCTGATCTCAGTTTGCTCTCCGCACAGCCACGCGGGCCTGGCACTCCGGCTCGGCGCTCCCAGTGAACAGGTCTCAGATCAGACCCTAGTCAGCAATGTGAATATGAAAGTGCCAGAAAGGCAATAATTGAACATGATAAATGCCACTGGCTTATCAGTGCAGACCTTCTAAGATAGCTACCCGTATTCCCAGTCTCTCTTAAAGGGACTTAGAGAGGCAAGAGGTCCTAATTATAATGTGAGGGAGCGAGCGGCTGCTGTAAATTGGAAACATATTGGTGCCGCTCTTCAGTGAATGCGCACCTAGCTCTGAGGTGAGAGAGGATGGTGACTTCCATGGAAAGCAGTAAACTAAGGTGCATTGACACGACGACATCACATTTGGTGGCTCTAGAAGTCTTCAGACACAGGAGGAGAGACCTAGCGAAAGAACCGGTGAACCTTGAGAAGGACAAGTAGAGAAATAAAGAGAAAGGTCATTCATTTTTCCATTGGCTCCATTGAGCTTATCCCTACGAGAAAGAAAGAAAAAAAGGAAGACGTGTGAGATGGAGTTGTTAGCATTGATCACGGTTAGAAGCAGGAACATAAGCAGAAATAAAATGGAAGAAGACAGATGGCGGGTTAGCAGTGAGTCGCTGCCAGTTTGAGTCACACACGTACCTGTGTTTCCGCCCTGGGGCAAAAGCAGCAGCATCCTCATCTGCTCAGCACCGTCTCTCTACAGCAGCACATCGATACCAACAGCTAAACCCACACAGCTCACATACATGGGACACTGAGGGCCACGCTGACAAGCCCAGCTAAGAAACATGCAGCTAGATATTGCGTGGCGGAGGACACCAACAGTAGAAGACTGTGGTTGTAACGGGCAGCTCCCAGTTTGCATGCAGAGACCAATAGAAACTATTTGCAAATATGCTTTTACACCAATATGATAGAGGCTCCTCCCTGATCACCCAACCAGAGGAAAGAATTTCTTGTGTATGGGTTTTAGTGTCCTGTGATGGCATATATGCTGTCTGAGTGGAACACACTGAATCCTTGTGATGTTGAGTTTTTTTGGCAAGAAGACCAGCTAGCAGCAGCTTCGATCCAAAAATGTTGGTATCGACCTGCAAAAACCAATATCGGTAAAATAGCTGTATCAATGGAAAATGGAATATCCATGTTTATTCCATGCAACTTGCAAGCCTTATATAAATGCCAGGCATACGGAATACAACCATAGCTGTATAAATGTGAAGCAGGGCGTTCCTGGAAAAGAGCATGGTGCTCAGTCCACTGTCCCGGCATAAATAAAGCTCTAAAGACAAATCATGTCCACAAGATGCAACAATACCTCAGGCCAGGTGACCATTTATTGCTGTCGGGGGGGGGGGGGGGACTTTGAACCAGGGTTGAACTCATGGGCTGTCATACGTGTGCTGCTGGGGGCTGGGTGAAGGAGAGTGTGTGTGTGCGTGTGCGTGTGTGTGTGCGTGTGTGTGTGTGTGTGTGTGTGTGTGTGTGTGTGTGTGTGTGTGTGTGTGTGTGTGTGTGCGCGCGTGTGCGTGCGTGCATGTGTGCGTGTGTGCGTGTGCTGGAGGGGGGTGGGGGGCGGCGACAGCAATGTCAGAACGCTCACTCAGCTCCGCTCGGCTCAGAGCAGGCACTCGGGGATCAGGGTGGAAACGCTGCTGACGCGGCAGTGTCCTCGCACACGCAGGACACGCAGCGAAACATCGGCGTAACACACACCAACACGGCAGAACACACTCTGGGAACAGGAGAGCGGCGAGCTCTGCGGACAGGGGGTGGAGAGGGACGGGAGGGAGGGAGGGGAGGGAGGGGAACTGTGACTCTTGTGGCATACAGAGAGAGACAGAGGAATGGCCTTTTACTTTTACTGGCCTTTCATGTTCCTCCCTGACCACAGCTCAAGTGACTACACTAGTTATTGTTTTTTTTATTTCAGATGGTCCGTCCATTCCATTGTGCAATCTGACTCGCCTTTCCGGTAAAATCCCCCGGAGACTCCTGTGAGTTTCTCTCTGAGCTTTCTCAGAGAGAAAGTGGGAAGAATACATTAAGCTCCAGAGACCGGAGGGCCCATGGGTGCACCCAGAGACTCCCACTAATCAGGTTCAATTACCGCGGATATAAATGAACTTTCAAAGGGCTACCACCTTTAAGAGGGCCTCGGTTTTTTTCCTCCCTTTTACTCTAGAGCACAATTTACTCAGAGCGTTCCTTAAACCAATGCTCAAGGGGTGTTTTAACAAGCCCCCGATTAGGGCTGGATTTGCAGCGTGCTGAGTTAATGTCAGATTGACATAAAGAGTCCACATGGGAGCAGCGTGCGCTTGGGCCTGGGACCTGATTTGTACACCCTTGCCTGTCAGGGATAATTGTTTAATGAAAGCAAAGGGGTGTCCCAAATCCTAGCAGAGAGGAAGAATCACAGAGGTCTTTAGTTAGAGCTCAAGTTCCCTCTTCGGGGAAACGGGGGTGATGTGTAAAACAGGGGATTCTGGTTCATTTTCATGTAGAGTTAACGCTGCTTTTTGTAATTGTTCAGGCAGAGTATTGATTGATAATCTAGTATTAAAAAAATGTTTCCCCCTCATGCAGCATACAGTGACTGAGATGACGTGCTGAACTGCTGACCAACAGAAATCACTTCGTCCAGACGGGTCTCTGACCAGCGCTTACCCGAGCATCCGCCATGTAGCCCCGAGGCCTGAGAGAAAAATATGATGATGTTTTTTTTTACACAAGGAGCAGTACAACCAGCATCGCCACATGCATTGGCGGTGCTGGTCGTACATGCAGCCAAGCAAGATTATTAATCATCTTAATATCTAGAGTAGGGGTTCTCAACCATTTCACCTTGTGAATGAGCTAAACCCAACAACTCTCTCTGCCCTTCTGTGTCTCGGACAGCCCACCATCCAGCCATCCAGTCCTCTGTATTTGCTGAATTGGATTTGTTGAAAGATCACAAATCCCTGGCCAAACAAAATACCAGCACTAATTGTTAATTGCCCAGAGCAGCCACTGCTCCATGGCTGATTGTGCCTAAGCCATGTGTACATGGACTGGGTGGATGAACAACAGAGATGTAATAGTGAGGGGATTTGGGGCGGGGGGAGCATAATTTGGTTAAAATAGTTAAGTTAAAATAATGCGTGCAGAAGAGAATACTAGGATTTTAATGGTGTTAAAAAAGTGGGGTTGAAGGTAGAAGGGCAGAAGGTTTGAGTGTCTTGGGATGGACTTTCCATTTGGAGTACTGGATAAGCAGCTGCGACGAGGGCGTCTGAACAGCAGGGGGCGACAGACTCCACTGACGGAGGGTCGAGCGTGGCGGGAGCTGTCCCTTCAGCACCACATCCAGTCCGGCCCCGCACGCTATCTCTGTGCATCGTGTGCTATTGCAGTAAGCGTGTGCCTATCAGACAAAAAACAACATGATGAAAATAATGGAAAGGGAAAAGAAAAGGAAATACTCAGCGTGGCCAAAATCAAACGCGGGCCTGATCACGAGTCTGTGAAGCGAGTGTGTGTCCAGCCTCAGCCGCGTTGGTAATTGTCATTGACGGAGAAGTAATACAATATCTAATTACTGCCGGCAGCAGAAAAGGAAACCGTATCCGCATCTGAAAAAAATGCAGTAACTTCATGGAAACAAAATCGAAATAAGTAAAGGTGTATGTCCGCTAAAATGTACATGCATTGAGCAAGATGCACAGGGGGGACAATTGGATAGGGCAATAAATAGCTAAATGCATAAATCTCAGCCTATATGCACACATGCAATCCTGTAATCCTCCATCCAGTTCTAACCACAACCACGGAGAGAAAGAGAGAGAGAGGGAGAGAGACAGTCCACCATCCCAACACCCCCTCCTTCCGCCCCCTCCGCTCACAGAAAACGGAATTAAAAAATCTTTAATATCTTTCCAGCAACGAGCCTCCATTGCTGCAGCGCGGAGCGCGCACACACACACACACATACACACACACACACAGACACACTCACACACACACACACCGTAGGCCTGTACCCGTCGGCAGAGAGAGGCAGAAACTACACTGCAGAATTAAGATCAGCTTCCCTGTACACTGACATCGCTCACCGTCCGACGAGGGGGGAGAGAGAGGCTAAATTGAATGTATTGAATGTATAAGCGCCGCTGACACTGACATCGTGACAACACGAGCTCTTGTCTGTGGATCCGTGCAAGTCAGGTCCCTTTGATCGTGTAAGATATCTTTTCTGCAAGCAGCAAAACCTGCATCCAAGAGCGCAGGGGAGGAAGGAGAAGAAGGAGGTGATAAAACAAGGGGGATTGCAACATTCATCCAGATTTTTTGATGTTTTAAATTTTTTCCTATTACATGGCGCAAGGGCTATACAAACGGGACCGTCCTGGGTGTGATACTGCCACGGTGAATTTGGATATTCAAGCAGCAGCGGCGGCAGCGGCGGCGGCGGCAGCAGCATCCGCCATCCAGGGAAGCGTCGGTTCCAGCGGCGCCCCCACTGACTCCTCGTCCTCCTCCTCCCGGCTCTATGTCGAGTGATGGTCGGCTTGCCTTGCTGGATGCGCCCCTCTCTCTCCGGATCGTCGACGACGGAACCTCCTCTGACCGCAGATCCCCATTTTCGGCGGAAACCTTCCCAGAGCTATAGGGCTACATATGGAAACTGGGGATCAAAATTTTAGGAAAAAGGAAAATCTAAGCGGTTGATTTCATTTTTTTTAAATTTTTGTTTTATCGATTTAGATTTTTTGCGTTTTGTTGTTGTTTTTTTTAAGCCTGCTAATTAATTAATTTATTCGTTGAGCCTTGATTTCTTCATTCCATCGTATAGGGTTGATTTGTGGAAACTGATGCTCCCACCATTATATTTTTAAAAGAAACTTAATAACAGGTCGTTAAAAAACACCCAAGAATTGCTTTTATTCCCCCTCGTCGGGACTAGAATTGGTCCATTTGTTTACTCTTTCTTGCTTCCACTAATATGATAGATCCCCCCCTCTCTCCCGTCCTTCGTTTCCCTTCCCGGTTTCTCTCCTTGCTTCCCCCCTGTTGACTAACCAAACACTATAAGAATAACAATAGTCTTTAGGGTATCTTTGACTAGATTATACTGAATTCTTCTTAGCACATATAAACGCAATGTTATAGCCTATGACTGAAGTAATTGTAACTCTTTCTAGCAGACATATTGAACTGTTGTACTGTAAGCCTGCCATTACCCCCAACCATCATTTTGCTCCATTGGATCTCGCGTTAGTCCAGCCAACAGTGCTTATCTGTAACCTTACAAGTCAAGGGGACAGGTTGCCTGTAAGGGAATAAACGCTCGGGTCCGCCACTATAGGCTTCAGGATATTATTCATCCTTTATAGCTCAGTGTTTTATCCACATTTGCATTTTTTTTTCTTTGGCTGCAAGTATAGCTGAAGTATAGTAGGCTACATCTACCTGAAGGCTATATAGGCCTAGAGCTGCTGAGGTGCTGTCACCCTCTGCACACCACAATTTATATCTTTTGGATACAAAAAAAAATCAAAACAAACAGGGAGGAGAGACATCTGCCTTTTTCCCTTCCCTCCAAACCCCCCGCCTCCACCCCCCCATCCAAGAACCCCCCCAGTTTCTCTCTTGTCTCGGTCCTCACCCAAACGCAACCATAAGGCTCCTACCGCATCCTCCTCCTCCCCCCTCCTTTCGCTCGAGTCTATCCCGTTTTTTCAGTTTGGTTTGGTCCCGTAAATTTTCAAATATTTATTTCCTGTACATCAAGAGGAAAGGGGGTCCCCCTTTCATGGAATGCGGAAACATGGGTCTGTTCGACCGCGGAGTCCAGATGCTGCTGACCACGGTGGGAGCCTTCGCGGCCTTCAGCCTCATGACCATCGCGGTCGGCACGGACTACTGGCTGTACTCCCGCGGCGTCTGCAAGACCAAGTCCAACAACGAGAACGAGACCAGCAAGAAGAACGAGGAGGTGATGACCCACTCGGGCCTGTGGAGAACATGCTGCCTGGAAGGTAAGGCCTGTCTCTGCTCCAGGGGCCCCCTTGCTCCTGGCAAAAAAAAAACTTTTTTATGTTTATACATAAAAGCCATTGCAGCTGTCATGGCATCAGTGGCAGGCCCCAGTACTACTGCACTGTACACCATCACTATTGTATTATGCTGTGCCCTACATGCCACTCACCATAGCTTTGTATAGCTTAATTTTCCATGTAGGGTTCGACTGATTCGAGTTTTTGAAGGGCAATACCAATATTTTGTGTCACTGTTGAAGATCATTAAGCTTGAACACCTCTACAAAATCCCCCAAAAGTACAATTAATTACAGAATTTTATTCTTGCCATGGAAAAGCCTCTGAAACAGCATTTAGACCAACGCGGGACACTAAAACCCTCCATTGAAACCCATACCAAGCAGCTTCTTAAGGCAGGGTGAGGCAGGTGACACCCCTGAAGCTGTTGTCCCCCACCACACTGAAAAATGTCTCTGGTCAGACATCTGAAATAAAAAAAATAATAATGATGACACATTTCTGCGGTCAGGGATGAACCTCCATCCCATCAGAGGTGGAGGACACTGACCAATAGCCGATATTCGATTTTTATGAAATGGCCAATATCAACCCAATATAATGGCAAACAGATACATGTACTCTAAACACTCCGGTGTATCTGAATTTAGTACAGTATCACCTTCCAGTGGGTATGAGGCACCAGCCACAGCTTAGTTTAATATCTTCAGTTGCTCCACCTGGTCCCCAGAAAGTTAGTCAATATGAGCAGGTTTGGAAGTTTAATTCGGTGGCAAACGATATTAGATGAAGGGACACAAGACCTGACGTCCCCGAGATGGTAACATTTAATGCATGTGTTCATGCATAGGAGCCGTCGCAGCTGCCGTTGCCCTTTCTCTCTCCTCCACCGCTAGGAAACTCTAGGACCCCCGCTCCAGTGCATCCAGTTCAGTACAGTATCACCTCACCCGTCTGAAAGGACCGCCTCTTGCTTGGGGCACCCTGAAAGTATCCCCCCCACTAGCGGCACCCCTGCGGCCCTGAAGTGGCATCATGAAAACTCTGGGCCGATGTGTATTCTTTTCCACTTCCCATTTCATTTCAACTAGTAAAAAGTGACACTGCAGTTTTGACGGGGTGTTTATAAGATGTTGTTATGGCATGGCAAAAAAAATGGTTATTTTCAGTACCAGGCATCCATGGTAGCAGAGGGGTAGCCATTTCTGTCAGCGGGCCCGATCTCCCTGACAGCTTTCGTGATGGTGGGACCTTTGGCCTGGCCTGCGCTCGCTATTTTCTGAGGTGTCAACCGCCCTCACGTACTGAGCCCGGGTTCGAGACGCCCTTGTCAAGCAGGGGCAGCTTTGTTTCCCGTCATGCCCCAGTGGAGGCGTCGGCCGCTGACTTGGGAGTGCGGCACCGCGACCTTGCGAGGGCAGAGACCGTTACACGTCTGCTCATCGTCTTAGCTGCGAGATGCCGAAAGGCCACGGCGTCTGGCTCCGCGCTCCTCGGGCTTCTACGATAAGCAGCCAGGCTCGGGGTGGGGGGGGAGCACCTTCCATTTAAAGCGCAGTAATTAAGAACGATTGGCGATAACGAGTTCTATTGAGATATCTCTCCATAACGCTACAAAGAATTGCTGAATTCCTGCAATGTTGAGGTTCCAACGGGTGTGTTTTTGAAACTTCTTTGAGCGGCCGCTGTCCTGTCCGTGTAGTCCGTCGACATCAGACAGTTTGTTGATATTTGACCTGGATGGGACAGCCGACTTTGACCGGAGGCCAAGATACAGCAGCTGCTTCAGATTTGTTTCAGTTTGAGTTTCAGTTCCCTTGTCATTCCTGCAGCTCTACCCACAAGAACAGGAACAGGGGCTCCTTGCATCTGCTCTGCCGCTATAGCCATGGCACACTTCGATTTGTTCTGTATCTATATAGTAATGTTATGTAAGCATGTGCAGTGGTGTGCATATGCATGTAAGTGGTGCAGCTCAGCGGAGCAGAGGACTGTGGTTGTACTGGGCAGCTTCCAGGTCCGAGTGTAACTTTGTGAGTGTGAAGCAGGGGTGTTGCTGGGGAAAGAAAAAAGTGCTCAGGCAAGTGCTCCTTGTAAAATAAAAGGATGAAGGTGCGGTTGCGAATAAGTTGTTGCAACGATTATTATATTAATGTGCGCAGGATAAATAACAACTGAAGTGTAATTGTGACAGTGACCGGCCCTTATCCCTGCCAGATCATTATTTAATTGGCAAACAAAACAGCCTCGAGTCAGGACGAGATCAAAACCCCAACACCCCCAACACTCTTGGCTTAAGGTGTGTTGCTGGTCTGAGTGCTTTTGAATCCAGGATCAAAACGGAAGGAAGTAAATCCAGATTTCTACCATTTGTGAATCACGAAACGATCCGAGGTCCTGAAGAGGCAAGGGAGTGGAGGATAGTGCCGTTGCATTTGCCGTCTGGGGTGGGGGGGGGGGGGTCAGATTAATTTATATTCCAATTCCGATGACTTCCTGCTAGGGAAATTGGGTCCTAAAAAGCGAGTGCATTTAATTATAGGTAGTTTGCGCAATTTAAAACAAAAAATCGGGGATATTGGAAAAATAGAACAGTGCAGAGCCGGATGCAGCTGGAGAGAGGCAGAGATAAGCACCCCTGGCTTGCTGGAAACCCGGGCTTGTTTCACCGCGGACTCTACAGTCGGGAGGAGTGATATCGAGTTTAACATTTCAGATGTTAATTAGGCTACAGCACGCAGCTCAGCCCAATTAATTTAAAGTGCCGAGATGACTTGTATTCATCTTTCCCCTAGCTCTCCTTAACTGAAGTTTTATTGGTAATCAGGCAGCAATGGAGGCTGCGAATGGCTGAAGTGCTCCCCTCCACCACCACCCCACACCCCGTCCTTATCGCAACACAGAGAACGCAGACGGTGGTTTTTGCTGTAACCCTGGCAGCGGAGGCCCACGCATCCGGCTCGCAAAGTGGACACAGGTGGGCGAGGGTTTTCTGTTTTGCGCAACCAGCTTCCAGGAGAGAAAGGGGAATTACCCACCAAAACACCCCCTGACCTCCGCTTCCCTCGCTTCCGGTCAGAGAAGCACAGTAGCCTCGCTCTGGGAAAAGAATGGATTGTGTGTCTACAGTACGTCTGGCCTATTGTCTGCATGCTTTCCCACAGGTAAATTGCAGCAGTGAGAAGTTGTGCATTTCTGCATCTCTAGGTGTGCTGGTGTTGTAAAATGCAGTGCAGCCCATATCACTTTATCAGATTTACACTTGTCTTCACCTCTAGCCTGAGTTAGAAGTCATGCAGAAAGCACTGCAGAAGCATGGGATTCCTTTGTCTCACAGCCGCCTTTAGAAGATGCAGATTTTCATGTAGTATGTTATCGCAGCCTTTGCATTTGTATAAAACACAATACTTTCCGTGTCAATCATGTTCCCTTGGTGATTGCCAGTCAAACCCCAACAAAGTGCAATGGTTCTAATGACATATAGAGGGTCAAATGGTCCAGTCCAGGATATATTACACTGCTTCTGTCAAAAGCACCCTGGGGAGGGCTCACATGTTCCAGGACCTGAAGGGTCCAATGTTTATTGGAACCCATGAGCAGACCTTTATATGCAGTATGCAGCAGGGTACTACGCAGGTAACCACCACCTATCATGGTAGGTAGAGTAACAGTTCACATACTAGCGTTGTTAGTTTTGACTTTGATACCCATAATAATATGATACCTTTGCAAACTGTAAGTGATATACGTAGACGTTGTCACCACAGACCGCGGGGCGGCAAAGGGAATCCGGCGGGATGGCGAGGTGTGGACGGTGCTGCACGGTGCTGCACGGTGCACGCGTGTGTGTGTGTGATTGCGGATGGATCGGGCCCAGGAGGCGGAGGCGCTCCTCCATCTTATCTGGGACGTCTGCAAGAGCAGCCGCCTCGCCACCCCGCGCTCCTCAGCCAGCTGTACCGCGCTGCGATCGCTGCTAATCTGAGGCATTCATCTTCATTACAGCGCCGCCCTCAGGCTCCACAATGGCTATAGGATGAGAGAGAGAGAGAGAGAGAGAGAGAGAGAGGGAGTCAGGGAGGAGGTGCAGAAGAGAAATGGTGAAACCTTTTGATGAAAGAGGACCACCGCGGTTTCTGATTTTGTTTGGTCTTTTATCACCTGTTGTATGAGGCGTGATGTCCATTAAGACGCACGTTCCCTTTCCTTGCTGTGTCCAGATTGTGAAGAACTATCAATAATAGATAGATGGAGTACATCTGTTTTGTTTTTGCTTCTTCCATGCTATATGGAAGACTCAATAGGATGCATTGGAAATTTGCTGAATTTGTTCTCTAAACTTCAGCACATGCTTCACTTTTTACATGCACCGTTGTTATACTGTAGTTACACCCAACAGAAAGAATTCGGAAAGATTTGCTTTACTAATTCATGACAGACAGGGGGTGGAGGGACATCTAAAATGGCTACCACTGTAGCATGGCGTCCCTCAACGTTCCTGTCAATCACCACGAGAACACTATAGATAGCGGTGCATGCATTCTGCCTCATGATTCTATGTACAAGCATGTGGGAATATCACTGTAGTCGGCGTTCATGCGCTTGCACACACACACGTGGGAGTATGTTGCATGCGTGTACTTGCGCTCGTACGTGTTTGCATCACTGCATATGCGTTTGCAAATGCGTCCTCTTACCAGTGTGCGTGACGGCGAGGCCAGATGAGAGGCAGGCCTAAGATAAAAGCAGATAGCGGGGCAGAGCGTCAGACAGCAGCGGGATTAGTCCAATCAGATAAAGATTACCCAGCTGGAGCATGCCCACCCAGGCTAATGTCCCGGCCCTAAAGTGGCATTACGCTGTATTATGACACCGATCCACTGTACGTCAAGCTGCATGGGCCGGATTGCATGCAGGCGGTCTATCGGAAAGACCAGCGCGGGCAGAACGCGGTGAATTCATAGGGGGCTCACGGCCACTTGTTGAGCTGGACCCTGAGCCGCCCGTCCTACCGTTAGGACAGCATCACCACGTCTGGACCGCGCCTCCCCTCAAGTTGATAGCCGGCTAGTGTCTACAGGGCTGCATCGCATTGCACTGTCACCCTCCTCCAGCAGCCGGCGATGGATGGGATTCATTTTGCCCTCGTCCGCCTTTCATTGGCGCTCCGCTGAGACTGCAGACAGTCACTACCGTCCATGACTGTTTTATTGGTCTCCACCTTGCCCTCTCTATTGCCCACTAAGGCCAAATTACAGGCCAGACATTACTGGATTAGGCTGCGTTGGGAGACGGTGTAAGAACAGGGCAGGACTCTAGCCCGCGATTGCATTACTGTTGAACTTGCCATTTACTGTAATTCTGCTATTACAGAGATGAACATCAACAGACTGGTATCATATCACTGCAGAGTGAGTTGATTATGGTGGAGTGCAGCCTCAGGTCTATGTGAAATAGGTACAACACCAGTGCAATTACAGTGAAGCAATGCGTTGGAAAACACAATCTGGGATGTTACACTTCCATAATCAATACTGTATTTATGATATAATTGCTTTACTGTCTGATGTATTTGTTTCAGTTTCTCTCCAATTGACCTTATTCCCGACGTGGCCATTTTGAACCACTGTGGGAATAATTCACACACAGGGTGGAAACCTCCACCTGGAAGATTGACATATATATAAAACTAGATCTAACGGTTATCAAGCTAGTTAATATATAAAACTAGTTAGTACCAACAGTTATCACACTAATTAATATATAAAACTAGATAGACCTAACAGTTATCAAGCTAGCTAGCAGCCTCAGGAATGACTACAGTGGCTGCTACAATTTATGGGGGGGCGTTAGTTAGCTTACTAGCTAGTTAGCTATTAGCTAGCTACGTAGGCTTCATTCCAATAGCCAGCCAGCCAGCCCTGTATTGGTTGTGAAGCAGCATTTGGTCCTCCTGACTGTACTGTGTGTGTGTGTGTGTGTGTGTGTGTGTGTGTGTGTGTGTGTGTGTGTGTGTGTGTGTGTGTGTGTGTGTGTGTGTGTGTGTGTGTGTGTGTGTTGGGGGGGGGGGGGGTGATGGCATGGTAATTGGTTTAGCATATGATTAATAGCTCTGATGGCTTTGATCGATGAGAGTCGTGTTGTAAACTTCGGTGGCACTCTCCCATAAACGCTGTCAGCCACTCCACGTGGAGAGACGTACTCCAGAGAGCAAGAGCCACAGCCGTAAATTAGAAAAATAAAATAAAAGAGCAAGCGTTAAAGATGGGACATGCGTCAGAGACGGGGGCAGCAGTCTCAGTTACCACATAATAATTATCCCCTCTGACCCCTCACACTTCCTCATCGCCATAGCCAGAGGTGCCACATGTTTGTGTGTGTTCGTAGCACTAGCCTTGATTTACACAGGTTATTTTTAGCCGCAGTTGGTACTGTTGGGGGGGGGGGGGGTATCTTTATGCTACATGACCAGAGAACAAATCAATACAGCACATACCCTGGGCTAGTCTTTGTGTGAGCGTACTGTGTGGCAACACTAGACAGTGTGGGCACTTCACCAATACACATCAATACACCGATAGGCAGCTCGATCAAAACACAATACATGTATCATTAAAGTCGCAAGGAAACGGTATTCTGATGGTGTTTTAAAACAGGATGTGAAACATGGAAACTTTCTCAAGTCTTCGTTCAAAATTTCACTGTGTCACTTGAAAGTTGTTGTAGTATTAGTGGTTGAATTGTATATGTGCGCCTACTGGTACGCTATGAAGTAACCAGGAAACAGGAAGTAAACATAATGGGATTTTGCTTTAAAAATACGAGAAAATAAAAATTTGTGAACATGAAAATAAGCGTGTCAAGGCACTACAATGGTCCAGAGCAATACTAGTTGAAATGCAAGTCACAACCAAATGGCTTGGATTTGCTTGCTCCCAGCTACTGTTTATCAAACAAATGTTGTCCCCTTGCAAATGCAAAGTTTCCACGTTAAAGTGGCTTGAATAACCACTCGATTTTCAGTGAGATTGCGCTCTGATTACATAGAATTGATCCTCTTACAATGAAAGTGTAATTACCGCCAGGCCAATCTCTGATTCCATCGCAGCCGAGCCTCTCGCTGTTCCACTTCACTGGCCGTATCCTTAAGCTGTGGAAACATCCCAAAGAGACCCCGTAGTAAATGATAATTAACTGCAGATACAATCCATTCATTTTAAGGAGGTGCGATTCACTCCTTTTTTTTTTTTCTGCAACAGCAAGGAGAAAGCACGGCAATCTGCCTTTTGATTAATTGGTGGTGTCCGTGGCGCAGTTCATTTGCAATCTATTACGCCGTATTTGCTTTGTGTCAGAACGCAGCCCAAACACACTGCATCATCTTAGGGTTGGGGGGGGAGGAGGGGAAGGGAAGGGATGGGGCACAGTTAGAATCTGTCTGGTCCCTTACCCCCTGCTGTGCTGCAGAATATATGGCTGTACCTGGACTCAGCTCCCTTTTTACAGGTTATGAACAAGGTCTGTGGCGCAGCAGGGCCTTAACAGAGCTGAGGAGAGGGGACAGAGATGTTCCCACCTCTGCAAAGCCCTCTTAGCACCTAGTGGGAGAGGTGCTGACAGTCCCGCTCCGTGGTCCAGCAGGAAGTGGAAGCCAAAACCGACCCCAGACCGAGAGTCTCTGGCCTGGACGCGGGGAAGGCTGGGGTCACAGCCCGGGGCAGGGTGGAGGACATGGGGATGGTAACGCCAGTGGGGCAGACACTGAATATGACAGATGGGAGGAAGTGAGCACAGGGCAAGTATAGAGGGCAAGGGGGAGGGAGGGAGATAGCACGATGTACTTATACAGTAATACAGCCAATCTGGGAGGATGAAGGTGATCTGGCCCAGATGGCCAAGGATAAGATAGGTGTGTGTTTGAAATGCATACACAAAACCTTGCGGCGTACTTAGATACCGGGTCTCTTTCTGGTTTGACATGCAATATGATCGATTTGTTTTCCTTGCAACAACATAAGGAAGCCAGACAGCGTTGAAATTTGAGGCAATGCCGATTTCTAAAGGCATTGATTTTTTTTCTTTTCTTCCACAGTTAAAGAGTTGAGTCTCCACCGGGCAGACAAAGACGGTAACAGGTTTCGTCTGTTGACTATCATCAACCAAAAAAAAAAACTAAAAAAAACTTGCATCCAAACAGAAAAGAAGTGACATTTTGTATCTCGCAGTCCGCACATTGAAGGCTCGGCGTCTCCAGAGCTGTGGCACATCCTTGTGGGCGAGCCAAGAGGGGCCAAACTGCTCCTGTCTGTCTTCGTAGGACGTCAGAGCTGCCTGTCAGTGTGACGCTGCTCAGATGGCCCGTGTTTACTGCACTCCAGAGTGAGTATTTACTGCAGTCGGCGGGGCTGGCAGACCCCACTGTCACAGCAAATGGTGCTGTTGGGAAAACAAACAGTTGTAATGAGAACTGTATCTGTCAAACGAGACCCCTGAAAAAAAAAAAAAAAAATTCAGACACAAAGATAATAAGGAGGAAAAAGATGAAAGGCGGTCACGTCAAGATAGTCGGGTTAATTGGGAGTAATGACACCGACGAGGTCAGACTGGAAATGTGATTGTGCATTGCAGGATCTAAAAAAATAATGTTGGTTTTATGAAATGCTGAATATGAGTGAAACTTTGAGTGAGTTTGACTCCGCATTGCTTGTTCTCTCACTCTCGTGTCTAGCTGAAGCGCCGTGATGGAGCGAGTCGGTGGGGGTTAACCTGAAGGATGACGACTTAATAGGTTTCCTACAGCAAATGATAAAAACCCGGTGTCCAGGAATGGCTGACACTCGATTAGTCATGTCTGTAGAGGTATGTGCTGTGACACTAATGCTTAGACAAAGCGTCAGCCAGAAATGCTGACGGTGCTGCTGATTTTGGGGCCCAGGATAAGAAGACGACGCAACGCTAATCTCCAGATCAGAGTGAATCCGAATTTGTCAAAATGAGGCCTGCTGTTATCATCGCTACGTATTGATGCAGCCGGGGATACGGTGTTGCTAAGTCCAACGGAGGAGGATGATGCAATTTCTGATCGAGCGCGCCGCCTTTGTCCTCCTCCTCTACTGTCGTGTGTGTGTGTGTGTGTGTGTGTGTGTGTGTGTGTGTGTGTGTGTGCGTGCGTGTGCGTGTGTGTGTGTGCATTGCCTCTGTCTTTCTGTCTTTCTGAGTGCAGTAAGGAACAGGATGCATTTTTAATGAGGAGCAGCGTGGCTTCCCTTTGCTCTCTCAGATCGCTTTCCAGGACAGGGAGTCTCTCATGATCATACCAGCATGCACAGTGGCTGCCCTGGGTGAGACAGAGGCATACACACACACACGCACGCACGCATTTTCACATTTTCACATTTTCACATTTTCACATTTTCACATTAAATCTTTTTTTCCATTAATGTGGATTTGAGTGAGCCTGACAGTGGCGTTTGCCGTGACCTTTCCCGAGCCCGTACAGTTGTGTATTTGTAATACGCTGCGTGTATGTAACGTGTCAACGTTGTTACGTCACCGCCGCGATGGGCAATACGCCTTCCTTTAGCATGACTGCATGCAACAACTTGTGAAAATGAATCTTTTATTTACCCACAGTGTTCCTCAGACCGCCTCGCTCCGGGGCTCCGCGGCCGCTGGCAGACAAAAGAGTCAGAATGTGAACGCTGTGGTGCTGCAGGCCAAGTGTCTGGAAGGAACAGGAAATAGCACGCTAGCGGGGAACGCACTCGTAGGTTCCCATTCAAACCGCCGATGTCCAAAAGTTGATGAGCCAAAACTAAACATCTACTATATTTTGTCCTTTTGTTCACCTGTGATGATGCCATGCTGTTTTTTACACATTAGACGTCTGTGGTCCATAAGGTCCATCCATAAGGATGTGGGTTCGATTCCCGCCTGGGGCGCTGGTGAGTCTGGGGTGCCCAGGTGGGTTATCTCCCGGGCCTTTCTGTGTGGAGTTTGCATGTTCTCCCCATGTTCACTTGGGTCTCCTCCTGGAAAGAACCCTGTCTAAAAACATGCAATATCCAGTCGACTGTCCCTGACGAAGACAGCGGCAAACACCTGGAGTTGGTCCCCGGGTGTGGACTATCATCGGCGCCCTCTGCTCCCTGGCCGGCTTGGAGGAGGATCGGTGGGGATGGGATAAGGCAGCAGACCGTTTCATTCGACTTGGACACTTAAAATGCATGTGTGTGTGTGTGTGTGTGTGTGTGTGTTGAGGCCACTTCCCCCTGCATGTGTGTTCAATGTCGCAATTAAAAGTCGTTCTGACTTCTGACTTTGGTCAGACTAAAAATGGCAAGAATTAGCAATCACAAATTAGCAAGTACCAATTAACATTCCCCCCCCCAAAAAATTTAGAAATGAGCACAAACTCTGAAATTCAGATTATGTGTTGTGGAAAAATGTTTATTACATGAATTACAGTCCACCATGAAAGGATGATGTGATGTTTGGACACGTCATTTTCACGTACTGTCACGTGAAAGAGTTAGCTAACATTTTCGTCAGGCAAGTAAAACAATTTGGTTAAGGTAACGGTACGGTTTTGACCGTGGTCAAATAAGACAAAACTTTGCTGGAACGAAAACGAAAAAGCAAAAGCCCATCCACCACTCCAACCTTCACACCTTTACTCTCCACCGTGCTATTTCATCGTCAAACTACTTCCTGTTTCCAAAGTGCTCATTTCACAAAATGCCATGAGACCAGACTGCAACGACACGGCACCAGATAAGAAAAGAGACCGGAGTACCTACACAGAAGATGTGCTTCTATGGCTTTTATCAGCGCACATCATAAGGTACGGATTTGATGAAACGCTCCAGCTGTCAGACAGTTCTGTTTTATGAAACCTTTCAATAGATTTTTTCAGCGCAGAGAGTCCATAATAAAGAATAATTGGTCATTTTCTTGTACTTACATCGTAGGCTGTAATGTAACTGCCGGCGAGAGCGGCGATAACTGATATGAAATTCCTGCGGTTTGTTTGTGGAGAGATGGCTTGTGAAGCCAGGGCCTTATTTATCCGTCTGGAAGACTTCGGATTATTAAAAAAGAAATTGATGGAGGGCTTGGGGAGGAGCCGGACGGGCATTTTGAGTGGAAATAAGATCAAGTAAGATCAAGTAAAAGCTCTGAAGGAGTGTAAGCATCTATTTATTTCTGTATGTATGCGATGGCATTATCATTATCAAGATATTTAGCACAGTCGATCAATGTTAGGTCTGATAATTTACTGTAAAAAAAATGACTTTGAACTGAAAATAGAGCAATTTTTGCATCGCCACATGTTTTGTTCGTCACGCCCATCTGATGGACCCGTCATGTTGAGTGGCTGAGGTGCGCAGCATATATTAATTTCAACCACCATCTCTAATAGTGCACGCGTCCTTGAAAGGTCACCTGACAAAACGGGCATTTGCTGATCACTGTACATATTTCATTTCCTCTTATTAAGTAAATGGAGTCCAACGGGGTGGGTGGGTGGGTGGGTGGGAGGGGTGCGGAATGTGATTTTCAAACAGCAAATGTAGGTCATACTCTTCTCCAAACGTCGCCTGTCAAGTGTGTGCGTGTCGTACGCGGGGAGACAGGCCAGTCGCTGCTAACGCTAACCACGTCCAGGCTCAATTAAAACCATTACTCAACAGAATTAAGTGACAATCGCACATTCCTTTTTCATGTTTCTGAGGCCACCAGTAACAACATTACATTTCTTGACCGTGGCTGCCGGGTGAGGATTTAGTAGAAGAGAAAGGGCAGCAGGGAAGAGAGTTGTATCTGAGAGAAGTGTGTCTGAGCGGCGTTTGTGGATGCAACGAAACGAGGGGACGGGACGAATACGTGCCTCCATCCATCTAGCCATCTTGCCTGCCTTCACTCCCCTTTTCCCTCCCTTCCTCCCCTCCTCCTCCTCCCCATCCCTCGCTCCTCACCGCTGCAGCAGGGCAAGAGATGACATGTGGACACTCAGTGAATTGCCAATCGCCACCGAGAGGGGAAGGAAGGAGGGAAGAGAGAGAGAGAGAGAGAGAGAGAGAGAGAGACTAAGGGGAGGTGGTTTGACGCATCCAGACTGCAACCATTGGCTTTTTTTCCTACATTAAAGATTAGAAAAAAAGAACTGCAGAGAAGCACTACACTGAATACTGGATGTACACCCCCCCCCCCCCACCCGCCTGCTCTCTCTCCCTAACATATAGAGACACTGACTCTCTCTCACCCTCTCTCTCTCCAAGACTTTCTCTCTCACACCCATACTCTCTCTCTCTCTCTCTCTCTCTCTCTCTCTCTCTCTCTCACATACTTTCAGCTCAGGAAGAGAAATCAATAGCCACAAATTAATCATTCTGCCTTGGGCAGTCCAAGAGAGGGGAGGAGGGGGTGAGTCGGGGGGGCGCCAGAGAGTGTGGCATTTAGAGAGCTACAGAAAGGCATTAAGAGCGATTCCTCCAGACGCTAAGAATTTGGGGATTTTGGGACCACACGCACACACAATATTAGAACCAAGTATCGCTGAAACGCTGCGATTAGTGTTTTGAAAGAAGGAAAAGCAGTGCAACAAAGCGATAACCTGGTGTTTGGGGGGCATTAGCAAAGAAAACCCAATTGCAGACGTAAATGTTTCGTGTTCTGCCTTCTTTTGGAAACGTGATTTGGGTTGAAAGTTTGCAGTCTGCAGAGCGGTCCGGCGGTGGAGCGGACTAGTAAGCCTTTTACAGAGTTTTTTACGTGCCGGGCCTCGGTGGTTTCAAAGCCATCAAAAACCAAACCACATGTTAAGAATAAAGCTAGCTCAGTTAGCATACCTGCACTTACGCCCTGAACGCACAAGGAATACACAAGGAAGGAATGCTTTTGGGAGATTCGCTCGTTGGGCAACTTACCTGTTAACTGATGAGAACGTGGACACGAAAATCATCCATAGGTCCCCGGTAGATCATCGGCTCCGGTGCTCCATGCTAACACGTTAGCATCCACTATGTTGAGTGATAGTAGGCAACTAGCATTATCCAAAGTAAGAAGACTGACTATTATATTACCATATTTATTATTATTTATTTATTATTTTACCATTCTACACTGGAGCCTCCAGGGGACACATGGGTGGTTTTGGTGTCTACGTTCTCATCACTTACGGGGGACACTGAAGGACCGGCATGGTGTTCTTTCATTTAAAACAAATTGGAAAACAAGGCATTCAGTGGAGGCCAAGCCATTAGATTGAGAAGTTGTGGGTTCAGCCCCCGGGCTTTTTTCAAACAGCTATCGTTTGCCACCTCAGCACACAATTTGTGCGTCTCCAACTACTCAACTACTCGAGTAACCTGACAAACCTCGTGAAGCCACCACGTGAAACACAAGCCTACTGCTCTATCAAAACAATAAAAGGAGTAACACGTGGTATTTACAGCCTCACAGGTACAGCCTGTCCCTGTCTGTAATGACCCGCAATATATGAGTTTCTCACGCACACTCACACATTTATTGTTTTCAAAGGCACTATTTTAAGATCAGGGTTAAAAAAAAATCGGATAAATTGAATAACTCTTGCATTTTAGAATTCAAATTTGTTATATTCCCTCAGACAATTCGGTTTGTATTACTGGGCGTAAAGCAGCTGTCTCTCAGTGCCACAGTTTGTCTCTCCTGCTGGTCTGTGATGTCAGGCTCGAGCGACGGTATAGCACCTTAGAGAGCCACTGTAATTGGCCAAGATGGAAAAGGTGACTTTGACAGTACCCGGGACTTATCTACTGGGGATGAGGGTGCATTTTTCTGATCCCTGACTGTTATCACTCCTTTAAAAACGAAGCTGATTTGGTTGGGGGGTGGTGGGGGGGGGGGGGGCATTCTCCGAGTCCACAAAATCATTCTGCCATTCGTCGTCAATGAAAATAGCTCCGGGCTGTACGATTTGATGACATCAGAGTCTCTTGGCTCGGAGAGAGAGAGAGAGAGAGAGAGAGCTGTTCATGATCACAAATATTGATTAGACTGTCCGAAGGCGTAGGAATCATGTGGATTTGTAAGCTGAGTAGTGTTTCCACTTAAGAGGCATCCGATAGTATCAAAGACGGCGCAAGATTTGTAACGCGGATATGAGATATTGTGTTTACAGTAAACCAGCATTAGTCACTCACGCAGGCTTATTTCCCCCAAGCCGCACGGAGCTCGTGCCTTCCTATATTCATCACTGCTGAAACGTAACTGCATTTACCTCAATTCACCTTATTGGAAATAGCGGCTCTCATTCTGGCATGCCTTTCGGTGGGTTTGTCTCCCTGCGCAGACTTTGTTATCTCTCCTCGGTAACCTTGTCTTCCCAACTGTTCGAGTGTTGCTGAGGCGTGCACTTTTGGGGGGAACAAGAGGACGCCGATGGAATTATTTCAATTCAATGAGACCTCTATTCAAATAATTTTTTGACACGAGAGCATTAAGTGCTTAGCGCAGGCACAAACACCGATACACGTGTTCATGCAAGTGTGCATGCAGCAATACATGAGATCGCTGTCTCTCTCTCTCTCACACACACACACACACACACACACACAGACACACAGACCAAAAGAAACACAACACGCAAACATACATGTTACTATGTAGTGAGTAGCCAGCATTGTTTACCGTATATGTTTCATATCTGAGGTTATTTGACTTTGAGGTTTGGTCTTGCCAGCAATTTTAGTGAGGATAGGTTACATGGCAGTGGTTTCAATGCCACCCAAAAAAAGATTTAAGTCCATAAAAAATCTGTTGAAAATCTCCACAACTAGACCTTAAGCCTGCGTTAAAAAAGGGAGTATGTTCCCCATCTGCCAGTTCTCACTCCATTCAAAACGACAAGTACTTCATTTGCCTGAGGAAACGCCTCTCTCTTTCTCTCTCTCTCTCGTTCTATCGCTCTCTCTCACACGCATACACACACACACACACACACACACACATATACATACAGACACAGTGGTGGTGGGAGTGATCTTTTACTAGACGCTTTTGAAAAGGGAAAAAAAGAGAAAAGGAGATGAGGGCATTGTACAAGAGGAGAGAGGCGGGGGGGGTGAAGATTAATATCATATGCTAGAAGAAAGGAAGATCAGGGAATAGGCCAAAGCAAAGAGAGCAGAGACATTAGGGAAACACAGTTGACAGTTCCTTATGAGCTTGAGGTACAGTGTGCTTACATGCTGAATAAAATACCAGGCGTGAAGAGTAATGTACTTCAGTAATGTACATTATTGAAATATAGAGAGTTCAAGCCAGCATGCTGCGACCAGAGCTGGCATCAGTTGACCGAAACATCTTCAATGTGACCTTCAGAGGGCAAAGTATTAAAGGAATCCACAGAGTTTCTGGGAGATTGTCCCGTTGGTCAGCTTAAGTGATGAGAACATAGATACCAAGTTGAGTGATGGTTGGTAGTGATTTTTGGCTTGTAGATTCATACATTTAAAAAATGAAATATCATTGACTCAGCTGATGTAGCCAGGTTTATTTTTGGAACTATTTCTGCTGTGCAGTGATTTTTAGATGTACACAGTCTTATATCACCCATTACCTTCACTTCCTATGGAAACATAGAAAGTAGTCCCTGCTTGTTCAGAACAGTATTTTTATATCATATTTCATGCAAGTTTTACCAATTGAGACAAAAGTGCCTTGTTCAGGACTTCCTTGTTCAGAATTTTTCCTTTTTTTCACTTTTGATATATTGTTAGTAGCCTACTGTCACTCAACGTAGTGTATGCTAAAGTGTTAGCGTGGAGCCTACTCTCACTCAACATAGAGTATGCTAAAGTGTTAGCGTGGAGCCTACTCTCACTCAACATAGAGTATGCTAAAGTGTTAGTGTGAAGCCTACTATCACTCAACATAGTGTATGCTAAAGTGTTAGCGTGGAGCCTACTCTCACTCAACATAGAGTATGCTAAAGTGTTAGTGTGAAGCCTACTATCACTCAACATAGAGTATGCTAAAGTGTTAACGTGGAGCCTACTATCACTCAACATAGTGTATGCTAAAGTGTTAGCATGGAGTACTGGTCTCGCATGGCAGACCTATTTCCACACTTAGTTTTTTCACTGTGCCCGAGCATGAGAAAGGTCTGGACAGAACCGAACATGGTTGTCGGGGTAATAAACTCTATCAGGATAACCAGTTACACTGATTCGGGGGCGGTGCTCTTCCAAAAGAGTGTCCATGTACTTTAAAAAGAGCAACACTATACACAACAAAGAGAGTGGGAGGCGAGGAGAATACCCACTGAAATTGTCGGCGCACATATGATTGGTCGGGGGGTGTGTTGTATGCTTATCCTAACGGCTAACATCCGGAGAACCAGACTGCATGGAATACCGGAATGAATGATCTACCAGGGACACATTTGGTGTCTATGTTCTCATCACTTAATGGGTAAGTTGGCCAACAGGCCAGTCTCCCAAAAACTTGGTGGAATGTTCCAAGCACAGAAATCAAATAATGCCATGCTGAATGTGTACTTTTCATTTTGACAAGGCGTGTGATAGTGATATTGAGCTGGTTTTTGATGGGCAGTGCTGGTCTGTTGCTGGTTATGGTGGAAAAATTAGAACACTGGTCTAGGCTGGTTTTTTTTCATCAGGGCTGTAATAGCAAATAGTTAAAAACTTGACAAGGACAAGAGGAAGAATAATAATATTCTTTTAGGTATTCCTGCTCTTACTTAACTACTATAACAGATTTGTGTTTTTCTTTAGTCTCTGGGCCCATAAATGATCGAAAGCTCATTCTTGATATTTAGAAATCTGCCATAAGACCCTTTATTGTTCAGTTACGATGTAGCTCTCAATCTCTCGCGGAGTTGGCGGCGAGCCACGTCTTTGCAAGATCTGTTTTAGAGGAAGTGGTGTAATTGAGCCATTTCTAGTTGACTTATCGTCCCATGTGTTAATAGCGAGGGATGGAATAGAAAACATCCTATTTCATAAGGCTGACATATGAACATTGACTGAGTCATAATCACGGTAAATGTAGCCAACTGTAAAACTATATATCGCAACTCCCCCACTCAAAGAGTGTTTCAACAATGGCTGGCTGGTTGGTTGGCTGGATGGATGCCCTGCATAATATTTCCAGCCCTCCATCATCTGTCCTAGATAGACGTCATTCTATCAGCACTGAGGTTCTCTGCTGTGCACACTGCACCTATAATAAACTAAGCACCTAAATGACTCTTCTTCCACGTTTGCATCTCCAAACCGAATCCTTAAGAGCCGTGTTATCCAACCCTAAAGCCATCCAGACGAACAATATCAACAGCAACCACAAATCAACATAGCA
Organism: Hoplostethus mediterraneus; assembly: GCA_034670385.1. Taxonomy (NCBI): domain Eukaryota; kingdom Metazoa; phylum Chordata; class Actinopteri; order Trachichthyiformes; family Trachichthyidae; genus Hoplostethus; species Hoplostethus mediterraneus. The sequence goes on along the minus strand of JAXDDW010000163.1, from coordinate 13,029 downwards.
TGGCGTGGCCAGTAGTCCTATCAGGTGGAATGGCTTGGCTCTGGGCGCACTGTCGGTATAACCTGATACGCTGTTGGTGCTGTTGCTGGCAGAGGCCTGACTGACCGTATGTGGGAATGTACTGTAAGGCTTCCTGACAAGGCTTTAGAGAGAGAGAGCCCCGGCCTGCAGCTAGTTAGATGAGCCAGGCATTTGCTATGTACGCTATGTACAACTAGAGCAACAGAAGAAGACACTTAAATTCCAATATCAACAAAAATTGCAAGAAAACAAAATTAAGGAGTTGGGTTCAACTGATATTTGACTATTTTCATATACTTCCAAAAAATTGGGAGTAGTTCAGTCTTTCCCCCAGAATTGTATTCACATCAGGGTGGAAAAGCCTCTGAAACATCTATTATACTATGAGACACTCAAACTCTCAATTGAAACCCAATATAATAATATTAAAACAATATTCATGCATATTTGTTTGGAATCTGAAAATATTGTTCAATTATGCAACGTATATATATATATATATATATATATATATATATATCACAACAACCTGCATCATATCCATCATATCGAAGGTGGACGACACTGACAGACTGGCATTCGGTTTTTAACAAAAGGCCAATATCAGGCCCATATATCGGCAAACCAATATATCGGTCTGAACCTCAAAAGTAGTCGATCATAAGAGCAAAGTGCTAGGAAAAGAAATAAAATAAGAGGACAGAGATTGAAGGGTTTTGTATAAACTATACTGCTAAGGTGAAAACTGTGTGCATATGGTCATTTTCATGCCTGTATAAGATGGTGAGTGGTTAGTGGGTGGGTGGCCGGATACACACCATATTTGGGTAGAGTGTGTGTCGCCGAGAGCAGTGCTGAAGTGTGTTTAACAGACTAGGAGGGCGATCAGGACCCCACAAGCCCCACCAGCACGGGAGTGACTCACCCTGCACTATAAGCCCATGGACCTAATCATGTCTGAGGAGGCCACAGGCATTGAAACACTGAAACGCATTTTAGAGACTGTACAGAAAAAGCAGACACACTAACAAATGGTCCATGGACAAACCTACACATACACATATACACACACACAACTCAAAAGTATCATCAGGCGATTTGTATGTATTTATTTGTTTGCCTTTATTAAAATATTATCTTGTAACAATGTAATAATGGTAAAAATGATTGTTTTGTTGTAGGTGGGAAGAGGTTTTGGTCAGGGATGGTGTCATCACATTTCTCCAGAGTCAGCAGTCTTCTGCTTTCTCTGTTTCCTGCCGAACAACGCAGCCAGGAATCCAGACTTCTTTTTCTTTTTCAGCTGTTGGGGAGAGAAACAGAGGTTATCAGTAAAAGTGAAACAGAAATCAACTTGTGTTCAACAAGATCCTGTCTGTCTGTACCTGAGGCTGTGCCACTGTTCTCTTCTCCTCCTCCAGTAGGAGGATCTTTTGGTTCAGTTCCTCCTCTCCAGCCAGGAGCCTAGCTCGCTCTTAATCCCACTGGATGCGGTAGGCGGCCAGCTGATCTTCAATTTTCTCTCTGCTCCTCTTCTCATCCTGAAGAGAGGCCATCTCTCTGGTCAACTGAGCCTGCGCTTCAAGAGTATTTTGCCTCATGAGATCAAGAGAACATATGACTCTTTTCATCCTTCATGAATCCTCCATGTCCTTCTCCTTCTCAATGAGGAGAGTGTCTTTGTCTCTCAGCTCAAACCTCAGTTGTTCCTGAGTTGCTGTAATCACAGCCTGATTGGCCTTCAGCTGGCTCTCAAGCTCTGAGATGGTGGCTTGTTTAGAGTTCACCTGGCTCCAGAATGGAGGCCTGAGTCTCCATCACAGCCTGCTTGGAGGTTTCCAGGTTCAGGATAATGAAATCCAGGCACTCCTCTGCTTTCCACTGAGAGGCAACAGCCTGACTGGCCTCTGAACGCAGGGAGTCAGTGTTTCTCTGCCACTCCTTGAGGTTGGACATCAAGTCAGCCTGCAGGTCTTTGACTTGTTCCTGGCACAGTTGGGTAGCCTGCTGATGGAGAGCCTGCTGACGGTGGGCCTCATCCAGCTGCCTCTCCCAGGCAACAAGCTCCACCTCAAGGCACCTGCAGTGGCAGCTCCACTTCTCTCTCTCCATCTCCTTCTCCTTCTCCATCCTAGCTCTACCAGCCTGGAGTTCTTCAATGGCTTCGGACAGAAGGACTTGTTTCCCCTCACTCTGAGCCAGGGCCATGCAGAGTTCACCCATTCTAAGGTTATGGAGCTTCTCAGTCTCCTCCTTCTCCAATTCCATCCTGGCTCTTCCAGCCTGGAGCTCATCAAAGGCCTTCTGCAGAAGGCTTTTCTTGCTTTCACTCTCAGCTAAGGCTGTTTGAAGGCCATCTGTCTGAGGTTTCTCCATCACTGAAAGCGTTGTCATCTTGACTACCTCAAGAGCCTTTGCCATCTTCTCCTCAGCCCTGGGTAGTGCTGCAGCACGCTCATCCAGCTGGGCTGCCTTAAGCTTGTTTTCCTGCATGAGTTTCAGAGCTTCCTTCCATTTCTGCTCTGCCAATGCATACTCAACTTTGATTTGAGCATATATTTTCTCCACCACCTCTTTATGTTTGGTGACCCTGGCTCTTTCCTCCTGAAGCTCCCTTTTGTCCTGGTCAAATTCCTTCTTGAGCTGTATTACCCAGCATGCTGTTCTCTCTTTAGCTGTCCTCTTTCACTTTCAGTGTCACTATGTCTCCTTTTACATTTAGGGTTTTTATGGACTGAATGAGCAGATATTGGTTCAGTGCCTTGCTCAAGGGCTCTGTAAGCCTTTAGGCTACCCTGCCAGTTCAGATCAGTTAAAATATCAATAAATCGACTTCAACATCTTATTCTTCAACATTTTAAAACCTTTTTGGTGGCATTTACTAACAAACACTGTTACTGTATTCACATTTTTTCCCAATAGCGCATACTGTCCATAACAATGTGTTCCTCTAAACTCTCTCTCTTTCTCTCTCTATCATTCCCTCTTTCCCACTGCGTGTGGGTCACTGCTCATACAGTAATCTTTATAATCTAGTGAAACAGCTGCATCGATCGCCTTTGATTTGTGATCTTTTATAGTCGCTAGTAAAAGTAACCCCCCCCCCCCTCCCCTCCCAGATCTATCCTCAAGTGTTCCCACTGTTATTAATGGGGGTTGGGAATCCAATTGATTTAAATAAGAGTGCGGCATGCTCATAAGATCAATGGGCAGCTGTTTTAAGAGGGAATTTATGATGCTCAGCTCACCGTCCCAGTGTGCTCACCGTGCACATTTTGCGCTGATACCATGAGCTCACTTCTAGGACCCGTAATGTAAATCATATGAAAAGGGGGGGCGGCGGAGGGGTCAGATCATTTAGGCTTTCATCACCGGCTACAACTTTATCGCCGGGGCCGGTGAACAATCCACCACGCAGACACCGCAGTGATATTTCCAGGTTAGTAAACCGGATTGAATTGCAAGGGGCGTAGTTCTGGAGGGGACGCACACCTGCTCTATTTCCTGGCGTTGGTGTGGAAAGCGCTCAGTCGTCGATATAACACCTCCGACCGTCGGTGTCCCTCGGTGCAATGATGTACAACGAAAGCCTTATGTTTTATTCTGTGCCTCCACTGTTCCTCCCCCTCGTGCCAAATGAGGATGTAACTGGCATCCCCAGATCCAATTTGTTGGAGCTGAGGGTGTGTTGTGTAAGCCGGGTGGGGGGGGGGGGGGGGGGAGTGGTTAGGCAACAGGATACAGAATCCAGACTACAGGATACTGCAAATACTTTGAGACAAACGTTGAGACGACGTCCGGAGCTGCTACCTGGATCGTTTTGTGAAATCAGCACTTAAATGTCAGTTCAAAGCTGCTTTCACAAGACGTTTTCACATTGGTCAGGCTGTAGTTTGTGTGTTCTTCTGGAGGGTGCTGGTTGAAGCTAAGGGATTAAGCTGGGTTCGAGTGCGGCGCTGTGCTCCAGGCAGGATCAGGCCAGTCCTGCGGAGAGGACGGTTCAGGTCTCATGGCAGCGTGGCGAGGAGGCCTAACGTTCAGTTTAGCCCAGCTCTGTCTCCTGCCCACTGAAACAAATACTAGACAGAAATTCTGATTCTCTCTTTCTCCTCACAGAGGCCAGCAGTCTCTATTGACTGTATATTCCCCTGCTCTCGCTCTCTCTCTCTCTCTCTCTCTCTCTCTCTCTCTCTCTCTCTCTCTCTCTCTCTCTCTCTCTCTCTCTCTCTCTCTCTCTCTCTCTTTCCATTTCTTTCTCCTAAATCTGTTGAAGGAATGAATGAGGAGCGACCCAAAAAAGTTTCCTCTTAACTGGGATAAAAGTGACTGTAGCCGTTTGATGTAGATTGTTCTGCTTGCTACAGACCGGCATTCTGCTCTGGTCTGGAAGTGACAAAGGCAGGGGAGACACAACACGACTTCTAGGCCGATTGTTGCCGCGATTTGGCCATCTTGACTGGTTTTCAAGGTCAGACCAGGTTGGCATCAGTTTGGGGCAGATGATCTTGTTGTGCGTGACGGTTCAGGGCTTTAATCTCTTGCGTCCCGATCCAGTCGGGATGATCGTCACGATTTGAAACAGGTTTCATTTGAAGGATCTGGAGAAGTCTCGGTATGCTCCTGTAGTGAAAGCTGGTCAACCAGTCCGGTAATAGCCAATGAGAGAGGAGAGAAAGAAAAAAGGAAATACAGCAGCAATTCCAACCAATACGACATGTCAAGTGACGCCCCAGTCTCTTCACATTCTCGTGTCGTGTCTCCTTCAGTTTGAACATTTAACCGCACATTCGCGCGGGAACCCTCGCGACTTTGATCGCCTCGCTTGAAAAACAGGCAGTGAAATTGACGTGGCGGCGTGCAGACACATCTGATGACACGACAGAAAGCAACCAGTTCTCTAGTCACAGCCGTTGTGATTAGTGCATGGGTTGACATCTTTATTGACGTCTTTTTATTTAACGGCGGGGCATGAAGAGACAGTGTAGAGTACTTGGGTTGCTACTTCAGCATTACATGTTTTTATTCCATCACGCTGCATCTTGATTCTTCTGTCCAGCAGCACTACCTTCAGATGTCATTAGACACATTGGTCACAAACCAATGAGCATTTTCACTGGTTACTATTTTACTAGGTCTTTTCAATACTGGCCAGAGGGAGAAAATGACATCCCTTTGGAAGCTGATTGGCTTTCCATTCGCCTTGTCCCATGAATTTCTCACTCAGAATTCCAGCTGTCTCACTTTGCGTTGCACCCATCCTGCCCCCTTTTGTCTCATTCTGTCGACTTTGCATGCCTTCGCACTGCCGCTAAATTTCCTTTCTTGTTCGGTCTGTAAACGTAAGAATTACAAAGTCAGTACTGAGAATTGATGCCATAATCAATCTATCGTGCCCATAGACAGCGTCCAACGGATATCCTGTTTGGTCTTGTGTGCTTACAGAGGCTCAGGGCACAGGAACAGAAATAGATGCAAACAAGTGTCCCCCTGTGGCGCTGATTACATGATTGTGACTGGCGTAGGTGAACTGTTGTTGCGGCTGTGCTGTTATTAGTGAGAGGTGTTTACTTGGACCGAGTTCTGGGAATGCCTTTCTCTGTGGGCACCGGCGCTGAGGGACTCTTCTGAGAATTGGATGGCTTTCGCCCCGTCTGACCAGAAGGCAGTGACGCACTCCACTTAGACGCCGGTGACTCACCGGCTCCCTGTTCCTGAATCTGTGAAATCTCATCCCTCCCCTTCCCCGCCGTCCCTCGCCCCTGCCCCGTGACCTCACCTCTCCCAGCGCGTCCACGTATCTCAGCTTGGGTCGCATAGGCAGTCCCGCGGGCGGGACAAGTTCCCCCTCCCACTCCCGCCGACATCGCCGAAGCCCTCCGCGAGCGCGGAGGAGGATGTTGCTCGTCTCCGTTCGCAATGTACATCGGGTACTCGTCACCGCGCAGGAGCCGAGTGAGCCGAAAGCAAAAGGGGGGGAACAGAGAGAGGTAGGTCTGAGAAACAGAGCAAAGGAGCTAACACACCAAAACAGGAGACTATAAATAGAGAGTGGGTTGAGTGTCAGGGAGTTGAGAAGAGCAGCGGGGGGGGAAAGAGGGTCTGGCCTCCCTGCAGGATCTGGGCTCCTCTGGTAGTACATCACAGGAGAGCTCTACCTCCCTTCCTATTTTCCCTCCATCAACACATCATCACAGGAGCAAACAGGCCCACACAGTGGCTCTCCAGCTCTCTCCAGCCTTACGGGCAACTGAGAGAGAGAGATGTAGATGCGGTGAGCGCCACATCTCAGATCAGAAGCAGTGGGCATCCCACAAGCTCGGGGCAGGAGAGGGAGCGGCTTTCGCTGGAGAGACGCGCTCAGAGCCAAGCGGCGGGAGGTCAAACGAACGTCTAACATCTGTCAGTCATCCTCCAACGAGCTGAACCTGACGGCACCTCGCTGCATCCATTAGTCTGCCTCCCACGTCACCTACCCGCTACAGCTGCCGCCGTTCCCCTGCCAACTTTCGCTGCTGAGGCCAGGAAGACGCAATCTTTATATGGCGGAATGCAAATCATGTTTCTCTTCCAGCTGCCCCGGCGTTCTCCACTCAGTCCGCGTCTTTTTTTTTTTTTTTCAGATATGACGCAGCTTATTCCTGTGCCTCCCGATACCTCTTGAGCCGCCCCCCCCACACCCCAGAACTGCTACGCACGCGTGCCATGAAAACAAAAGCATGTTTTCACTCCTGAGGGGTCCTTATTTACCCACACTCTGCTGTGTGTGAGTTGTGACAGTGGTGTGTGTGTCGTGTGTGTGCATGGAGAGAGAGAGAGAGGAAGACGTATACACGGGCCCTCCCTGCCTTAGCGGGGCGTTCATTAATCAAGATGACAATAAGTGATTATAAGGCATGAATAAGCGTGGCTATGATCTACTGCACAGGAAATAAGGCGATATCAAGGGCTCTTCGTCCCTGCTGCTAGGGCCTGGCAGTTCATTAGGAGGGCAGTGAAGATGTCACGCTAGGTAACATGCGTGAACCCATTACCTATTAAGGCCATGAGGGACAACACACACAACAATACCCGCACACACACACATACTCGGTTTTCACGCCTACTACCAGACCCACGGGAGACCATGTTGACGTCCACTGGTGACATTGAAATGACCCTGCATGTAAATACTCCCTCCTTCCCTCTCGTGTTCAATGGGCGTCAATCCCCCCGCTGGTTAGAGTATGAGTATGGAGGGAATGCATCAACCTGACTGCGTTGGGGGGTGGTGGTATGCTGTGGCTGTCGGTGGTGCTGTGATGGAGGGGATGCTGAGATGGGACTCCTCCGTTAGCTTTCTAGCTACGGTGCGGGTCTACGTCAGACGCTGACCTAATGTGGAAACGCGAGCGTCACACTCGGAAGCCGCCGTGTGTCCACGCGGGTTAACAGACACCTCATTGCTGCATCCGTGTGATCTTCCCCTCGCAGGACCCAGATACTATATCCATGGCAACCGAAGATGAATGCGTTCTGATGTCCAAACATGGCAACCGGCTGCCGTAGGGACTGGAGGAGCGGAGGGCGCGTATGGAAGAGAAGGGGGGGAGATGGGGCGGGGGGCGTTCTGGAATGGAGTCGGTTACTGGATGCTGACGCTCTTCGGCTGGCTCCTTGGAAAGTTTTTGAGAATGCCGCCACCGGCACACTTGGGCTGAATCCGTGCAAAGCCACGCTTTTCCCTCGCTCCTACCTCTCTCTACTCCTCATCTATCTCTCAGCTCTTTGCAACACACCTCCCACTCAATTGAGCATCTATCTGACCCCCCCCCCCCCTCCCTCCCCATCCCATCATACACCTCGCCTCATGTTTGGTGTCTCATCAAACTTTGTCCTCTGTCCTGCAGATGGCTGTGGCAAGATGTGATTGAGTGTATCTTGAGGTGTGGTGCAGGCCAAGACACCTGGAATGTCTGTCTCCCTGGCCCCCAGTATCGGATTTTGACCCATACTCCCTTGCTTCCAAAGTATGCCGCTTGTAAATTATAATGGAATAGCTAAGTATGACTAGGCCCCCAGCCCCACACACACACACACACACACACACACACACACACACACTATGAGACACTTAGAGGCACAGTGTGACAGTGACCGTACAACAGCGATACTAGCAGATTTAGATCAGTGGAGAAGAAATCTAAGGGGGGGGGTTTGGTGATTGAACAGTCCCAATCATCTCCCAATTCAATTAATAATCCCTCGCTATTCCTCTGGCTTGTGTTATGTCAATGTTGTGGAAAAATGTATGCCGGGAGTCAAACGTTGCACATTAAAATCCAAATTTTTTAAACAACAAAATGCCCATCGGTCCGCCTCTGTTGGTACCTGCCTCTGGCAGCCCCCTGGCTTTTGTTGCACTGGCCCGCTTCCCATCAACTGTCGCACTGAGAGAGGCCGGGGTGGGGAGGGTCCGGGGGAGGGGGGAGGCAGCGAAATAAGGACATAATAGAGCGTGAGTCAATTGAGAGACACCGAGAGAGAGATAGCGTGAGGCGCGGCGTCAAGTGAGAGCGCAAAACCTGCAGAAAAATCCCCAGCAGCAGGCCAGGAGACACTCCTTGCTAGCTCGTGAGACGATGACTCTAGGTGTTTCTTCTCTCCTTCCTGTCTCCGTAGTCTTCAAATGTAAACCGGTCGATAATCTTGGAGCGCTGTCTCAGCAAGCCAACAGTGCGCCCTTGATTGGGCTCCCGACGCGTTGCCCGGAAGTATACATCATCGGGCTCGCTTCCATCATTCTACACAGGAAATAAACGTCACCATTCTCCTTGTGCCTGAATCTCTACTAGGCCCCCTGGCAATTGGCTCCCCCGCCTGAACCGTAGGTAAACCCTGGCCGGATTCGAAGCCTCGCTCTGGCGATGGGCAACCTATAAATCTATAACCTCCCCCACCGCCCCCCCCTCTCTTCTTCGCCACACCGACCGCGACCCCTCCACTCCATTCCACTCCACTCTTGAGTGGTTCTTCTGTCTCTCCTGGCCTCTGCGTGCACTAATCAAGTGCTTTAATGGCTGCAAGAGGAACAGGGGGGGGGCTAGGGGAGCACGGGGTTAGCCCATAGCTCATTCTCACTCATAGGGGGGCATGGTGGCCAGCGTGACCGGGGTTGATTAATTGAGTCTGGAGATGAGAGCGCACACCCCCCCCCCCCCCCCCCCTCCTCCTCCCCTCCCTCCCATCAGTGATGGGTCAAGCCAGCAGGGGCTCCAGGATAACCCCTCCCCTCTGTTAAATGATACAGCAGCTCTAATGAGAATTAGCACTTAGCTGAATTACGTCGCCGAGCGCGGCACACATTATTACAGGTTGCCGACGGTGAGTACTACTACTACCTTGCTTCTCGTTCGAGGTCCAAAGGTTGGGCGCGTTAGTCGTTTTTTCATTATATTGTGCTAAAGCGTTGGGCGTGGTCAGGCCCTCTGAGAACTCCAGCTGTTCATTAAGCAGCCGTTGCGCGCAAAATAAAGTTTACCTTGGACTCCTGCCCTCCACGTCACAATGGGAGCGATGAAAACAACCACTCTGTCACTCACCAGTTCTCCACATCATAATGGTATCACCTGACTGAAGTTAACGGTACAACGCGATGCATCGTTGGTGTTTCAATACCCTTTTTCCCTTTTAACCGTTTCTTTGAAATAGCTGTCATTCATTTTGAAGACCAGTCCATACATCCCACACAAAGACGCAAAAGTCATTCTTTAAATTTATCGTTTATAGTCCCTGCCCCGACAATCCCCTGTTTCAACAGCGGAAATCTCATACAATTTACGGAAGCGAGACAATCATTGCAAAACCGCTTCCTCTACCTCCCCTTCCTTCCAGCCTTCCCTTCCTTTCCTTCAGTAGCAAGCCGGCCCCTAGTCTTGTACCGAAGGTGCCCACAGCTGCTATACAGGTTGTGAATACCTGGAGTGTTTTTCTTCCTTATTACAATATAGTGATCTAGCGTCTGTGACCTACAGGTACACGCTCCAGAGCCTCAGTGCGCGCCACTCTTCCGAGCCAATAGTGCGCGGTCTCCGCCCCCCCCCCCCACTCTAAATGGCCCAGTGGTCTCCCCTGAGTGACGCGAGCCATGCGCGCCTGTGCGCGCGTTCTCTTCGTGCACGCGCGAGTTCCGACAGTAGTGGGGGTGTGAGGGGGGTGGATGTGGAGCGTGAGTCTCAGAAAGAGAGCGAAGAGCAAGAGCCATAATAGCGCAACCAATTAGCGCGAGCCTAGCTGAGTTTTATAACATGCTCTTACTCACCAACAAAAGGACCGTTTGTGAGCTGGTTAAGTGTTGCACGCGTAGAAATCTTGCAGTCCCGAGCTAAACGTGAGAGGTTAAGTTTGTGATTCTCGCGAGCCCAATAGTGTGCTGTGCGTCAGTCCTCAGCGTGTGCTTATTACAAATCTGCACAACGATCGGACTGTGGGACGGCCATGCTGCAAAAGCCAACGATCTGTGGCGCGCGCCCACCACGTGTGAGCGTGTGCGCGTATGTTAACACCACACTCGTACGCGCTACACACGCGATACGACGCACACACCGCGTGCGCGGGGAGGCGCGATGAGAGCTATGCTGTAAGTTGCTTGGCCGGCTGCTGCATGTTGCTCAGACATCTCCACTAGTGTGCTGCTGCGCTACGTAAGTCATATGTAACACAAGTCTCATCCTTCAGCGTGAAATATGAAAGTGACTACTTGGAGCGAGAGTTCTAGCAAAATGCCACTTTACACTGATAAAGTGCTTGATTAAAACCCGCAAGTTAGTGCAGGAGGGACATAGCGTTATGAGTCTGCGCAGCAGAGCGCGTGCCTGGGGGCGGGGGGGGGGTGTGTGGGGGGGTGCGCGGGAAGCTGAGATCTCAAGGAACTGCGAAGAGTAGGGGGAGAGGTGCATCTGTATGATTTACCGATTGGACGTGAGCGCGCCTTGTGAGGCACTGAATTAGCCACCACCTGTGCTGGAAGTTAGCAAGGTGTTGGGTGGGGGGGGCCGTCGAGAGCCAGTGTCCAGCAGATCTGTGCGCGTAAGCCCATTTCAGCGACGCTTCAGCGCGTGGCGCCGCTGTGAAGAGGCGCGCGTTTATGTCCCCTGTGTGCCGCAAGCGTCGTGAGTAAAACCGATACACACGGTCTTCCGTTGAACTTCGGGGGACTTCGACATGAAGTCGTAGACACTGGAGCTTGATGTCTCTTTCCACCCTCCCACCCCGTCCTAGCTCCCGGTAGTGCCCTTCAAAATCCCTCTGTTCCCCTTCCCTTTCCTATAATTTATCTCTCTTACTTTCCCATTGATAGTCTCTTTCTCCCATCCTTCTCTTTCCTTTCTTTCTCCCATCTCTCGTCTTCTATCGTCTCCCTCAGGTCTCTCGAGCTCTCAGCGATGCGTCTCGCTCTCACTGCGCGATAGGCCACAGAGCTTGTTGATGTGAAATCATAAGTGTTTTTTTGATTATAGGTGCCAGACAACAGAAGAAGGTGAGAGAAAGGAGTGGACACACACACCACACACAACACACACACTACAACACTAACACACACACACACACCACACACACACAACATACATACCACACCACACACACGCACACCACATACAACTCACAACACCAGCACAGGGAATCTGTCCAAAAAAAATTAGTGTGTATTTCAACTGAGTTCCCCCCCTCACCCACCTCCACTGCTAAAAAAAAAAACCTTTTTCCACCATCCTGGATCTAAACCATGACATTGAACGATCAAAACAAACCTTTTCCCGCTAATCTACCCAGATACCGAGTGTCTTAGCAGACGGCGTCTTTTTGCCGGGCACAGACGAACTTTTGATCACTCTTTCTTCAGATGACACTCTCTCTATGTCTAGGGGTCATCTTTGGGGGGTCGGGGCTTCTCTCTCCGTTGCATGTGGCCGTTCCCCCCAAGTAAGACCGTGCCCTGCTTTTCCCCCATCATGCCTTTTTTTTGCCAAAGCCCCCCCGGAAAACCCCGGCGCCGGGGTAACAAACCCCTTTTTCCCAATTAGAGGACACTGGGGGGAGAAGAGATGAAAAAGTTAAGAAACGCAAATCTGGTCCAACACACCCGGGGGCTTCTGCTTCTTCATTGCAGCACCCGGCCCCTCTGAATGCCCCCTTAGGGGGGGGGGGAGGGGGGGGGGCGCCTCCCCCCCACGCGACCTTGAGCGACCTCATCAATGCCAAAACCCCCTTCGAGGGGGCCGAGCGAGAGGAGGGGACGGGAGGAAGGGGGGGGACCGGGGGGGGGGAGAACGAACCCAACACTGCTTCCTGGTGGCCAAGTAGTTGGCAGCAAGGTGTCAGAAAAATGAATGAGCATTAAGAGATGAGGTTCCATTGACCCTTTGGAGCAGCTCCAGGGCTCGCCACTGCGCCACTCTTGTTTACAAGCCGCCCCTGCTCTGGAGGGCCGGGCTCAGGCCCTCTTTCTGAAGAGGGCCCCTGGCCTGTTGAGCGCCGAAAACCCCGGGCCCAAGGCAAGAATCCAATCAAAAAAATGGCATTAGACCAATTCAGGTCACGGGGTTCCCCATACAGCACGTACCTACATTCCTAACAACATGTGGTATGACAAAACAAACTGCTCATAATTTTCAAGGGGGTGACATTGCTGACGACTTTTGGGGTTCAGTGCAAAACCCTGGGAAACCCGGTTACCTGGATCAAAAATAGGGTTTTTTGGGGGTGTACCCCTTACAATATTTTGGGTTTTGCTGCTGTCACCCAAAATTTTTCAACTTCGTAACAGAACCCAATCTTCTTCATCTTCAAGTGTTGTGTGTCGATCAGGCCGGTGGCACAATAAAAAGGGTAAAGCCCCCTTTTGTCCCTCCTACTGTGGGTTTTGTGAACTTTTGTTTCCCGTTTTCGCCCAAAAGGAAAAATTCAAAGGGGGCTGTTTCCCCAAAAAGGGGTCGAACCAACCCCCTTTCCCGGGGAAAACCCCCCCACTTT